>OV277868.1:17036999-18273902 GCA_922989275.2 Gari tellinella
GTTTTGTTCACAATACCATCGGGTGTAACGTTGCTACTGAGATAGAATTCGAACTCTGTGCGAAACAATGGATTTCTCTGATCCGGCTAGGTACCTGGTATTTATCTAAAAGAACAACGTATGTTTTTTAAACAACTCAAATTTGAACAGAATCAATGATTTATATTAATTAAGTTATACATGGTCACTGATAGAATTGACTAAACTTAATTGGAAACTGGAATAGTCCATTTGAGTTTACAGAGTTCTTTGGGTTAATCCGATATTGAGTTGATGCTGATCGTAAGTATATCCATTCAATAAATGTCGACACTAAACGCGTTGGTAATTTCATGAAAACCTTAACCAAATATAATATTATACCCTTTACGAACGTTTAGGAAGTAAGGATATCCACTGGACGGTAATATTTTAATAAACATTTAACCCCGTTGCCTGTTTGTTGTTTTGAAGTCATATGACCATTTAAAGCTGGTTAAAAGAAAACTACAGTCTATTAACATGTTTGTACTATACGCATATAAGCGTCAATAGGGTAATGCTTGATTCTGACATGACACGCGTTTTGGTCACTACAAAAATAGAATAAGCTCATCGTGGTATACCTGAAACGTTTTACAACGCTCTTCCCTACCCCGCGCCTCCCGCGGTTATAAGACATGACGAGACCTCATGCATTCATACGTTATGATTTTGAAATTTCTTAAGTTATTCATATAGCCCGTAAAGACCATATACTTTTAACCAGTCATGTTACTGTAATTTTCCAATTCTTCTTTCTTGTTTCATGTAATGTTTGTTCTATGCCAGATTGTGGATCGGTAAATGTAAATTTGCTGTTGGGTGTTAGGTTCTTGTAATGCCGCGGAAAAAGTTATTCGGTCGAAAAACTCCATCCGCTGAGGAAATAAGTATGGAACATTTGATTTCCTTTCTAATGAATTTCTTTAAATCTGGTCATGTTAGAATCGAAATAATCTATGTTCTACCGTTATGAACCGGTATTTTACAACGGTCGGTCGTTGTGGTACGCAGGAATTGACCACTCAGGCCTTTGGCCTTCGTGGTCAATAAATAAATACGAAAGACTCAAGCAGGAAACGTAACACAAACAATACACCCACCTCTCAAGCAGAACACACACACACACAGTCATACCACAACAAACACACACATTCACACACACGCAATACAATTCCTACATCTACACACTAAATAGAAAACAACACGCAAGACAAACATAAAGCAAAGTGAATATAGGAGCCCGCCTTGGTACGGTCAGTAGCAATCAATAATTAACTATAAATTAATTAATTATTAACAACCACTGGGGGGTTAAACCTGGGTTTAGGGGCGCCCAACCTCACACTTATCTCCTATATGCACCTATAAAGACGAACAGTGTACATAAAATATAAACCCTGTTCCACAACCTCACAATCAAAAAGACCGCCAGCACAGTAAGTAAATACATGTAAAACATTTAACAAAAATTCTATGACAAGATCATTAGTAACATGGGAAAGAATTAAACATTCAAGCCCGTGTTAAAAATAACCCACTATGGCAACGGTCAAATTGTACTCAAGCGACTAGTCTGTAGTTACGAGCAACTGTAAGAAATGGAAGGGTCCAGGGTACGTCAGAGAGGGAGTGAAAAAACAAAGCACGAAAATCCGACATAACTCTCCCGGTTAAGGACGGCTTTAGAGATACATCATCATGTAGTGCTAAGCCCTGTCTGTCGTCGCACAACCAAAGAGGAAAGCATAGTTATCAATTGTAGACTGATCGATAACCAAACGTGAAGTGCGCAGCAATATAGTTGGATCATAATCTTTTTTGAGGAAAAATCTAATACGTTTCACAAATAGGTTTTGAAAATGTATATGTCCAAGAATCTTACGAAGTCTGTAAATCACATCACCATAAAACTCCGGATGTGAAATACCTTGCCGCAGAAAAGACTTTAAGTTACATTTATACTTGTTAATGAGAGGAAGATTTCTATAAAAGAATTTAGAAAATGTTTTACGAAGTTTATGAAATCTGTACCCCTGTTTAAGAAGCTTTTCAGTAATAGTTTTATTACGAATGTGGAAGTCCTGCGCACCACAACTCCCAACCCAACTAGATTATTTCTTAAATATATAATCTTTGTTAGCTGTATATCGAAATATCCGTGTTTTATGTCCGCTGAAGATACATGTAGCTCAACTTTTTCAACATTATTGTCCTGTTTAAAATAAATATACTCGTTACAATTGCAAACATTGGAGAACCAGATCAGAGGGCTCTTTTGATCAGGGTATACGCTGTTTGACAATTTAGAGCAGTATTGTATGGATGAATAAAATGAGTATCTCTGGAATAATGGGTTAAGAAGGAGCAAATAGACAGGGTACACATAGACAATGATAAATAGGTAAATTAGCATTCATGCAACTGCTGCATTATTTGTGAATAAATAGCATGGCTTAGCTGTATTGTTTGAATGAAGAACTGTTGATAGCTACATTGATCGCTCGTCACATCATTTACATTTGTGTCAAACGTACTGAATTTATTTCGTTTAGATTAACAAGAAGTGGCAGCTTATGATCTCCATGTCAGTCTACTTTATTGTTTTGTTTAGCAAAAACATAGTTGAACCGTTTTCCAATATCTCTATTTCTTTTGTAAGACAAATTATCTTAGAAAGAGATTTGCTTTACATCCGTCTGCTTTTTTCAGCCTATACGTATGTCAGAGTTTAGCAAAACAGTTAAAAAGGATATTTTGGCAAAACGGATTAATATTGTCAAATGTGAGACATTTCATGACTACAGTCAAACCGTTTGACACTTATATGATATTTTCTGTAACATGTGGCAATATACCTAGTTGTTGAAGCAAACAATACATTAAGCAGGCGATAACTGCTTAAAATATTACTTGTTCAGATGCTTAAAAACTAATATACTGCGAATATCCTGATTTGTTTACAAGCGACGGAGTTTATCCAGTGGAGATTTCACCCATGGTAACTATTTGTGCGTTGAGCATTGCGCTATTATATGTAGAGGGCGTTAAAACCTATTACGTAAATGGTGTTTGTTCACAGATAGTCAGAGATATGTAAAGTATGTACGAAGTTTCAGATAACTAATACATATATATATTTTATGCTAGGAAAGTTAATTTTTTTATCTGATAATCTATTCTGAAATGTTTAACCTGACAACAGATTCACACTGAACATAATCATTTTGTACATTCATTCTACTTGCAAATAGTTCTATTAACACGATGTAATCGACTCATTGAAAACAACATATTAAACACATTAAACTGCCTAGGATTCCAGCTACCGTTAACAAATGAGAATGATATGTAAATACCAAAGACGTGATGGAACTAGTTTCATACATAACAACGCTGCTTGGAACTTCATTTACATTGCAAACATGAACAGATACGCAATGATTATTATATAAGTAAGCTGAGATGTTGACTTTTGTATGTAGCAATGTGTAACCAGACTTAAGGGATGAACTACTGTTTCATCATAACAAAGGGCTTGTTGCTAAACCTTTCATGGTCAAATTATTCGGTAGATGTTTACCTCTTCACAGTTTCCTTGTCGTCTGCTTCAGTTTTGTTGTTTTCAAGATCATTGCAAAGTAAGATTCAATGTAGTATAAATTAATACATATCGATACGAGTGTCAAACAGTTTGGGTCCTGATCAGACGCCGCGTTACGCGTCGTCTGATCAGGACCCAAACTGTTTACAAACGAGCTTAAAAGCGTCATTGAATGTGAAACGGTTAAATACCGACGGTTATTGCAAACATTTTTGTAGCCAGATCAGACCTATGATAAATTGGTATCGTATCTGACTCTAAACTGTTTTAAAATCATACCCATGAAATAATATTTTTTAGGAGACTAGTATTATTCCTCTGTGTCTTTATTGTACTTGTTTGAATTAGCTTTGTAGAATAGAAAAAGGAGGTCGACTATGTATCAGTAAATTAATGATGATTCACTATTAAAGGATTCAAGTTTTCACATCAGCCTACATAATATAGTCCATGAAAACCACAGAAAATTACATATTATTTATTGAAATTATATAATATTTGAAAATGCACAATTTGTGTATGCATGCACAAAACGCATTAAGATCTCAAAATAATTTGAGCTAACCCTGAACGACGAAATTTCAGACATTACCTACTCACATGGTTTAAAACATTACAACGATTTCTGCATAACGGATCTTTTCGTAGTTGATTGTATATCGTTATATAACGCTATCATAATCAACTAACATTACCTCAATATAAAAGCACTTATAACCTGTAAGGTCATTATTCCTGAATTAACCATTCTGTTTCCACTATGACGTACAACCCCGTCTAACAAATCGTTGACTCAACATTGCTGGGCCCTTTGCATGCTGGGTAATGTTTTCGTCTGCAACACTGTTCTTAAAATATAATTTTCAGAATTTCTTTTCAAAGCAGCCTGGTCAGAGAGTCAAACATTTTGGATCCTGACGAAAAGCCGCGTGACGCGGCGTCTCATCTTGATCCAAAATGCTTGCAAAGGTTACCACAGTTGGATATACCGTTATCCACCGCTAGCATGGTAAGAATTAAGTTTGTCGTCTGATTTTATTTTAAAGATATTGAAACTTAATCGTTTTAAACCTCAGAAACATTGATATTATTATCAAACAGCATCGATCTTAATTTGACTTCGCGTTACGCAGCGTCTGGTATGGATCCAATTATTTTGCAATATGTTAGTTTAATAATGCTTGATAGCGAATATGTATAACATATGTCGTAATTAAATCCGGCTCCATTGGATTCCCACCATTATTTGATGATTGCATTTCAGAATGCAAAATAAGCTGAGATAACTCAGAAAGCTGTCTAGTTTTATTCTTTCATCACCATAATATTATTTGCATTCATTATGTTACATGCAGTATATATGTAAAGTTTAATTTAAGTAACTGGACTGAAACGATACGAGTGTACAACGAGTGCCAAATCTCGTCACTATGTTTGTAAATAAACTTTATACAGCGAACAAAATACAAACAAAAATTATGACTTAGATAGGGAATTAGATGGCTGTAACGTTAATAAGTTGAATGCTGATCAGAGTAACTGTTTGGAAGGTCTCTTAACCTTTGAAGAAGTGTCAAATACTTTAAAAAATATGAAGAATGATAAAAGCCCTGGAAGTGATGGCTTTACATCAAATTTCTTTAAAGTTTTTTGGAATAAACTTGGACATTTCGTTGTAAAAGCCCTAAACCATGCGTTCTTGGCTGATTCCTTTTCTAAAAATATAAAATTAGGAACAATTACATGTATTCCCAAGGACAACAAACCAAAGCAATTTTTGAAAAATTGGAGACCAATAACATTGTTAAATGTATTGTATAAATTAGCATCTGGTAGTATAGCAAATAGAATTAAAACTGTTTTAAATACGCTAGTGTCTCATGATCAGACTGGATTTGTTAAAGGTAGATACATTGGTGAAAATACTAGATTATTGTATGATATTATGAAATACTGTGAAGATAACAATATACCAGGTTTATTAATGCTAATAGATTTTGAGAAAGCTTTTGACTCCGTGTCATTTGACTTTATTGATAAAACTTTGTCATTCTTTAACTTTGGCGATATGTTCAAAAAGTGGATTAGATAATTTCTGTATAATACTGAGGTTTGTGTACAACTTAATGGGTTTCTATCAAATTTTTTTCAAGTTAAGCGAGGCTGCAGACAAGGGGACCCAATATCATCTTACATTTTTATACTGTGTGCTGAAATTCTAGCAATAAGAATAAAAAATTGTAAAAATATCACTGGAATAAAAATCAAGGGGGAAGAATATATTATATCTCAATTCGCAGATGACACCTCCTTATTTTTAGATGGCTCTGACAAGTCTTTGCATAATGTTCTAGAAGTTATCAATAAGTTTTCAGCTATATCCGGTTTATATGTCAATTTTGACAAAACAAAGGTCATTTGGATTGGTTCTCTTAAGTACAGTACAAGGTCAATAAAAACGAAATGGAAACTATCTTGGGGTGATAGTCAGTTTAAAGTTCTAGGGATTCATTTTGATGTAAATTTAAATGTGATCTGCGAGATAAATTTTGAAGAAAAGATAAAGAGTATACAAAAATGCATTTCATATTGGAAAAGGCGGAAACTGACTCCTATCGGCAAAATAACTGTTGTTAAAGCTTTACTTTTACCTATACTTACACACTTGTTTATAGGCTTGCCAACGCCAACAATGAACTTCGTGAAAAATCTTACTAATATATTTTATGAATTTGTATGGAACGGTAAAGCAAAAATAAAACGAAACGTTCTAATAAAAGATTATTCAGAAGGAGGGTTAAAAATGATCGATATTGAAAGCTACATAAGAAGTTTAAAAATTAAATGGTTTAAGAATTTAATAATTCACAATAATAGTAAATGTTATAATCTATTGCAAAACCTGATAAACATGACAAAGCTACTGAATTCCGGAAGTATGTTCTGCAAATTGATATTAAATAAGTTAAAGAATAAATTTTGGGTCGATGTCTTAGAAGCATATATGCTTTATATTAAAAAGAGTAGTGTTGGAGATATACAAGACATATATAATATGCCATTATTCTATAATGATAATTTTCTCATAAATAAAAAAGCTGTATATATACCAACACTTTACGATAGAGGGATACGATATGTAAACGACATTCTAGATATAGATGGTAATTTTGTAGATTTAAAATACTTAGAAGAAGTGAGTGGAAAAAGGATTAATTTCCTTCATTATTATGGCTTAATAAATTCAGTTAAGTCTTTTATGACTAGAACAGGATTTACTCCAAAAAAAGATTCACTTTTAGAATTTCAATACCCAACCATTAATTGTTATATGTACCCCATTTTAACCGGAAAATGTGATAATATATAATGTACTTGCTAATAACGATGATACCCCTACTAGTCAATCCAAATGGGTGTCAATATACAAAAATAGTCTTATAAATTGGAAGAATATGTATAGCTATGTATTTAAATGTACTAAAGATACTTATTTGCAATGGTTACAAACTAGAATTATACATAGAATATTACCTACTAATACATTATTATTTAAAATGAAAATCAAAGATACTAATTTATGCACTTTCTGTCATAATCATGAAGAAACTATTGTTCACTTGTTTTGGGAATGTTGTAAAGTGAAACCAATAATAACACATATTTCAGATAGGTTAGTAAAATATAACCTGCACCTCAAAATAAATAGTGTATACGTACTTTTGGGAACCGATCAAAATGACTTCAAACTTGACATTTTGTTTTTAGAAATAAAACGATATATATTTTTATGTAAAACAAAGAAAATCGTTCCGTCAATAACCGGGTTAAATAACTCATTGAAACTAGCATGGGATATAAAACAAGCATGTAGTAATACAGAAAATATAGCTTCTACATGGGCAATTGTACAATATCTTATATTAAACTACATTTAGACATAAAACGTACTGTAATAAAAATAACCTAGCAAAAATGCATGTTTCTTTCTGTATTTTTTTTATTCAAATTTTCAATTTTTTCAATAAAAATGTATGTTTTCATATTTACATTCGATAGAAAAATTGTATGTATGTTAGAAATATTATTTAGTTTTTGACGATTCTTCATGAAAATTACGTTGTATTGGTATGTTCTACTTATACTACATGTAAAAATATGTATGGATGTATTATATGTGAATAAAATTATTGAAAAAAAAAAAAAAAAAAAAAAAAAAGTTAATAAAAAAAAAAGAAAAGAAAAAAAGAAAAAAGGTTTGTAAAGTCGCATTTGGACCCCTATGGAACTGAAAGAACCAACAAGCTTGTTACCATGGTAATGTTTAAAAACAATACTTTACACTACACTACAATACAATCATCTTCAAATTAGTGCACTTATGACAGTTTTTTAACTCTTTTCCTGTCATGTTTGGAACCTGATCAGAATTCATACACTAAATTTTTTGTAATCATTGCATACAGTGTACCGAAATTCAGTACACGTGTCTAATGCAAACAGGGAAGTTCCAGACCAGAGGGTTCCGAAAGTAGCACTCTGTGATCTATACTGTCATTTTGCAATATACTGTAAAAAAACAATGGGTAAGATATGACGGGTAACTTGATATTTTCAATTAACCCTTTCACCCTCAACCACACCTAAAAGCGCATTTGCAAAACGTTAAGATCCTGATCAGACGCCATGTTACGCGGCGTCTGATCAGGGTTCAAACTGTTTAACACTCGTATTGATATTTCTGAAACATACTTCATAGAATATTTCTTTATAGCGATCTTTCATACGTTAAAATTGAAGCAGACGACAATGAATCTATCAAGCGGTAAGAAACTTATGAACAAGTTGGTTAATATAACTCAAATGTCTAAGTAATGTGTTAACATGTCGTTTAGGTCCCTCACGACTTTATAAAAGATAACATTGTATGAGTATACACAATTGTTTAAACTCATATATTTCACATAAACCTCGTTGTTAATTCAGTATGAACACGAATAAAAATTCAAATATAACAATGCATAATTATGTCCCTTTATCCTGGACGGTCCGAAGTATTTCCATTTATTAGTATTGGTATTTTTGTCGACCAAATGTGAATAATGTATAGGTTATTGTGAAAATATGTATTTCATTTGAACAAATGAAATACAAATGAATATGTTCTATACAGACATACGGATGCTTCTTGGACTTAGTTAGAAGAACCAGGGACAGTTTGCTACCAACTAGCAGTTTACCAACATTGTACCAGACATTCAGATATAAACCCTGTTAGTGCCATTAATAACCAGTATCACAAAGAGACTGTAATGATAAGGTACGCTATAATATTTCGTATATTTTGGAATGGTTTGACCCCTTCACGACCATTCCGAGTACAATTACTATTTGCAAACAGTTTGGATGCACAACCCGCTGTCTGATTAAGATGCAAACAATTTGACAATTATTTGAGTATTTTCTTATCTCAAAATATCTATACAATTGTGTATATTAGATGACGTCATGGCAGTGAATGGGGTTAAAAAAATCAATTGCAGGGCTGCCATTTTCCCGTAATCTTTGGAATTTTCTTTACTTCTCCATACCACTTCGATTTCCTGCTCTCCCTTTCAAAATTTTGAGTTTTGCGCGTTTGTTACTGAAAAACATTGACATGAGTTACAAACAGTTAAGATCAATATCAGACGTCGCGTTACGCTGAGTCTGATCTGGATCCAAACTATTTGCATTAGTATGTTAGGGTAATAAACCCTAGCAGCGAAAGCATTAAAGGTACTAAAATCGCACATGACATATTATAAATCATCGTACCTATATGAGCAACTTTGTTGCCCTTTAATTGTTATTTCGCTTGAAAGTGTAAAGACTAATGTTTTGAATAGTTGTAAACAGTAAAATTGTAGTGAGACGACATGCGTCTGGCAACATGTATTTTATATTTCAGTTGATAGTTATTGCTTGTGTTACAGACACGATAACAACCTATTTGTTAAACAATCAAACAATTCTAACTTGGACATCTATCCCTTTACGTTCAAAAAGCCATATCCGATTTCCAATATAGTCCTGGTAATATTGAAATATATACGGTTGGTTATCACAGTGTATTGCACAATGACTAATCTCCCTCTGATCTGGATCTACACTGTTTACATGGGATACATACATTACTAACAGGTAATACGTTTGTAAACGGAGAGTATGTTCGTCGCTAGGGGCTAGAAACTAAACAATTTATGGATGCTGACAGAAGCGTTTAAAAGATACGATTCTTATGAGGCTCTGTCATCGCGCGGTGATTCAGAATTATCTTAATTCACTCATACTTTGCCTTTATATATATATATACTTCGTGCATAAAGTGTAAAAGCACATTCCCATTTCGATAGTTGATCCAACTTTGATGTAATTATTATGCTTTTGATTATTATTTTCCTTTGCTTGCAGTTGTAAACAACTTCCATTGAATCAGACGCCGAGAAATAGAACATCGTAAATTCAAATTCCTTAATTTATTTTTTCACTGAAGACAATCGTTCGTTTTCAAACAGTCGTGAATATGCACCTTTATTTATAATGTATCTATCCTACTAGACGTTAATTTAAACCAGGCTGAAAGTGTATGATCAGGATCCAGACTGTTTGAAACTCGTTTTAAAATTTCGTCAGTCACACCGCGTTTAATCTTACTTTAAAATAATGTTGCAGACAACACTATTAAGAAGACGACAATAATAATGCGGTTAAGGATTAAAACATCACGATCAATTTGGCGATGAAAAGGTTAATCCGTTTTGCAGCAATATACCGAGTGTATAATCAACCAATGTATATACGGACGACTAGTACCTTGGCATCTAGCAAGAATCACAACTGTATGACACTCATATCGAATGTCCTCAAATCTAATGTTGAAAAATAAACACAGAATATAATTACAGCGGAGAAGACGTTATTATTTTCCGTATAATCGCAAACGAAACACAAACTTATTGCAATTAAAGGTAGAAAATGACATTTTGTTGAAATTAGGACTATTCATTTTCATCTTAGAGGCAAACAGTTTTGAGTCTGAGCAGACGCCTTTGAAATAATTGTTTTCGCGTAGGCATGTTTTATTGGGGACTGATAACGTCTTTTACAGTTTATAAGCAGATATTATCTTGAATGAGGAGCGGTTAGGCAATGTGTTGAAACAGACGACAGCTTAAGACCACTATTTAACCCAATCCCTTTGCCCAATCGTGTCGACTGCTTACCTCCTTTGCAGCTATATTATCGTCTGATTAAAACTACTTCCTAAAATATTTTTAAAGTAAGATCCAATGCAATATGACCAAAGAAAATATTGACACAAATGCCAAAAAGTTTGAATCATGACATAAATGTTTACACATTTAACTATAGCAGTCAATACCGTAAAAGGGTAAGTCGATACTTTTCCGAGAATAAGTACATCTTATATACATATATTCTATGTCTGTTAAGGTTTGATGGGCCTTCTAGCAGAAATCATTATTTGTCTGTCTAACACTGGAAAGTATATGTTGTCAGAACCCAATAATAGGTATAATAAAACTAGTCATATGTCTGTAAAAGTTTGACGTTGGTCGCTATATCGGGCTGTTCATTTTATCTGTTTGTTATAAATGGCTTCCGATTAAAATGTTGTTCGTCTTAAGGCTGAGAACCCTTTAAGTGAGATCTGGTCAATGTCGGTCTATATAGGAAACTCTACGGAAAGCAATCGGTCATTCTCGTCAACAGTCGAACATGTTCCGAACAATGCTAAATATGGTTCGGCATTGTTCGACATTGACGAGAATGACCGAATGCTGTACGATTACCGATCTTTGTCCGATTTCGTCAGGGATCCCCAACCTAAATGACTTTATGCCATAATATTACCTGTTTAAAATCGATACCTGGTTGAATTTATAGAACCTGACAAGTTTTATAATCTTTTGCCTCTTGAACAAATATTCTCTTCGAACTTTTGGACCTGTGATCAAGATCTAGGGACGTTTGCAAATATAATGTTGGCAAAGGCAGTGGAAGGATTGACTGTCTTATAAACGGAAAAGAAATACAATATTAAAAAACAAGACAATTAATGACTTATACATTAATTGCTGCAATAGCGTCTGCCTTTTTGCTTAAAAGTTCATGTTGTATTTGCTAAAAGTTACATTTTGTTCAGAAGAAACATAATAATGAGTGAAAAGCAGTTTTAATCCAGACCAGACGCCGCATTACATTGATCTATATAAAAACTATTTACACTCTCAGATTATTATTTTCCCTTCCTATATCAACTCCCTCCGAACAACACACACATTTATGTCTCCCAAAGGTTGTTATTGTAAAGAGGAGGTACTGTTTTCCTTTTCCCCGGTAATTTGGTTTGGTTCGAAGTAATATATTTGCTATTGAAGAATGTCGGGGTTTTGAGAAAATGTCATTTGACCTTAATTTTACTTTATTGAAATAATGGAAAACATACTTACCTGATACACGTTTTTGTTCATTAGATGCAACTGTAGTGATCATATTAGATTCAGCAACAAGCTATGTTTTCCCGTTAAACCATTACTGGCAATAAGCCCGAGGAAATTTCAATACCAACCGCAGATCAACAAGTAATGTTTTACGTATTTTCTTTAAGAGCTATTGGATCTTGAATAATAATTAACAAACCGAATTGTAGGGCTATTGTTGTTCTACGGATTGTTTGTAATACAAACTAATATTGCACCAGAAATAAATCCCCTAAAATGCCAAAATAATTAATATGTGTCATAACATAATCTTGATGCATTTATTTGAGTTATTGTCAAACACGATTTATTCGTCGACATGCAAATGGACAAATACATCAACAATATCTCAGGAAACTTGTTGCGTTATTGTTTATTTCATGTCGCCATGGAGACATTTTGTGAATTTTGATGGGAAGTAATATCAATAAACTAAAGAGAAAACATATTGAGTACTTCTGTTGTAATGTGTGATAAATTACAAAACAATAAACTGCAAGCGTTTGAAATGATAACAATCGTCATCGTAGATCGCAGAGTGAAATAAACTATTTTCCTGCCTAATTGCATCATCTGTGTTAACCCTTTTACCGCCAACATATCGTCTGCAATTCGTATTGCCGTCTGCACTATTTTGAAAGTCAGATTTAGAGCTGTTTTGACTGGAGAAATGTCAATTATCATATCATTTGGGAAATGTATACCCCATCGTTGCTTTAGTGTCGTCTACTTCAGTATCGCGGTCTGCAAAACACGTTTCAAAGTTAAAGTTGAGGTTTTGTGACTTAATAAATGTCGATAAGAGTGTAAAACAGTTTGGAGTCCGATCAGACGCCGCGTGATGCGGCGTCTGGTCAGGATCAAAACCGTTTGCAAAGTCGCCTGTTGGCCACATTTGTGGTAACGAATTTAGAAAATCTAGCTTCACAGTAAAGCGTGCAGTGTATAACACACCTAAATAATTCGTTGTGAGCTCGCTGTGTTTTATGTTGCGTTCAGCGAATTCATGACAACTGTGGCTCAATTGACTATCTAGAGAGATGTCAAAAGAAACCTCGTATTAATCCGGTCTTGGTTCATAGGATCATAGTTTAGGACAAATACTAATTAAGGTTTCAGTTTAAGCTAGACCATTTTATTTTACGTTTTACCTAGAAGAAATTCGGACACCTATTGGAAACCTTTTAACGACGGAGACATTTATAATAAAACTATATTAGATAGATCGACTAGGCATACATGTTTTCACTGTTAAGCAGGTACATTGGTTGGAAAGGACGACAATATGAAGTTAACAGGAACTTAACTTGTATACATTGATTATAAATATTAGCATAAATAGTACATTCGAATCGTCACAACCACCAAATAGTTATCTTCCATACTTTCGTTTGTGTTGTGTTTTGTCGTCTGTAATAAAGTAAAATCAGTTTGATTTGTCAAACAGTCTGTATCAAGATCAGATGCAGACTAATGTGGCGTAGAGGCCAGGTCCAAATTGTTAGCAAATACCGGTCAAGTTAAAATCGGCAGACCACATGTAAATCCCATCCGTATCAAGCTCGACAAAATATACAATAACACATCTGTATTACGACAACTGAAATTGAAGCTAATTGATTTTTAAAAAAACAGGCGGAAACTGAAAACAAGGTGACAGTAAAACAGAAAGCTCAAAAGGAGCTTTCTGTTTTACTGCGATCTTGCTTTCAGCATTCATCTGTCTAAGACACCTAATATCTAGTTCAATTTATTGGTCGTAAAAAATATCTTTTACTGTAAATAGTTAACATTCAGATGAGACGCCGCGGAACTATGTCTGTTTCCAAAGTCTGTATGCTTTAAAAGTCGTACAGCCAATAATTCTAAACTTAGAAATAAAAGTACAGTACCGGAACCTCTAAATACCGGAATTCTCTCTAAACCGGACACAAATGTTGGTCCAGTTTCCATCTCTTGTATACTTTAAACCACTTCACCATAAATATGCCTTTCTATGCCTTTTATTCATTCCTTCACTGAAGAAAATATTTTCACGAAAATGTATCATCATAATTATTTTCTATATTCTAGCAAAATATGAAGGCGCATTCTGCTTTACTCTCAACCTGCTTTAAGTGATCAGCTTTCTTCCATACTAGAAACATATTAAAACCCGTCTAAACCGGAACCCCTCGACCGGTAATGTATGTTGTACCAATACATGCCCGGTTTAGAGAGGTTCCACTGTAGACTTTATATTTATCGAGCAGCCAATTAAACGGCGGTGAATGTGTACATGTATCTTAGAGGGTTATGACGTCATTATAGTGAAGAAAGCGTTAAAACTATAACAATATGAGCTTCATAAAATGTCAAATAGTATTATCATTGAGTGTATTGCTTATAGGTTTGATAGAAAGTCCAACTTAGTTTGCAAATAAAAAACAGTAACTTTCTTTACTCATCCAGGCGCAGATATTTCTCAACTCAGATTGTTTCGATTGCAATACTTAGTTGATTTTATACGGAAATAAATCATATTTAGATTATTTCATGAATTATGCTTTTATGTATGTAGTTCATGAATGCTATCGGAGTTCAAAACATTCTTTAGTATGTTTCATAGACATTTTCCGATTGCTGTAGCTAAGCATCTCGTACAAACGCCGCTGTTTACAATTAAGCAATACTTTCAGACCATATATTCTAAGTATCAAACAGTAAAAACGTTACAATAGACAATTCCACGTGGTCTCAGACAATTTACAGGAGACTTCAGACAGTTTACGACTCTCCATTGGAAGTTATATGCAAACAATGATGGCTGTTATGTGGGCGAGAGCATAAGTAATGTTAATTGCTATTAGTAAGTTTAGAGAAAATTGTGATGTTCTGAAATCAATGATTTAAACCACAAATATATATATTTTTATAATATATTTTAATGTCATTAAAACGTTTATGCATTCTTAATGGGCACATGTTATTTGAAACTAACGGAAACTAGAAAATGACAGGCACATCTGTCGTTTAAAATACATCACCATATCATTAACCCATTTGTGTCCACGATCCCATATATGGGACATAGGCAAACAGTCTGATCAGAATCCACACTGTTTGCTGATAGGAAATTCAATATAAAACAAAATGAAAATGAAAATTTTGATAAGGCATCCCTTTGATAAAAATGGACTAATCCAATATATAAAAAATGGAAGAACCCACTAGGCATAAAAAGGTTAAATTTTAGCTGAATGTTTAACACTGATCAAACTTATCATGCATTTGCAGACGTGTGTAAATTGTTTAAATCTAAGTCGACGAATAACCAGACGACTGATCTGGATCCAAACTGTTTGAAATTAAAATTGAGCAGTGTCTTGATAAAACACGAGGCTTAAACTTATTGTTTACTGTTTTGCTGAAAACATTTTAAAGATAATGGTTTCTGCGAGTGAAAATGATGAATAATTCTAAACAAGCCAGTTCTTGAACCAATCAAGGACTTTTAAAAGATTTAAGCTAAAGTATATCTAACGATACCATTGTTTGACTTTAACAAAGATTTTTCATTAACATGCTTGAGTGAATGTTTTCATAGTCCTTTAAATGAGGAACATATTAAATTATTGAACCCCTAGTGCCGAATATACCCGTCTCGTCATTTACAAACAGTGTACCTGTGAATGGAACAATTATTCTATGTAAATATTGTAGACATTGATCAGAGGGCTGACGAAGGCGAATAATATGGCCGGTCCACAAAGCTGCTTAGGGAAATCTTGTTTACGACAAAGTATACGGACAATATCTAACTTACGTGCTACAGTGAAGAAAACGTTACTTGTTTCCGTTTTAACGCAAACGTAGACGCATTGCATTTAAACATAGAACATGACAAATTTGTTTCAAATTTTACAATTTATTATAATTTAAGCGGCAAACAGTCTGAAGCTAGATCAGACGCCCGGACCCGGCGTCTAAACTGTTTCCAAATGCTTTACACTTGAAATTGTAGTAAACGCGCTTATAGGGAAATAATAATGTCTTCTCCTGTGTATAATTATGGAAAAAGAACTGTTTTCCGAACAATAAGATTTGAAATGTACAGTTCGGTGAGTAGAAAACAATCATAATACACTGTCTCTTTTAATTATATTGTATGATGTAAGAACTACTGACGGTGGCTATTATGAGTATGTCGACCATATCTAAATATCATATCGTTGGCCGATTTTTCTGACCTGGCAGGGCTGACTTTCGACAAGGACCTTTGCATTTCAACTTCGGGGACAGCAGCACATTTGTTTATAATTGGACATTACCGTTGTCGTCTGCCGTTTTTCTCAATGTTACATATTATATTTTTTTGACAGAAGGAAAACAACGACAAGTGGCAAATAGCTTGAATCCAGATCAGACGCCGCAAATAAAAGTGCCATTAGCTTATTATATTATACGCGAAGCATCAACAACAACTTCTATCTCAATACTGTTCAAATAAGACTCCGTTGATAAAGAATGATACCGCCCGAGGGTCAGATATTTGCTTTTATGTATATAGTAAACTATAAAACTATAATGTTGAAGTTGGCCGTCTTTAAAATAGCATATTTATGTCACAGGAACTTAAACCGGTAGTTTGTTACGAAACCCTTCTTTTCCTGTCTGCCCAGGACTTACAACTCCTACATCAAGATTGTATAGCGTTCCCTCTCTACAACGACACCAATTGGGAGACAGAACAATTATGTGCGTTGTTCGGATGAGGTCGTTATAGGGAGGGAAGTTTGCTTACATTTGCAAACAGCTTGAATCCAGATCAGACGCCGCGTAAGGCTGTTTGTCACTCCTTATTAAGTATTTTTCTTTCAAAATGTTCATTATATTACTTTGAGAAAAACAGCTGACGACAATTTTAAGCAGGCGATATTGCAACTTTAAAACATTAGACATAATTATCCTGTTTTGGAACACCGCAAGAGTCGTTGTAAGGAAGGGTCGTATTTAGGAGGGCCGTTGAAGAGAGGGAGCAATGTACGACTATGACACCATCCCGGTTGATAATTAAGGAACTTTCGTTTTACTTAAAAGAAAGTGCAGTTCTGTCTTCAAGTGAGTGAAACACAACCATATATATGCTATGTAGAGTAGAGCAGTTATTCTCTAATAATTTATTTTTAGACTTTTGAGAGGTATTTTCCGAAGAAACGGTTATATTTATTAACCATATACTGATCCGATCCGATCGGGACTTGGTAAAGATAAGACGTAGACTGATTAGGTGTAAGATTTTGACTAAAAGTGTTTTACTCATAACTTTTGGTGTAAACTCTTCATACCTCAGTATATGTCAAAGCTTGCATACAACGTGTACAAAATAGATACTGTATTGGCAGATTTAAGGTTAGGATGTATTTCAATGGTGCTCTGTATTTGTTTGATGTATTATAAATGATTTGATATAATCTTGGAACATATTTTATAATGCTTGCGTATGCATCTTTTTATGACTTGAAAATACACAAACCGGTAATATCATTAATAGTTAAATATCAATGTATACATAACAAGGACAATTGCTCACTTTAAACAATGGTTTTTAAAGTAAATGTAGCATGAAATGTTACTTGGGACGTGTTTTAATATTCGACAATTTTAGTACACTTGGAAAAAATGATTAATATTCCCTACAGACCTTCAGATAAAATCAAGTAACGGGTCTAGGGTTTATTACAATATAACATGGTTTGATGTGATGCACACACGCCGCTTGTTCAGATTACCAAACGTTAACATATTAAAATACAAATGTGGTAAGACAGTTACTAAGTTACAAACTACAGTACTCCCTCCCTACAACGGCCCTCTGAACAACGCCTCCCTCCTTACAACAACGCTGTTCCCCTTACAAGACAATTTTATCCAAACTTTTCGTTGAAAAGTATCGTCTGTTTAAAAGTGTCGTCTGCTGTTTTCTCAAAGTCGAACTAGATTCTATAGCCATTTTAACAGAAAATAAACATAATGAAGAGTGACAAATAGCTTGAATCCAGATCAGACGTCGCGTTAAATGTAAGCAAATTTCCCTCCCTATAACGACTCCCTCCGAACAACGTACACAATATGTGACTCCCATTGGGTGTTGTTGTAGAGAGGGAGCACTGCATTGTAAACATTGGTTATTGCATTCACTCGTTTGGTATATCGTCGATTATGCAGTCCTTACGCCGTATCTAAACAATATATTAACCCTTAGCCTGCCACTCACGACTATAGCTCCATATGCAAACAGCTTGGATCCGGATGAGACGCCGAGTAACTCGGCGTCTCATCCGGATCCAAGCTGTTTGACACTCGGGCAACATTTTCAGCAATTTTGAGCAACTTTGAAGCACTTTGAAACTTGAAGCAGACGAGAAATATACAGACGACAATTTATTTGGCGGGCTGAGGGTTAATGAGACTCCTTCATATTTTGCTTTTTGTTTAATGGCGCACAATGGTTATGAAAAGTAAATAGTTTCGATTCGATGAACAACAAAAGTTTTGATTAGGTGAATATATAAAACCGTGTGTTTATCTTTAGTAAACGTAGTATTGTAGGTGGCTCTTTTTCAATGCATTTACTTAAGGAATGAACAGAAAGCAAACGCAATTTGTATTTTACATCGACAGCCCCCACAAAATACCCTGTCGCCACTAGAACTACTTTTTATGAGTCCCTATTAAAAGAAAGAGAGCACAACAAAACAGATCAGATATTTTATTTTTACTTAAGCATACAAGTCCATCATCATAACATATATACATAATAACATAAAGCTGGTGGTACTTTATGCGATTCAAGACATGTGTAACAGAACGTCAACATGGACCATGTAACGCGAGAGTGCTCTTTATTGGCATAGGGCTGGCATAAGTTGATTTTGAAAATTCCTAAGGTTTTCAAATGTTCTATTTTTCAAAAGGCGATTAGATCTGTAATTATGTACATCAGTATTTTTTTATGTGCGGTAAAATATCGTTGTGGAAGCCGAATATCTGTAACGAAACGCAAAGAATGATGCAATCGAACTTCGATATCTGGCACTCGCTCGATGTTTCGACACATGAATTGAGTTATTTTATCCTCAGCTTAGTACGTGGCTTAGCCTCGTTTTAACTTTGAAATATGAGTATGTTCCACTTAATCGAGTGCGCGATATCGAAATTTGACTGTAGTTTATGTAATTCGAGAGAACTGCTGAATAGGGTAAAGAGTTAGATTCACCAACTGCGTATTTCCGCCCTGTAATCTTTTGCATCCTAATGTGATGTGTTGAAACAGGTGGCGGTTAACTCTAACTTGTATTTAGGAGATAACGATCCGTGCGAAAAAGGTCATTTTGGAAGTTGAATGACTTTTGTGTGATCATGAACAGGGGAATGCCTTCAAGTAATGTGACTTTATAAGAACGATTAAGTATTTTTTACGATGAATTCGTCTGAAAAGTTTCCCGGAATTAACATAAATGAAGACTTTTCGGTGATGGATGCTTTCTTGTTTCCTGTTTAACAGAAATTAAGCACAGACAAACAAACTGTTTCTAATAGACACAATTGTTGTCGTAATTACACGTCTATTGGAAAAGGGTACCGATTAGTCAGAATTGCATCCAATGCTTGTCCTGTGTAGGCAGTGTAGACCCAGAGCAGAGGGCTCATGCAGAAGTCATCTGACCAGGATATACACTGTTTGTCATTGAACAATATCTAGCGCTAATGACAAGTGTGCTCGTCATAAACAGTTAGTGTACCGGTGAAGAGTGCACTTGTCTTGCTCAAGCAGTGTATACCCAGATCAGAGGGCTCTCAAAGGAGCCATCTGACCAGGGTCTTCACTGTTTTCAATTGTGCAGTAGTTTGCAAAACGCAGCCATAAACACATAGGCTGTATTGAAACAGGATATATGCAATAAAATTGTCAGGGCAAATATGTTAAATACATATTAATTGATCTTATTCATTGATAATGTCTTTTGAAGAAATTTTCTGGCACGATGTGATGCTGGTACATTAACTTGTTTAAGTGTACACTGGCGATGGTGATACATGAATGTGCCTGGACATCCGCCGCCATTCGACACGCAAGACAACAAAGATGTATTTTACATCAGTGTGCAAACCAATGGACACTATATGTGAAAATAATTGGCATAAAATGCTCAAATATGAACATATCTGTGCTTTTTATAATTTACTGTCTTCATAAAAATTCATGGTATCTTATAATTCAGTATTGAATGGCATGGTTCATGTATACTTGGCAAAAGTACCACAGGGACCATGTTGAAATTTTCTTTTTCATGGATCGTGATTACGTAACGGGCTTTTCAGATGTATGAAATATTACCATTTTTTAATTCTCGTATGAAAAACATTTAAATGTTTGTGAGGAAATAATGTTTTTATACGTTCAAGAACAAAGCATAGTGCCATTCAAAGAGCTAGGTTTTTGGAGCAATATCAATAATGTGTACGGCAACAATTAGCTCTCATTACAGCCATGCACCGAGCCCTCATAGACACGATGCAGTTTCTGAAGATGTTATGCCCATGGACTGTGGACGTCTTTGTTTTTCTGCTACACTTCCGGTTCAGCCATACCATGCCAGAAGCTTGATCATTGATTGCTTCGGTGAGCAAAAATTGATGAAAAGTACTCTACTGGGTCAGATAATGCTGGTATCCTACCATAACAGAGAAAGAAACGTGATGAAGATGCTAAAATAGAAGACGTTTTCAATTACCTCAGCATGGGTCAGCCCGCTCTGTAAAAGCCATATGGTTCTATCTCGTTCTTCAAGAGGCATCCGACCCATTTATTTGTTTTTTCTAACTGTCTAAGTCAACACAGTAATTGTTCAAGTGAAATTTGTGAAACATAACACAGCCCGTGCTGCACGTGCTACTTACCCTGGTTCCAGCCTGTGCACCGGCTACACGAAACGGCTTCCTGAACACAACCAAAGCCGGTTTCAGTCGATCAAGAATCTCCATGCACACGTTTTGGCGCGTAAACAAAATTTATTTGATTCAAAACTAGAAAAACAAAGGATATTTATGTTAGGGTACTTAGCAGTTTTGCTGAGTATATATATAAGTATATGAATTAATGATGTTTAAAACTATGTTACCATGGAAAACCTCAAATAAAGATTATAGTACTACTGCTAGTCCAAATTGCCAATATTGAGTTACATTATAAGTCTTTGGATAGTTTATATATTGTAGGTTTAACACTTTATCCGTTTTAGAAAAGTTGTTAATTACTGTGGTCCCTCTTTATAACAGCCCTCCAAACAACGATACACTCCTTTCAACAATGCTTTCTGCTCGTTCCCAAACAAGACAATTTAGTCTAAAACTGTGAGTGCTGCAATATCGTTTGCTCCCCTTTGTGGTTGTTATAGAGATTGAGCACTGTAAAACATTTTACGTACAGTATACAGTAAAACCTCTCTATTACGACCACTAAACAAGGAATAATTGATTGTTTAAAAGACAGATGGCAGCTAGAAACAAGGTGACAGTAAAACAGTAAGCTCCTACAGTGGAGAATCTGTTATTCCTTCCCGTTTAAACGCAAACGTACGCAAACGCAAAACACTAAAACGTAGAAAATTACAACTTTTGGACAATTCTGATAATTCATGTTTATCTTGGTGGCAAACAGTTTGGAGCCTGATCAGACGCCGGGTTACCCGGCGTCTGACCTGGCTCCAAACTATTTGCACTGCAAATAATAATTTATAGCGTAAACGCGTTTATTGGGAAAGAATAACAGATTCTCCACTGTAAATCTAACACAGTCGCAGTCAAATATTGTCTTTTGATATATTTTCGTCCTTTTTCTCTTAAATATTTTATAATTGTTTATGTTTTGTACATTGATCTTAATGTCAAACAGTTTGCATCCTGATAAAAAGCCGTGTAGTGTCGTCTACAAAGTTGTTCTTATGCAACTAACTTTCAAAAACATGTACCGCCTTTCAAATTTAAGCTTCCACGTTTTGACTTGGAACTATTGGTATGTCGACTCGTATGCCGAGCACATATGTATGTCCACTGTATTCTAAATTCAGAATGGAGCCCGCATAACACTAAAGTATCGGAGAGAGCTCTAAACCGTTCGTGTTTTTATGCCACAACATTTGGTATTTACAGCTTCGTTTTGGCTTTCTGGTGGTTCTATTGATTACACAACTTCTTTCGTTGTAAAATATTCACTCGAGGACGCGCTGTGCCTACCAACTGTTAAAGGTTATCATCTGCAAAAATATTAGTATTATAACATATATTATTTTATTTAGAATTTATCGTAAAAGTGTCAAACAGTGTTGACTTCGATGAAACTCTCATTTACTTAACAGGACCGTTTCAAATATTTATGACAAATTCGCCAACAGCACACAAACTGCTTAAAGCGCAAAAAAATAAGTTGTCACAAATATAAACCCTAGTATTTTCAATTATCCTTATCTGCGAAATCAGTATCATTCCCTTTTTAAAAAATATCTCAATTTGAGTAACAGACAGCGATCAGTGTTATTCAGGTAAAACAACATCCATAACTATTGAATGGTAAAGTCAAAGTATTAAGTACTACAGTACTGATATAACGGTAAACATAAACCCTTATGATGTTAAGCGTAACTTAGCCAATATTTCCAAACAGTTTGGATCCAAATCAGACGCCGCGTTACGCGGCGTCTGATCTGGATCAAAACTGTTTCCTACTCATATTCGTAGTTTATTTATTCAAAGAAATATTAAATATGATTTTTTTCATTTGTGCAAACCATATAATTAGAGCAAACGACAACTTTGCATGATAAGGGTCAAGATGCTTTTATACGGTTTTGTTTTATCAGGCAATGCCCTTCCTGTACTGAAGAAAACTTTGCAATCCATTAATCCTTTCAACGCCAAGATTACCGCCTACTTTAACCCTACCGCCATCATTATATCTCTTGGTATTAAAAATGTTCTCTGTGATATTATTTCAAAATAAGTATTAAGGTATCTGTTTCGAAGAAACATCAACAACAACGTCAAGTAGATTGGAGTCTGATCAGACGCCGCCTTACGCGGCATCTCATCATGATCCAATTTGTTTGAAAATTGGACTTTAGTTTTCGTTTGCTGAAAAAGGGTTAAGTAGATATTTACTCAAGAGAGGATGGTGAAAATAAGCAGGAACTTACATAACTAACCTGGTACGCGGTACAGGCGGTCCCAAGTGTTCAAAGTTTGTCTAACACTGCTTCACTAAATAGTTTTGGAGACGATGTTGTCCATGCTAAAGTAATGCATCACTATAAAACAGTCAGTGTAGACTTTGTTAAAAGGAAAGGTGTCTGCGTTAACAGAAATAGATTAGTTACAAGATGTTTCTTAGCTTCTAAAACTCATGTATTCTCGTACTAGTGTATTTACAAGTAGCGATATTTCTCTTGCTGCGCAGTCGTATATGTAAGTAACCAAAAAAAAACAGAGCTTTATTTTAATGTAATTAACATTGTAGCATAATATAAACATGATTTGTATCAAACAGTTAATTTTATTTAGAATAATGCAACAGATCTTAAGGCCTACTGAAACTATATTCTGCCATAAACAGTAGATAAAGTGTTTATACAGTGGAACGTCGAAATCTCGAACACGGTTAAATCGAACTTTCCGATTTGTCGACAGTTGAATTGCATTCTTTCATGCTCGGTCAAACATATCCGTATTTTAAAGTTAAAACATGGCTAAATACGGGTATGTTCGACCTAACCGAGTTCGAGATATCGAAGTTCAACTGTATTTTATAATGATACATTTTTGAACATTTGTATCAAATAGTATCAAATTACTTGTGTCGTTCGGTCGAATCATAATAACCTGTGGGTTTCCAGCAGTGTACATGATGTCGCTGGACTGAATGTTTTAATTAATTGTATTTAGAATAATGCAATAAATCTAAAGGCCTACTGAAACTTTATTTCTGCAATAAACAGTAGATACATGTAGCAAACAGTCAACTGGTGATGTGTTTATTATATGCATTGAATACAAATAAAAAACAACCAAATAGTTTTTTTTTAAATCATTTTATATCCAGAAACATTAGTTATTTGAAGCAGAACAGGCGTTCTTGTATGCCATAACACACGCAGAACTTGTACATGGGCGCAGTTGACAACAAGCTAAATCGAAAACGATGTTGGAGTGAAATACAAGGTGGCTGGTACAAAGAGGCTGATACAGGCTCTTGTATTTTACTCTACAGATACACATGGTAACTCTCGATAACATACGAAGACATATACTGAAGGTACAGTGGTAAATACGCTATTCCTACCCACTTTACGCGTTTCTTACCCGTTGCTTACGAGTTTCTTAAGCGTTTATTATCCGTTTCGTTAAACACGTTTCCTAGCCGTTTTTAACGCGTTTCTTTACGCGTTTAAAAGAGCCAGAAATATTGCAAAAGGTTAAGTCTATTGTTTAGTACAGGTCTACCATATCACACGTCCCAAAGGAATGTGACATTACGTAATCTTATCTGAACGTAGGAGCCGCACTTAGCATGACGAATATACAATTACAGCATTAATTACTTCTTCAGCAAGCCGATAACTGACGAAATGCATGTTTGGGTACTGTTCTCCACAAGGAATATAAAGCTTACTTAAACAAAGCACAAGGTTTTGTTTATGACTTTGTATCAACCCTTTTAACACTGAACACCAGTAATGATGACTATTGCAAACAGTTTTAATCCAGATCAAGCTGCAAAAATGTTGGATTCATAGAGTATATCTGCAACCAATAAAATCCGAAATCTCCGCGTGAAACGGCAAACTGACGCACCAATCGCTACGTCTCTGTATACTCGTTTATTAACGCGTTTAAACGCGTTAAATCGTTAGGCGTCAACCGTCCGTTAACCGTCCGTTAACCGTTCACTACGCATAGATTACCGCGTAAATGGGTAGGAATAGAGTATTTAACACTGTACCCGTTTTAACGCTTTATCCCCTAAAACTAAAGGCTGATCCATTTAAGACAATTTGGGGTTGATTTTTATAAATAAATATATTTCCAAATAACAAACAGTGAAGACCCTGATCTGAGGGCTCCTGCCGGAGCACTCAGATCAGGGACTTCACTGTTTGCAAAAGAAAAGTGTACTCTTCACATATACTTTTTGGTTAAGGACGCATATATGCGTCATTAGGGCTCAATGAGTTAATATTTGTTATAATAGTTAAATTCCTGACCATCTTTCTCTATAACTTTTTATGAGTGTTAGTCTATGATGTCTGTAAAGTCAAACAACTTTGACTCTAAGAAGGCGAACTTGGTCGCATTTCTTCAGTTGAATTTCGATAACGCGTGCTTGCTGTTTTCAAATACAATGTATACCCGCATTTCAAAGTACACACATTTAGAACTTTAGAATACCGGCATGTTCGATTAGAGCGAGCTTGTATCATCGAGAAATGGATGAATAGAGAACACTATCAAAATATATACATGTATCATTAGATACACTAAATCGTTAAGAGTAGTCAAATAATAATAATAATTCTTTATTCAAACAGTAACTTGAATTAACAAATTCCTCGTTACTCACAACATATTTACAGATGGCCATAGTGGCCAAACAAACATGCATATAATAATAATAATAAAACAAAAGTATTTCAAATGATAGTAGATCTATTTTCGAAAACTTAGAATTTGAGGTTGAACTGCTATTTTCATGAAAAAAAGAAAGATATTAAATGATCATTTTTTGGGGGTAAATGATTAGATAATAAAACACTGACTCATATACAAATCAATCAAGGTAGTTCAGTGCAGCTTTCCTCATATCAAAAGCTTCATAGACATACCTTGATAGATTTAGTAAGGTTTTGGAACTATTTGATTTCATCAACTCTACATACTTATAAGCACTTGGGTTTTGGTAAAAATAACGTTTTAGATATTTTTTTCTTAAGTCAGTATACAGAGTACATACTAAAACAAAATGAAACTCATCTTCTATGTCATGCTTGTAACAAAACACATAATACATTTCCTCTCTTTCAGTTCTGCCTTCACCGTAACGCCCGGATTCAATTCTTAAATTATGGGACGATAATCTCAACTTAGCTAAAATATACGTGTACTTTTTTGACAAAGATGCTGACTATATTGTTTTATAATTAAAATTATATCAATTTTCGACTCCAAAGCTCAAGGAATAAACACATTTATAGATATCTGAACACCGGTTAGCTTATTGTTCGACTGCTTGACGATGTTTCGGTTTAGTTATTAACTATATGTCCATTGGACACCATTTGCAGACAGCATGTTGCATCCACTAGATAACATACCATCTCATATACAGTGGAGAAAACGTTATTATTTCCCAATAAACGCGTTTACGCTAAAACTATTATTTGCAGTGCAAACAGTTTGGAGCCAGATCAGACGTCGGGTAACCCGGCGTCTGATCAGGCTCCAAACTGTTTGCCACCAAGATAAACAAGAATTATCAGAATTGTCCAAAAGTTGTTCTTTTCTACGTTTTAGTGCTTTGCGTTTGCGTACGTTTGCGTTTAAACGGGAAAGAATAATAGATTCTCCACTGTACTGCCTCGTATATTGAATAATTATGTTTAGTAAACTCTGATTAATTCATCTAAATTGAACATACAGTCGAACCTCGATATCTTAAACTTGCTCATCTATTATCCAAAACTACGCCTTTTTACGCCTTAAATTAATCCCTTCACTGAAGAAAATTGTTCGAAGTTATACAGGCATGAATACATGTATGTATCACCAGGTATATTTTCCTTATCCAGCCAGATGGTATTTTAAATCAGACTGAAAGTAAAGCACAACTAGAAACAGGCTATGGTTTAGTCGAGTTAACCTTTATTTCTACAATTTAATGCATTATTTTTAACTCACTAATGTCGAACATAACAATATAGCACAGTTGAAATGTGACGTAGCTAAGTTTTATCATTGCAATACGGATATGTTTGATATAAGCAAGTTCTATAATACTGAAGTTTGACATATTCAACTTATTAACTACATTGGCAACTTCGCTTGCCAACAGTTTGGGCCTGATTGGACGCTGATCTCTCTATATTTGAACAAGAAACGAAATGCATGTCACTCCTATCGCAGTTCAGTAAGTCAGTACAGTGGAGAAAACGTTATTCTGTCCCGTTTAAACGCAAACGTACGCAAACGCAAACCACTAAAACGTAGAAAAGTACAATTGTTTGACGATTGTGATAATTCGTGTTTATCTTGGTGTCAAACAGTCTGGAGCCTGATCAGACGCCGGGTTACCCGGCGTCTGATCTGGCTCCAAACTGTTTGCACTTCAAATAATAGTTTTAGCGTAAACGCGTTTATTGGGAAAGAATAACGTTTTCTCCACTGTATGCATTATTATAGACCCATGCCATGACAAAACAAGCCTTTATTGCACTGCAATATTGTTCAGACTAAGCGCCGTTGTCAACCCTGGTTCTGTATCTGAGTTTGGTCCACACTGACCCACACGTGTCTTTGACGCGGCAGCTGGCCTTGATCTACACTGTTTGCAGTGCAACAAGTCATGTTTTCGCACAGCACGGCTCAGGTATGCATGTTATAAAAACCATTCCAATTCATTTGACGTCGTACGTGATAAAAATCAACTTTGCAAACAGTCTGGATGTTGAACTCACCCCACGAGACGCGTCGCCTGGTACATGTCACTAATTCAAGAATACCTTTGTTATTTCACAGTACATTCCGTGCTATGTTTATTATATTAGCACTATTGTCGTAGTTGACACACTACTCATACGTAGTGCTAATGTGAGCTATTTTGATTGTGCTGTGTCCGTCGTGCGTCGTCGTCCGTCGTTCGTTCGTCGTCAACAATTTCTTCAAACGACTTCTCCTCCTAGACTACTGGATGGATTTTCACCAAACTTGGCAAGAATGATCCTTGTATGGTCCTCTTTCAAAGTTGTTCAAAAATTTCCGGTCCATTGCATATCTAGGTCACAGGAGCTAAAAATAGATTTTTTCAATGAAAACTTAAAAAAAATCTTCTTGTCTGAAACCACAGTACCATGAGCTAAAATATTTGGCACAAAGCATCATCTTTAGGTCCTCTATCAAGATTGTTCAAATTATGTCCCTGGGGTCAAAAATGACCCCGCCCGGGGGTCGTAATTTTACAAAGAGTTATATAGTGAAATTTTCAAACATCTTTTTCTCTAAAATTAATATGGCCAGAGGTTTAATATTTGACATGGTGACACTTCTAGAGGCCTCAAATCAATATTGTAAATATGGTTTCGGTCCGTTGCATATCTAGGTCATAGGAGCTAAAAATAGATTTTTCCAGTTAAAAAATCTTCTTGTCCGAAATCACAGTACCCTGAGTTTAGATATTTGGCATAAAGCATCGTCTTTAGGCCCTCTATCAAGACTGTTCAAATTATGTCCCTGGGGTCAAAAATGACCCCGCCCTGGGGGTCATAATTTTAGATAGAGTTATATAGTGAAACCTTCAAACATGTATTTCTCTGAAATAATATGGCCAGAGCTTTGATATTTGGCATGGTGACATTTCTTGAAGCCCTTAACCTATATTTATTATATGGTTCCGGTCCGTTGCATATCTAGGTCACAGGAGCTAAAAATATTTTTTTCCAATGAAAACTCAAAATAATCTTCTTGTCTGAAACCACAGTACCCTGAGCTTAGATATTTGGCACAAAGCATTATCTTTAGTTCCTCTTTCAATGTTGTTCAAATTATGTCCCTGGGGTCAAAACTGCCAAGGCCCTAGGGGTTTGCAGTTTTACAAAGAGTTATATAGTGAAATATTCTTCTGAATCTATTATGGCCAGACCTTTGATATTTAGCATAGTGACACTTTTTGATGTTTTTTTACCAATATTGCTGAAATGGTTCGGGTCTGTTGCATATCTGGGTCACATTAGCTAAAATAGATTTTTTTTCAAAGAAAAGTCTTTCTGTCTGAAACCATCCATGTACAAAACTTAATTTTCAAGTTCATCAGCAAGATTTTTGAAACTATGTCTCTGGGATAAAAAATGTTCTCACCCCATGTGACCCTTGTGTTGGTTTTTCCAGGTGAGCGATATTTAGGCCCGCACGGGCCTCTTGTTTGAATAACATGTCGTTCCAATGGGTCAATCGTCTACGCATGATCTTTCTTAGGGATAAATTAATTGAAGAGCAACCTTCATCGATGGAGCTTCTAGTCGTTTTGGTAACTTCAAAAAAAAAGTAGTGTTTTGTATGTTTCAACCTATTGATTAAAATTTCAAATGCCAAATGGGCTTCAACCCTTTTAACCACACACTTCTTCATTTAAAGAGTCACCTGTTTAAGTGGTCTAACTTATATCTAACTCCGTTTGGTCCAGGAACATACGTGATAATAAGAGTGTCAAGCGATTGGAGCGTCTTTTACTTTAAATTCCATTATGTTTTGTCATCAGCCCTTTGACTCTCAATGACTCCAAAAATCGCGTTTTCAACAGTTTAGGTCCTGATCAGACGCCGCGTGACGCAGCGTCTGACCAGGATGCAAACTGTTTGACCTTTTGTCTGAAATTATTCAGTCAAATTTCCGTAAAAGTAGTTTTGAAACGATATTGCAGACATCATTGAAGCAGACGACAATGAAACTGTGAGGGGATAACACCACACAAACGACATGGCAAACAAGAGTTATATCGACATGTGTTAGTTAAATCTATACGAAACTCCGTTCAAATCAAAATCCACATCCCTTAACTCTTTCCTCCCTGAAACTTCAAATGGACAATCCTTTTTACCGTTTTACTCTTGTTCATTTCTGACTTTTAAGGGTAGTTTTTGTCAATGTTTTGCATTATTGCATATAAGGATCCCTCTGATCTGGGTCTTCACTGTTTTCATAGGACACGTGCATTTTTCACATAGATACTGTTTGAAAAGGACGCTTATATGCGGGACTAGGGTTCAACGTTAATATGTTAATGGTTAGTTGTTGATCGCAATGTGACTGGTTTTCGCTTTTATTACAAACACAATATTAATTATCAATATATACAAAAATGTAACGTCTATCAAAAATCTTTACTGTCTCTATGACACGGTTACCTGGTTTATGCGACATTCCTTTGCTATGCGGCATTCTTTTGTAATGTCACATACGAGCAAGTAACTCTAACTGTTTCTTTAATTTCTTTCTGAATTATTAAGAGCGATTTGCTTCTTATTTTATAAAATATTTTTTGAAATGTCACATTGTACTCTAATATCTCTTGATCTCTGTCACTCTATGACATTGCTGTCTGAACTATTTGACATTATTTTTTAACTCTAAATTTTTCTTTTTCTTTCTGAATTATTAAGAGCGCCTTGCTCTTTTTGTTATAAAATACAAACGAGACGATCCAAAGTCAGGCGTGATAAGCTCGGTGTAATAAAATAAATATAGCATGGCAGTTTGCGTGACATTCAAGTTATCAGCCCCCGAAATTTTTAATGGCACCCTTGCCTTGAAGAACATATTCGATACTGATCAAGAGTATCTAAATCGATCAACACTATAGAAACTTCCACATAAGTCTTTAAATTGTACTCGTGCCTAATTCCATGCATCGATCTGACCTCTGATATTTTACAATTTTATTTACGATACTTCTTGGATTGCTCGGTCTATGATGGTTTCACAGCTGGCAACTAGCTTTGACATTTAACCCTGTTTGTGGAGACCTTAATATTGCCAAAAAATAGTCTTTGTAACAAAGATATAAGAAAATGTAAGTATAATTCATTTACCATGGCAGTTGGGGTAAGGACTTATGCTGTCATAATTCGGCACACTGATGTACTGCCATTGTATCGTCCGTTTTATCTAAAGTGTAGAAATTGCACTTTGTTTTAAAACCTACACAACATTTATATGGGTGCCAAACCGTTTTTATTAAGACGTCATGTGACGCGGTATATGGTTAAGATTTTATCTGCTTTTAATCTTTACATACATGTGCATGTCTGTCAAAACACTGCGTCAAGTTGTTTAAACCTCATATTTAAATTAAGAGTCAGCATTGTCACCATAACTGTGGATTTTCTACATTAAATGCATTGCATTTCAGTTAAAAATGTTAGTTAAAAGAACGCTTGCCTACTGTTATTGGTTGGGTGGTGAAAACACAGCAGTTGGCTCTAGGTGAGGGCTATATAACGCGTCTTGATGAAAACGTATACTGATCCTTATAATAGTTTATGTTTGCAAAAACTACGCTTGCTGTTATTTCTTAAGTTTAATTATGTTTGCAGTTCAGCTATAAAAACAATTTAACGAGATGAAATTAGTTTGAATGAAAATTACCAGACGTATCGTTCACAAGGCTTCTGATCTAGACCTTAACTGTTAGTGTTGTCGGATTTTGTAGTGAATGGGTTATATAATTTGAAAACAAGACGAGGATTGCCTTGTTGATAAGTGTACAAAAGGCGACCCACAGAAAGCACACTCTTGCCAGAAAAAAAACGCTTGCCACATACTAAAAGCATTGAATTATTTTTCCAATGTGTGTTGAGTGAACTTAAAATTGGGGTTTTAAGGTTAACTATGACAATTTAGCCTTTGATAGCATCATAAAGTTAGTGAATGTCTACTTGAATAAATATCGGCGCCTAATTAAACCGTGAAAATTATACCCCTTTGACGCTAAAGTGCCGTCCATTTCACTTTTGTTGTCTGTAAGATCGTTTCAAAGTTAGATTAAAGGTAGTTCGACTTAGGAAATTTCGATCCGTGTATCAAACTCAGTTTACGCGGCGTCTGATCAGGATCCAAACTGTTTGCAATGTCGATTGTATGTGATTTCGGTGCCGAAAGTGTTAAGGAAACATTGAACACATTCCTAAATGAACTAAAGCCATCTCACGAGTAAACTCGTTTGAAACAGTCTGTTGATTGATATAAAGTTAAATATATTTTAGCAAATATGCCAAATGTACGTTTACACATTCATCCCTAGCGACGAGTAAACTCGTCATTTACCAACATTATACAGTAAAACCTCGCTATAACCACTAAAACGAAGGCTATTGAGTGTATAATAGACATATGACAGCTTAAAGAGCAAGGTGACAGAAAAACAGAAAGCTCCTAAAGGAGCTTTCTATTTCACTGTCACCGTTCTTTAAACCGTCATCTATAGTAAACACCCTAATAATTAGCATAATTTAGTGGTCGTTATAGAGTGGTTTTAATTTACCTACACAAACATTGTAGACGCAGATCGTGGGGCTCCTTCAGGAGCCTCTTCGTATCGGAATGTTTTCCATTCCGTTTAAACGGGTAAGACTAACACGTACTTTCTTAAGATGAAATGGTTTTGACGTCATACCTTAACACGTTTATGTCAATTCTTTTTAACCTATGGAATAGTGTTACTTTCGGTTTAATTGAGTTCGACATCTCGAGGTTATATTTATCTGATTGCGATGATTGATATGATCATCACTTGCATCGTGTTTTCTGTAGTCGATAGCTTATCCAAATGACATGTTTAACCCATGACGCCATACATATGGATTCAAACTTTTCATTTACTCTTCCATTGAAGCAATTAGTTCCACAAAATACAGTCAGTCATGAATATGCATCATAAGGACTACTTAATATCCCAGCAAATGGCAGCTTACAGTAGGTTGAAATTACAGCAGAATGCGCCTTAAAAAGTCGTGTAACCAAATCGTTATTTGCGGAAATAATACTTAAATAAAAGCAACTTTGCGGCAAGATCTTGCATATCGCATACAAGAAATATGGTTGGTAAATGTATAAAACAACCACAAGAAAATATACTGATTTGTTTGTTAGTTCTGCTGTTTCCATGATTTGTTCTACCCCGGCCAGAGATGGAGTAGCTTTTTATTGTTAATTTCGCTACAGAAAATTGACGCAAAATAAATAAAAAAAAAAAGAACTGCAGGTAAAACTTCCCTGGTAATAACAAGAAACAGTTGTTGGGATAAAAGGTTTGATATTTTTGCCGATCTATAAGCATACATTATCCACATTTTCTTTAACCCTTATCCTGCTGATTGCGACTTTATTTGTTTTTACAAAGTTGTGATACAGATCAGACGTCGCGTAACGCGGCGTCTGATCTGCATCAAATCTGTTTGACACTCAGTTTTACGTTTCTTCAATTTAATAGTGTATAAATTCAAATTTTACCAAATTTGCAGACGACAATTTCAAAGAAGACGATTCTTCAGCAGGATAAGGGTTAATCCTTGATATTTGATAGACGTTGAATGTCAGAAGTACTACAAATTAATATATACGTGTGGATACGAAGCACTACACCTAAAATTGTTCTTTTACAGTGTACTGTCGATGAATAATACAGTGGAGAATCTGTTATTCTTTCCCAATAAACGCGTTTACGCTAAAACTATTATTTGCAGTGCAAACAGTTTGGAGCCAGATCAGACGCCGGGTAACCCGGTGTCTGATCAGGCTCCAAACTGTTTGCCACCAAGATAAACAATAATTATCAGAATTGTCCAAAAGTTGTTCTTTTCTACGTTTTAGTGCTTTGCATTTGCGCACGTGTGCGTTTAAACGGGAAAGAATAACAGATTCTCCACTGTATGCGTAAATGCATGTAAATTCCAGCAAAGTGTTGCTTATCTCGTGTAAAAGTGTCATACTATGCCACTGCTCTCTATCGTAGTCTTATTTGTCTGGAAATAAACTAGATAAAAAGAGTAATTCAATTATTTCCAATGAATTGTCCGTATGCTCATAACACCATATAAATATGACTTCACGACAGAATTGTCTCAAAACTACCATTGACCCTTTCACTCTCAATGACGCCAAAAGCGCGTTTGCAAACAGGTTTGGTCCTGATCAGACGACGCGTCACGCATCATTCACATTTATCTTTGTAGTTGTATTTTTTATTTTCCCTGTATCCGATACGCAATGCTTACCATTATCCACGCTACGATATGCTTATAATATCCGTCGTGATGATGTTTATATAGTTACTCTCCTTATTAGTTTAGAACGCATCATACACTTGTAAGGATCGTTGAGAAGATACAACCGAACATGATAAAACAAAATAACATTTAATATCATGTCCGCAAAAACTGGATTTTCAATACGTTTACGACAAAAAAGAGAACGCTTAATGGTATAATCGCTAAATTACGACTCGCTTAACACACAACTTATCTAGAAACGGTATTAAGTTATGATTCACAAACCAAACATTACAAAACTTAATGTTTAAGAAAATACGAGGGGTGTTCAAATAGTTTTGATACTGTATCAATAACTTCAATATAATGAGTGCAAAATACATGTGTGATATATCATTTAAAGAGCAATCTTTCGCCCACACGATGGTATGATGCACAATAAGATCACATAACTCGATGAGTCACAACATGAACCTAAACTACCCCAACTCGAGGACACTGGGACATAGCACTTTCAGACATTACTTTTTGACGTAATAACTTCTTAAAGAGTACAATTTCTAGATTTAATTTGGAAATATATCAGTTTATGTCTAAATTTTAATGTAAATACAATTTTATTTCTATTGAAAGGGTTATCTGTCTGAAATCTCATTTTTTTCAAAATCAACATTTCTTATTTTGCTAATGACGAAAGTGGACATGTTTTTTTGAACGCTATGAAAATGTTCTCGATCAATATATCTACATTTTTTTTATTTTAAAGCATGAAACCCTTTTTCAATGGCTTCAATTATAGCTTGGTTTAATAATAAATAAAGAGTTTGTAGTTTCCCTAACTACTTTTATACATAACAAGATATCAATGTTTCATGATATTTTCAGTACGTGTTTAAAATTAGCTCTATTTTATATATTTTATGTAATAATAACATTTAAAACTGTGTACTGTTTGCATAAATATCTTATTGTATTTGACAGAAAAATCATAAACTTATTCAAAATAATAAAGCCGAAATAATAATTATAGTATCAAATTGTGTTTAGAAAATTAACTCAAATATACACAAAAAGGAACAGTGTCCTCGAGGAGGGACCATTAAGGTTCATGTTGGGGCTTATTGAAGAATGCGATCTTATCGTGCATGATATCACCGTGTCGGCAAAGAATGGATCTTTCAATTGATATATCACACATGCATTTGTCACTTATAATAATGAAGTTATTGATCCAGTTTTAAAACTTTTTGAACTACCCTCGTACGTGCACAATCGATTGGTGATATCCTTTAAAGACATACTCGCCTATATTAAAAATGTTGAAAAATAAACTTCTTTAATACCTTGATTACTATATATTTTCTGATTTGCAATACATTTATTACCATCGATAACGTCTGACACAATTCAGTTTATTACTTTAACCAGTTTACTTTAAATTTGAGAAATAAATGCAAACATCATTTTTCTAGACAGATTACGTCATGGCAGTGAAGGGTAAAGATGCATACAACGAAATATAGAACTGTGCCATCAGTAAATATCAGTTATAACAAACTTCTTTGGACCATCTGATGTCTTTAGAGTCAAAGTTTGTTATATCTGGTACGTTCTACAGCATTCCCTCTCTACAACGACACCCAATGAGAGACCAAAATTGTGTGCGTTGTTCGGAGGGAGTCGTTGTAGGGAACGAAATTGGCTTACATTTGCAAACAGGTAATGCGGCGTCTGATCTGGATTTATGCTGTTTGTATCTCGTCGTTAAGTTTGTTCTGGCAAAATGTCCATTATGTTACTTTGAGAAAAACAGCAGACTACAATTTTAAGAAGACGACAATGCAGCCGCGAAAAGGTTGTGCATAAGTGTCCTTTTTTGGGAACTGCGACAAGGGTCATTGTAAGGAGGAAGTCTGTGTTGGGAGGGCCGTTGTAAGGGGGAGGGGCACTGTACTGTACGTTTAATGAGATGGAAAGTACTTTTTGTTTTATTTTATCCAATATGTCGCCCAAAAGTTAAAATGTAAATGTCCTCATCAACGCCCTGCCAGGTCGCCCAATACACAGTTCGTATCCTGTCACTGAGCTACGAACATATAGAAACTTTCAAATACTTAAGTCCATTAATCTGAAGCATAACCTACAATACGACTACTCATTAAACCCTTTATTTAATAAATTTATCGTGAGGATTTTACTCGAATGCCATTTTGTCGCCTGCTTAAATATTGTTGTCTGTAATGTCGTTTTAAAGATTTAAGGCAGTATAACTGACGTAATTTCGAAACAAGTGACAAACAGTTTTCATCCTGATCAGACGCCGCTGATCGGGATCAAAACTGTTTGCAAATGCGCTTTATAGCGTCATTGAGAGTGAAATGGTTAAGAAAGAAACGATATTATACGACATTTATACATTGAATGTTAGGGTCAATTCGGATATATTGGAACAACCGTTACTATTTCCGTTTAAAGTTTAAACAAATGTCGACTGTGCAAACAGTTCGGATCCAGACCAGACGCCAACTGTCTCGGCATGTTAGTAGGCTTCAAACTCTTTGCCATTCAGAATAAAATAAATAGAGAGACATTTCTAACAGTTAAACTAGTTTTTAACGAGTTACCCTAAAATATACTCAGGTTAAAATAGTGAACATTTTTTATAATGCAAAAAGCATAGAGTCAGATCAGACATCGAGTACCCGGCATCTGATCAGCTGTAAACTGTTGGCCATTCAAATCTTTAAATAGAAAACTGGACATTTCAAACAGTTGTCATTTTATACATTTTAGTGCTTAACCCTTTACCTGATAGCCTATTTATAGTACTTAAGATAGATGACTACTTAAAGCAGGTTGAAAGTAAAGCAGAATGCGCCTTAGGGCGCATTCTGCTTTACTTTCAGCCTGCTTTAAGCTATAATGTGCTATAATATAGAAAATATTCCCTATAATATATATTCATTACTGATTAAATTGGAACTTTTTTCTTCAGCGGATGAATAAATCATATCCGCTAAAAGGCGCTTCTATTGGGTAAAGGGTTAAGGCTGCGTTTCAACTAAGAAGAATAACTACCTATCCACTGTATTGACATATTTTTACAAACTTCAAAGTTTGGAAGGCATTATCCCATGTTTCCAAATTGAACCTATTTGTCGGTTACTTTGGCGGTAAAATAAAGCAAAAAAAATGCAATGTGTAATAATATCAATTGCGTGAAAATGTTGGAGAAATTCTTTGAACCTAAGTTATCAATTTTTGAAATAATGTTTTACCGAGGCCGTTTGGATCGCTAAGAATCAAATGTCAACAGGACTGCGACAATTTGTCAAATCAAATGTTATGCTTTTAAAATTGCATTTAGACAGTTTCAGAGGGACAACATTTATATTGATATTGTCATAAATGCTTGACTGTTTAACCCAATTCGCTGCCATATTATCGTGTGCTTTAATGTTTTAGTTTGTTTTTATTTGGTCAAAGTTAGGTTTCAGGGAGTGCGATTAAAGACATATCGATACGATTGTCAAACAGAGTGGATCCTGATCAGATACTGTATTACAAAACGTCTGCACTTGATAAAAATTGTTTTGCAATGTCGACTTTAATCGCCAATGGCGGTAACAGGTCTTGAACGTTAAACATGATAGTTTTGGAATGACATTATCAGAAAGCTTTCAGACATAATTATAGTTTGTCTGAAAGATTCGACAACTGCGATGGTTGATAGTGCCGTTCAGGGCTGAAATGAATCGCTTAAATTGTTTCTATGGTTGTAATTTGATCAGACCTTAAGGCTAGAGAGACACACTTGGTCTTGGCTAGACACCAATCACTTGACCTTGAAATAACCCGTTGGCAAATGCAAAGCAAATAACGGTAGGAAGGAGGTCCTATCGTAGGAATGATAGGGATAGTCAGGTCATGCAGTAAGTAATTATTTTGTTCTCATACGATGTTCGCACGTGTGTGCAACAATCAAATCACACTTTAATTCGTAATGTATATCTTACAGTGGAGAAGACGTTATTTACCCCCGTTTAAATGTAAACCAAACACAAAACGAATTGCATTGAAATAGGTACAATGGTAACTTTGTGACAATTTTGACGACTTATTTTAAACTAAATTGCAAACAGTTTGGAGCCTGATCAGACGCCGGGTTACCCGGCGTCTGATCTGGCTCAAAACTGTTTGCACTGCAATTGAAGTACAGTGACCCCTCCCTACAACGGCCTCCAAACAACGACTCCCTCCCAACAACGACCCGTCAAAGATCTCAATAAACAGAACAATTATGTATAACGCTACAATATCCAATGCCGCAATACCGTCTGCTTGAAATTGTCGTCTGCTGTTCTCCTAAAAGTGACATAATGGACATTTTGACAGAAACAACATCATGACGAGAGACAAGCAGATTGAATCTAGATCAGGCGTCGATTTACGCGGCGTCTGATCTAGATTTAAGCTGTTTTCAAATGTAAGCCGATTTCCCTCCCTATATCGACTCCCTCCGGACCACGCACACAATTGTTGTCTCCCATGGCATGTCGTTGTAGATAGGGAACATTGTAATTGTTTTAGCTTAATCGCAATTTTTAGGAAATAATGACTTCTTCTCAACTCTACCAGTTGTCTCGCCAATGAATTACCAGACCCAAAGTCGATAAGAATGATTCTAACACGACTCGAAACCTACGGCATATAGACAAAGAATACTGAGAAACGTATATTACGTCGCGATAATGAACTGCACGCGCGGCGTTTCCATCCGCTGTTCCATTTGCCCCATACGCGTAATACATAAAAGGTAATTTTACAATTAAAGTTGCGTTAGAAAAAAAGTTTGTTAAGTCTTAATTCTAACATGTCTCGAAACCTACTTAATAGAGACAAAGAATAGCGAGAAACATATATAACGCCGCGATAATGAAATACACGCGCGGCGTTTCCATCCGCTGTTCCATTTGCCCCATACGTGTAATACATAAATAGTATTTTTATAATAAAAGTCAAGTTAGAATTAAAATAACAAATTCGTAGGTATTCATTACCGTGCATTAGATCACAGTTAGTCGTTAAGATGTGGGTAATTAGATCACTCGGCCTAAAGGCCTCGTGACCTAATGACTCAACATCTCAACTCCTAACTGTGATCTAATGCACGGTAATGAACACCTACGAATTTGTTATTTCTTAAACATAGACCCGAAGAGTGGATAAAACCTGTAGTGAATCTTTGAATTTTATACTTAAACGCAACAGTAATGCTATAAAATATAGAAAATTACAGTATTAATAAATTCCAGACGAACACATTTTATATGAGTGGCAGACCCCTTGGATTCTGGTAAGATGCCGAGTTATAATTGTTCTGAGCTAAGGTTGTAACCGTTGATAGCGACAGCAAAGAGTTTGAAGTCTTAGCAGGAGATAAACAAGGGGGAACTCTAGCACCTTATCTGTACAGTATTGTGCTGGATTACGCCTTAAAACAAACATTTCATGGAAACGAGGCCTTCCTTGGTTCAATGGTCAATCCATACTGGTTGACATGCGTGTCAAGGTCTGTAGAAAAATGTAAAAGATTCAATTGAATATATTTTGCAGACGACACTTTCAAACAGACAGTAAAATGTATTTAAATGGTAAAATACAATTTATCGCCATGTCAATATGTTTTTGAACGGTGATTGACATACGAGACAACTTAAGTCATTTTGAGTGCAGTAGTGTATACGTTATTATTTCCCAATAAACGCGTTTACGCTAAAACAAATGTTTCCATTGAAAACAATTGGAGCCAGATCAGACGCCGGGCAACCCGGCGTGTGATCAGGCTCCAAACCGTCGATCTGGTTCCACGCCGTTTGAAAATAGCCGCCATCATCGGGTTAAGGCGATGATGGGGTTACTTGAAAAACTAAGTGTTATGTACTAAGGAATATCAATTGCATGCGTACTACATTTTAAGGATACTATGTCTGATGTTAGATCATTTGTCACAATATAAATGTCATTGTAAAAGCATGGATATACTTTCTTACTTTTTTACCATTAAAATAATATGCTACGTAAAGACATTTCAGCAATAAAATCGTACGTTCTAGACGTAAACATCAATCAATGAATATCTTGTTTTAAAATCGGTGAAATCAGTCAAACTTATATTGACAACAATTTGTTGTATAGTACTTGCCTTCTCACGAGAGATTGTGGAGCATATTTGAAACAATTCGGAGACATGCAAACTTAGCAATTGCAAATAATATCAAATCGATGAGGTTTTAAAATATATTTTGTTAATAAGCAACTACGAGTAAAAATACTTCAGAAACAAATGTTCTATAAGTATCGCATGTCCCATTTGAAATTCTGCTTTCTGCATTCCCACATGGATGTCACTGCTCTCCACCGTTCAAGGGTTAAACAATGTATTAACCGTGTTTTCTGTCATGCTTTCCGGTAGTTAGTTTAAACAGTATTTATTTCAAATGTTTTACACACATTGTATCATATTTACAGAACATAATGTCAAGTAACATTTAAATATGGATTAGAAAACAAGTTACTAAAAACTTATGTGAATTCTTCTCCTGGAAATAAAAGTGGATTATCACCTAATAATCAACTGTTTCGAACAGTGGGATTCGAAGTCAATCGTGTATTCTCGTAATTCCGACAACCGGATTAGTCGAGAATCACTAAACGGAAGAAATCAAATTCTAGATTAAAAGAAACCACAACTTACCGACGACGTCAAATCAATAAATCATGATAGACAAAACTTCGCTGCCATATCATCGTGTGCTTTAGTTCGATAAAAACGTGTGGGGCCACACCGGGTACGTTACATTGTATGTACAGTACTCCCTCCGTACAACGGCCCTCCCAACAACGATTCCTTCCTTACAACGACGCTCACTGATGTTCCCTAAACAAGACAATTTGGTCTAACCTTTTCACTGCTGCAATATCGTCTGCTTGAAATTGTCGTCTGTTGTTTTTCTATAAGTTAAATATTTGACCATTTCAGAGTAAAATACTTAATGACGAGTTACAAACAGCTTGTCTCCAGATCAGACGCCGCGTTACGCGGTGTCTGATCTGGATTCAAGCTGTTTGCAAATGTAAGCAAGTTTCCCTCCCCATAACGACTCCCTCCTAACAACGCACACATTATTTGTCTCCCATGGGATGTCGTTGTAGAGAGGGAGCGCTGTACTTAACTTAAAAATTGACAAACAATCTAGTATAAAAAGTTGTAAAAAAAATAAAATATAAAGTAAATAGAATTACTTTATTTTTTCGTGAACTCGTGCAAATATATCGTCTGATGTTCACACACTGAATTAAACTTTGATCTTACACTAAAACATTCAGTTATCCTCTATGTAAATGCAATAATCATCCTGAACAAATCTAAATTGCATAACAATCTATATGGTATACCGTAGTTAGATGTAGTTGAAATATTTACAGTAATTACTGGACTGTTTTCCACTAACATCTCGCACTGACAGAAATCTAATTGAATTCCTCTATTAAACCAGCCTCTAAGATAAATCAAGATAACAATACAGCTGAACGTTCCTGGGTGAACATTTTGCTTTACTTCAAATTGCTTTAAAACAGCAACATATCCTGAAAACCAAACATAATTGAATGTATCGGCCGTAACAGAGAGGATCTGATGTACACTGAAAACCTGCCAGGCGTTTCCATGACTTTTTATGACAATTTTAATAATTATAAGGCTGACTCGTAAATAACCAAATTGCAAATTGTTTGTTAATGTCACCTCGGGTTCGTCTTACGAAACGTCGTAAGATAAATATTGTCATTAATCAGATTCTAAATTTCCCAATTATCATCTATTTCTCCATCTAATTCTGTCATGTGATATATCTTTGGAATTGTCTTGAGTAAATTTTAACAGATATTATATTGTTCAGGGTTTAATGTGATATATACATGGGGCTAAACACAGATAAAGTGTTCTTTTTCTCGTCAGTGTATACTGTTTAAGTTTTTAGGGATGAATGAGTCAACGGATTGGTATACAACAAGCGTTTACCCTTTCATGACAACATTATTTACCTTTTTATTGTCTATTGTTGTCTGCAAGACATGTTTCATATATTGATTTAAGTTCGTATAACTTAATAAATATCGATAGGAGTGTCAAACAGTTAGAGTCCTGATCAGACCCTAAACTGTTTGCGAACGCGCTTTAATGATTAATGTTACGAAGTCACTTTTGGTAAAATCATGCAATTATTAGGAAATGCATATATAATAGTTCTTTTTTTATTTTCTGTATTTGATTTGGCCTCCATACACCCTGTTCTTCCTTTGTAATATAAATGGATACTTTTCTATGTGTCCGTAATGAACTATATTATTTTAAATAGTTTTTTTATGTTCTGTAGATATGCAAAACATAAATGTACAAATAGTGTAGACTTTCAAACCAATACAGTGTTTTTTCTCACAACGACCCTCCGAACAATGATTCACTCCTTATAACAACCCTTTTTCTGTTATCAAAACAAAACAATTATGACTTATTGCAATATCGTCTGATTAAAATTTCGTCTGTTATTTGTTTTTTAAGATACATATAAGTGGACATTTTGACAGAACAAAACATGTATAATGAAGAGTGAAAAAATAGATTGACTCCATTTTAGACGCCGCGTTGATTCAAACTGTTTTCAAATATAATCCAATATTTATTTTTCCGTCCCTTTAAACACACATTCTGAGCAAAACACACGATCTTTGTCTCGCATTTGTTGTTGTTGGAGAGAGACAGAGCATTGTAGAGTTTTTCCCACAAGCAAAACATTACAATTGCACAATTTAACTCACTAACTACTGAAACTTGACAATTACAATCACGTGTCAAGTTTACTGTTGTCATTGATTTGCAATACCTTCTTTCGCAGTTTTATTTCAAAATGAGAAACAGTGTAGACCCTGTTTTCTAAATAATGTACTTAACACAATAACGGTTTCGAGATAATAATGCTAAACAGTCAGTTAATGTTTGCCTTGCTGAAACAAACCAATAAACACTGAATGAGCGTATATAGTATTACTGAAATGTAACATTTATGCCCTCACCTCTGCCCTGCCCCAACCTTTTGGTCTGCAAGGCACCAGCGATGATGCAGCAACACTTCTACTCCATTTCTCTCGGTCTTCAGCTACCCTCTGCGACTCAGCAAACTTCAGGCCCGTCCATTGTTTTATGTTGTCTGCCTACTGCGTCCTAGGTCTGTCTTGTTTACGTCCGTCTGCCACTGGCCCTTGTAAGATTGTTTTTGCCAGTCCAGAGATTCTTGCTACATCCATTATCATATATAACTTATGTTCTTCAGACTATAGTTACTAGTGCTACAATGTACATAATTGGCTGGCGAAATTCTCTTTCTTACGTCGTCATTAGCTTTAAATATGTGGTCTCTATATGTTATTTCTAAATGTATCCTGTAACATCTTATTGTAACAACATTAAATTTTCGCTCAATCCATATCTTAAATATATTACATGTATCTTTATAGAACGTGGTTGGTAAAAAGTTGCACTTAAAGCACTTGCTAAAGCTCGTCGCCCATTGCAACAGGTAGTTAGAAAAAATATACTATTGCACTGTAACAATTTCTCTTACGTTTCAAAACAGTGTTTATCCAAACCGAAGACCAAGTAAATAACCAAAACTAGTTGAGACTGGTATTAAGCTGTATTAAAACTGAAATACGTAACAATTACATTTGTTAAATTTCGTTGTTGGAATTTCTAAATCGATATAACAATTGAAAAAGGATTGTAGAATACAATCTGCTCATTTTAGCGGACTTTACCGACCAAGCTGATGGAGACACATCAAATAAAACGCAATAATGTTTTTTAATGTCGAACTGTGTTGCTATAACATCAGGGACGAGTGTTTATTTATAGGATTTTAAGCTCATGTGAACACTTGCAATAGTAAATGCAACTGAATTTGCATTTATATTGGTGTTGCATTAATTCACATGTTGCAAAAAGGTACGTGCCTGATAATGACATTATCTCTCAAATAAAGTAGTTTGCCTATTTCATACATTTAAATGCCTAGCAATGAGGGACCCTGTTAACTGTAGTTTATTTGAAACACGGTTGAACGATATGCGCACTGATGAGTATAGTTTTAACTACAGTACTCCCTACCTACATCGGCCCTCCCAACAACGATTTCCTCCTTACAACGACCCTTGTCGCTGTTCCACAAGCAATACAATTATATCTTAAACTTTCATGGCTGTTATATCATCTGCTTAGAATATTTTTCTCAAATTTACATAGTCATTTTGATAAAACAAACAAATTGACGATTGCCAAACAGCTTGAATCCTAATCAGACGCCGCGTTACGCGACGTCTGATCTGGATTCAAGCTGTTTGCAAATGTTAATCAATTTCCCTCCCTATAACGACTCCCCCGAACAATGCACATATTTTTTGTCTCCCGTTGTGTGTATTTGCAGTGAGGGAGCGCTGAACCGGGTTTTCTTCCATAGCATTTCAGCACATAGTTTCGTATAAACCTGGTTATTCTTTAGGAAAAACTGTGAGGGAATAATGCTAGTTTTTATGCCTAATAATCATATACATTAACGTTTTGCAGATGCAGCCAGTCATCGTTCTAGGCCATCTGTAAACTGTCAGTTTAGCCAATAGCATGGGAGTTACACTCTATTAAGGTTTTATTACTTTTCCGACAGGGTAATATAAAAACATGAAGTGAAGTACTATATAAAGACCCTATGATCTTCATTAAGCGTGTCAAGACATTAGTTCTTCAGCTAAAATAGACTTAGCTGTTGGTAAAAGTATTTTAATTACCTTTCAAATGCAACTCTAGATAGAAAACGAAAAGGAAAAATATTTAAAGTAGTTAGTAAAAACAATGACACATTATTCTATCGTTAACAAGAAATATTTGTGATTCTTGCCCAATTCACTTTGTATCACAGCTTTACAAAGAGACTATTGAAATCAAGAAGGTTTTTTATGGGATGGCACACATTTGTACCAATTCATTCATTTGTGTGTGTCACTGTGCGTAACTATTTTATCACACCCTTTACTCATTCATCCCTGAAACTTTTAATGGAAAATTCCAATTTCAAAATAAGTCAAGTCCATTTTTGGCTATTTAGTGTTTAATTTAACATATATTTCAAAATGACGACCAAAGTATATCCTGATCAGAGGGCTCCTTAATGAGCCCTCTGATCAGGGTCTACACTGTTTGCATATGACAAATGTAATCCTCACAGGTAGACGGTTTGTAAATGACGAGTATACTCGTCGCTATGGTTGAATGTGTTAATCCCTTGGTGGTATGCGAGATGGTTAAGTATTCAAATCACATATTTATAACTAAGTTCTTCGTTTTCATCCCTGTAATGGTTGAACGATTGCAATATACACTGTTTTTTCTCTCTAAACATCAATAAAAATAGTGTTAGTCCTAAATAGGGCTCAAGAGAAGGGGGTATTTCAAAACCAAAAATGATCTTTATTTCTGATTTATAACCTATGACAATTCTAATGGCTAGTAACACCATAGAATTTGATGCTGAAATAAGTTAGAAAATGTGGAATTTGTTAAATTTACTCCCTCATATCTGGAGCCCTGTCTGAACTAACTAAATATGTGTTCATTTATATGAATATAATATTTTGGTTTAGGTCGCTAAATGAGATATTGAGATATAGACTTTTATTTGCGTGTTGTTTGTAAGATTTGTCTATATATCATAGTGTTTTGAAGCCTTCTTAAAATGTCGAGAAATGAAAATTCCATCAGAACACATTTTATCAAAAACAATCTCAATTAAGTCGAAATCTTTTTGTATTTCGTCACTTAAATATGTACCACTAGAGACAGTTTAAGTCGAGCATGACCTTATGTCAAAGTTAATAAGTTGTTAGGGATTAGGTCTAAAAAACGAGTTTAAGTTATTGCAGCCTTACTTATTTACTTATTAACTTTTGAAGTTATAGTTTATAACTATAAACTAGCTAGGCGAAATGGGAGACATTAATTCAGCTCTGATCCGCATGTAAGTCCTTTCATGATCAAATTTATCGTGAGGTGCTTACTCCTTCACCGCCATATTTTCATCTGTTTCAATATTCTTGTCTGCAATATCTGATTCTGATCAGACACCGCTTTCCGCTTCAAGACGTCGCTGAGAGTGAAAGGAACGTCACAACATGTAAAGGAACATCGCCGTTCTCTTGTTAGTTTGATTTCATTTTCGGAACAAGAAATCGTATTAGGAAACACTTTAACACTTTATTGCAAAAGAAAGCACTTGGTTAATTGCAGTTCTCCCATTGACGTTTCTAAAGCGGCTCGTGTACAGAAAAACCTCTCTTGTACGACTTCTAAAGAAAAAGGCTTTCTGATTGGGTATATGAAAGACAAGTCAGGGCTTAAAATATGATAAAAGTAAATCAGTGAGGTGTTAAATTAGCTATTATTTTCATTATATCATTGCTTTATACAGCCACCTGCTTCTAACACCTAATAACTAACACCATTAAACGGCTGTACCTGTAATAGAGATGTTTTACTGTAATTATATTTCAGACTAACAAATATGCTGGTAGGTTTCACCTACTGAAGATGCAAGGCTGCCATTTCTCCGAATTGTTCCTAAGTTTTCGGATGTTTATCCTAGCAGATGGTGGCTTAAAACAGGCTGACAGTAAAGTAGAATGCGCCTTAAGGCTCATTCTGTTTTACTTTCAACCTGTTTAAGCAGTCGCGTGTCTTAAAAACAAGAAACAGACTATTTGGTAAAGGTCCGATTAGTAAAATTGCGTCTGAAAAATTGAAAATTGAAAATCTTAGGTTGTTAATGACCAACTTATGGCAGCCCTAAAGATGGCATTTCTGTTATAAGATTAATTATTGCCTAGTTCAAATGTACTTGAAGAACTAACTCTCATCATATCGTCACATTTCATTTCCTTTATTAACCCAATACCCCATAAATACGTTTTTTACACCTCTAATTTATTCCTTCACTCACCAATATAGTTCCGTATTATACAATTTTGAACACTTATCAGAAGAAATATTTTCTAATTTTTAGTAGATGGTAGCTTAAAGCAGGCTGAAAGTAAAGCAGAATGTGCATTAATGCACATTCTGCTTTACTTTCAACCTGCTTTACATGGTCACCTTTTTCAAAACAAGGAACAGGCTATGGGGTAAAGGGTTAAACACATTCATTGGTGTATGTCCCTAACTTGAGCACACAAAATGTTTGGTGTCTTTGTTATCCCCGTTTCTGCCATCTATGGCTTAATTGGACGTCACAGAAAGAGGGGACCGTTTACAGAGAATCCGAGTGCGATGCTATATGCCTACTAACGACATAGTTATCTGGTACATTTGAATCCTCAGTGTATATCACTGATACATCGGACCTTAGTCCCATTCGAACGACTTGGTTCGGCGGCGGATCGAGCTCACGACCCATGACACCGCAGTGGAATGTAATACCAGTGGACAACGTCCATCGGTGCAAAACAAAAGGAGTAACAGTAGTAATATAAATGGGTAAGCACCCATTCTAGGTAAAATACCACTTAGATAACGGTATATAACGTTTTACTTTAAACATGCATTGCTTTTTATTCAAGTGTTAAAAGTATACCGAAAGATCAGATAATGTTAATTTCCAGTGCCGGTTTTATAATATATATATACCGGTATTTTTACTATGTTCTATTTTGCAGCATACAAAAAGGGTCAACATATATCTACTTTGAAACTAACGTATGCTATATTGGTCTTATTCAGCTGAACTCAATTGTAAACTGGATATTCCTACAGACAGGTGATCGAACAGTTCCGATTGATATCAGACGTTGTTTGACCTGCACCAAATTTCCTCAGATACTCATCCATTGCGTTAATAGCAATACAAACATTAAAAATCCTTATTAATTGCCACAAATGTCTTCATCCTCTATAACATATTCGCTGTCAAACAAACGATATTTATATGTCTGATATGAGAAGGAGAACACCCATAGGCGATGGTGACATTAAACATGGTGATTCCGAAGTTAAGGTTTCAATTTTTTATTTAAAACGGATTTAGTTTTTATGTAAATTAAAAATATTCAGACAGGGTTTTAAAAGCCGTCTCAATTTTTAATTCATTTTACAAATGTTGATCAATATGTATTTTGTTTACACAAGTCTTGTACAAACAGTGTTAACCCTGTCCCTCCTTACAGCAACGATTGCCATTGATCCCCCAACAAGACAATAATGGCTAACCTTTTCACAGCTGCAATATCGTCTGCTTAATAATGACGTCTGTTGTTTTTTCTCAAAGTAGCACATTTGACAATTTGACAGAATAAAAAGATAATGACATGTGACGAACAGCTTTGCTGTTTGCAAATGTAAACACATTTCCCTCCCGATAACAACGCACTCCGAACAACAATATTGGTTTCTATTGGGTCTTGTTTTAAGGAGGGGTACTATATTAAAATTAACCCCAAATATGTCGAAATAGAATCGTTCATAGGAAAGTAAGAACTTGTCCATTTGAAATCTTACGAGTCAATAAGTTATTCGCAGTCAATTCTATCTAACTACCGACTATTAAAGTGAATTAGAATATCAATTATATTGCTAATAATATGCAACGTTATGATAAATTTGAATTAACTTTATTCTTTCACTGCCAAAATAATCGGGATGTTCGCACCTTCACCGCTACGTGGTCAATGTTGTAGTCTGCAATATCATTTCAAAGTCAGATTTCAGGTTGTATGACTGAAGAAATATTGATTTGAGTGTCAATCAGTATTGATAACGCGGCGTCTGATTAGGATCCAAACTGTATACAATGCCGCCCTGTGGCGTCATTGAAAGCGAAAGGGTTGAGTTCTTAAAATTCAAATGTTACAAACCAACTTACATATATTGACATTTCATTGTATAAGGGCGTTCGCCATTTATTCTCAATTTAAATAACATACTACTTAAAAACACTGTCTTCCAAATTCAGCAAGGATCAGCAAGGATCAGTTTTTTCGATATTTACGAAACAACCCTGATATAAATCTCACTTTATATTCTGTGGAGGGACATCATTTAAGTTTAAGTTGTCAATATTCTGCGGGAAACACATGCTGCATTGTCACGTCAGCTGATGTTTACTTTATCAGAAAAAACATTAACACTAGCAAACTGACACATGGCGGTAAATTGATCTTGGATAAAGCGACAATACATAGTTCTTCGTTCAACGAATAGAGGTTTTTTAAAAATGTGATCATCTTTAGGGAATTGTATCTTCTCTGAGTTTCGTTTTGATTTGAAGCAAATAACACTATATCCAAGGAAGACAAAAACAAAGAGTTTTGAAATATTTGATACATTTAAATGTCTCAGTATCATACAAGATGGTATAAAAGCTGATGCCTAACCTTTATTTATATTATACTACAATAGATATTTAACAGCTTATATAAACTATATCTATATGACTATATTGTGAAATGTATATTCTTTACATGTTATTCTACTTTGTATTCTACACTCTTGTTTAATGTATTATTATTTTTAGTTTAAAGTAGGATGTCAATTTATATTTTTTTAGTGTTTACACCTTATAGTATTAAACCTTTGCCTGCTGGTCGTGACTTTATTGATTTTTGCAAACAGTTTAGATCCAGATCAGACGCGTAACGCGGCGTCTGATCTGGATCCAAACTGTTTGACACTTGTCTTTAGGTTTCTTTACTTAAAAAAGGTATATATATCTACATTTAACAACCTTTGCAAACGACAATTTCGAAGCAGACGACATCACCGCAGGATAAGGGTTAATAACTGCAATGTTCTTAACCTTGTCACTCTCAACGACGTCATAAAGCGCATTTGCAAACAATAGTCATCATTATAAGATGCTGCTTAACGCTGCGTATGATCAGAGTCAAAACTGTTTCACATTGTTTGAAATTCCATCAATTATACTGCCTTAAATCAAATATTGAAACGATATTGCAGACACTTATAGTAAAGCAGACGACAATATGGCGGTGAAGGGGTAAAAATCTTCACTATAAATTTAATCATGAAAGGGTTAAAACTTGTATTTTTTTAATCAACCAAACGCTACATGATTAAACAGTAACGCTGTATAATTAAAATAGAAATAGGCGAATCTTAGCATAGATACATGAGCTAACATATTCTACATGTAGCATCTAAACGAAGTTCGCCATCTAAAGGATTAATGGGTATGGCAAAGTGATACAGCGTTCCCTTTCTACAACGACATTCCAGTGGGAGAAAAACATTGTTTGCGTTGTCCGGAGGGAGTCGTTGAAGGGAGGTTAATTGGCTTACATTTGCAAACAGCTTGAATCTGGTTTCAAGCTGATTATCACTCGCCATTAAGTTTTTTTTCTATCAAAATGTCCTTTATGTAACTTTGAGAAAAAACAGCAGACGATATTGCAGCAATAAAAGACATAATGGTCCTGTTAAGGGAACTGTGGCAAATGTCGTTGTAAGGAGGGAGTCGTTGTTGAGAGGGTCGTTGTAGGGAGGGAGCACTGTATAATAGTTCGCCTCTGAGCTTATAGACAGGGAACATAATGAATTTTCAAACAGCTCGAATATGTATTCAAGCTGTTTGCCACTCGTCATTTCATTTCTTCTGTCAAATTGTCCACTTATATGTAAATTTGAGAGGAGGAAACAGAAGACGACAGTTTTAAGCAGAAGATATTGCAGACATGAAAAGGTTGGACATATTTTCTTAATTGGGAACCAGCGGCAAGCGTCGTTGTGAGGGGGGGATCGTTGTAAGGAGAGAGCACTGTAGTTGTGGTTCAGTCACTTATACCTTGTTGAAGTAATATTGTTTTTAAAAGTATATCATCAGTAATTGCTAATGTTAGTTGGGGAAAACGTAGATAAACCGAACATATTTCCTAATCGATAACGAGCATAACGTATATAGCAGTCCAGACATTGACCAATCATTGGTGTGATATTTTACACGTGGTTGGGATCAATTTTTGACCCTAACAAATCGTTATTTTCATTATCTGAGAAATTTGATTTCTTTTCCTATGTGTATTCTACAGATTCAATTAATCTTAATGTTAAACAGTAAAATAATCCTTTCATTTTTTAAAATCTCATATGTAACTGAAATGAGTTATGATCTTTATTTAACTACATAATATACAGTAAAACCTCGCTATTACGACCACTAAGGCTAATTGAGTGTATAATAGACAGGTGAAAGCTTAAAGCAAGGTGACAGTTAAACAGAAAGCTCATATAGGAGCTTTCTGTTTCAATGTCACCTTGCTTTAAGCGGTTGCCTATCGTAAACACCCTAATAATTAACATAATTTAGTGGTCGTAATAGTGAGGTTTTACTGTACTGTTTTGTTCAAAGAAACGGTGAGAGTGTTTTTGTCACTTCCGTTGACATCGATTAAAATATTTGACAAAAGTCACAGTCATTATATACACAGCATCGATTGATGTCACCTAATGCCAATGTATTCTTGATTATTTTACACATTCAACCGTACTGATGTGTAAGATCGCCATTAATTAGCAAAACTCATATGAAGAGGGCTCTCTTGTCAGAATCTGCACTATTTTCCATTTGCAATATAATACAGAAAGCAAACCTAAATAGTTAAAAGTGAACAAAATTTAAGTGGAAACCGGAAATCGACCATTAAATGGGATGCAAGTAAAAAAAAAAACCAGACTTATGAATAAACATAAACCGCACATTTTGGCTGCACAAGAGAAGCTTCACTAGAATTGCCATTGCACATCTCTTCCCCTCATATCACATGTAGTTTATTCCTTCACTGCAGAAAATAGTTCCAACATATACAGTAATTAGCATGTACTGTGATAATATTTTCTATATCCTAACAGACGATAAGTTACAACGAATTGAACGTACAGCAGAATCTGCTATAATGTTTTACTTTCAACCTTATATAAGCGGTCATATGTCTTCTGGGTAAAGGGTCGTTGTACCAAACCCTGTCAGAATGTCTCTTACACTAGGAGTGTTGCAGACATTATTTCGATATGCATTGCAAGATAATATGTATTTGACGTTTAGCTGTCACTGACTCTCCGATGCTTTACACATGAACTATTATCTGAAAAACACGACAGCGTACAGTACTCACTCCCTACAATGGCCCTCCCAGCAACGACTCCCTCCTTTCATGGACCCTTCCCGCAGTATCCTAAACAGGACAATTATTTCTAACGCTGTAACTGCTGTAATATCGTCTGCTACTAGTTGTCGTCTGCTGCTTTTCTCAACATCACAAAATGGACATTTTGACAGAAAAAAATCTGAATGCCGAGAGACAATCAGCTTGAATCTAGATCAGACGCCGCGTTACACGGCGTCCGATCTTGCTTCAAGCTGTTTGCAAATTGAAGCCAATTTCTCTCCCTTTAACGACTCACTCCGAACAACGCACACTAGTTGTGTCTCTCATTAGGTGTCGTTGTAGAGCGGGAACGCTGTATTCATTTTACCTGTAAAGATAGTAATATCTGCTTATTACAGTGGAGAAAACGTTATTCTTTCCCGTTTAAACGCAAACGTACGCAAACGCAAAGCACTAAAACGTTGAAAAGAACAACTTTTTAACAATTCTGATAATTCATGTTTATCTTGGTGGCAAACAGTTTAGAGCCTGATCAGACGCCGGGTTACCCGGCGTCTGATCTGGCTCCAAACTGTTTGCAATGGAAATAACAGTTTTAGAGTAAACGCGTTTATTGGGAAAGAATAACGTTTCTCCACTGTACTTATGTCGAAATATGTCTGGCTATTTGCAGAATAAAGTCTAGTGTTTGTTTTTCTTTCATTTAATCCACGGGCGTGTGTTTACAGCTTGGTTCATGGTGCCAACCCGCATACAACGCCAACAAATAATGCCCCAATTAGTCCTGTACCTGGCCTGAAGACCCGTTTGCAAAATGGTGTTGAGAGAGTTTCTCACTTGATGTGAGTTAACGAGACCCTAGACATCACAAATCACCGAGGTGCTTGTCTGCCACATGGTCACGAGCCCCACAATATCCAAATCCAATATGGCCGCCGTCAGCCATTTTGGAAAAGCTAACTTTTTTGTTTATTGGAGAATAAACAAGTGTAATACGTCTAAATTGATTGTTTTTTGGTGTGGAACTCATTTCTAATGCCCTTTGTGCAATCTGGGGTGTCTTTGATTTGGAAAGGTCAAGTTTCTCATTAGCCAAATCCAATATGGCCGCCGCAAGCCATGTTGGAAAAGCTATTTTCGTTGTTTTTTTTAAGAAAAATCAAATATAATACTTCTAAATTGATGAATTTTTAGAGTATAACTCACTTCTGATGCCCTTTGTGTAATCTGGGATGTCTTTGATTTGGAAAGATCAAGTTCCAGGATAATAAAATCCAATATGGCCGCCGGAAGCCATGAAAAAAAGGCTAACTTTTTTCCATTTTTGGAGAATAAACCAATGATATACCTCTCAATTGATAATTTTTGGGTGTTGAAATCATTTCGGAGGCTTTTGTGCAATCTGGGATGTATTTGATTTGGAAAGGTCAAGTTTAACAATAGCCAAATCCAATATGGCCACCGCAAGCCATGTTAAAATAGCTAACTTTTTTCTTTTTTTGGAGAATAAACAAAAGTAATACCCCTCTATCGATAATATTTGGGTGTTGAACTCATTTCTGATGCCATTTGTGCAATCTGCGATGTCTTTGATATGGAAAGATCAAGTTCCACTATAGCAAAATCAAATATGGCCGCCGCAAGCCATGCTAAAAAAGCTAACTTTTTCCTTTTTTGGAAAATAAACGAATGTAATACCTCTCAATTGATAATTGTTGAGGCCTTTTGTGCAATCTGGGATGTATTTGATTTGGAAAGGTCAAGTTTCACAATAGCCAAATCCAATATGGCCGCCGCAAACCATGTTGGAAAAGCTAATTTTGTTGCTTTTTGGACAAATATCAAATGTTATACTTCTAAATTGATTATTTTTTAGAGTAGAACTCATTTCTGATAACCTTTGTGCAATCTAGAGTGTCTCTGCTTTGGAAAGATCAAGTTCCAAAAGAAGCAAAATCCAATATGGCCGCCGCAACCATGTTGAAGCTATTTGTATTCATTTATGGAGAATAATCAAATGTAATACCTCTAAAGTGATAGTATTTTGGTGTGGAACTTATTTCTGAGGCCATTTGTGCCATCTTAGGTGTCTTTGATTCAGAAAGGTCAAGTTCCACAATAGCAAAATCCAATATGGCAGCCGCAAACCAAGATGGAAAAGCAATTTGAGAGGTCCTTTGTTCAATATGGAGAGTCATAATGGTTTGAAAAGGTCAAGTTCAATGTCTTTTTGATTTTGATACGTCAACGACATTGGGCTTGAGTTCAGGTATTACATTTGATTATTCTCCAAAAATGAATACATATAGCTTCAACATGGTTGCGGCGGCCATATTGGATTTTGCTTCTTTTGGAACTTGATCTTTCCAAAGCAGAGACACTCTAGATTGCACAAAGGTTATCAGAAATGAGTTCTACTCTAAAAAATAATCAATTTAGAAGTATAACATTTGATTTTTGTCCAAAAAGCAACAAAATTAGCTTTTCCAACATGGTTTGCGGCGGCCATATTGGATTTGGCTATTGTGAAACTTGACCTTTCCAAATCAAATACATCCCAGATTGCACAAAAGGCCTCAGAAATGAGTTCAACAATTATCAATTGAGAGGTATTACATTCGTTTATTTTCCAAAAAAGGAAAAAGTTAGCTTTTTTAGCATGGCTTGCGGCGGCCATATTTGATTTTGCTATAGTGGAACTTGATCTTTCCAAATCAAAGACATCGCAGATTGCACAAATGGCATCAGAAATGAGTTCAACACCCAAATATTATCGATAGAGGGGTATTACTTTTGTTTATTCTCCAAAAAAAGAAAAAAGTTAGCTATTTTAACATGGCTTGCGGTGGCCATATTGGATTTGGCTATTGTTAAACTTGACCTTTCCAAATCAAATACATCCCAGATTGCACAAAAGCCTCCGAAATGATTTCAACACCCAAAAATTATCGATAGAGGGGTATTACTTTTGTTTATTCTCCAAAAAAAGAAAAAAGTTATCTATTTTAACATGGCTTGCGGTGGCCATATTGGATTTGGCTTTTGTTAAACTTGACCTTTCCGAATCAAATACATCCCAGATTGCACAAAAGCCTCAGAAATGAGTTCAACACCCAAATATTATCAATTGATAGGTACATTATTGGTTTAAATCCCAAAAAAGAAAAAGTTAGCTTTTTTTCAGTGCTTGCGGCGGCCATATTGGATTTCACGTTTGGTTATCGATCAATCTACAATTGATAACTTTGGTTGTGCGACGACAGACAGGGCTTAGCACTACATGATGATGTATCTTTAAAGCCGTCCTTAACCGGGAGAGTTATGTCGGATTTTCGTGCTTTGTTTTTTCTCTCCCTCTCTGTCGTACCCAGGACCCTTCCATGTCTTACAGTTACTCGTAACTACAGACTAGTTGCTTGAGTACAATTTGACCGTTACCATAGTGGGTTATTTTTAACACGGGCTTGAATGTTTAATTCTTTCCCATGTTACTAATGATCTTGTCATAGAATGTTTGCTAAATGTTTTACATGTATTTACTTACTGTGCTGGCGGTCTTTTTGATTGTGAGGTTGTGGAACAGGGTTTATGTTTTATGTACACTGTTCGTCTTTATAGGTGAATATAGGAGATAAGTCTGAGGTTGGGCGCCCCTAAACCCAGGTTTAACCCCACAGTGGTTGTTAATGGTTAATTAATTTATAGTTAGTTATTGATTGCTACTGACCGTACCAAGGCGGGCTCCTATGTTCACTTTGCTTTATGTTTGTCTTGCGTGTTGTTTTCTATTTAGTGTGTAGATGAAGGAATGGTATTGCGTGTGTGTGTGTGTGTGTGTTTGTTGTGGTATGACTGTGTGTGAGTGTTCTGCTTGAGAGGTGGGTGTATTGTTTGTGTTACGTTTCCTGCTTGAGTCTTTCGTATTTATTTATTATCCTGGAACTTGATCTTTCCAAATCAAAAATTACACAAAGGGCATCAGAAGTGAGTTATACTCTAAACATTCATCAATTTAGAAGTATTATATTTGATTTTTCTTAAAACAACAATGCAAATAGCTTTTCCAACATGGCTTGCGGCGGCCATATTGGACATGGCTAATGAGAAACTTGACCTTTCCAAATCAAATACACCCCAGATTGCACAAAGGGCATTATAAATGAGTTCCACACCAAAAAACAATCAATTTAGAGGTATTACACTTGTTTATTCTCCAATAAACAAAAAAGTTAGTTTTTCCAAAATGGCTGACGGCGGCCATATTGGATTTGGATATTGTGTGGCTCGTGACCATGTGGCAGACAAGCACCTCGGTGATTTGTGATGTCTAGGGTCTCGTAAACTCACATCAAGTGAGAAACTCTCTCAACACCAGTTTGCAAACGGGTCTACAGACCTAGTCCTGCACTAAATCGGTGGGTATGCATATACTGTACCAAGAGGCGACGGATATGGTAAACCAATTGCTTTCTTTACTTGTGTGCAGTATCCCTTCTTAGGGTTAATGTAGAAAAAAAGAAAATAATTCGATCATGTAAGAGATGATAAATTGTTTTGTTCTCAAATAAATCTTGATCAATATTTAATTTCTTATGCATTTTCTTTATAAATATCCCCACAAAATCACATCAATACTTCTATTTGAGGACAGGGATTCACGTAAAGTAGATTTCCGCTAAAGGGCAACCATGTAGCTCTTAAAAAGCCTAAAATTTCCAAATATTTAAAAACATTACCCCATTCCATTCTATGGTCCCCCATTCTTTGCACTAGGCGTAAAAGTAACTGTAAAACATGAAAAAAGTGTTCAATGGGTTTTACTAACCAAATATCATATTAACCCTTTACCTGATAGTCTATATCTAGTGTTGAAGATAGGTGACTTCTTAAAGCAGGTTGAAAGTAAAGCAGAATGCGCCTTAAGGCGCATTCTGCTTTACTTTCAGCCTGCTTTAAGCTATCATGTGCTAGAAAATAGAAAAATATTCCCTATAATATATATTCATGACTGATTAAAATGGAACTATTTTCTTCAGCGGATGAATAAAATGAATGCGCTAAAAGTCGCTTCTATAAGGAAAAGGGTTAATAAGGTACGGGTCTCATATGAGACCCTTCAATGATTCTTTGTACAAAACGTTTACTTATTTTCAACAAGGTTTGCATACGATTAAATTGACTATGTCCCGCCAGCCAAGCCAGGTTAAAGACATCCCTAGATGACCTTTCGATCATAACGCCTTGCCAGACAATTTCCTTGCAATAATCCTGGATCTTATGGACATGCCGCTAGCAAAGAACCATTGAAGCTTCTCGTGTGAGACTCTACCTTTATAGTTGATAGTTTGGTTAGATATAACCATTGAAAATCACTAGAGCATGGGTATAATCTGGACCTCACTAGGTAAAATGAGATTGTGCTGCACGTGCTGTGCTGTTACATTGACACCTCCAGAACAATGGGCTGGTGGTCCCTCAATGGACTGAGGAAAATCTTTAAGTAATGATTTAAGCGCAAGTTTAGAAATCGTACATTTAACATTTTCTCTGCCAGGCTCTGTAATTCTAACATATTTAATGCAAACAGTTGGGATCAAGAAGGGGGTTGCAGCTTCTGATCTGGGTCTTAAAGACATTAAACCAGTCCATTCATTGATTCACCCCCATTGTATTTACTAGGTGTCAAAATACAGGTAGATCATGACAAAATTATGGAGGTAACGGTTCAGATATCTGAAGCTTTGAATAGAGGCCCTTACATAATATATCTCAATAGGTTTTTCAATGGGTTTTACTAACCAAGCAATCACATATTAGGTGCGGGCCTCACATGAGACGCCTGAATGATTCCTTGCCTAGACGCTAGCCGAGTAAGTGCATGGGCTCCATGCTTTGACTCAAACTTTCTACGATACTAGGTGTTACCACCCAAGCTTGGTCATGTAATGTCTTTAACTGTTTGACAGTTGCTTACCATGTGAAACTTTAAACGGGGCATCATTTGGAAAATATGGTAGGTAAGAGAAGACAGATGACGCTCTTTGCAGAATAAATGAAAGGCAGCAATCTCAATTTGTGAGCTATCTGACTTTTATCCTGCATTCAACTGCCACCTGTTATCAACTGGTTATAGTGTTCACTCTATATCAGTTATTAACAGTACTGTTGTTTGGTAGAAAGACTCAATACTAATGACTAATTCGACATTTAATAAACAAAATGTAGAGACATTCAATCATAACAAGACAGCATTAAGGTCCTGAAATTGGCACACTTTGGTAACTTATGCTTGATCTGCATTGCCTGATATCGGAGAAGCCTACGTAATTCTCCTAATTAAAATCTCTATTTCAAGGTCCCAAATTGATTTTCAGGCAATATGTAAAGGTTAAGCAAGCGTGTTTAATCGTTTAGTTGCGGCTCAGTTATTTCTAATAAGTTGTATAAAGTAGGCGCGGTATACATTATGTGATTTTTTCCACATAACGTGTGTGTACCATTTTCCTGTTAAGCATGACTTGACTAACATATGCAAATATTTTAAATCCAGATAAGACGCCGCGTCACACGGCTCCTGGTATGGATCAACTATGTTTGTACAGCATTCCCTCTCTTCAACGACCCTCCTAACAACGACTCCCTTCTTACAACAACATCCATCGCTTTCCCACAAAACTTATGTTTTATGCTTGCACTGATGCATTATCATCTACCTAAAATTGTTCTCTGCTGTTTTTCTTACATAGCTGACATTTTGACAGGCAGAAACATAATGACACATGACAAACAGCTTGAATCCAGATCAGACGCCACGTACTGGATTCGAGCTGTTTGCAAAAGTTAACCGAGTTCCCTCCCTATAACGACTCCCTCCGAACAACGCACATATGTTTTGTCTCCCATTGGGTGTCGTTGTAGAGAGGGAGCGCTGTGACATTCAGTTTAAAGAGGCATTGAACAAATTTTGATCCTGTTTGCAGACAATATGTATTTTTCAGAAAAACTGATCCAGGTACCTGTAATTTTTATGTGTGATTTCAGTAAATCAACCCTTCATCAATATTTGTGACAATATTGTCAAAATCTGAATGTTTGAACTGTAGGAGACTAAACTTTGAAAAATAATTATTTGATGTGTTCCCTTGATTGACGGATAATGTGTTTTTAAGGTTTTTGGTGCTACTTGCTCCTGTTGTTTCTAATTTATGAAAATATATGTATAACCTAACAGATTAGGTAAATTACAAAGCTGAATAAGGGTATTCTGAGATTTAATGCTAAAAACACGTGGCTACTGATAATTAGGGGTTTACCCAAAAACAAGCTATTAAGAAAAGATCCAGTTCAGGGACCCCCCCATTTTTTATTTCATACTTCTGCATAACAGGGTATATACTAGCAACATGCAAAATTTAAAAATAAATCTGAATGTTTTGAAAATTCGAAGAAACTGCCGCGATGGTCTTTAATAACCGGTCTTACTTTGACCCGTCATGGTATCGTTTGTGTAAATATTTCGACTGATAATGTGAATGTTTGTGCGTATTTTAATAAAAAGCCTTAAAACGAATGTCCAAACAATGTGATCCTGATTTAAACGCTTCGTTATGTTTTTAAATGTAAATGGTGTATGGGTTGGCAGTAAAAGGTCAAACATGCTTGTTACAGGAGGAAACCTAAATGTTTATTCTAAAAAGGCACATGGCACGGTCAGGCAAACTCGTCTATTGACACACGACTAGCTTTATTTCATGATTATATTTTGCTTTTTAGTCTTATACGGACGGTGATGGTGTATGCCTGATAGTTATGACCCATCAAAGCTTTACAGACATACAATTGAGCCTCTGAAAGCTATATTTATTGCGGGGCAAAATATCGACCAAATAGCATGAGACTGGTTTCTGGTACAGCCAATTCCTGTCTGCTTCCTCAATTTCTCAATATCTAACGGACTTATGTTCAAAAGAAAGTTAACGTTTCAAATTCAAAACATTTTCAACAACTTGTATTTAGATCTATTGAACACTATTTTTAAATAAATTCAAGATAAACTGAGTTGATGCTTCAACTCATTTTATAAAGTCTCCTGAATGTTTAAGTTTTATCTGTACTTCTCGACTTTTCCTTCAGTTTAACATTATTTAATGTTGTTCGTTATACGGGTCCCTTATTATTAGTTAGTTCAATACAAAATACGTTGTATGCGTTATTTACTTTACCAGTGAATTCAAGCAGGGAATAGTATAAACACATTCAACCCTTAGAACGACCGTCCTCGGCAATTACAAAAAGTTAACACAAATATTCCAGAGGTACACTTCTGTAGGAGTTATTAAACTCAATGGATGCCAGTTGATGGGACAGTAGTTTTTTTTAACTTTTATCTGTGTGACCCTCTAACGGAAATTTTTATTCAAATATTTATTTCCTTTGCATACAATCAATAGCCGTCAAAGGGTAGAGCAAGTTTATCTATGAAGTCGTGAAAGAAAAAAAGAAAAAAAGATTGTTTTAAACAACTGATCCGAATTGTAAAAAGATACACAAGTGAAAATGGGTCACGCGTTACCAGACCCTAGCTTACCCAATAGCCTGTTTCTAGAATTGAAGATAGGTGACCTCTTAAAGCAGGTTGAAAGTAAAGCAGAATGCGCCTCAAGGCGCATTCTGCTTTACCTCAACCTGCTTTAAGCTATCATCTACTAGAATATAGAAATATTTCTCCTAAAACATATTCATAACTGTATAAATTGGGACTATTTTCTTCAGTGGATGAATTAATCTAATGTGCTAAAAGCCGCTTCCATGGGGAAAGGGTTAACAGAATGACCGCCTTACAGTGTGGAAATGTTTCCTAAGTTTGCTATAGTGAAAACTTAAAAAAAAGTATTCCTGAACTCCATAATGCGTGAGATCTGGGGCCCGTTTTACTAAATAACTTACACAAACATTTTGCGTAAGTCAAACTCGTTCAACTCTTATTTTTCGATCATAAACGTTTGCAAACAGCAAATAGCCAGATCATAGGACGCGCTAGCGCGTCCTCTGATCTGGCTATTTGCTGTTTGTAGCAAGTGATAATAAAAAATATCAATTAAAAATTAAAATTTTGACTGACGCAAATAATCTGGTGACGGTTAAAGAGTTTACTCTTTCTGCTGGCAATACTATCAGTATAATTTGGCTTAGTTACCCATATCAAGCATAAGTATCGTCTGCTTCATAACTAGTCTTTATAGTCTGATATACACTGAATAGTTCATCGTATGGTCTTGATCTTTACTTTTCAAGATGTCAATTTTTGTTAGGCATGAATAACCAAACCTCTGTCTTACTTAATGACTGCTTGCAAGCAGTTTGTATCCAGATCCTATCTGCTGTTTTGTATTTTTAACTTAGAATAAAGTACGTGCGAAAAAAGATTTATCACAACGAGTGCCTACGGTTTCTGATAGAGATCCAAAACTAATAATGTTGGTCGCCAACGTGTTGAAAAGGTACCTGTATCTGAAATCTACTTTTGCATAATACAACTTTCATGAGAACAAATATTAAACAGATACGAAATTGAGAAACATCCATGAAACATTTTTGTTCTTAAGGTTGGCAAATGAATGGCGAATCATTATTGTAGTAAATCCAGTAAAATGATTGTTATGTGCCAATTAATAGCTACATGAAGAATCTTTCTCTGGTGGTATATTACTATACATTGTATGAAAGGAATACCGACAACAGTCGTTCAGAAAAGAAAACATATAGCCTAATGGTCCAAAATAATCCAATGAGTTGATGTAAAAGTACGCATTGTTAATCGATATGAAACAATAATTTACAATTCTCGAAACAGAGCTCGTTTACATTTGGTTCGCCAAGAAATCCAAACCAATCATAGGCCCAATAGTTACCCGGATCACAGGTAAAGTTTACCACTACATTGCTTCTACTTAAAATTCCCAAAGTGTGTAGAAGAGTGTCTAAAGGGGTTGGATGCGGACTAGTTGTAAAGTCTAGCCCACATACAAAATGCAAGGCATGCGAGGAAAATGGTTGAAGTTTATAACTTCGTTCTCCAATATTATTACTCCAATAATTTATCGAATTGGACGACCCTTTATTGCATTTATCTTATTATTCTATCTGTGCTGTTTTTTCTTATGATACTAATGTGTCTAATTGTTATAATGCTGGTTTAGATTTGACATTTATTTTAACGCCATTTTTTTTTTAATTACTGAAGTGAGTTAAATGCACCCTCATGTGTTATTCCTGTATTCAACAAACAAGAGGCACAGAGGGTCACATTTCGCTCACCTGAGACATTATACCATAGAAGCTGACTGGGCAAGAATACATTTTGATATAGCTGATATAACTGATAAGCCCCGGGGCGGAGCCAAATTTGATCCAGGGGTCATAATTTGAACAATCTTGGTAGAGGACCATAGGGCATTCTACATGTCAAATATAAATGATCTGGGCCTTACGGTTTCAGAGAAGAAGATTTTTCCTATGAAAAACTAATAAGCCCGAGGGCGGTGCCATTTTTGGCCTGGGGATCATAATTTGAACAATCTTGGTAGAGGACCACAAGGCAAAGCTATATGTCAAATATCAAAGATCTCGGCCTTACAGTTTCAGAGAAGAAGATTTGTTAAGGTTTTCTTATATAAGTCTATGTAAAACTGATAAGCCCCGGGGCGGGGCCAATTTTGACCCGGGGGTCATAATTTGAACAACTTTAGTAGAGGACTAAAAGGCAAAGCTACATGTTAGCTATAAATGATCTGGGCAATACGGTTTCAGAGAAGAAGATTTTTAAAGGTTTTCTTATAAAAAAACTGATAAGCCCGAGGGCGGGGCTTTTTTTTGGCCCGGGGGTCATAATTTGAACAATCTTGGTAGAGGACCACAAGGCAAAGCTACATGTCAACTATTAAAGACCTGGGCCTTATAGTTTCAGAGAAGAAGATTTTTAAAGGTTTTCCTATATAAGTCTAAGTAAAACTGATAAGCCCCGGGGCGGGGCCAATTTTGACCCGGGGGTAATAATTTGAACAATCTTGGTAGAGGACCGTAAGGCAAAGCTACATGTCAAATATTAATGATCTAGGCCATACGGTTTCTGAGAAGAAGATTTTTAAAGGTATTCCTAAGAAAAACTAATAAGCCCCAGGGCGGGGCCATTTTTGGCCCGGGGGTCAAAATTTGAACAATCTTGGTAGAGGACCACAAGGAAAAGCTATATGTCAAATATTAAAGACCTGGGCATTATAGTTTCAGAGCAGAAGATTTTTTAAGGTTTTCCTATATAAGTCTATGTAAAACTGATAAGCCCCGGCCCGGGGCGGGGCCAATTTTGACCCGGGGTCATAATTTGAACAATCTTGGTAGAAGACCATAAGGCAAAGCTACATGTCAAATATCAATGATTTAGGCTATACGGTTTCTGAGAAGAAGATTTTTGAAGATTTTCCTAAGAAAAACTGATAAGCCCCACGGCGGGGCCATTTTTGGCCCCAGGGTTAAAATTTGAATAATCTTAGTAGAAGATCATAAGGTTATGATACATACCAAATATCAAAGGTCTGGACCTTTGGGTTTCTGAGAAGAAGATTTTTTAAGATTTTCTTATGCATTAAAAGTTGTCTATACGGTCATGTTAGAAAACCTGGTCCCACAGCAAGGAGAATAACTCTAGCCAAAATCTTTGAACAAGATTTCGTTCCCCCTTGTCACTGATGCTTCTGACAAAGTTTGGTTGCAATCGGGTCAGTGGTTTCTGAGGAGATGTTGTTTGAAAATGTGGACGGACGACGGCAGACGGACGGTGGACGACGGACGAAGAGCGATCACAATAGCTCATCCTGAACCTTTGGCTCAGGTGAGCTAAAAACCAAGAGCTGTTAATAGGATTATAATGAAGAAAGTATTGATTGTATATGTTAACTTTAGTTTCCGTTTTTTCGTATGCGGTCATAGTCTGTTTCATGGTATCGATGACTGTGCCTGATGCATGATTATTTCAACTGTTATGTCAATTCAGGACCTATATACTTATCCTGGCACAAATCAGTTACAGAACTCGGATTAAAGGAAGGTAAGGTGGATTATATCTTAATATCAGATACAAAAATATTGTTGAGATTTGAAATATAACATGTACAAAATGTTTTGTGTGTAAGTAAAATCCGTTCTTGCAGTCTGGTTTATGTCAAAAAGAGTGATTCGTAATTAGTTTTACTAGTATTTGTTAACTGTTTGGGGCAAGTTCAGCCGTCAAGTACGTTTCAGCCTAAATAGAATGCAACCCGTTTGTCAGTTATGTCGTCGTTTATTTAGTCAAACGACATACATATCTTTGTTTTTTGAATTGACACTAATATACAATGAATTAAGCGAATAGTAAAGCTGCAGCCAATTGACATAATTTGTCTCTTTGGTTATTCGTAAAAAAACATACAAAGTCACCCTTTTCAACAGGAATAGACACTGTACATTTAATGTTGACCCGAGACCTTATTATTTTATAAGAGAATGGTAAACTGGGTGGCAAAGCAAAACTGATACACTGTTCTCAGTTAGCAACAAATACAGTTTAGAGTGAACATCTCCATGATCTATTATCACTAATTCCAACATCTTTAGTGTTTCGAAAGGATACAATCACTGACAGGAAATGAGAAAGAAATGAAGCGTCAACCTTATTGTAATGTTATAATTTAGATAGGTATTCCAATACTGTCATTAATTAAATGGCAGTATGAAAAGCTATTACGGTCACAAGTAGTTAGCAGTATATAATCAGTCGAAATGTAGTACTGCTAATACGTTAATATCGACCTAACCTGTGTGTCATAAGTTGAAGTTGTATAAACTCGATTATCGCTTAACAGTCCCGTATTTCAAAGTTCAAACGTGGCTTTTCAGGTACTTTCGAACTAAAGCGAGTTTGAATAATCAAGTTTCAACTGTAATTAAACCAACGAAATTAACTGTTTAAACAATACATTTGACAGGTGAATGAGCGTTACTGGTAAAAGTCATTTTGATAGTGTTTCAGTACAACATAACTTGTAAATTCAATTATTTTTATAGTCAGCTCAATCGGCTTATCGAACTATCTGTTATGCAATTAGGGTTTGAATGAAACATATAAACTAATATCTTACAGTTTGGATTATAGTTAGACACGATATCTCATATTGATTCAAACAATTGGTAGTATTTTATAGATTACGATTGACAAGCTCAATTTAAATGCAGATAACATTAAAACAGATGCCTCCTGTCTGTGGGTTTTGCATTTTGTCTCTATTTATGGCACTGAACCTTTACTTAATCAAACCATATCATCAATTGGCCAATAACAATCAATATAAATAGATACTTGGTATTGCCGCTACTATGTAAAATCTAAATTGATGATGTTTACGGTCAATTAGCAGACTTATCTAAAATTTCAAATAGTAGCGTCGGACAGGTCAAGTGTTAAATGGATTATTTTATTATGCACTTAAAGGCATGTGTTTTTAATGCACGAGCTTACACCTGGTGTCAGCAGTTCAATGTTGCTTTTTATTTACCCATTTTAACCCTTTCTCTCTCAATGCCGTTTGCAAACTGTGTTAATCGTGCTTAGACGGCATGTCACGCGGCTTCTTGCGAGGATCAAATTTGTTGTGTTGAAATTACGTCAGTTACATTGCCTTTAATCATACTTTGAAATGATACTGTAGATACAAATATTGACACAGACGCCACTATTGCGAGGAAGGGCTAAACACCTAACGACATCACTGCCTTGACAATATCAATTGTACACTTTTTTCGTCTGCTTCATTTTTCAAATTTTACATAATGTATTTTGACATAATAAGTATAGGTTAGACCATGGTTGAGCGCGGCTAAACAATATAGTTCGAGGGGACGTAGTTAACGACGCGCGCGCAACCATTGTCTAACCTATTTAGCACTGGCTTGGGCTCGAGGAAAATAAGAAATAATGCATATAACTATGTCTAGCGAGATGGGGCATATCTTGGTTTGATATTGTTACTGGGAAATAAATGTATTTCTTCAGTTTAAATCCCTGACCTAGTGTTTATTTCACTTAACTTTCGATTATTTATCGTTGAGCCTACAGTGCATGCAAAAGCTTTTCACGGTCGCTCGCTCGGAATATTGCTAGGAATGTGACATCAAAATTGCCTTCAGATGACGCACGTGTGGAATAAATGACCAGTTTGTTGGTTAGTATTTTTTAAAGCGTTGAGTTACACGATATAGTCAAGGTTTCGGAGACATCTGAATGGCCAAGAGCTCAAAGCCATGTGCTCAATATTGAAATGAGTGTCAAACAGTTTTGAATCTGATTAGACGCCACGCTACAGGGTCCAAACTGTTTGTTAATAATTATTGTACTCTCGATATGGCAGTGAAGTGGTTCGTGTTGAAGAAACAACGTGTTATACATAGTACTTGAAGTTAACAACGTTTTATCATCTACGAGATCTTACTTTTAACAACAAATGCACACACTATGGTTATATATTATGATTTTCATAATTTAAGTCATACAGGTAGCTCCTGAATATAAGCAGTAGTTGGTGATGATGCAATTTTACATTTCTCACAATAAGACACTAATTTGCAATACTACGTATAAAAGTTATATTGTATCTTGGTATGATTTTAGTTAAAGGTCAAAGTGTAGTTTTCGGTGGAGACTTATGTGGAAAATGTCAGAAATGTTAACCCCTATTTAATCATTGCCACATGAAATACATTTATACTGTACACAAAGAACTTTCATTCTGTATCCACAGATCTTGTAATATCGATTATGTCAGAGAAACCATTTGATAAATGGATCATCAAATGTCTACTAAATGTCTTCGATTGTCTTTGAACAAGAATTCGGGGACATAATATTGATTGTTGTCAGAGTAATCGAGGTCAGCCAAGTTAATTGGTACTAACGTCTCTGATGAGACATTTGTTTGACCAATATTCTTGAATCTAATAGAGAACAGACAATTAACTTTTCAATAACTCTTTGAAGCTGTATTGTAAAATCTGTTCGCTAATGTTAAGATCAATGGGCTATAAAGATCAAGATTCAGCAGTAATTGCTCTCCTGGCGTATACTCGAGCTAGTTTATGTTTGGTGAAAGATACGCATCTATCTGAATGACGTTTTGGTATTGTTCTAGATGTGTTTACAATAAAAGCGAGTTTATTTCGTCTGATTAAATTACATTATTTGAAATTAGTATCAATTTTTCTAAAGACGAACTACAAATTAATACCGAAAAAACCCTCAAACATATCAAATAATTTGTTTTCCGATAATTATTACTCGTACATACTGTTCATATTTACTTATGCCCCGGTTACACAGACGGCCGAGCTTAAATCGGTACCCAATCGGTCTAATTAATTGCAGTTTTGATCGGTTGTCATAAGTGATTTAATTTCAGGCTTTCTGTGTAAACGGGTATCGGTGATGAATAATTATTGTTCAATCGGTAAAACGCAACTCCGCCTCCGATTGGCCACCGATTGGCCACCGATTAGCGACTCAAGAAATCCAATGGGCCACCGATTAAAAGCGCCCAACAACCAATGCTGGCGGCAACCGATTGATCACCAATTGATCACCGATTGAACTGCCATTAACAACCGATGAAAACCGACGAGATCTCGCATTTTAATTCTCATCTTTTTTCATCGGTGGTAAGTATCAGTTCATCGGTGGTTTATCGGTGGTTTATCGGTGACTCGTAGGTGATATCGGTAGTAGACATGTTGTCAATTGGTTATTTGTAAAATATTTTCACCGATCGAGAATTTTAAACACGTTTAAAATTCCCAATCGGTGAATTTTCCGCGACGAAACTCTTTTTTACCTAATAGCTATTGATAGTTGGAAAACAGGTGGCCAATAGGTGATGTCGGTAGTAAATAGGTTTTCATCGGTCCCCTCCCTAGTTTGGCGAAAAAACAACCGATCTATCACCGATGGCTCTGTGTACCGGGGTGTTAAGGATATTCATGTACAAAGACCTGAATATATTGGCCAATTAACACTTGTATAGTAAAAGGGTATGATATTTTTTTTCATGTATAATTTGAATAATGAAAGTTAAATCAAACATAGTTTACAGATTGATCATGAGCCACCATGATACATGACATGTCCTGGATACACGCCTTTTAATAATACAGCACTCCCTCTCTACAACGACAACGAATAAGAGACACTAATTGTGTGTGTTGAAAGGAGAGAGTGGTTATAGGGAGGGACATTGGCGTACATTTGCAAACAGTTTGAATCCAGATCAGACGCCGCGTAACGCGGCGCCTGATCTGAATTCAAGCTTTTTTCACTCCTCATTAAGTTTTTTCCGTCAAAATGTCCATTTTGTAAAACAGCAGACGACAACTGTACGCAGACGACATTGCAGCAGTAAAACTTTGTACATAAATGTCCTGTTAAGGGAACTGCGACAAGGGTCGTTTTAGGGAGGGAGTCGTTGTTGGGAGGAGCGTTGTAGAGAGGGAACACTGTATAACATTTATAAGCAATCTGTTGACTCGCTCCAGTGATTTATACATGATCATTATCTTTATATGTTGCTTAATAGATTTTAAAAGTGATTGTATTTCGAACATCAATTATACATATACTTCGTTCAATAGGAAAATACATATTTAAGATTACAAACTTTTAAAGTGATATTTATTGAAATGGCGATTGTGTTGAACGGCGATAGAAATATGAACGTTATAGATTAGCACACGTAAGGCAAAATGGCTAAATAAATCGATTCACGGACAGGATATCATCTGGTAAACACTTCACCTGCCAAACTGTATCGTTTGCTTCACCCTCTAGTCGCCAAATAACGTTGGTAAAGTCAGCTTTAGGTTTGTATTGACTCAAAAATGTCGATACGATCCTGATCAAACGCTGCGTAACGCGGCGTCTGATTAGGAAACGAACCATGCTAAGTTGCATATTTGCGCCGATGGCTGTGGAAGAGTTACATATCAACTATCCATTTCAACCTCAAGTTTGAGCTATTTAGAAAAAATAACATTTATTTATTAATCATTCGGCTTCTGATTAGGCCAAACAAGTTATTGAGTCAGTAATAGGCACCGACAGGTACGTGTAGGTTAAAGCAACATGTCTGAATACTATAAATTTATATTCAAAGGTTTTGACTTAAAATTGCCAAATGGATATATCTAAATCATTTATGTAAATAATTAAAAAGTCCGTTCAGCAATTTAAGTGTTGATATGAATTTGTAAAGGTTAATGTTGTTATACAGTATGTTTCACATTTTGTTAGTAGCGTAGAAAAATGGTACACTGTAATATAAAGTGTTACGTAGAAACAAATATGATTAGTTTTGCATTAACTCATTCACGCCCAGTGGATTCTTCCATGTTGTATATATTGGATTAGATCATTTTTTATCAAAGGGATGTCTGGTCAAATGTTTCTTTTTCAGTTTGTTTTATATTGCAATTCCTATCAGCAAGCAGTGTAAACTCTGATCAGACGCCGCAAAATGCGGTGTCTGATCAGAGTCTTCACTGTTTGCCTATGTCCCATATGTGGGATCGTGGGTACAAATGGTTTAGATGATGACCTACATGTAGTTTTGACGTGTCAAATTGACTGCACGCAGTCAATATTATAACAACGAAATAATGGATAGATATATCGAAATATACATAGCTAATTAGACAAACAAAGATATATATGCGAGATAAATACACATGTACGAGGGCTGTCCCAAAACACCGTGGACAAATATTTTTTTTGAAGAACCCGACGTATTATTTCTATGATATTTTTACTGATGCTATTTCAAACATTTTCACATTTGTAGAAAAAAGAATGAGGCTCATTAACAAACTTGACCCTTATTTATTAGCAAATATAAATTGCTGGTTAGAATGTGCGGCGCACGCAAAAATCTTACAGGTAGATTTAGAGATGTGCATCTTTCAACCTCCTACAATGCAACTTTGAGCTTGAATTCGCGCAAAATTGCGTCATGAACGTTGACGTTGCTATATGTGACGTCATCCTGGAAAATATCATTAAGGTAGCGGTATTTTGAAAACATCGATAGAGTTATCGCGAATGGTACTGTGTTCTGAAAACTCTAGAAATGACGACGTCAAAGGAAAGTGCGGCGCAGCAAAATGTTGTGTTAGGTTAAATATGACCCCGACACAGACGTTTAAACAACTACAATCATCAGAAAAGTATAAATTAGCATCTTGTTCTCTGATCTTCAAACAGCAAAAGCGTTTTTCAGAAGGATGGATTGAAAATTAGTTTATAAAGACGGGACGGCCGATATGAATTGACGACTTCATTGTAGAAAAACGTGAGAAGCGTCATCAATGGTGATCAGCATCTTGCGGTGATAAACATTGTCAAAATCGTCGGGTCAGCAACTCGTCTTTATATCGGATTTTGCTTGAGAAACCAAACATCTTGAAAGGCTGTAACTAGGTGAATGTCTCGCTTGCTAAGTGCAGAAAAAAGAAAGACATGTCCAGGTTTGCAACGGTATGCGAGAGAGCAGGCATTTCTCAACAAATTCATCTCACATATCTTTCGCATGCCGCATTGCGATACGAAAGAAGAGACCAGAGGGTTCATTGACAACCTTGAATTTCAAGTTGAAAGCATCATATTCCACCAGGATAACGTTCGGTGCCACACTTCCCAGTATACACAATTCAAAATTGCCGTGGTGGGTTTTTCGAAAGCATTAACATGTGCCATACATCACTGACATAGCCCTATCAGATTTCGTCGTATTTATATGCCTGAAATCTCAGTTACTATGACTTAAGTTTGAAAACTTTGAGAAGCTGAAACAAGAAACATTGAGAGTCTTGTGAGGAATGAAGAAAGGCATTGTTCGTCAGCGTATATGACAAGTTAACCGGTTGTGTGAAACAGCGAATGCATCGCTCATCACGGCGAATATTTTGAAAAAGAGTAACGTTGACGTCGATAACGTCATTACGTAACTATGGTGTGCGCCGGGGTTGCACGGGTAGTATATTTCAAACTACTCTGCGCTAGCCAATTTCTAAGATAGTGCGTTAAAAATTCACATAGGCTTAAATGTACTTAATCCCTATGTTTATAAACCATGACGAGCGTTTGTCTCTGCTGTTATAAATATCAATTTTATTACGAAAGTCTACGATGTTTTGGGACAGCCCTCGTAGACTGTTGTTAAGAAGAACAATCGAAAGAAGTAGAGCTATCAAATAGCTGACATCAAATTCACATGGGTAATAACACAGTTCTATCATCATCATCAACATCATCATCCTGTTTAGTTTATACAGGCCGAATAATCCTTTAACAAGGGTGAGGCCTGTCTGTCTGTCGAGGAGCGTAGTCTTCCTCTCCACTCCTGGCGATCCTGTGGTTGGGTAGAGTCCATCCCCAGAGATACACGGTCACGCTTCACAAGGTCAATCCACGATAATTTTGGTCTTCCTTGAGCTCTCTGTGAAGCAATGTTCATATTTCTGATCTGGTAGATCCAGCTTGAACTTCTTTCAGTGTGGCCAAACCACATCAGTCTGCCTGTTTGCAGGATGTCTGGAATGGCCTTGAGTTTGAGCTGAGACAGGAGAGTTCCAAAAGCAGATTTAATAACCTTATGGAACTTTCTTTAACATTTATATGGAGTTTTTTAGGAGTATGCTATACCTTGTTCTTTATGCATAAATAAGTGAAAATCGCTGAGTATTTAGAACAGGAGAGACACATTTAAATTTTACGAAACCAATTACTTCTCAATTTCTTTAACTGCAAATATGACGCCTTAGGCCGTCTAAAATATATACCTGCCAGAATAGTTCAGCTTCAAAGATACTGGCTTCTTTAATCCGAAGTTGAGATTTGTTCGCATTAAACAATTCGTATAATTATGATTGTTATATAATTTGGATCCTTCTCTGATCTGGACCATGAAAGTTTGTGAATATTTATGTTGTCACGCCTGGCACTGAAAAGATAAACCACGCTTTTGAATTCTTAATTGGCAAAAAGGTAATTCCGATTTCAGCTGTCGAAACGTAACACAGTATGGTTCTTCTGACGTACATACTTATGTTTTAATTGCTAGCTAGTCAAAGAGTTTATATCTAATACGTTATGTCGTATAACTTAATGCTGTTTATTGCAATTAACTCATCGTACTTTTAATTCGTCGCATTTGAACAAAGGCAATATTGGGTAACAAGTGATGAATAATAGTACACTGAATCATTTACAAATGACAATTTTATTCTATCATGTAATTCAATAAGATCTATGAATCTGTGATAAACAAGCAACGATTGTGCAGCACTGTTGGGACAAAGTGGAATTAAACTTAAACACTGCGTGGTTTCTTGTATTTGAAAGTGTCACTAATAGTGGAGCGTGAGAACATCGTATGTGTGCTAATTTGTTTATTGTTTATAGATACAGTAGCATACCGTTAACTTATTTTTTTCTGGGGAGAGTAAACCTGTATTGAAGAACTAAACCTTACATAACCTATTCATTTAAACGTTTGAAGGCAGTTATGTTTCAATCAAGGGAGTAGGCAATCTCGACAATTAACTAGGTCTTGATTAGGCGGACGCCATCATGAAAACATAAGTCGATTACTTGGAACTCTATAACATAGCGACGGTCTTTTCTTATGACAATATTTTCTGTTGACAGCAGTGTTGTTTGTAAAGGCATGTGTTAGTTACTAGGGTTTAACCCTTTTACTCTGTTGGACGTCATGAAGCGCATTTACAAACAGTTTTCATCCTTATCAGACGTCGCGTTTCAATTGCCAATTGTTTTGAAATCACGTTAGTTATACCGCCCTAAATCTAATTTTGAAACTATATTGCAAACAACAATTACTAAACTAGAGGACAATTTTGAATGAAGGGGTAAAAATCTAACGATAAATTTGATCATGAAATGTGTTAATACTCGCCCTCCTTTTAGAGAGGGTTGCATTAGTTTTACCTTAAATAAACATAGGTATGGTTTTATTTATGGCCTCATGACTCTGCACAATACAATACTTTCATATTGAAGTAAAAGGTCTAAAATATGTCATCAGAATGTGATGTATATGTAAAAATATATCCGGCCAACCTACCCTATTCATGTTTGGCATATGATAGGAAACACGTGCATGTCTTTGTTAGGCCTTATACACATACATGTTTAAAGATTGATAGAACATGCAGCTAGAATATTACTCCATACTACTTGGCCAAAGAAATAAAACCCATACAAAAAAAAGGAGGGAAACGAGGAAAATGAAAGTATCCTATGATTTAGAGCAAACTATATATAAAACACTCAGAGTAGCAGTAATATTCTACATTACATTGTGCACATTTTAAAGTAAATACATTCAATGTTAAAATAAGTCTCAAGAAAAAATTGAATAATGCACTAGTATTGGTCAACCTGAGCTTTACATTGACACACGACTAGATTGGTTTCACTGTTTTATCATTGTCGTTGAGTCTTATACCAACAACGATGATGTCTGCTACATAGTGTTATGGCCAATAAAAACCTTACAGACATACAATTAAGCTCAAGAAAGCTATAATTCTTTTGGAGTAGCAGAATCGATTTAGTTTGCTGTGTTGTGGTATTGTCGTTTATAACAGTCAGCTGCTGTCTGTTTTGTCACATGTTGTTTAACAAACGTTTTCTAGACACAGATAAGCTATATAACACAGAGCTTCAGATTGACCTCAATATATTTTACACTAGTCCAAATAATCATAGATAGGCTTTTGGAATATTTTCTGCACGCATTGATCCGTTTCATTTAAAACAGCCAATTCAAGTTTTAAATCATTTAAGTCATTTCTGACTATGTATCGCTTTGTTTTTAAACAGATAAAAAAGCAAATAAAGCAGAATAGTTTTACACTATTTGCACACAATAAGTTTGCGTTTAACAAATGGTTTGTATAGCCATCGGTAGTAACCCGTGGTAAAACCTTTCTATGGGGAAATGGCATCTGTTTAAAACATATTTTTGCATTTTATTTTCTGTTTTGAAATGGTTGACATTTTATAGAAGAAATATCATCAAGTGTGATAAACAATTGGGATCCTGATCAGCCAAAGCGGTACAGGTGTAAAGTGTTATTCTCAACTATCTGTTAATTTCTTTCAAAAATGATCCCTTTTATGTTTTTATATTTCAGTAACTATTTTTACTGTTTGATTTTATTCAAAATTGCAGACTCCAAAATTTAGCAGACGACATTTGGTCCGATAACAATATTAAATGAAACGGTTGAATTTGGTGGTGAAAAGATTAACCAAAGTGAAAATACCGACATGACATGTGCGTGCTACTTGTATACTGAAGTACAGTCGAATGCTTGCAAGATGTCTCCAATATTATTAAGCATTTTCTAAGGTTGAGACTGACATCGTTCTTAAGCTGTTGATTGGTAACATTTGAGGCTTTGTTGACCAATAAAATGATCGAAAACGACATCAGACTCAACTCAAAAACCCTATAATCTTGGAACCTAGTCTGTTGTACTTGACTTCAGGATGAAGCTGTTACCGGTATATATGTGTTTTCAAACTGTACACTGGTAGTGTATTCTTATCCTGGTTAAACATGATCTTTTAAACACAGTATTGGTAGAAAAACATAATTATGTAGGCTGTAACAAGTAACGCGTTCGACTACGGTATCAGGGGTCGTGAAGTCGACCCCTTGATGGGCCAAGTCCGTCGGATAAGACTTAAAAACCGATGGCCAACGTATCAATGTTTACACTCGACATTCAATAGAACAAAATACCTCATTCGATAATATAAAAATCGGCTATCGCAGCCGGGTCTGCTGGATATCTGGGGCATCCAATTATCCCATAGATTGTAGAAACAGACGTAAGTAAACAACAAACCAAACACAACCTTCTTAACTATCTGATAGAATACAAAATATAGAATCTTCAGCGTAGACAGCCTTTGGTGATATGATTATTGCAAACAGTTTAAGGCTTATCAGGCGACATGTAACGCGGGTTCACCTCAGCTGCAATCTGTTGGGCAATTTGTAAAAAAATTGGTCGTCAACATGGCCAATATATTGTAATTTTCTATAATTTATTGCACTGTGATTGCGTTTGGTTTCTAAATGTATATGGAAAAGAATACAGCTTGCTCCACCAATTGCATTTTACAGTGACAAGCATATCATGATATGTTTAAAGATACCAAAATATGTACTATTTTGTCTGGCTAGATTTCCTGTCTACTATTTTTCACGTAAATGTCACATAATTATGGTTTACTGAAACTGTATATACCACTTAATGAACTGGATAAAACTATTCTGACTTTGATAAGCTTTGAAGTTCGTGATAACAAGTCATTGTCAGGTGGTTAATTACGGATTACAGTGGAACCCCTCCAAACCGGAACCTCTGAATACCGGACTTCTCTCTATACCGGACAAAAGCTTTGGTCCCGTTTCCAACCTTTCTTTATTTCTTTACACATTACACTATAAAAACGCCTTTTTACCTCCTGATTTATTCCTATACTGAAGAAAAGTGTTTATAGATTCTAGCAGATCATAGCTTAAAGCAGGTTGAAAGTAAAGCAGAATGCGCCTTAAGGCGCATTCTGCTTTATTTTCAATCTTATTTAAGTGGTCAGCTATCTTCCATACTAGAAACAAGCTGTTTGGTAATGGATTAAAACCCCTCTAAACTGGAAACCCCTCCAAACCGGAACGTTTTGTTGTCCCCACACATGTCCGGTTTAGAGGGGTTTCACTGTATATACAATTAATGATTGTTCATTGTTCAAGACAGTTGGCATACATATTTAACCTATTATTATGGCATCATAAACATTTAAATTCTTTTTTGGATTGTCGATTGGCATTGGAGCTAACTTACTTTATAACAACGATCATAAAAAATAATAATATACACTGAAAATCAGCTTTAGTATGAAGTTATTACTTGGTATGTGTATATATATTATTTTACATGCGTGTTTGCTTTACTTACTGGCATTGCAGTCAATGCATTAAACATTCAGTAGAAAACAAAGGTTTCATTTTATGATTTAGAAACATATCAGAATACTTGAGTCAAAAAGAAATCACTAGTTGGTACAAAAGAACACACTATATCCATGTAATAAACAACTGTCGTTCGATTTATAACCGGGAGCGATAGAATAGAAGTTTAATGAAAATGATCTTCATAAACATGATTGTTCACACATGTACATCAATTATGCAGGTAATTATCTCTAGGACGCCGTGCAACTAAACTGATTCCCATTAAGTATTTGAAAGCGGAATTAAAAAACATTGTTTTTTATTTATTTCTTTGATTGTTTTAGAGGTTTCAAAATCTGGTAGGTTTAACTAAAAGACGTCGATGTCGATCGGCGTTTATTCCAGATCTTGTATTAATATAATAATCATACATTTCGTTCGATAAATTCAGTGTGCTCCATTGAGTATGAGGTCCCATCAGGATCCACATTCATAGTGACGCTTATATGTGTTAGATGTAGACGTTTAAGATTACTACAAATACATAAAATAGTATGATGTTTCAGACATAATATTTTAAATAATGCTCCAAATCAAATGCTATCAAATGCTATTGCAGATTAAGAAACATTGGATTTTATTGCTTTTTTGACATGTATGTACCTGCATCAAGAGAACATTGCGTGTCTGTGTAATGGTCTACCTTATTTTGAATAAGGTTGAACACTGTTAAATTGCACCCGGTAACAAAGCTTCTACAGTATTGTTCCATATTTTTACACTAAACCTTTATATTACGACCACCTAAGTATACTATCTATCAGCTGTTAAGCAAGATAAACGTGCAATAGAAAGATTATATTTGATTATTCTGTTTTACATTGATCTTGCTTTAAGCTGTCACCTGTTTATACGGTCAATTAGCATTATGTCAATGTCCATGACAGAGAGTTTGTACTGTATAAATAAGCGACGTCAGTGGAAATAATCGTTTCAATATATCAACGGCTTTCACAACAAGATATTTGACATGCAAAACTCCGTTAACTATGTTCTCACTACCATGCACAGATCTATTTTCGATAGTTTGATATAGTTGAATTAGTATCATGATAGAGTAGTGTTAATCAATCGATCAATCATAAACTCATAATTTCAAATTTACGATTCGATATTTCAATACAATCCTGCCAATGTTTGACTGTTTATGATCTTGTGATACAATTAATTGTAGAATGGCAATCATTGCACACTTTGACCAGTAGGCTCATCTAAGAGCCTGTACATCATTGTCAAAGGTCACAGGTTCACTAAATTGAAAGGATTGACAAAGCTTTGTATTTCGGATAATTCAAAAAGCTCTTTACAGAGATGAAAACATGTTCATACATTCAGTTAGGGGCCGAAATAAACCACGTCTGCCAGTATATGTTCCGTCGAGTAGTTGCGGTACAGATACATTATAGTTCCGTACATTATCCATTTCGCTATGGCCACATCCTTTAAATAGCAAAACGCTCACGTATGTTGCGTGGACAGCACTATCAATACATCTATAATGCTTTAACGAAAGGATACATGAACATCCGATTCATGAACCAATGATAATCAAATGCGATGATCTTATACATAACTAGACAAATTAGTAAAGTGACATTTATGAAATTGCCTTTATAAGATAAGAACGTTTCGCTCAGTTCATACAATAATTTATCTCTGAGACATCTCATTGATGTAGGGATACGTATGATGACCTGCCATGATTAAGAGTCTGATACCATTCCTTCATGAGACAAGAATAAACAAACACGACCATAAAAGTCAATCTATTCTAAAGTCATCAGTCGTTTATAACCACCGGATTCAAAGCTGTAAACATACTGTAGAAATTCAATATTTCGAACATGTGTTACTTCGACATATCCATAATTTAAAAATTAAAACGTGGCTTAGCCTGGGTATGTTCGCATTAAACGAGATCGGATTATCGAAATTAAACATATGAAATACTGGTAAGGTCGATTTAACCCTTTCCCTTATAGAAGCGACTTGTAGCACATTCATTTTACTCATCCGCTGAAGAAAATAGTTCCAAATTATACCGTAATGAATATGTGTCATATTAAATACTTTCCTTATTCTAGCAGTTAATAGCTTAAAGCAGGCTGAAAGTAAAGCAGAATGCGCCTTTGGGCGCATTCTGCTTTACTTTCAACCTGCTTTAAGTAGTCATATATCTTCAATACTAGAAACAATGCTATCAGGTAAAGGGTTAAGTAAGTTCGAAGCCTTGAGTTTCGATTGTATTACCTTTTTGTTGCTTATATAAATTATTGTCTACTGTCCCTCATTTCGAATTGACACGTATTTAACGAGAGTTGTTTTGGTTTTAACAAAACTCTTTGGCAGGCTTCAATCCATATAAAGTAGTTGATAATTTAACACTAATGTATTGTCGAGATTTCAACGGAATGAAGTTTTACGATAAAATTGTGTTTATTGCTTAAGTGCGACTTTGAATTCCATAATGTGGATTTGCAATACAGAACTTTTTCTACAACCAGAAATGTGTTTTCATGATTTGAAACAAATGTTTGTAATTTCTACCTAAACAATTCGTTATACATGTAATTTAAAATTAGTTCCCTCTATGTCTATTACATAAACAGAGAACTTGAAACATTGGATAAAACTGTAAAGGGGCAAAATAACGGATTTGGCCTAAAGCCTACTATGTGAATGATTTCACGAAACAAATGAAATTTTGTTCCAGTATATTTATACATGTACATAAAGCCTTTAAATGTCATAACATAAAATACAGAAAGCTTTTTTAAAAATAATTGTGGATTCGACAGCGGCGACACCCTAAGTACCGCCGCAAATCAAAGCAGTACGTCACTTAATTGTTCGTAAACGAAAATATAATGAAATTGATTCTACTTATTTTAATAATATACTTCTAATATAGTTATCAAAATAAATCTATCTTTCGTTTTTTAGGAGCTGATAATATCCATCGATACTATTGAGTGTTACTTTCTTTAGCGGATGGAAAACAGAATGAAAGTTTTGACAACTCGACGCTGACTATTGAAACACTTGAACCATCAACAACTATATGTGGCAATTAAATAATAAAGTACGATTTGGTATTCTTAATGAACCTCTTTACCACCTCAAACCGAGTACAATAATTATTTGCATAACGTTCATTTGAAAAGAAATACATATTCTCCCCTGTATCAAACTGAAAAGACTGGGGTTATTTGTTAATATCAGACGTTACTGTTTTAGATAATGTATGATAGAATTGTGTGTGTGGATGAGGTTAGGTATATAACACCTGCATAATATGATATCTGACAAACGTACTGACAATCGTGTGAGATCAACTTATCATGATGAATTTGCAACCTTTCAAGATCGGAGGAAGTTATCAATTTGTTAATAAAGCTCATGCGCTAGATCTCAAGGACACATATTTGACGTATTTGACAGTTACAGATGGGAGAAATTCTAACCAAATAATATTAGACCCTCTGGGAACATTAAAACATTTCTTTGAAATGGCAGCTGCGTATCTATCAAAATGCCAATGCCGGATGTTTTTGTCTTAACCCCTTCACTGCCGTGACGTCATCAATTTTAAACAATTGTCGTCTGCTTTTATTTCTTAAATTTTAATATTTTCTATTTTAACTGAAGAAATATTGAAATGAGTGTCAAACAGTTTGGATCCTGATCAAACGCCGCGTGACGCGGCGTTTGATCAGGATCTTTACTGTTTGCAAAAAGCTGTCGTGCTCGGGGTAAGGCAGTGAAGGGGTTAAGTTATTCAACTCCATGAAAGCAAGCGGCTAATTGTTTTTGAAAAATAATGTGCTGACAGTTTGAATCCTGATGAGACGCTGCCTAACACGGCGTCTCATTTGGATCTAAATTGTTTTACACTCTGACCATGCTTTAGAAAAACTAAACATCTATTTTACAACAGTAGCAAATGACAAATGTGGCAGACCAAAACTACACAGCTCAATGCTTCAAGTCTCGAACCTCGACCTAGCAAACGTAGCAACACAGCGAACACAACTGGATTTCAATATATCGATATAGTGGATATAACAAAACATCATTATTTCCAGTATCTAATTAGCATAAATAAAGTGAAATATTATAAGTGAGTTTCAAGTGAGCTTCTCTGTAACATACTTTTCTACAGATGAGTTTTAAAACACTTCATTCCGCTTTCGTCGAACATGCCTGTTATTCAAATTTTAAGCAAACCTTAAAAGACGAGTTAATCTATTCTCCTGCTAATTTGTTTTGATTTTAGAAAACTAAAATCCAGTGTCCAACAAGTTTTTTTCCGGGCAAAAAAAAGAATGAATATAATAAAACATCTAATATGCAGATAAAACAAATGTGAGTCTTAAACATGAGCAGAATTTCACGTTCCTGTCCAAATGTTTTGAGAAGACACTATTTCAAGATGATGTGTTCATTGGGCGAATAATACAGATGAGACTGCAACCATAAAGAAAACGTCATTATTTCCAAAGTTTGTTCCAAAAAGTTTTGAGCCAGGTCAGGTGTAGCCCGATGTTAAATCTGGTACTAAACTATATGCCACTCATACAAAAACGTACATGTATTAAGATAATGTTTTTTCCCCTGCGCCAGGTAAAGGAAAACCACTTAACCTTTATCACTTTTAGCAATTAACGTCTTTGAATTGTTGGCGGTACATTTGATGAAAGATGCGTCCATCATTTAAAATAATTGCAATTAAGTTGTCAGTTGTTGACATAGAAACTTCACATTAGTTCAAATTGCACACTTGCAATATCTCTCGTAAAGTGTTACATAATGCCAAACCTGGCTATTTCGCAAAAACAACTTCAATTTCAAAGTATTTTCCCTGGAGCAGGTAGAAATTAAGTCTAACACATCATCCGGTGGTGATGTAATATGCGGGATTTCATTCTAATTTCAGAATGCAATTAACCGTTACATCGCCCATGGCGTTTAAAATCGAATTAAAAACAGTTTGTGTCCTGATAACTTCCTTGGCCATGTTCTTCTTCAAATTTGACTTAGAAAGAATAGCGCAAGCAACAATGAGAAAGCAGACGACATGTCGTCTCGTACAATTTTAACCATTTTAGTGCCTAATCCCATACACTGGTTTTTGCTTAGTTTTTATCATCATTAGATACAGCTTCACGTTGCGCTGATAAGGATCAAGAGTACGCGCGTGTCATTTGATTATGTTTAATTCCAAATACCTAAAATATAAGGGACTTCAGTGACACAGTGATACAGTCACTATGACTTACAACACTAAGCTCCTCACCGCTGTAGATTCAAATCCCGGTCTGTGCATTCGGATTTTTCATGTGGGAATCCTTCTTTTTATTGGAACTTTACCATTATTTGCTCAAAAATGTTGTTTGAATTTAGATCAGACACGATGTTAATTGGCGTCTGGTCGTGATTAGACTGCCCTACCTTTACATGGTCGATGTGTGTTTAAACCTTCATCTTAAATGTGGAAAAACATTTTTTAATGCTGTAAAGCATATAAACTGCTTTTAAACTAAGGTCAGGTCACTCGTTATCTTTAATGAAGCCTATATAACAATGGGGTTTGATCTTAATTAAGTCGACGATGGTGGTAAAATTGTAATGTCGTTAGCATTGAACCATACTACCAATAGAGTATTTTTCATTTCCCGCTTTTATTTGTTTTTGGTTTTTTTGTTTTCTTTCAAAGTTAATCTCAAAAGACGCAAACGACATCAGTCTTAAAATCTTAAAGTGTACACAATGCACCTAGTCCTGTGCACTATTTGAGATAACACGGCAATCCCGTTGACATAAAACCAGTATAGTTTCTATCCATTAAAAGTACTTTAATGAGACAGAGGCGAGAGAATGAACGTAATATGTATTCCTAATGAGAAACGTTAGCATTCGAACTCAACAAAGCATTAACATGTCTCCTGTTCAATGTCTGTTTTAGCAATAGAGTTGTCCTGGTCGGGATTTATACAGGGATAAAGACGTTATTATTTCTTGTTTAACTCTTTCCTTCCTGAAACTTCAAATGCACAATACCAGTGTCCATTTTAGTCTAGTCCATTTCTGACTTTTGAGGGTTGCTGTTGTCATTTTTTGGAGTATGACAAACAGTGTAGACCCAGTGAAGACTTATGGAGTCTTCTTATCTAGGTCTTCACTGTTTGCATTGGACAATATCATTTTTCACATATACACTATTTCAAAAAGAGGTCTATATGCGGGACTAGGGTTCAAAGGGTTATACGGCGTCTTAACTATTTCAGTTTCAGTTTATTGACAATCAGCAGGATCTAAACAGCTCTAAACTATACGGAAACTAACTAGGAAAGAATAACACCTCATCAAGTTGTTAAAATGGACAGTTGAAACATAACTTTTATCGACCGTGGTAGCAAATATGATACTATTCGCGGTAGTACGTAGTATGTAGTAGAATTTGTAAGTGTTTTTACCCAATTGTAGTTAGACGTTTGAATAGAACTAGCTGTGTCATAAAAACACACTAATTATTCATGATTTATGAATATAATTATAACATGTAGTTATAATTTTAATAATACTTTATTGGTATTACATTTGTCATTGTAACTGTTTGTGCACTGTGCATTGTCGTGTGCGTTGTCCGTATTTTGTAAACACAGTAGAACGTCGACCACAGTAACTGTCGTATAACGAACATAACCGGGTTTGTTCAGTTTTAAAACGTGAATCCGGCACCGTGTAACTCTAATTAGCAAAATTAGAAACTTTACATACTAAAAATCTAGTTTAAGCGATGTTTTTATGATGTTTCATAGAATATACGGATATTTCATAATGGAGTCATCGATAAAGACCATACACATCCACACTCTTGCTAATTGATATACCGCGCACGACGTAGCACGCTTTCCACTTCCAGTATTTAACACTTACGGCGAGTTGACATATTCAGGGTGTATTTCAAGTTTATTTAATGTAACAGACACGCGCAGGCATTATAACCGAGTCTGCAATTTTCAGTATTTGCTTTGTTTTCTGTGCTTTCAAAGGATCTCCCCTTATTCAGATTTATATTAGTCAAAAACCGAATAAACAAAACTGTGAACATTTGCATTTCAAAACTGAGATGCCACAGCTTTATGAAAATCACAGAAATCAGGCCATTTGGCATGACTACGCTTCATTTTGGACGCCTTATATCCTGACTATTCGGACAGAGTGACTGGGTAAGGCCAGGATAGACGTACAGACGACCGCGCTCGTTTTAACGTACCGACGTAACCATTTCATTTCAGAAACGGTTACTGCTCGGCGGTTTGGGATCACTGCCGAGACAATAAGGACTCGTGTGAGGAAATGTTACAGTCCTATCCGTACCCGTAGACCGTATTCTGAGCAGATCTTAACTACACGCACAACGGCCAGAATGACGTTAACGTCATGCCTTGTACTCCGGCTTCACCGGATCTGAAACCAATAGAGCATGTATGGGGTAAACTTGGCATCGGGAATGGAATAATTACTAGATTGACACGACCAATGACCTCAGACATGTTCGATTACGAAAATGGCAGATAACGTCAGTAGACGGTACATCCGAGACGGAGTGCTGCTTGCATTAGGCGCGACGGTAGGCATGCACGCTACTGGATCTATGCAAATCGTCACTTAAATAGTCACCGGAAAATAAATTAAACAAATCTTGCGTACACCTTAACATCTCTGAGAATTTTAAAAAAGACCCCTATACATTTTGACGTCAAATTACGACTTTTGGATTTTTGTCATCACTATCGTCGAGAACTTGCAGATATTGGTCCAACGTTTAGAATAACAATAAGCTTTCTGCAAAACTGTTTTTGTAGACGGAATTATACGCATTGGAATCCCATGTAAAGTTTCTATTTTTTCTGATTATATGATATGCCAGTATATTCAACTTCAATGAGAGCCATCTGCATAAATATGGGTAATTCGATTTAACCAATCTTGATTTATGGAAAGTCGACGATATAAAACTGAGAAGTAGAAACACGCTGGCGCTAGAACTTTGCAGAAACACTTAAAATGCCTCTATGCGAACGGTATAATATGATCACTTAACGAATAGCCCTCCTTCCGATGAGAGTCATTGGCAATGACTATTTTGAAAATCATACATTGTAACTAATAATACTGGCATAAATGCGAATAAATACGGAGCCATAAGGGACCTGTAGACTAAAATAGCTATAAATAAGTTTCGAATGGAACGAAGTATCGCTATGTTCGGAAAATACATTTAAGTATTTCAATGCAAAGGTCAACAGCATTGACACACATACTTCTGACCAGGATGCAAGCAATTTGCCACTTAAACCCATATATCATAAGTCAAAGCCGCACTATAGATGATAATATGGCAACGACGGTGTTAGAAGGTTTATAACGTCATTATGGCAGTAAACAGGTAACTTAGAAGGAATGGACATTTGCAAACGTACATCAATATCAGCTTACCTTAACACATTTAGATAATAATGTTTAACTGACTTAAAGCAGTCTGCAAAGCCCTGGCCGCATTTCTAATGTATACAAATACGCAACTTACCATGATTTTGAAGCTTCTTTTGAACCAAGTCGTCAATAAATTAGGTTGTTTACACACTAATTGGTGTTATAGCAATTTAAAAAAGAAGTTTTCCCTCATGATTGATTTTCATTAGAAATGCTTTATTTAGCCGATTTGAAAAACGAGAACTTGTCTGTGCTTAGGAATAAATCATGTTGATTGTCATAAGCAGTCCCTGAAAACAAGGCATTCAATAAAATTATCTAAACATATTTCATACATAAGGTTGGTAGTTGGTAAAATTAAGAAATAATCTATGTTCTACCGTTGTGAAACGGTATTTTACAACGGTTGGGAGTTGTGGTGCGCAGGAATTGACCACGAGGGCCGAAGCCTGAGTGGTCAATTCCTGCGCACCACAACGACCGAACGTTGTAAAATACCGTTTCACAACGGTAGAACATAGATTATGTCGATTCTAACATGACCAGATTTTAAGAAATTCATTAGAAAGGAAATCTAATGTTCCATACTTATTTCCTCAGCGGATGCAGTTTTTCGATCGAATAACGTTTTTCCGCGGCATTACAAGAACGTAACACCCAACAGCAAATTTACATTGATCGATCCACAATCAGGCATAGAAAAAACATTACATGAAACAAGACAGAAGAATGGGATAATTACAGTAACATGACTGATTAAAAGTATATGGTCTTTACGGGCTATATGAATAACGTAAGAAATTTCAAAAACATAACGTATGATTGCATGAGGTCACGTCATGTCATAAAACCGCGGGAGGAGCGGGGTAGAGAAGAGCGTTGTAAAACGTCTCAGGTATACCACGATGAGCAGCAATAACCAGTAAAATATGTTGGAACATCAATAGGACTAAACAAACCCTGCTTCAAACCAGGCCGCTTTAAATTGCCTATATGATGGTATCCATGTTTTAACACTTTAACTGCCATTCTATCGTAAATACCCGTCTAAGACAGCCGCTTCTAAATTTCGTCTGCTTTTATTTACACATACAGTCGAACTACGATATCTCGAACTCGCTTAATTCTAACTATCTGATTTGTCGACACATGAATTGCATTATTTCATGCTCGGTTTAGTCGAACATACCCGTATAAGCCACGTTTAACTTTAAAAAACGGATATGTTCGACCTAACCGAGTTCGAGATATCGAAGTTCAACTGTATTAGGAATTTTTTGTGTTTTTACTTCACCATTTACCACATAGAAACGTCTTAAGGACATTTAGTTTATTCCTTGCTGATGAAATCGTTCCAATATATACATATAGTTAATATAAGAGTGTCAAATAGTCTACACGGCGTCTGATCGGGCTACAACCTATTACAAATGCCAGTGGTGTCCGCCTCGACAGTGAAAGTGTTTTTTTAAATATCAGTTTTTGACAAATTCATGATGGCTAGTTATGTTCTATAAACTATCTGCGATGTAATAGAAAAGATGTATACATTTGTTAGAATTTCATAGGCCATCATTTAAAAATCATACCAATGAAATTGGACAAGGACATTTCCACGAAAACGAGATGAGAGATTGAATATGTTTCCCACTGACCAAGCTTCGACCCAATAATACCCCAAGAAAAAGTTTAAGAAATAAGAGGGTGTGTTCGACAAAGGAAGAGGTGTGAAGATAACGTCGAGTGGACAGCCTTGATTTGTACACAAACTCAGAGGGACGAAATGGAGACTGATTGCATTGAAGAAAACTGAGATTATCTGACGATCGGCATGGTAACGAGTGAAGTGAAGAATTTAAATAACGCGGTATCACGAAAAGTGTCGAAGTCTACCAATATGTGTGTGAAACCCTTGTTTGTAAAGTTGAGGTCCGACGATAATACTTAAGGTGAAAATTTTGTATCAGTGAATTGGTTAACCCTTTAGCACGCTTACGGCGAATTCGCGATATCCACTGCAAACAGTGTTGGGTCTGGTTCTACGCTAAGTAATTTGGCGACGTATCTCCATCCAAAGAAGTTGACTCCGTGTATAAATTCGGGACACTGTACACATGATTCAATCCAGATCATTTACCCTTATCCTACTGGTCGCGATTTGACGTTTTTTTGCAAATATCTTTTGCTGCCTGTCAGACGCCGCAAAACACGGTGTCTGATATAGATTAAATTAAAACTATTTTATACGCTTATCTAAGTTTCTTTAAATATATATAAATCTTGTTTACAGATGACAACTGCAAAGCCGACTATATTACGGGAGGACAAGAGTGAAGTCAGTACACTCGACGTTTATATTCATGATACACGTTGTGAAGTTTTCTGAGTCTGACGAATCTTCTGTTCGTAGAGTATGCTGAAACAGACAGCATCTGGCTATTACAGTACTACAATACAATAACACTTAATCGATTCCTGTCCGCCGAATAAGTATAGTCTTCCGGAGCTTAATTGTATGTCTGTAAGCTTTGATGGGCCATAACTATCTAGCAGATATCATCATTGTCTATATTTGACTAAATGACAAGATATACGTCTGAAAAATCCAGCCTTGCGTCAATAAATAAGCACTCCCTGACCAGCCACTGATGTTATTATATAATGAGCATGCACATTTCCTTCTTTAGATATTGAACTAAAATAAGTGTACGTATGGTATTCATTCTTGACTTCTCAGATGAAGGTATCTTTTGCTAATATAAATTCCTTCCCGTCTGCCAGAGGATAAAAGAGGAGCAAAAAAGGATATTTTCAACTTAAACATTCTCAGTGACGCGGAAATGTTTTGAGAATTAATAGCTACTAAAATACAAGACCGCTCATATAACCTGGTACTGATCTGTCTCCGAACTGGCTGCAACTGATACAAACACATACCCGCTTTTGATTTAAAAAAAACAACACCCAAAACTTCTTTTCTTTGCAAGCTCATTGTATATGCAGTAATTGTACAGCTGAACATAGAAAACAAATACTGCGACAAATGATAATAACAATACATAACTTATTTATGTTTTTGAGATTGCATTAAACTGTCTAAGGTTGCTTTGTAAAAACACTAACGTTTAGTATTAAGAATGTGATGAAACAAACAACATGTATCTCTATTTTAGTTGCAAAGAGTTTAGAACTTGGATACCTGTCATCTGACCAGTTTCAAACTATTTGCAATGGATATAAATGTAGTTCATTAAAAAGGTGTTTATTTTGAAAAAATTACGCATTCTCCACTATAAGCGACGAAACACATTGTCAGCAAACATTGTAGACTCTGATCAGACGCCGCATTATGCGGCGTCTGATCAGAGTCTACACTGTTTGCCTATGTTGATACACTAGGCAATAATGGGTTAAGCGGACTGAAATACCTTTATAGTTGTGTCTTTGCTCAATTACATACTCACACTGCTTACCTGAGTTCTGGAACGTTTATTGTGTCAAACCTTTAACACACTATGTTATTGTCCACAAAAATAACGCCTGCAGGAATTTGTCAGAATTTATTTATTTTATGTTAGAATATTTTAAATGTGTAAACACATTTAGATCCAAAAGAGACGCTGAGACACGGTGTGAGGTCTTGGTCTTGATTGTTTGTGTCATTTACTACCTACCAATTTGCCAGTAGCAAACATAAGAACTAATTTCATTTCAGGTGAACCACGACTTTGTACTAAGAACCCAATTTTCTGGCTGGCCTCGTTTCTGTTGAAAGGTCATTACGTGTACAGAGGGGAATATGTTGTTTATGTTCTCGTTAAATTGAAACTTGGCGCAAATGCCGTGCCATTTAATGTAGAAAATAACAGTAATATTTATTCGCGTACAACTTGCTTTATTTATGCTTTTCGGTGGATTACCACGAAATAGCAGTGGATTATCACTTGGTAATCCACTGCAGTGGATTATCACCAATCGCTTTTATTTTGAATTTTCCCCGTAGGGCTCCCCAAGAATCGTAGTCAATCGTGTCTTATCGTTAAATTCCGGGAGTCCGATTTGTCGCGAACTACTCACCGGAAGAGCACGAATCCAAACTCGGGAGCAACGAAGTAATTCGGATGACGTCAAATCAATAAATAAGTGACGTCATCGTACGGGAAACTGTTTCGAAAATGTGTTCGATATAAAGTTGGGGCTCAACACGGGGTAAATCATTTACTTTCGCTTTCTCAATTGTCGAACAATTTCGTTTAAAAAGTGGCTTAAAAGCATAAATAAATAGAATAATTGTATTTTTTCAGTATAAGATCGAATTTAATCCATTTTGTGAACATCAGACTGTTATATTTTCACTCGTGGCTTCGCCACTCGTGAAAATATAACGTCTGATGTTTACTCAATGGATTCAATTTCTATCTTATACTGAAAAAAACAGATCTGGCTCCAAACTGTTTGCACTGCAAATAATAGTTTTAGCGTAAACGCGTTTATTGGGAAAGAATAACATTCTCCACTGTAGCATCAATAGCACAGTTTAAAGTAGGTTAGACAATAAATATCAAAGCGAGTGAAACAAAGTGGACCTCGATACCATACTGATATAGCACACACATGTGTATTCCGTGTTTAATGACCATTTATGTAACAGTTTTTGAGAGAAATCTGATCTTCAGATGGTCACACATCGGTGCTTTATTATCTTATTCTTATAGGAAATGTGAATACGCAACATTATAATCCATGCATAAAAGGAACAAGAGGAAAGTGATGGAACTAAAACTATTACGAATAAACGGCAATCAAGAATAAAATATTAATTCAAATAAATCAGGCCAACAAACAAATTGGAAAAATCACCAGTGCGCATCGTTTAATTGTATCAAATGGAGTATTAACTTTGAATTAATTAAAGTTACAGTATTACAATATGATAGGAAACTTCAAACACATATAAAAAGAAAACGTTTATATGTCATTGTCGAACCTGTAAAGCGGGTCTTTGAGTCTCAATGACATCATAAAGCGCATTTGCAAACAGTTTGGGTCCTGATCAACGCCGCGTTACGCGACGTCTGATCAGGCCCTGAGGTTATAAAACTTTGTTTGAGTCCAGACACACGCTCACACTCAGGCTCAACTTTTGGACTCAGTTGAGGTATTCACTCAACTGGAGGTTACAAAACTATTTGAGTCTAGAATCAGCTGAGTTTATTATTTTTCATTATACTAAGCGATCTTTGATCCGAGTATTTAAAACGCAAGCTTTTTACGGTTCGGGATTATATTTACCGAATAAACAGTAAAGATCTAGATCTACACTGGTAAATAAATGTTAAGCGTTCGTCATAATTTTCAGATTTTGATCTGAACTAGATCTATTGGGTTGTTGTTTTTGCTTCATTAGATCTAATGGGCATAATAAAACGTATTTATATTCCATGACTCTGAATGATAAGTAGATCTAACGTGTTTGCCTGATTTTAGGCAAAAAAGACGCCTTTATAAACGTCAAGCTATCATTCAAGTTACATGTATTTACAATTTGTGTGACGTCACGCGTCTAAATTTAGAACTACATGCATGCAGGTAGATCGATATAGCGAGGGGTCGTTGGTTCGATACCCATGACCGGACTCTTTTTTTTCATAGATTTTGTTCTACCATTTGTTTCAGAAACTCAATATAAATGTATAATAAAATCATTTTAATTTAAGATACCTTGATTTAATCAATAAAACTAGAATAACTGTCAGATAGTCTGTAAAACGCGCCTTGAGTCTGAGTCTGAGTCTGGTCATTGTATGACTCACATATCTTGCGTCTAGACTCAATAAATGAGCGTGAGTCTGGACTCAGGATGTTTGTAACCTCGCTTTTTGAGTCCAGACTCCGGTTTGAGTGAAAACACTGAGTGTGAGCGTGAGTCTAGACTCAAAACAGTTTTGTAACCTCGGGGCCAGGACCTTTACTGTTTGACACTCGTTCGAAATATTGTCAGCCATATTGTTTTAAATCTTACTTTGAAACGATATCGCAGGCAACAATATTGAAGACACTATGAACCGGTAAAACATTCCCGACAAATGTTATCATGGAAGGGCTTAAATACATACATACCACTTCAAGACAAAACTATACTGTCAAACATCCGTATGACGGAATTGTGAACTGTTAATTGCACTGAATACTACGAAAGCCCCGTGGTGACATTCCATATTCCCACTTCCAAGTTCCATGTTCCATGTTCCGAATTCCAAGGTCCATTTTCCGACTTCCAAGTTCCAATTTTCGATGTTCTATATTCCATATTCCAACTTCCGACTTCCAACTTCCACATTTTTACTTCAAAATTCTAACTTTGCTCATGACGTCATAGTTTCGCGCCGTTTTCTTCACGCATGTCTATTTTAGACCCCTGGCTCTAGGTTACGGGCAAACTGTTTTCCGACTGATAGTGATAAACCAGACCGCTAACACATACCATTCTAAAGCTATCGTCGTTTCACTATAAACTCAACCCGGCTACATAAATGTATCTGTCTTATCAATGTACATGTACCTGGAATTGGATAAAGAAGTGGAAGGGACGACATGATTCAATGTTTTCTTTACCCTTTATTATATTCGTTTAACCGGGAAATTAATTGATTTACACATCTTTCTTAAACATAAAAGTATTATGAAGTTAAATCAATAAACTTAACATTGTTGAAACGAGCGTGTATGCCATGTTTTAAATTTGTTTTTGTCTTCGTGTTTCACTCTCCTTGCAATGTGTTGAACACGCGCGCATTGTCTGTGACGTCATAGTCTATACATGAGCTGAGGATAATTGTGGAAGTCGGAATGTGGAAGTCGGAACATGGAACATGGAAGTCGGAACATGGAACTTGGAAGTCAAAACGTGGAAATATGGAACTTGGAACATGGAAGTCGGAACTTGGAACGTGGAGCATGGAAGTCGGAACTAAGAAGTAGGAACTTAGAAGTAGGAACTAAGAACTCGGGCGATATACAATAACCATAATAGCAAATTATCTTGGAAGTAAGAAGTAAGAAGTTGGAAGATGGAAGTTGGAAGTAGGAATATGGAATGTCACCACGGGGCTTTCGTAGAATACTGACCAATACGCGTTTATACCCTTCCCTTCCATGGTGGAATCTGATTTTAAACAATGATGGTCTGTTTCTATTTCTCAAATTGAAAGTTGTAGTAATTTAACTTAAGTACTACTTAATTGGTGTCAACTGATTTGGAATCAAATCGGAATTAGCCATTTAAAGTTTAAAGGATCAATAGCTTTATGCGGCGTCTGATCAGGATCAGAACACTTTGACACTCGATTCGATATTTATTACGTTATACTCTCTTAAATATAACTTTGAAATAATCTTGCAAACAACAATATTGATCAATCTCGATTAATTTGTGGCACCGGAAGGGTTACGAAAGTAATTTGTTAAATTGTATTACATTGTATATTTGTTATAAACTGGGGCCCGTTTTACGAAACAACTTACGCAAATTATTTGCGTAAGTCAAAATTTAAAATTTTAGCGCGTCCTCTGATCTGGCTATTTGCTGTTTGCAAACGTTGATGATCGAAAAAAAGAGTAAAACGATTTTGACTTACGCAAAATTTTTGCGTAAGTAGTTTAGTAAAACGGGCCCCCTAGTGTTTAGTTGGAACACTTCTATGCAGCTTAACTATTATCTCAATTTTGTCACAGTCGCCTGCCAAAAAGGTTTCAATTATTATTTCAGAAGTAAAAAGCAGGGCTGCCATAAGTTGACATGAAAAATCCTAAGATTTCCAAAGTTGCATTTTTCAAGTGCGATTTTACGGATCGTACCTTTATCCCATAGCCTGCTTTACTTTCAGCCTGCTTTAAGCAACCATGTACTGGAAAAAAATCCGGATATTTAGGAAAAATCCGGTGAAATGGCAGCCCTGAAAAAGGCAGGGGTAAGCTAGTATGGATCCTAATTGTCAGCGTCTATACTTAAAGCGCTACAAGCACACATGTATAGCAGTAAGCAGGAATGTACGGTCATTTGAGAATATTTACATTCACCCTGTAAAGTCTCTATGTAATCGTATTAAAAATATACAGGTCAATTCTCGATGAACCTACGAATCGAATCCGGTTCCAGCCAGTTAGAAAGAGGGCGGAGTCTCCGCCGCGAAGAAAATCTTCCATACGGCGGAGAGATACCGACCAAGTTAGGATCTACTTTTAGATTATCCGTTTGGGTATCTCGAAACCCCTATTTAAAGTCACAGACAGTTCAATTAAAATCAAATTGCGATAAAAAAAATTAAATGCTGTTTTTAAGGGAGGTTATCATATTACGCTCCGTCATTAAAGCTGTACGCGTTCACTCCCTTCTCTCTATTTATAGATTAGACAAGTTGTCTTCCAATTACTGTTTGAAATTGACAAGTTCAAACAATTTGTTCACCAGAATTACATAGGAAAGTCGCTCAAACATAAAGCAAAATAATGCGTTCACACTTACTAAATTGGTAACATAATGACATATTGAAACTAGCCTATGTGTATCGGATATGCCACGGATAGCCGCGGGTGTGTGTACACGCTGACTGTGTAGTCGCATTTCAGCGTTGCTATTCGCGTTGATATGTGTAAAGCGTGTATAAAAACTTGCGCCACTTAATTGTTTAAAATATGCTTTGATAATGGATATTCAGATTGAAATTTTTGTTTTAGTTTCTTACGAGCGTTTTTAAAGCACAGCGAGAATGTTTACTGCGTAAAACCCTGAAATTATCATGCAAATACAGTACATGTAGTAAGGACTACTTTTGACACCATATTTAGAAACTGGAATGGCTATTACATCGATATTACATCTATCAAACCCTTTTGGCCGGTATATATGATATATTCATATACATGAAAACAAATCTGGTCAAACTACACATTAAATGGATGACAGAAAATAAAAATATAAATATAAGGAATAAACAACATCTTTTTGCCGCTCATGACGGTATGACTACATTAGCTTCGGGGGCAAGTTTATTGAAAACGCCAATGTGCGTCTCTGAAAAACAACAGCAGACGCCAAGTTTAAGCAAAAGTTATTGCAGACGTGAAAACGTTGGACATTATTTCTCGTTTTGGGAACAGCGACAAGCGTTGTTGAGAGGAAGGAATCTTTGTTAGGAGTGCCGTTGTAGAGAGGTGGTTTTGGACCATTTGAAAGAAAAATAACCGCGCAATAATACTTGACAAACAACTTGAATAACGCGGCGCCTAATCTGGATTCAAGCTGTTTGTGAATGTAAGCCAATGTCCCTGCCTATAACGACCCCATCGAACAGCACACTTAATTGTTGTCTTTCGTTGGTTCTTTAGAGGGAGCACTGTATCAAAAAGAGCTTTATAAGGATGATTAATCATTAAGAGATTTTTACATATATGCAAGAAGCGATATGTTATAGATCGCTTCCTGTCAGATACAATTAAATTACAGAGCACATAATATTTTTTGCATAATTTCAAAAACACCGACAATCTTATTACATTCGGCAAATCATCGCGGGCTTACATATACTATGCACCCTTAACTTGTGTTTGAGAAGCAACATTTATTGTTGAACTGTTACCACAAAAATGTAGAAACTAGCGGTAAAACGAATACATATGCAAAACACATGTGCACCTGACATTCAGAATTTGTAAAACGTAATAGACCTCACTCAATACTGCATTTTACTGAAACAGTGACGATATCTGACCTTCTTATATTGGGCAAATGGGACATTTTTGAGAGCTTTTAGGAAACTTGCGCTACAGTCAATCTTATATTAAGCGACCACCACTAATATGCATGGAATGGAGTTCTCTAAATGTTTTCTAAATTTGTTACACCATGTACGAAACACTAGCATATGTTAGATACTGCATATACAGGTCGTACTTCGAGGGGCAGATCAATAATTGATTGACTGAAGTATGTACTTGGACAAAATGTGCTACTTTAGTATATACATAATAACAACGGAATATGTATCGCTTTAGCATACTCCTCCGATGAACAACTCATAGGTTTGGAATTTCACAGGTAACGCGGTTGTCGTTAAACGGAACTTCAAACGACATGCTTTATGCACAAATCTGTTAAAGTTTACATAACAACAAGGTATTTACCAACAAGAACATGCGGAACTATCTGTTTGAACATAGTATACGATTGATGATATTCACAAAATGCACCGAGTGTATTTGGTTCTATTTGTTCGTAATTCATCTATTCGTTTATCACTCATGTGGCGACATTTGACGAGCTTAAATATAATTTTAGCAGAATTTAAGCTAAATACGAAGATCAAACAGTTTAGATACTGAGTACGGAGGGAAGTGACATAACGTGACGTCTGATCTGAATCCGAACGTTATACTTATTCTGAATATATTCTTAACTAGCAGGCAATACTAGGCGGACAATAGCGATCAGTTACTGCGTTTGATCCCACTGCACGTTTCGTTGATGTATTAGTGTTTACGAGCGATTATTAGTTTACCAAGTATAAACATCTAACACCTTTAAACAGTACATACATTGGGATTACGAACCATTTCTTTCTAAATTATCTCCCTGTTGATGGGAGAAAATAAGCATGCCTTGTCGCAACATACAATCAACGTGTTTATAAATAATCCCAAAATTATATACAATCGACTACACGACTATGACACGGTCTTTCTAAGCAGACTGAAGTAACAAACTCTTTTTATAAAATCAAATTCTCAAATAGCAATGTCCTAATGAAGCGGTGACATGCCTAAAGCATTAAAAGTCATACCGGAGTCTGTTTGAATTTTTTGTCTGTTGTTATATCATACGATTTATACTGTCTTGTATTTATTTTTGTTTTATGACACTCTGATATGAGTGATAAACAATTAAGATTTAGATCTGACGATGTGTTGCCAATATTCACATGAAGATACAATTGTTTGTAAATGTTAGAAGTGTGGCCCATGGCACTAAATAGGGTATACCCGGTATATGATAACATGGTGTGATCATTTAATAACAAATTGAGTATTGTTTTCCTACGTTTGATATTATGTTACTGCAGCGTAATGGTGCAAAACTGCTAATGGGTTAAACGCCTGGTTCTCTGAGCATTTATACAATATATTATAGATCAAACTGCATTGTATATCATTATCTGTGTGTACCATTCGTCCGTAAATATATAGAATATGAAACGTTTGTTGTTAGAAAAACACGATAAATACATTTGAGTTTCAACTTCATGCTAAGCATGTTTCTGATTACCACAACTTAACGCGTCTTTCTGAATGTTTTTTCTCGTACTTACAGAAAGAATTAACCCATGTATACCTAGTGGATTATTCCATGTTGGATTAGTCCATTTTTTATCAAAGGGATGTCTGGTCAAAATTTTCATTTTCACTTTGTTTTATATTGAAATTCCTATCAGCAAACAGTATAGACTCTTATCAGACGCCGCATCATGCGTCGTCTGATCAGAATCTACACTGTTTGCCTATGTCCCATATATGGGATCGTGGGCACAAATTGGTTAAAGAAGTAAATTTTGAAGATAGTCTTAAATTCAAAAGTTAAACTGTGTTTCAAATCGAATATTTCAGAAACACTATTGTCCATACAGTTATAATCATTTCACTGTGACGTTGAGTTTAACTTTGATTTTGTCAAATAAAAAATAAGATGAAATATACACATACACAAGCTTGCTGCAATTCATCTGAAGTCTGAAGTAATTTTTGCCGGGGAATAAAGATGATATGAGTGTTTCGAAAATGACTTTATAAACCTGACTTTTTTGTCAGCCATAAATGCTTCTAATTTAAAAATCATGTAATATGTATCAATTCATAGAGTATATCATAAAATAAATATGTTGCAAATTAATGTTTATGTAATCGCATTTTCTAACATCTTGTAAATCTTTTGATATCTTTTTTATATGCATATAAAAATGGCTGGACAATATGCTCTATAAAAGGTACGAGAATTACATTCTCATGCTAAGTTAAATGAGAAGTACACGTTGTGATAGTTTGAATCCAGGGCTATGGACAATGTTCAAGTAACCGTATTCTTTCTGAAAACTATATATTTCCAGTTTTATATATGTAAATATCTTAAAATATATCTATATCGAGAATGTTGTATGTTAGTAATTGATGTTATTACACATTTTTTTTATAAATACAAGCAAACACAGGCCTCACAATATTTTTCCGTATCAGATGGTTGGTAATAGATGGTCTATATTTTACACGATGATGACTGAACTACATTTTTTGCTACACAAGTTATTTACGATCTATAAACAGCATTGCGTGGGACGTTTCAATATTTCTTGTCTCGATGCTGGTTTTATAAAGTCGTCTTAGAACTTGGTGTGGTATTTCTCCGTCTGCAGTTAAACTTCAAAACATATGGGTGGCTGTAAACTTTAATACGGAAAATTACGACGAAACACTCCGCAGTTAAGCCATTAGGACAAACCTGCAGTTTGTTATAATAAGCATCATCACTTTGACATGTGCCTTTATTCGGTTATTTGGTTTAACAACTTCTTGTCCTGTTATTTTACTAGTTTTAATGAAATTTTATACAAGAAAATAAGCAAAGTAAGGACATAAATTTGTTTCATGTATATAGTAATAGGGTGTATCACCACAATGAGAGAACTGTAATATTGGATCAGGTCTCTTTAGTTGTGTATTCCTGCCTTTAGTATGATCTGGAATACACAACCAACTTTAACTGATACATAATCAAGGGTCTAGCACTGTGGTAATATTTCGCTTCATTAGTATCAGCTATTGATCAAAAGCGTCGACAAACACATAGTATGACAACATAGTTATTCGAACAATTAATATCAAGGGAAGCTATGTCTTTGTTATAACAATCATTTGAATAAAATGAAAGACGTGGAGTTATTGTTATCACTACATGTAGTTATTGTGATAGAACATTAATCATTGAGACGTAGCTAAAACAATGAAATATATGATTGACAAATATCATTTCAGAGTATCGTATGAGTTACGTTTGGCTGTTTGTGTTTTCTATCAAAACTCAAAGTAATGTTGATATGTCTAAGTTGATATACAAAAGACATATCATGCCTGATCAAAATAAGTTCCTTTCAAGTAAAAAATATGTCACTTCACGTAAATAAAACGAAAACTAAATTCAAAACCAAATCAAGAGACATCAGACTTGTCCCATGTTTTAAGTGCAGGACGAAATTAGATAAACACTGAGTCATAGAAGCAATATCTCTGAGATAGAAACCTAAAAAACATATTTAAAGCACGTTTTGCAGATAGATGGTTTAACATTGAACCTGGTTGCCTGATTACATTTTCGATACGCTTTGTAATCTTGCATTGTGATGCAAAGAACATCCGAGAATCCCAATCAAGAAATGTTACAACCATGAAATATGGTTCTGTTCAGATCGTTATCAATATCTGATTGCTTACTCAAGGAATGTTGCGTCTGTAGGCAGTTTGTAGACAACTGCCGCCTGTTGCCTGTAGAACAGTGAGAATACATTTCCATCCCCGTTTGTGGGAAACTACAGTGCATCATCACTATAACAATCACTAAAGTGTGTGAATTGGTTTTTGTGACTGCTTAAACCAAGGTGACAGTAAATTAGATAGCTCCTTCAGGAGCTTTCTGTTTTATTGTAACCTTGCATTTATACAACCAATTACCCCTTTTTCATGGTCGTAAAATACAGTTGTTTCTGTATATTGGCACAACGTTGAAACGTATGCAATGTCGTTAACAAAGTCTAATAGGGAAAAGTTTTACAGGCAGTGATTTAAAAATCTGACAAAACGGTCGTATGCACGATAACACGCATAACCGACATAACTTGGAAATTACTTAAGCCTTGCCACCCTTTGCGCGAGATTGCAAACATTTGTATATCGCGGCGTTTGTTCATTTTTAGTTTTTAGATATATTTGAAGAAGACGAAAATTCAGCATAGTAAGGGTTTATATTTATATTAATCCCAAGGTAATAGAGTGGCCCTGGCAATTTCAACTGCTAGCACAGCACGAAAAGTTGAGATCCCCAACATATGTCGAGTAACTATTATCAAGAGTCACACTGATTTACACCTAAATCAATATTTCGAAATTTCTAATATATCTTTTGGCATATAACTGAAGCATGTTCAGTAGACGATGTTTAATCTTGGTAGTGGTATAGTAAACTCCCTACGCTTTTTGAACCACTTTGCTGCGAAAGCTAAACGTGCTTGTAATAATTCATGTTATTTAAATAGGATATGTATCTATGTGGATTCTTATGTCAGCTATATGTGATAAAGTAATGTAGATTGAGCCAGTTAAATATATAACCTAATCTCCGTAAGTGACTTCAGTACTACAGAGATCGTATGTGACGCCATGTTTACTCAGTTATGTAAAAGAAGTAATATACTACTTTACCCTTTACCCAATAACCCGTTTATTACATTAAATACAGATGATTACTCAGAACAGGTTGAAAGTAAAGCAGAATGCGCCGTAAAGCCTGCGTTAAACTACCATATGCTAGGCAATATAAAAATAGTTGTTATAGTAATTGTTCCTATGAAAATATGACAAGTGTCAGTATTGAGATATATAATAATATTATGTTTTGTATTTAATTATACCAACGTTGATAGTATCGTGTATTCTCTTTAATACACGAATTTAATTTTGATTGTGCGCTGGTAGACAAGCCATACTCGACAATTATACACACACACATATGTTTAAATGATTTTTACGTTTAAACACAGACATCGACTCGTATATGGGCTGTGTTGTACAGTAAGTCTGGGTTTTTATCGACTCGGTTTTCTAAAAAGATAGAATGTATACTCAAGCCTTCAAGAAAATTGTTTTGAGATGAAATCAAATGTCTATGAACCCATTTATCATATTGCCTCCTATTAGGATTGGCGGTTATGCTACATTTATTATATAGTTTTACGTTACGTTTTCACTGCCATCCAGATGTAATAACCCTTCACATACCATCGACACTATAAAACCGTCTGCTTAAATTGTTTTAACCTATTTTATTTATAGCGTTTAATAGTGTATCGACGTTCGACTGCCGACACATAAATGCTATTATTAAATAATTCGGATACTGATCAGACGCAGCGTCTGATTATGTTCTAAAGTCTTTCAAAATTACAATTTTGTTTGGCCTGGCAGTGAAAGGTTGGCAAAAAGTTTTGTTCTGTTTCCAATAGCTTCCATGACCAATGAAGCTAGCTACTAGAAATAGAAATATTTGTTATGATTTCCTTTTCTTCGTAATAGAAACAAGCCTCATTCATTAGGTTTTCGTTACTTTTGGTATCGTACGTGTGTAAACCTATACATAAATGTATTTATTATATACCTGTTCAAAAAACAAGCGAACACAGACCCAACAATATTTTTCCGTATCAGATGGTCCGTATCAGATGACATATATGCTACACAATGTTGACGTCACTACTTTTATGCAACACAAGTTGTACACGATCTATTAATATAAAGAAGCGTTGCGCGTGACGTTTCGGAATTCCAGGTCCGATGCTATTTTTAAAAAAAGTTGAAACTAAGAATTGGTCAACTTAGAATAGTTAATTATCATTTTAAGCGTGAATAACCCACATCACCCATTTTTACTAATGTTTTCCTCCAAAGGATAAAGCTTAAAACAGTTCAACTCGTGTTCTGAGACGCTTAAATGACCGTTATTTGCAAAACTCCACTTCTTAAATAACGGATTCAATTGAGAACAAAGTGATACGTTTTAAAAATTAATGACGTAATTTATTGGTGGTCACATGACTTCCATAAATAGTTTTGCATAGAACTCAGGATATTTAACATATAGGGCCCTACATGTATGCGTATATGTGATTATTTGGTTGAACAATATATAGACCTAGATCTAGTCCCAAACAGTTTAGGTATATAATAAAAGGAAAATCACCACAGTATGTGATCCGGGGTCTTGTATCAGTTCTCGTTGGTTGTGTAATCCAGATCACACTCGAGGCTGCGCCTCTCGTGAGATCTGGATTACACAACCAACTCGAACTGATACAAGACCCCGGATCACACACTTAGTCCTGTACCTGACCTGAAGACCCGTTTGCAAAATGGTGTTGAGAGAGTTTCTCACTTGATGTGACTTAACGAGACCATAGACATCACAAATCACCGAGGTGCTTGTCTGCCACACTGTCACGTTTCCCACAATATCCAAATCCAATATGGCCGCCGCCAGCCATTTTGGAAAAGCTAACTTTTTTGTTTTTTGGAGAATAAATAAATTGATTGTTTTTTTGGTGTGGAACTCATTTCTGCTGCCCTTTGTGCAATCTGGGGTGTCTTTGATTTGGAAAGGTCAAATTTCACATTAGCCAAATCCAAAATGGCCGCCGCCAACCATGTTGGAAAAGCTTTTTTCGTTGTTTTTTTGAAGAAAAATCAAATATAATACTTCTAAATTGATTATTTTTTAGAGTATAATTCACTTCTGATGCCCTTTGTGCAATCTGGGATGTCTTTGATTTGGAAAGATCAAGTTCCACGATAGCAAAATCCAATATGGCCGCCGCAAGCCATGTTAAAAAAGCTAACTTTTTTCCTTTTTTGGAGAATAAACCAATGTAATACCTCTCAATTGATAATTTTTGGGTGTTGAACTTATTTCTGATGCCTTTTGTGCAATCTGGGATGTCTTTGATTTGGAAAGATCAAGTTCCACAAAAACCAAATCCAATATGGCCGCCGCAAGCCATGTTAAAAAAGCTAATTTTGTTTCTTTTTTGGAGAACAAACCATTGTAATACCTCTCAATTGATAATGTTTTGGTGGTGAACCCATTTCTGATGCCTTTGTGCAATCTTGTATGTATTTGATTCGGAAAGGTCAAGTTTCACAATAGCCAAATCCAATATGGCCGCCGCAAACCATGTTGAAAAAGCTAATTTTGTTGGTTTTTTTGGACAAAAATCAAATGCTATACTTCTAAATTGATTATTTTTTAGAGTAGAACTCATTTCTGATGCCCTTTGTGCAATCTAGGGTGTCTTTGCTTTGGAAAGATCAAGTTCCAAAAGAAGCAAAATCCAATATGGCCGCCGCAACCATATTGAAAAAGCTATTTGTTTTCTTTTTTAGAGAATTATCAAATGTAATATCTCTAAATTAATAATATTTTGGTGTGTAACTTATTTCTGAGGCCCATTGTGCAATCTTGGGTGTTTTTGATTCAGAAAGGTCAAGTTCCACAATAGCAAAATCCAATATGGCAGCCGCAAACCACGATGGAAAAGCTAATTTAAAAAAATAATAATTAAGGAAGATCAAATATACATGTAATACATGTATATCTTAATTGGTTATTGCTTGTGTTTAACTCATTTCCTCTCTGAGGTCCTTTGTTCAATATGGAGAGTCATTGGTTTGAAAAGGTCAAGTTCAATGTCTTTTTGATACATTAACGACCTTTGGCTTAGCTTGAACAGCAGTAGTCAGTATGTAAACAAGATGTAAGTAAATGGCAACTCTCTGGTATTAGACAGGGAAAACACGACAGTGAGCGGGACTCAATCCTACGTCCTGAGGTAAGAGGCTTTTATCCTAACCACTAAGACTACCACAGGCCCAAGGAGAGACAGTAGGGCCGGGGCAGAATATATAACACCTTGTTCCACATGCATGGAAAGATACATCAATAAAGCATCAACAATTGATTAGATACACATGTAGTTCCAAAGTCATTTCGTGCCGGGTTTTCACAGGGTGAAGAAACTGAAGACAGACATGCAACAAAAGTGTCGGTTCATCAATTTTTATTCATGATATGCCTGGTTTTGTCGAGATAGGGTGAGAATATACTGACAATCAGTTGTATCCCTTTTCTCTATTTATCCCTTCTGACGATTATTCCCCTCAAAATCAATCGTGTCGGATCCTTGTGGTAAGGAGTACATTGGTACTCTGCTGCCCTAAAAGTGCCTTAAGCCTTTACCATAGAGTCTGCTCACATTGTATTAGTGTACAGAGACGTGTGATACTCGTTGATGTCTTTGCCGTGATGCAGAGGTACTTTTTGCAACACATTTTGTCATGGAAAACTGGACACTTCAGTTTCAGCACCCTGTGAAAACCCGGCACGAAATGACTTTGGAACTACATGTGTATCTAATCAATTGTTGATGCTTTATTGATGTATCTTTCCATGCATGTGGAACAAGGTGTTATATATTCTGCCCCGGCCCTACCGTCTGTCCATAGGCCTGTGATAGTCTTAGTGGTTAGGATAAAAGCCTCTTACCTCAGGACGTAGGATTGAGTCCCGCTCACTGTCGTGTTTTCTCTGTCTAATGTTAGAGAGTTGCCATTTACTTACATCTTGTTTACATACTGACTACTGCTGTTCAAGCTAAGCCAAAGGTCGTTAATGTATCAAAAAGACATTGAACTTGACCTTTTCAAACCAATGACTCTCCATATTGAACAAAGGACCTCAGAGAGGAAATGAGTTAAACACAAGCAATAACCAATTAAGATATATATGTATTACATGTATATTTGATCTTTCTTAATTATTATTTTTTTAAATTAGCTTTTCTATCGTGGTTTGCGGCTGCCATATTGGATTTTGCTATTGTGGAATTTGACCTTTCTGAATCAAAAACACCAAAGGTTGCACAAAGGGCCTCAGAAATAAGTTCCACACCAAAATATTATTAATTTAGAGGTATTACATTTGATAATTCTCCAAAAAAGAAAACAAATAGCTTTTTCAACATGGTTGCGGCGGCCATATTGGATTTTGCTTCTTTTGGAACTTGATCTTTCCAAAGCAAAGACAACCTAGATTGCACAAAGTGCATCAGAAATGAGTTCTACTCTAAAAAATAATCAATTTAGAAGTATAGCATTTGATTTTTGTCCAAAAAACAACAAAATTAGCTTTTTCAACATGGTTTGCGGCGGCCATATTGGATTTGGCTACTGTGAAACTTGACCTTTCCGAATCAAAACATCCCAGATAGTAGAAAAGGCTTCAAAAATGAGTTCAACACCCAAATATTATCAATTGAGAGGTATTACATTGGTTTATTCTCCAAAAAAGAAACAAAATTAACTTTTTTAACATGGCTTGCGGCGGCCATATTGGATTTGGCTATTTTTGAACATGATCTTTCCAAATCAAAGACATCCCAGATTGCACAAAAGGCCTCAGAAATGAGTTCAACACCCAAACATTATCAATTGAGAGGTTTTACATTGGTTTATTCTCCAAAAAAGAAACAAAATTAGCTTTTTTAACATGGCTTGCGGCGGCCATATTGGATTTGGCGATTGTGAAACTTGACCTTTCCGAATCAAATACATCTCAGATTGCAAAAAAGGCATCAGAAATGAGTTCAACACCCAAAAATTATCAATTGAGAGGTATTACATTGGTTTATTCTCCAAAAAAGGAAAAAAGTTAGCTTTTTTAACATGGCTTGTGGCGGCCATATTGGATTTTGCTATCGTGGAACTTGATCATTCCAAATCAAAGACATCCCATATTGCACAAAGGGCATAAGAAATGAGTTATACTCTAAAAAATAATCAATTTAGAAGTATTATATTTGATTTTTCGTAAAAAACAACGAAAAATGCTTTTCCAACATGGTTGGCGGCGGCCATATTGGATTTGACTAATGTGAAATTTGACCTTTCCAAATCAAAGACACCCCAGATTGCACAAAGGGCAGCAGAAATGAGTTCCACACCAAAAAACAATCAATTTAGAGGTATTACACTTATTTATTCTCCAAAAAACAAAAAAGTTAGCTTTTCCAAAATGGCTGGCGGCGGCCATATTGAATTTGGATATTATGGGAAATGTGACAGTGTGGCAGACAAGCACCTCGGTGATTTGTGATGTCTATGGTCTCGTTAACTCACATCAAGTGAGAAACTCTCTCAACACCATTTTGCAAACGGGTCTAGAGGCCTAGTCCTGGACTATAGTGATATTCCGTTTATATTTACCACAGTAGGTGTTTCATCATCAACTATGTTTAACCCTTTCATGATCAACTTTATCGTAAACTATTTACCCCTTCGCTGCCATAGTGTCGTCTGCTTCAACAGTGTTGTCTGCAACATACCTTATCAGATCTAAACTATAAAGTACACCGCATTGCAAATTAATGCTGGTTTCTAGTATTATAAGCTAATGGTTGCTCAGAATGATTTTGTAGAAAACAACGTGGAAATAAAGTAGAATTAAATGCAGAATTTTTTTAAACATTACAATACATAAAATAATGACAATTAATAGATCAAATTTACGAACTCACATGTTCTAGTCAGTAAAAATGAAATTGGTTTGTTTAGAAAATACGATTTACCTAAATTCTAAGAAATTGTATTAGCCTATGTATGCCAATGAAGAATATTATTTTGTTAAATACACTAGATTTTTATCATACTGCTAATGTTTTGATTATCTGGCATGGCTATTGAATGTTTCTATTATTAACTGATATCATTTCTTTTATGATTAGGCAGAATGAATTGTATTAGCAATGACGTCCAAGAAAAAAAAACGTTTAGACAATATCAATAATTACTTAAATCAAGAATCCCATTATCTTGTATCTTCGGTGCCCGAAGCTTAAAAAAGCATTATGATACTTCGGAACCTGTTCGGGGTCTGGGCCTTTCATATTTATACTGTGTCGACTTTTTCAAACAGAACTTTGTTAAAGAACCTTTATAAAAGTTTCAAGCAGACCAAGACAGAAAACGACACAATACCCCATAGCTTTCACAGAGGAAGTTAAAAGTTTAATCACTAAATGAATACTTGTGAATTCGTAAGACCTGTCTGAGACTTGAGATTTGAGACTTAAATATGTGATTTAGTCCTTTTTGTAAATAATTGGCTGGTCTGAATTAATGTGACAAGTACACTAACGTTTATATGCGCTGTACGTGATATAAGTGATTTGTTTTCATTAACCTTTTAAACATTAGTGGCGCATATACGCGTACATTGCAAACAACATATATGTGCAGAATACACTTGCCCTTTGCATACAGTCGAGTCCGGTAAGTCTGCGCGGCCGGTAAGTCTGCGCATCAACAATTCGGTTTACATCCAGGTGTCAAACGCTCACGAGAATCGCTTTTTCTTAAAAAAAACAACATTTAAACTGGTGAAAACACAACGGAACTAGTGAAAATTCATCCTAGGTATATGTAAGTATTTCCGTTAAGTATCGAAACATCATTCGTAAAAATATACCTTATAACTAGTCTTTCAGACACGTGTACCTATTGTTTACATTTCATGCAAATGACCTCATCGAATATTCATGAGACATTGACCTAGATTCTGAAAGCCATCTTGGCCGATCCGACCACACATTGCAGACGAACAAACTCAATAAAAACTTAAGAATTACCTTTTGTGGTTGTCAAATGTTTTCATAAATAACTATCAGCCATATAAATCCGTTATAACTATGCTGTCATAAGCCCTAAATCCTCGCCACACAGTCGACATGAATGCAGACGCTGTGATGTGAATTGCAGCCATCTTGTGACGTCATTTGACAAGGCGTGGGGCCCCTGTCAAGGGGAACAAAAACTAATTGATGATTAATTACTTTACCCATTTTTGAATGTTTGTAATCTTTTGGATTTTTTTCACCTTTTTTGTCTAAAAATTGAATTTTATAGCAGGTGTTTTTTTGTATTTTTTTTTTTAATCTATGGCAGTGCTCTCTTTTTCTTTTCAGAGAAAAAGATGTCTCTCCATAAATTTCAATATACTTCAGCAATGCTGAAAGAAGCTTTTGATGATGTTAAAAGTAGAGGCATGCCAATAAGAAGAGCCGCAAGAAATCATGGTGTACCAGAATCCACCCTCCGTTTGAGATTGACAAGTGGAAATCCAATTGCTAAATTGGGTGCCCCTACTGTGTTCACCCATGCCCAAGAAGAACTATTAGCTGAACACTGTGTCAAAATGGCACACATTGGTTATGGATATACTACATGTAGATGGCAAATCATGGACATGGCAAAGAATATGTGTGAAGCTACGGGGAAGAATCGTACTGAGCTGACAAAGCACTGGTTTTATGGCTTTGTTAGTCGTTTTCAAGACATTAAAATGGTGTCTCCAAAAAAGAGAGAAAAGGCTAGAGATGATTCTGTAACCGCAGAAACCCTAAATAACTACTTTGCCGAATTAACAAATACATTAGAAAGACTAGACATTAAGGATGTCCCTGCCAACATTTGGAATGTTGATGAAACTGGAATAAACCTTGACCACACTCCTCCAAACATCCTAGCAAAAGCAGGCACTAACCCTCATGTTGTAACTGCAGGTAGATCAGCCAACACAACTTTGATAGCTGCAGGTAGTGCTTTGGGTCAAACTATACCCCCTTATATCCTTTTTAAGGGTGAGCGGCTGTCTAGAGAAAATTGTTCAAAAGGTTTGAAGGCACTCAGTACAGGGCTACTGCAACAGGATGGTCAAATTCAGCAACATTCCTTGACTTTTTCACCAACCACTTCATCCAGCATGTCAAGACTAGGCCGTGTCTCCTTCTCTATGACGGTCACTCAACTCATATAAATGCTGACATCATTGAAACCGCACGTAAAGAAGATGTCCATTTGTTTGTTTTACCACCACATTCTAGTCATGTTCTCCAACCATTGGATGTATCTGTTTTTAGCCCTTTTAAAAAAAGCCTCAACAGTGAATTCCACAAATATCTTCATCTCCAACCCAACAGTGTAATCACTGTAGATGTCCTGCCTGATTTTTTTGTAAAATGTTACAACAGTGCAATGACCGTCTCAAACATAATGGCTGGCTTCAGGAAGTCAGGAATCTTTCCCCTTGATCCAACAGCACCTGTTGTTAAAACCCCATGTATTGACAAAACAAACCCAATCGCAAATGCAACAAGAATAGAGAGAGAAAACAACAGAAGTGTGAAAATTCTCTTTGAGGAAAAGAATAGGACCTTCATGCAAACCAAAGAAGCTAGTGTTACAAACAGAAAGAGAAAGACATTTATTCCTCCTTTTGGTGCAATCATCACTGAAGACAATTATTTTGAAGAAGCAAAAAAAACAACAAGAGAAAAAGAAGCAGGAAGAGAAAAGAAAAGAAGCAAACAGTGAGAACGCAGTCAAAAAAACGAAAACTATGCAGCTTTTCTACCCCATTTACTATCATAACGGACGACACAGAGCAGAAAAATAAAGACCCATCCCAAAAAGTAAAAAAAAAATATAACAAAAGGAAAAGGACCCCATCCAAATTCAGAAAAATCACTTGCAAAAAAAAAACACAAATTCAATCCACTCATGAAAATTTAATTATTGAAGAAGAAAAATGTTTGGTGTGCAAAAAATGGCAACCAGATGGGCTTAATCTTGAAAAATCAATCAAGTTTGTGTCTTGGGGACAGTGTAACAGTTGCAACAAATGGGTGCATTTAAAATTCTGTACAGAAGTAGAATGTTTAGGGGAGGAAGATGATTTCTTATGCCCTTTTTGCTCAGATGAGCAATAAAGGGTATAATGAAATCATTATTAAATCAGATTTGTTGGGTTTTTTTGGTGTTTTTGGTTTTTAATTTTTTAAATTTAAAAAAAAAATTGAGATCTAAAATATAAGCTGAATAAGGGGAGATCCTTTGAAAGCACAGAAAACAAAGCAAATACTGAAACGTTTGATGAATTATTTAAAGCAACTATCACTGGAATCCCTCTAAATGATGCAAAAATACTTAGAATGTCACTAATAACAATATATTGACAGTGTAGGCACTAAAACCCTCACTTGGGCCTCTTCATTGACGAGCGTCTAAACTGCGCAGACTTACCGGACATGTAAACAGCTGCTGGAAGGGTGGGGTAAGTAAATGTTAAGTTCGCTAGAAAGGAAATTAACAAATTATTTCCTAAATCTTTTTATTTCAGCTGAAAGATAAATGTTTATTCTTTCTTTTGATATATAGGTTTCCATAGGATTATTCTATTTTGAGCGGAAAATTTAAACGTGATATCTTAGGTGCGCAGCATTAACGGACAGCAAATGTCCAGACTAGAGGACTGATACAGCAAAATATTGACATAATCAATTAATATTATCATACTTTGACTAAGCTAATTTGTAAAGTTAACTTGTCCGCTCGAAGTATCAAGGAGGAAAGACGTGTGTTTGTGTTAATAAACAATGTTTCCAGTTATTGGTCACGTAAGAATTATTAGCTATAAAAGCGCCCAGCAGTGGTTTCATAGATGTTGATGAACACAACATTTTCTACCTACCGTTTATCATAGGTTTCGTTATTAAAAAAACTACTTTCATAATAACACCTTGCAGAACATCCTACTTCAGTGTAATTAGTACATGTAGATTGTTTCAGAAATAGGATTACACTACCCAAAGTGTCTACAGTAACAGCTAATAAAGTACGTTGTTATACATGTATCATTTACAATATTAACATAATACATGAATTTATATCCATAACTCTGTTATAATTACCTATAAAAAACATTCAAGGCAATACACAAAATAAACTGCTTTTCAATTTTCTTTCGAATATATCTCAATTGGACCTAGATAAGTAATCAGATTAATCTGGATCGTTTTTACATAACTTCGTTAAGTCCATAACAACATGCTAAGGTCGAAAATTAGTGCCAAAAGAATGGATCATGTTCAGGTATGAAGATATAGTAGTGTGTTCAGTTAAAACTGTTTGCTGTTTAGGTTAGCAGTTTGTGCCCGGTGTGCAGCGTGCATAATACAGTAGAAAAGACGTTTTCTTTCCAAATAACCGCGTTTACACTTAAACAATTATTTCCATTGCAAACAGTTTGGTGATCCGGCGTCTGATCAGGCTCCGAACTGTTTGTCACTCCGATTAAAACTGGTAGTCAGAATTGTCAAAAGGTTGCCTTTTTCTATATTACATTGTAATCCGTTTGCGTTTGAACGGAGAATAACGTATTCTCCACTGTATTTTATACCGGTAGCCAACTCGCAATCGATGGCCATCGATTTCTTTACTGACCTCCTGGCAGATGTATGTATATTGGGGTCGTATCAGAGGCAAAACTACTTAAACATCGTGTCGTGACTTATAAAGCCTACGCACACACACTGACTTTGTTTTCTTACAGACACACGTTTAAAAGCAGACAAAACATCAGATGTCTAAGGGTATTAATGAGGTCTGGATAAAGGATATATTTCTTCAATACGCTTAGTAATTGTATTGTGATGGAAATAACAGTATCAGAGAAACTCAGACTGATAACGATATAGTATTTGATGTCTTATGCAGAGGATGTTGAAAGTTTAATCTGAAAATGAATACATCTAAATCTGTAAGAATTGTTCGAAACTTAGAATCCAGACTCTAAAATGTGTTTTATCCCTTATGATGGTAAAGTACTGAGTGTTGCCAAGTTAATGTGACAGGTACAACAAATATATGCGAAATAAGTCTTAACCCTTTTCCCCATAGAAGCGCCTTTTAGCGGATATGATTTATTCATCCACTGAAGAAAATAGTTCCAATTTAATCAGCCATGACTATATAGTATCGGGAATATTTTCTATATTTTAGCACATGGAAGCTTAAAGCTGGCTGAAAGTAAAACATAATGCGCTTCAACCTGCTTTAAGTGGTCAACTATCTTCAATACTAGAAATAGGCTATCAGGTAAAGGGTTAATCGTTTTTTATACGCTGTTGAATGGGAAAAACAGCTTATTGTGAGTATTAAACAGTTTGGATCGAAAGTATATATCCAGTCGTGGTTAAAACACCTCGTCTATGTATAATTACTTTTACTGTAGATATCAAATGTTTGCGACTTTGAATGGATAACTATCAAATGCCAAACATTATGGAAAGTATTTAGCTTTGATAACAAAATAATATAACTCATAGTATGCGTCCATACTAGACTGTGTTTTTTCACTAATGTCTGATCGTTGTAAAAACAAGTTTAGTTTGTGTCAACTTTAACATTTATTCAGCAGATGCCATTAATGAGGTAGATACAGTAAACTATCTCTAGTACAAACACTAAACAGAAGGCGTATTGATTGTATAACAGACAGCTATCTACAGTTAACAGTTAATAACTAATAATTTGCACTGTTTAGAGGTAAGAATGGAGAGGATTTATTGTTTTATATAGTGTGTTTAATCTCAGACGCTTCATTCCGTTGATATTCAAGTGATTATACTGACAAAGTGAATACTAATATCCAGGATAAAGTCGAAACTTTACTTTATTTGTGTTAGTTTGTGTCAGAGTTTGAGCGCCTAATTCGTCATGTGATTCATTTATATCATAGATATACCGGTTATACCGTATGATTTATGCTGAAGCCTATGTTTTGATTCATAATGTAATTTGCTGTAGTTTGTCCGACTATATATCGCCTCGAGGACAAACAGATGGAAACCTCTGAAGACGACAAGATATTCGGGGTCTGACCCAAACTTTCAAAATCCGCTACATGTTCTTATAACGGAGGCTGTATTGCAATAGTATTCTTCTTTCATAATTCAGTAATTCAAAGTCCAAGGCTATAAAACTTTTGAGTTAAGATTGAAGTCGTTCTCAAGCATTTGGTTGGTCAGATTTGTTTGTCTTGCGTGCTGTTTTCTATTTAGTGTGTAGATGAAGGCATGGTATTGCGCGCGTGTGTGTGTGTGTGTATGTGAGTGTGTATATTTGTTTGTTATGGTATGACTGTGTGTGTGTTCTGTTTGAGAGGTGGGTGTATTGTTTGGGTTGCGTTTCCTGCTTGAGTATTTTGTATTTATTTGAGCCTAGGCTCAAATCTGACCAATCAAACGCTTGGGAACTCAAAAACTTTACAACATTGGGCTCAGGTTAGCGTGATTTACTTAATTTGGAAGCGTATAGAATTTATCCATTACATTTATTCCCCTACTTAAACATAACACTCGAACAACAACAATTAAATACGAGTTTTTGCCATGCATTCATTTATCACATACTCTTTGAAATGCTTGTGTCTCATTAATATTTTATTATCATAGCCTTCTCGAACGTTCGTGCTTTTACGAGTTAAAACAAATAAAAATAATTAAATATTTATTTGTCATCGTTATTTCTACCTCATTCGCTTCGCGTAGCCATTATTTTTTTTTATAGTTATACAATGTAGTGGATCTTCGATAACTCTAACCCATTCAAGCCTGATATTTCACGATGTTATATTTCCAAAAGGAATATGTTCGACTTAAGCGAGTTTGATGTATAGAATTTAAGCAAAAATGAAGGAACTCTTTAAACTCAGCAAAAGTCGGATTTTAAGGTTCGATTGTGTGCAACGTTCTACAAAGTCTCAAGATAATTAAGTCATACATTTTAGCCTTGTGATATATACAATCAGACCATGTCGAGGCCAGACTTGGACACAAGCCCGCCTTTAAAAAGAAAGAAAAGAAACCACTTATATCTACTGTATACTAATATTGTTTATATGTTAATATTCCTCATGTAATTACATGTATGTGATCTGAGTGTAATAAAGGAATTGGTCTGCTCTGTTCTGTTTCTATTCTTCTAACATCCAGGAATGTATCAGATTCTGGGACATTTTATTAAAACAGTTGTGATTCAAAATAAACCAATCTCATTTTATATGTTCGAGTGCAGATTAAACAATAACACATTAACCACGTGTTTTATGATGTAGAAGTAAAATAGAAATAACAAGTTTTCTATTGAACCTATTTACCGCATCATTTCCAAACATTGGGACTGGCACCATCTAGTATCAAATATAGCAACGTTGAGTTTATATAGTGCAGCAGTTAGACAGAAACAGTAAATGCACTTGTACACATCAAGATTAATCTGTCACTTTAGATGTTGTCGTTGATTAAATGTATTGTCAGAAGGTCAGAGCGTATCTAATAAAATCGATAAACAGATCACATTCGGATGAAGTTATTGGTCCAATTCTATCCCCTGCGCCAGTGTTCATGTTGCATGCGAATCTGTTCACGTATGCTGAACCCATGAAATCGCAGGTCATCCAAAATAGTGGTTCCGATCTGTATAAATCGTAAACACCAGCCATGGCCATTGTTAACAATCACATTGTTTTACACTTATGCACTACATGTCTGTTTAAGTGTGTATCAAACCCATAAGCGAACTTTTCAAATTATATAAATATTTTTAGTCTTAATTTAGAAGCTGTTTGTAGAAAAATATTTATGTAATTTGAAACGTTCGCTTGGTTTAGTTTTTTTATGTCAAAATGCTTCCATAGACATGAAATACATAATGAAAAATAAATCACAATGTTTGTATTTATTTAACATAGATTTTACTGAAGATTATACTTTAAATTTGACAAAATATGAGGAATAATCCGACATTGACACACCTTTCCGTAATGTACATAGTGCAAAAACAATGAACACCAACATATGATTTTTTCCTATTAATTCATTTATGATAAATGAAATAATAGGAACGGGCACAATGTTTGAATTATATGAATCTCTGAAGCAATAACATGTTTATTATTTTGGTAATATGTTTTAAAAAAAGTTTTTGCTTTTTAAAAAAATATTAATCTAGAATCGAACTTCTTCTTATATTTTATTAGATGAAAGCAATTCAAAAATATGAAAAGACATTGATAGGTCAGTGTTTAAAGTGTTGAGTTATTAAATAAACAGGAGCTGTATCCCTTTACACATTTTATAAAATAGTACCGTATCGATTATATTAGGAACTTCATTATTTTCACATTTGGTGTTTGTTTTGTCTTAAATTAGTTCTTCTATTAGGACATACTACCATTGACATGGAATAAATAATACAAAACCTAATAACCATTTTGCTTTCCATTAGAAATAGATTTTATTGAAGCGGGTTCTTTGAATAGGTAAAAAAGGAAAAATCAAAACCTAATCTGACACACCTTTTAGAAGTGGTCTTAGAGCCAAAATGTGTCATCAAAATGTACATTTTGTTATTTTTCTATTCATCTTAAATAGCTTATCATTGTGTGTGTTTTATATACTTTGAAACTTTCACAAATTCATGAGTTTCATGCACCCAGAATGGCTCGCTAACATTTGCTGCGGCGACCGTACGGCGGCCGCGCGGCTTATTATTTCTGCGGTGAGTACACATTACCTAGCCGCTGTAAAATTCCTACGGCCACCGTGCGTTGCGCTCGCATTGTTGCAGCTGCCACGCCGCGAGTTTGTTTGTTGTTTTTATTTTCTTTTGGGGGGGGGGGGGGGGGGTAAAAAACCTGCGACAATCGTACGGCGCCTATGCGGTGACTGTATTTTCTATTAAATCCATCGGCGACCGTGGAAGTCCCACCAGATGCTCTGCAACTGAAATGCTGCTCCTGCTACACAACAACTTCGTTTTGCTACATGTTCACACACCTCATATTAGTCAAACGACACCGTGAACTCAAAATACACATTTTGACAGCATTCAAGAACATCCAAATCCATTTAAGATGATATACATGTTTACATATATAAACAAAAGTATAAATTCACAATAGAAAAATAGGTTGTTGAGTTTCGGTGGGCGCACGGTAGCCGTACGACCGTGATACAGCTACAGAACCACTATGTAACTTGTCTTTTTCTACGGCCAACGTAGAAATGAAACAAACGTTATATAACTCCGCGTTCTTTTTCTGCGGTGAGATCTACGGCCTATAAAATATTGGGATACGGCGTACAAAACAAAGAGGTGCTTACCAGCAATGATATATCGAGCTGTATGGTTGAACGTACGATACCCGTGACGGAATTCACAACACATAATTACATGTATACATATAGTAAGTCTTAGTTAAGTCATACCGTTGTAAGTATTCTTCTTAGATATTGCAAGCGGTATTCATTTGTACCAAGTCACGCTTCAAACACGGTTCGCGTACAAATCGACATGTTTCAAGTTATGCAATAAAATGCCACCGCTTTATTTTTTGTAAGCAATGTATATTTGAACGTTCATCTACCTTAGGCAGGTCGGGGCTTTATATAGACATTAAATGCAATAAGACTCTGTGTTTGTATTATTTTCAGTGTGTAGCAGACAAATGTGAAAAATACTTTCATATAAAGAACAGCTACAGTCGAACTTGGTTATCTCGAACTCGCTTAACTCGAACTATCCGATAGTTTGACATATGAACTGAATTATTTCATGTTCGGTTCAGTATGTTCACCTCAAATCTAACTTTTAAATGTTCTTGCAATTAACAATATTAAGGCAGACAACAATAAAGCGGAAAATGGATGAAAACCTCACAATTCAATTGGCGCCGACAGGGTAAAGGGATTGGTTATTGGTGTATCTTTACAATATGCATGCTTATCACTCGAATATGTCGTGCGCTTCACACTTTTTATAAATGGTATAAAAATTAATGGAATTGAACTTTTTCCTTATCCAGCGACTTATATGTATTACAACTATGCTATTTGTTGCATACAAAGGTTAACATTGAATCGACTGCGGTTAGATTACAAATACATTTCGCCCATTCATTGCTTATCCCGATTACAATGGGTTTTTTGCAAACTGTTACACGGCTTTAGATCAGGATCCATACTAGTTTGTCACTTAAGACAATTGTACCCTGGTAATTAACCCATATTACTAAAAATGTGATAACAAGCGATCGATAGTTCATTAAAGAAGGTTTTATAATAGCGCTGAATGGAATCAACAATTGTCTTAAAAAATGAAGATAAGATATTCTTTACTCCGTAAACAATGTTTAACCATGACAGCTATTATTCACCAGCGAAACAATCTCATCACATATTGACGTTGAATGGGATAGTTTACCGTTCGCTCATCAATCACATCGCTTCTACTAGGCATCAACGTGTGCGCTTTATTCGTACAGCGTTCCCTGTATACAACGCCCAACCCAAAGGCAATTCCCTCATTACAACGACCATTGTTGCTGTTCCCTTGACACGGCAATTATGTCCTTCTTATTTACGACTGCAATGTCATCTGCTTAAAACTGTCGTCTGCTGTTTTTCTTTTAGTTGCATAATGGACATTTTGACATACAAATAACTTAATGACGAGTAACAAACAGCTTAAATCCACACCAGACGCCGCGTTAAGTGGCGTCTGATATTGATTCAAGCTGTTTCCAAATGTAAGCCAATTTTCCTCCCTAAATCGACTACCCCTAAAATCGCCCACATTTTAGTCTCCCATGCGGTGTCGTTGTAGAGATGGAGCGCTGTAGTACCCATCTATTACAGACACTAATTTGAGTAAAGTATTACGTATTTAAGACATTGTGTTGTTTTATAAAGCAAAACGAAAGTAGATAGAAACATCTTTTTATGGCGTTCATAATCAAATAAGCCCTCCTTTCAGTTGTCATAACAGTTTTAGTTTACAAAGGTCGAATCTTACATTAACGCTGATGTACTTTGAAGAATGGTGATTGAATACGATATGACATGAATTAATGTATCTCAAAGTTGCCAAATAGTTTGGACATGGGCATTGGTTGACTGCAAAATGTAACATATTTTAATAATTTTGCAATTATTTGGTTTGGTGTACGTCCCCTCCTTCTAACTTTTGACTACTTGGACTTTCCAGATAGAGGGAAGCAAAATAGAGGAATCCAGGCGATGTCATACTGTTTGATTGAGTCCTATTTAATAAGCTCAGTGTATAGCGCTAATAAAGATGACCTCTGTAACAAGTATCATCCGAAGGACATCGTTATGGAGATGGGTCGAACGCAGGACCCCTGAGGCCCGTTTTATAAAACTTCGTACGACAAATGTTGTCGTAAGTCAAAACTTTAAAATACGTTTAATTTCTGATTTCTCTATCTAATTCTGTCTTGGGACATTTCTTTAGAACTGTATTTTCAAGACAATTCTAAATAGATGTCACAAGACAGGATTAGATGGAGAAATAAATAATAATTGAGACTTTTATAATCTGACTTACGAGAACTTTTGTCGTACGAAGTTTTATGAAACGGTCCCCTGTTTTGTTAGTCTAACGTGTCACTACTAGACCAATGTTTGCCGGTCACTGTAAACATGTTATCAATTAAATCATGTTCAAAGCAAAGCAGAGTGTGCATTCTGTTTTGTTTTCTGTCTGTGTTTGCTACCACCTGATGGTGCATATTCATTTTATCAGGATATTGATAAATTAAATGCGTGAATAAGTCTATAATCATAAGGGTAAAGGGTTAAAGAATACATATTCATACTATCGGAATGAATTTCATCAGTGTTCTTACAATAACACAGTACATATATTTTCTGAGTTTATTATCTAACTAGAGGTTCGTTTTTACTGAAAACAGATGTTTCCTATCCCTACCACCCCTACATACACATATAATGTCATATAACTTGGAATACACACTTGGATACTTTTTTATAGTTGCATAAGGGTCCTTGTTTAGGAATTTTCTCTCACCAGGTCCTTTACATGTATAAAATATCGCCTGCAAAACAGAACTGGAGTTATGATGAATGTATTATTAAAAGGAATTACTTTGAAATATTGACATAAGAATTGCAGTCGGTCATTGTAAGTGACCGTTTCTGTTTTCGGCCTCTATTCATATATGACATTTAATACCACAAGCATTATTAGAAAAGGAGTTATCTTTCGGACTAGAAAAACTGTAAAGAAAACACTACTAACATATTGATAGTAGATTTAAAGCCTTTCTGAAGACAATTTTACAATATAATACATTTTCAAAATATCAGACTTCGTTTCACGAGCGTTAGTATAACTGGGTCCGTCTAAAGACCCCAAACCTCTCCAAACCTCCCCAAACCACTCCAAACCTCTCCAAACCTGCCTAAAGCACTTGAAAACAATCCAAACCACTTAAATTCCTTTATATCTAATAAAAAAGAGCTTATAAATGGCAAATTTAAGCTAAAACAATGAAAAAATGTTAATTTAAAATTAAATATTCGATGTTTTTCTTTTCAAGGGGAACAACTCGAACAAAACTTAAGACCACTTTACACATTTACCTCTAAATATTAACTCACTATCCTAATAGCCTGTTCCTGGTTTTGAAGACAAGTATTCTCATAAAGCAGGTTGAAAGTAAAGCAGAATGCGCATTCAGGCGCATTCTGCTTTACTTTCAGCTTGCTTTAAGCTACAATCTGCTAGAATTATAAAAACTTGCTTTTAAAAGTGGTTTTGGGAGGTTTGGATACGTTTGGGGAGGTTTGGGGTCTTTAGACGGACCGGTATAACTGATGTTACCTTCCTGACAATACAATATGACAAAGAGGAATAACACCAAAGCAGTATGATGCCATATTAACCGTCATTATAAATGGCTTTTTTATATAAATGGAATGTTATTTAACTAGAATCCACATAACTAAAATCATCTTTCAGACACAATGTGCGAGAGATAGATGGACGGTCAGACGGACAGACAACTCTGACAAAAACAATATGTCTCCCGCGGGAAAACATAATTATCAAGATTACTGGAATGGAAAAACTTGATTCATAAATAAGTTTGATAAATTACTGATTACAAAGAGATAACGTACAATAGGATGTATCAAGGCAATACGATATTACTTTTTTGCATTAACTATAAACTAGTCCATAGTGTATATTACTTTAACATACGGCTTCTATGACTTACATACGATTGGCATCTCAATGCAGTGCTATGCTCGTTTAATGGGACTTCAAACGACATGCCCACATGCACGAATCGGCTATAGTTTACACAAAAACAAGGTGCGTACCAGCGGCTACATACTAAACAACCTGCTTGAACATAATATATCTTTGATGAGGTCCTGGAAATGCATCTAATCCTTTCACTGCCTTACATCGAGTAGTACAGTGGTTATTTGCAAAAACAGTTTTCATCCTGATCAGACGCCGCCTTTTTAAGCTGATAATGTCACACTAGTGAAGAGATTAATATATAGGTGCTTGTAGTTTAGTTATGTGATGGGAAATATATTTCTAAGACATGACCAACCGTATACATCGTTATAACTTAAACTTGAAAGTTGATACGTTTTTTCTCAACCATGTCTGCAATAACATGTAGGTACATAACGATGTTTAACCCTTAGCCTGCCACTCACGACTATAGCACCATATGCAAACAGCTTGGATCCGGATGAGACGCCGAGTAACTCGGCGTCTCATCCGGATCCAAGCTGTTTGACACTCGGACAACATTTTCAGCAATTTTGAGCAACTTTGAAGCACTTTGAAACTTGAAGCAGACGAGAAATATAGCAGACGACAATTTATTTGGCGGGCTAAGGGTTAATAAGTTTACTAGATACACGTGTAGTGACAGAAACTCAAGTACATGTATTCGTTTTGTTGCATTGGAAAGTACATTGTCAATGATATTGTGTTATACAGCGCTCCCTCTCTTAATCGACAGCTAATGTTCTGATCTGCATTCAAGCTGTTTTTCATTCGTCATTAGGTCTTCTTTCTGTCAAAATGTCCATTATGTAACTTTGAGAAAAACAGCAGACGACAACTTAAAGCAGACTATATCACAACTGTGAAGTCGTTAGACATAATTGTCCTGTAACGGGAACTGCAATAAGGGTCGTTGTAAGGAGGGTCGCTGTTGGAGGGTCGCTGTTGGGAGGGCCGTTGTAGAGAGGAAACACTGTACCACTAACCGGTTAGAGACACACTGTAAGCTTTTCTTTGTCCTATTATATGATCAGAGCGGTTTTAGTCTTGTCTGGTTGTTCGATTGTTTGTCTGTTCGCCTGTTTGTTTGTTTGTTTATGTGTGCGCTTGTTTGTCTGTACTTTTTATCATTGGAAGTAATTTTATTAACTTTAACTAAATCACACTCAGTTCCTGACATATGCGTGTCCTGTATTTAAAGGTATATGGATGTGATGGGTCAAATATCTAGGACACAGGTGTCAACGGGTCTTATATTTGAAATGGCAAACACGCCTGAGCCCCAAGTGATTAGGACTTTATATTTGCTAAAGATATTGCTCTTATTATAAAAAATATTGAACATGTATATCTTAAATACGTAGAGTCCAAATTTATTGAGTTAAAAAGGTCAAATTTATACGAGCCCTTAGCGTTGGTTATAACGTTTCAACTATAACCAATACCAAAGACAATGCTTGACTTACAATATGCCCATAGAATAAGGTGTATGAGTATGTATACGTAGGGCATCTAGTTTTCAAAGGTAAAGGTCACTGATGCCAACATGTCAAATATTTTAACTAGCCATAACGGTTTACCCTCACGTGCTAAGGACTTTGTATCATGTATACATATTGATCTAACTATGAGAAAATCGAATATGTATATCTTAAATCAATTGCAAAGGTTGAATACGTCAAACGGTCAAATTTATTCATAACACTATCGTAAGCCATAACTTTTTAAATGTTACAAAAACAAATTTAATTCATCGTATTAACATTGCCCATAAAAAAGAAAACGAATATGTAAGATGTTGGCATGTCAAACGTCAAAGCAAAGAGGTCAAATATTACCTATGATCCTCAGTGATGGGGTTTTTATATTTTATTGACAGATATTGGATTAACAGAAATTTGAAAACGTATATCTTATTTTCATATGTATCATGCATATATTTTACATGCCTGATTAAGGTAAATGCCAAAGAGATTATACGGTCACTGTTTTGATAGCCATAACATTTGACCCTAAGTATACAGGGACTTTTTTATACTTTTTGCAAGAATGTAAGTTTAAGACATGTCTGGTGAAAGGTCAAGGTAACATAGGTCAAATATCCATCAATTTTGAATGGCCATATTTAACATGTCACTTTGAGCTGATTGGATCTTTATATCTTTTTACATCATGTTGTAATTCAGAAAAAAATGGGAATGTACATGTCAGACATGTCGGGTCAAAGGTCAATGTCACAGAGGGCAAGGTCGTGTGGGAATTATGGTTTAAGATTCATACTGCTCTATCATTTTCTTGAAATAGAACATAAATTACAATATCCACATACAGTTAGTAGAATGATACAACAAAACAAGTCTGTACAAAAACAGTTAATGGTGTTATAGAAACGGATATTCCACCATGATTAATAGAGTAGAAGTTTTGCTAGGTTATATATCATATAATCGCAAAGTAATGATGGAAAAAATAAATGAGAAAAGTGCCTGCTAAGTATAGTGCTAGTGTTATACAAACTTGTATCGTTGAAGATGATACCTGTTTGAGATCGTCCTCTGATCAGTGTATAACTCGCAGTTATCAATGCCTTTATACCAGTCATATGCCACTCCTCTTTGATTCCTGTTGTTTGCAAATGCAACTCATTTCGTGCTAAGTATTACAAAGTAAAGTGCGACTCTAAGTCATGCAATTATTTCTAAAACATTATCTGTATTTCAAACATGAATACACATTGTCAACCATAACATCATGGAACTCAAACCTCAGACGGTACTCAACCTTTGAAATTGTCCGTTCGATATATATGTATCAATCGTTTTCGAGTTATATGTGATGTATTTTGATAAATACGACTCTCCGACACAAAACAGTTTGCTGGAACTAGTAAACACTCTATATTTAACGGACTATTTCAATTTAATACTTTATAGACTTATTGAAAATTGAAACATTACATTTGGAACGGTAAAGACATTGACACACGTTTCTTTTTCTCTTTATTGTGCAATAAAGAAGGCTTAAGGGTTTTTATCTGTTTTTTTTAAATCACGTTATAATTGTATGTAACTGTTTGTTTGCAATCACGTTTTGTATCATATTGAATATTATGTTTCATGTACGCATGGTGTATGTCATAACATATTCTCCACATACTATACTGAAAAATAGACACACATCCTCATCCATTATGTGCGCTACCAGACTAGTATTTGCTATCATGTTGAACATGGCAGGCTTTTACACGAAACAGGCAATGCATATCTTACTGAACAGAAAAAAATATTCACAAAGTACTCGGACAAAATGTTTTCATTAAAATAGTTCATGTTCTTTCTTCCATAAAACAATGGTATATGTTTTTTTTAAGTTATGCATCACACACATTGTTTAATGCAGCAGTATATAAATTTATCCCTAGGGTAAAGCAACTTAGACCCTTAAGTCAATTAATGTGTAAGAATACAGAAGTATCGTCTTTTTGGTTTCTGTTGTAGAAAAAAAGATACCAGCGAGTCATCACAAAAATAACTCGGGAGACTGAAGTCTGATAAAAGCTTTCAGAGCTCTTTTGCAGATGGATAGTTTAACATTGAACTTAGTTGGCTTATTATATTTTTGAAACGCTTTGTAATCTTGCATTTCAAAATGTCCAAGAATCTCAATAAGAACATGTTACAACCATGAAACGTTGTTCTGTTAACCATTTCATGATCAAATTGATCATGATATTTTACCCCTTCATCGTCATATTGTCATTTGCTTCATTATTTGTGCTTGTAATATCGTTTTGCAGTTAAATTTAAGGCAATATAAGTGACGTTATATAAAAACAAGTGGAAAACAGTTTTGAACCTTATCAGAATCAAAACTGTCTATATATGCGCTTTATGACGCCATTCAGAGTGAAACGATTAATATATTTCTCACAATCTGATAGCTTACTTTTGTATTTGCAGGCTATTGTCAGACAAACACATGCGCTTTACAGCGAAAAAGACGATAGTCTGTCCGGTTTTAATAAAGATAATTGAATATGCAAAATTACTAAGAATAGAGTCAGTGCGGTACGATTATATATGTATTGCTTAATAGTTGATTCTGACCTGACATGACCATCGGGTAAATTTTACATAGCATTTCGCAAACGTCAATGAGAATGTTGCTAGCCAGTAAGAAACTATATTCTAATTGACACATTGCTTTACCTTAACACTTATCTCAATTATAATTATTGCTAAACTGAAAACGTCTAAGTGGGTGTTGACGTATAATAATATATATGCGCAACATTTAATAATCGTATGACGGACTTAAAATAATTAACGTGATCATACTACAATATTAGAAATAAGGAATATTTTCATAAGACCGACACGAAGTTGAATGCTACTTATACCTTATATTAATCATTCCTAAACTTGAGCACACCTTGTTGATCTTATTATTATAATGTTATTCTAAATTATATGCTTTAAATACAATTTGAACATTGGATCATAGAATATTGTACTTATGTAAACAAAGTATTCCTATATAAACCACTCTAAAAAAAAGAGGTGCTGGCATTCAAGTGTTGTGTAGGCCCAGTTTATGACAGAGGTTACAGACATAGACACGTACGAGTTGTTTTTACAAAGTTTCTTCGCAACAACGGCCCTCCCAACAACGACTCACTCCTCACAACGATCTTTGCAACAATTCCCGATACGGACAATTATGTCTCACATATGCTATTTGATAGACCTAAATCGCAATAAAGTCATTTTAAAATGTTAGACTTAATATAGTCAAAGTGATCATATGACGAAAAATACAATAATTGCCGAATCTTTATCACATTATTTTCTAAGGTGTTTATATGGACCAGAACACTTCGTTTATGTCCTATACGAAATACTTCGTGTTATTTTTATATAAGTAGCCTGGCCTTATATCGATTTTTATTAGCCTACATATAATATATTCTGAGCCTCTACATAATTCATTTCTGAACTGAGATCAAATAGCTTTGCTCCCATTGATCATATTGTCGTAGATTAGCCTCGAAAGGTTACGGTAATACTGTCAATTTGTTACAATGTTTCAAGGCTGTTAGATAATGTTTAAAATGTTTCAATAGATGTCTGAACCTATTTTATAAGGTTTTGAAGTAAAATATGCGGGGTTAAATTGCGTATCATTTATCCGTAGTAGTCTGTAGCAATAGCGTGTTGAACACGTTCTTTATCACATAAATTGCAGTCTAGGAGTGACATAACGCCATTCTATAAATATCGTAATCCACAAATGGAATATAGATTTTTTGGCTCCGGTCCTACCTGTTCGTCCACAAGCGCTGTATGTAGCGGGACGCCAAATGACGTCATTTGTAATGACGTAAGCGTAATTAACGTAACGTTTTGGCGGAAAATCTATATAGCAGAGGTTCTACAAATTAGTGAAATTACGACTTCAATCAATTTAATAGGTGCTTAAATTTGTTATGTGATAAAAAGAATCTCACATTCGTGCTCATTATCTCTCATTTTTAATAAACTCGTTGACTGAAATGAATATGACGCTCGCCAAGGCTCGCGTCATATTATTTGAGTCAACTCGTTTATTAAAAATGATAAATAATGAGCACTCATACAAGATCCTCTATTCACCTAAACGCCATGTGTACGAGCGTATGATGCAATTAAGATTCTTTCCAGATATCGTGTTATTCGGCGTTCGATTAAAATTCATATTGAGTATGCTCGCCTTAAGACAAGCAAGTAACCTTACCCTAATAGAATTTGAGGACGTGTACTTGATTTGATAAATTACGAATTATTAAGCTAAAGTGTTAAATGCAACTGTACTTGCCGTCGTACAAGCGTTATATCACAATACAGTGTTCCCGTCATGCAACGGTCCTCTGAAACAGCTCCCTCCTTACAACATTGCTTGCCACTGTTTCCAAAACAAAACAACTATGTCCAACGTGTTATTGACGAGTGATGAACATATTCAATCCAGAGCATATGTCGCTTAATTCGGCGTCTGCTCTGGTTTCAGTCTGCTTGCAAATGTAAGTTAATTTCACTCCCAATGACAACTCGCATTGGGTGTTGTAAAGAGATAAACAATTATTGAGGATCCAATAAAATCAGAAAGATTCCTTTGTGTCAGCTCATGCATTTAAGTGCGCTTTCTTTCACATTATGCAAAGCGGTTCTGAAAATAATTCGTCTTCAAAAACAGTTTTTGAAATAATAAAACCTTTTGATAAGAACTAGTGTAGTAAATTTAAAAAACAGAAATAACATTATAGCATCAACGATTACTACAACATCCTATTTAAAAGTAAGCTACCCTTCCTTTTCAGAAATGCCTGCGTTGAATATGGTACAATTTTTTAAAGCAATAACCTTCACTTATGATTTTTGACCATATACATATTCATAGCATTGATAATCGTGTTTATATTAGCTTACGTAGATTAGAAAGTGATGTAACAGTACGAAATCAAACCAACACGTTGCATGAACATATAAACAACGGTAGTATGATATGATCTAAGGAACAAATCGTTTTGCTTTTTCTTTTCTTATATTTTACTGGTTATAGTGATAAGTGAGTGCAGTTGTTCATCAGCCGTTTGGTTCGGGTGTTGCTTTTCTTGTGGCAACGTTGTCTCACTTTTTGTGTAGCTGAATCTATTTTTGTTCGATGACATAGATTCTAGGAAATGCAAAACCTAACAGAATCGATGCTTGACAAAAATGTAAATACAATCTCAAAATAATTAATAGGGTTGCATATTTGCAACTGAAATGTAAACGTTTATGTAAATATAATTATTAAATAAATCCGAAAAAGGTTTTTCAAGATTATAGTCCGACCTATGGTTTTCTGTCTTACATTTGTCATTATTTATTCATGTTTAAAATGGATTGTCAAACAATTCTTTGTCTAAACATATACTTGGTTATCCTGTGTCGCATCAATATCAAATTGCCTTTCAATTTCAGAACATATTACTTTCCCCTGTAGAAAATGTTGTTACCATAGATATATGTGTCATCCATTTAGCAGTAGAAATTTTATGAGGAGAATAATATAGTAAACATATATTGCTAGAAGGGTAGACAATTCTTGCAATGGCAAAAATGGCGCTACTTATCCATCACCACAAAAGAAAAGAAACCACATTATAAATATTGCAAAAAGACTTATTTGTTACCTAAATGATTTGTGATTTTGTGTCAGAGCACATATGGGTCAAACAATTATCTGTACCGGTAACAGGTGCATCCGTAGAAATAATACAAAAACACAAAAACTTTCCCCTCTTATACTAAGTACCAGGCAAACAGTTACAATTGTTGGTTTGAACAAAAAATGAATGCATTCAAAGTACTTTACCAGAGAGAGGATATAACATTAAACCTAGTCCTGGGAATGCATTTTCGATACGCTTCGTAATTTCGCAATGCGATGCAAAGAATATACAAAATCTCAATCACGGAATGTTACTACCATGAAATATCTCCCTGCTCAGATCATCATCTATCTATGATTGCTTACACAAGGAACATTGAATGTGCAGTCATTTGTATAGAAGCACACCCTACGTTTTAGATGTAAATGAAAACCAGCCATGCAAAGTTTATTTTTACATATTACTGGAAACAACTAAACACTATACATCAATAGTACACCTTACCTATATACGCTCCTTCTTTATCTTTGTACAAGCTACCGGTCACTATTATACGATAGTGACGGTGATAGTGACCGCTGAGAAATGTTGACGTCATATAATCCTGCTGCTGAGGAACTGCTCGTTACTTGCTGCTTACTTTAAGCATCTCTCCCGAACTAATATATAAAGACTTGCGCCATGTTGGGGGAGCTTATAGGGCAAATTCTGTCTCTCTAAATTTAATATAACTTATTTTAAATTTACAACGGAATAAACCTATTTTTTGCAATGTTGTAAAATATAGTATTTTCGGTTTTTAACAGACAGCATACATTATTTTTATTTTCAAATAATAATTATATAATAAAATAATACAATCTTTGAATGAAATAAATAAATAATGCTAAATTTGAATTAAAGGGAATTAATAAAACAGCATATGTTGAGACTCGAATAGCCCACTGTAATCAACTTCAACTCTTGTAGTGTAAATTTCTATAACTACAGCAATTAGACAGGGGATCTAACATGATTAAATGGTAAACAAAACTAAAACAAAAACCGACTTGTCTGAGGCTCTATGAAAACAGGCTTCCCCGAGTTTCGTACAGTTTCAGATAATGAGTTTAAATTTCATAATTAATTAACCACTATCTAGAAGTAGAATGTTAGATAGTATTTACCTCACTATACCCACACACAAATGTTTTTCAATAGATCTATTGAACAGCCGCGTCTGATTCAGTACTGGTAGTTAAAAGCAGCACTGATAGTCAAAAGCAGTACTGCTAGTTAAAAGCAGTGCGTAATTAGCCTAAAAAGATTTAAAAAAGTAAAGTCATGCTGTGATCATTATAAGTTACTGCTGTTGTTTTCTGTTAGAATTAAATCTAGATCTATATCTGATTGTTTTAACTGTAGTGATTTGTTCTATGAACATGTTGAATAAAATTGCAGTTGTTAAGTTATCCAGATTTTGTTGATGTTGACGATACAATATTTTGTATACATGTATGGTGCGCCAACCTATAATAAACTAGACCAACTTGTCTTTATCAATTTTCAAACAAAACGTAACTCAAAACTCTTTAAATAGTTTTAGAAAAAGAAAATATTATTTACTTTTAATACAATTGCTCTATTAGAAGTTGTTTTGTCGTTTTTTATAGCATTATCTCCAAAATTCATTAAAGGCACAATCCTACCGAGATTGGTGTTTAAAACGCGCAATTTCTTATATATGTGCATTGTGTATGTATTAAAACTAAATGAAATCGCGTGTAAGAAGCCTGACATATGCCTCCACTTCGTAAAGAAGCCTACCTAAATGAGTCGAATTCTTATCGTGTTGGTTTACATTTTAAGCGGGTTTGTTTACAAATAATACTAACGGTGGTTCCGATAACGGTCACGTGATTGATACGAAGCGCGGCGATAATTCATATACACTGTGCGCAAAGCCGAGCGAAGCCGGAGCATTTCCGTAATAATTCGACTTCGATCGAATGTCAACAAAACAGATTTAAAAGTCGACTTGTTTCAACCAATTTCACGGGTTTGTAAGCAATTTTGCCTCCATTATCATCGGGAATTACTTCTTTTTAGAGGTTTAAATTACGAATGTGCCTACATTTTCAGGTTTTAAAAGTGCGCGATTTTGGCAATTAGACAGTTATGTTGGGACTTTAAGAAAAGTGAAAATATCTAGAATCTAGTAAGAGTGAATTAAAGGGAGGTACCAGCGGAATGTCATTAGATACTGATCCAAATCAGATGTGCGGTATACTATAATAAATAGTACAGCCCACTTCGGGCCTCCTTGCATTAAAGTGACCTCCCTGTCAGCCCCCAAATAGTTTACGGCCCTCAGCCTTCGGCTTCGGGCCGTAAACTATTTAGAGACTGACTGGTCGGTCACTATAATGCAAGAAGGCATTCAGCGGGCTGTACTTTTTATTATTTATTATACCCACAAATTTTACAAATATATCTTGCAAATTGTGTCAACTGCAACAAACTTCAGAATTTATGTTGATTGCTAAATGGTTTTGGTCTAGAATAGAAACTTGGTGGTCTCATCGAGATATAACAACGTTGTCCATAGAGTGCTAAATGTAATTTAAGATTGGTAAATGTTTCGTTTCTGTTTGATTAAAACTTAATCAATCAGATGAAGATATATCATTATTGTTAAAACGAATGCATTAAAATCGTTAACACTACACAGGTTATTTGAAATATAGTACATGTACTACATAAGTTCATAAAGCTTATACGACGTAGGGTAAGTCTAAAATCGTTCTTAAGCACTTGCTTGGTCAGATTTGAGCTTGTTCTGAGCAAAAGCTCATAATTGACGTCAAATGCTTAAAGGCGATCCGATCTCAGACACAACTAGAAAGCTTAATTACCTTTGGGCCAGGCACACACAGTCTTATCGAGTGTGCACTGCGTGCGCGTTGAGCGCTCGTAAATATTGTTAAATGACTATGCAACAATGCTTATGTCCAAAGTGTTCTGCCGCAGAGCCTTTTCAAGACAGAAACTACATCTAAGACTTTCTATGCTCCCTCACTATAACATTCATCTAAACAACGGTTTTCTCTATAACAATACTTGCCGCTGTTCACCAAACAAAACACATATGGTTAACTTTTTCACTTCTGTAATTACGTCTGCTTAAAAAAATTGTTTCCTGTTTTTTCTCAAAGTTACATTTTAAACGTTTTAACAGAAAGAACCATAATGGCAAGTGACAAACATATTGAATCAAGATCAGACGCCGCTGATTACAACATTCTTTCCGAAAAACACACATTATCGCTGTCTTCAATTGAGTTTTGTTGAACAGAGGAAGCACCACAATATTATTGTTTTATTTCAAAGAGATCATTATGCAATTGTATAATTATGTATTAGTAGTTTCTAAGCAATTATATTTTAGTACATACATGTACTCGGAAATCAAACGAATAGCAATGAATATTGTACAAATTAAAGTTTCCTCCGAACCTTGATAAATTAAAATAGCTGAAAGGAAAGGGGTAAAATGGTTTACAAGTGGAATCATTTCCAAGGGAAATAAATACGAAAGAAGACTCAAGCAGGAAACACAACACAAACAATACACCCATCTCTAAAGCAGAACACACACACACAGCCATACCATAACACACACACACGCACGCAATCCAACACACCCACCCACACACCAAACAGAAAACAAAACGCAAGACAAACATAAAGCAAAGTGAACATAGGAGCCCGCCTTGGTACATAAAGCAAAGTGAACATAGGAGCCCGCCTTGGTACGGTCAGCAGCAATCAATAAATAATTATAAATTAACCATTAACAACCACTGGGGGGTAAACCTGGGTTTAGGGGCGCCCAACCTCACACGTATCTCCTATATTCACCTATAAAGACGAACAGTGTACATAAAATATAATCCCTGTTCCACAACCTTACAATCAAAAAGACCGCCAGCACAGTAAGTAAATACATGTAAAACATCTAACAAAATTCTATGACAAGATTACATTAAACTCGTCAAATACTTAGGCGATAAATGTATGTCCGTGTGACGAATCTGTGTCGCGTCTGCGTCGCGTCTGCATATCTTATATATACTACATTTGGGAACTTCACTACTACTAGTGCAATAAGAATATTATGTTGTTATACTTTCTGGTCCTTGGGAATCATTGATTTCAGCGTATTTACAGTTGAAAGTTGAAGTCCGCTTAAGCCGGTGCTAGGGGGCGTGGGCACTGTTTCACATTTCAGTATTGCTCATGAACAGACTCAATTAAACCGAGTCTGCGATTTTCAGTATTTGCTTTGTTTTCTGTGCTTTCAAAGGATCTCCCCTTATTCAGATTTTTATAATTCACAACAGCAGATGTTAAGTGCTTGTGTGGTGGCTGTAAAAAGTCGCCCCGTACTTCATTATCAGTGTTGTTATACTTTCTGGTCCTTGGGAATCATTGATTTCAGCGTATTTACAGTTGAAAGTTGAATTCCGCTTAAGCCGGTGCTAGGGGGCGTGGGCACTGTTTCACATTTCAGTATTGCTCATGAACAGACTCAATTAAACCGAGTCTGCGATTTTCAGTATTTGCTTTGTTTTCTGTGCTTTCAAAGGATCTCCCCTTATTCAGATTTTTATAATTCACAACAGCAGATGTTAAGTGCTTGTGTGGTGACTGTAAAAAGTCGCCCCGTACTTCATTATCAGTGTTGTTATACTTTCTGGTCCTTGGGAATCATTGATTTCAGCATATTTACAGTTGAAAGTTGAATTCCGCTTAAGCCGGTGCTAGGGGGCGTGGGCACTGTTTCACATTTCAGTATTGCTCATGAACAGACTCAATTAAACCGAGTCTGCGATTTTCAGTATTTGCTTTGTTTTCTGTGCTTTCAAAGGATCTCCCCTTATTCAGATTTTTATAATTCACAACAGCAGATGTTAAGTGCTTGTGTGGTGGCTGTAAAAAGTCGCCCCGTACTTCATTATCAGTGTTGTTATACTTTCTGGTCCTTGGGAATCATTGATTTCAGCGTATTTACAGTTGGAAGTTGAATTCCGCTTAAGCCGGTGCTAGGGGGCGTGAGCACTGTTGCACATTTCAGTATTGCTCATGAACAGACTCAATTAAACCGAGTCTGCGATTTTCAGTATTTGCTTTGTTTTCTGTGCTTTCAAAGGATCTCCCCTTATTCAGATTTTTAGTGTGAAGGCATTTATTCAAAATGTCAATAATCTTAATATGTAACAATAAAGGACAATCAATTGCAGTTAACAGACGCGTGCTTTTCCGGAATTATAACACCTCCAAACACAACTAAATTAATAAAACCATAAAAACATCCTTTTCTATTATCAAACACCATATTCTGACCTACAGCTAATTTTTTGATTTTTTTATATATAGTGTATACCTTGGAAAGGTGTCCAACTCCTGCGGCAAACGTGCTTCGCGAAAGGCACCGACTTCATTCCGAGTATTTTATCGCAGTAGATACAATGGGCCGCAGAAACCCTAGTGTACACCATTAGATTCCATGGCAGATCAATTTTCATCGATAACAAGCCCATCCGATCCTCGGAACTCGCAAGACATTGAGGTTATCTAGTCTCTACCGACACATACAAAGTACCTTTTACCGCTGGGGTCTTATCTTTACACCTTAAATCAACGACATGCACCCCATGTTCTCCATAATTTGATAAAACCATTTAAAAAGTAACTTACTATATATGACAAAGCCAAACTCTGTATTATCGCGCAACGGCCTGTGTTTCGAAGCGACTCTTCAAATTCAAAATGCACTTACTCTCTTCTTTCCGTGAAGAATCGCTTCGAAACACAGGCCGCTGCGCGATAACGCAGAGTACTTTGGCTTTGACATTTATGGTGAGTATATACTATATAAAAAAACGTTTTTTTGTTAAAACAAAATGAGCTGTGGGTTAGAATACATATGGTGTTTGATTATAGAAACGGCTCTTTTATGGTTTTATTCACTTAATCTGTATTTAGAGGTGTTATACTCGGGCAACACATGCTTCTAGCACCTGTGGTTACACCGTACCAAACGAGATAATTACGAACTTCGAAATTCTTTAAACTATCACAATAAAGCATATAAGGTTGTTCTGTGTAATAATTCATATAAAAAATGCATAAAGTATTTCACCATTTCACGGTCAAATATACCGCGAGTTTTTTTTGTTGTTATAGACCAGTGTTGTTATACTTTCTGGTCCTTTGGAATCATTGATTTCAGCGCATTTACAGTTGAAGGTTGAATTTCGCTTAAGCTGGTGCTAGGGGGAGTGAGCACTGTTGCATATTTCAGTATTGCTCATGAACAGACTCAATTAAACCGAGTCTGCAATTTTCAGTATTTGCTTTGTTTTCTGTGCTTTCAAAGGATCTCCCCTTATTCAGATTTATAATTCACAACAGCAGATGTTAAGTGCTTGTGTGGCGGCTGTAAAAAGTCGCCCCGTACTTAATTCTCAGTGTTGTTATACTTTCTGGTCCTTTGGAATCATTGATTTCAGCGCATTTACAGTTGAAGGTTGACTTCCGCTTAAGCTGGTGCTAGGGGGCGTGAGCACTGTTGCATATTTCAGTATTGCTCATGAACAGACTCAATTAAACCGAGTCTGCAATTTTCAGTATTTGCTTTGTTTTCTGTGCTTTCAAAGGATCTCCCCTTATTCAGATTTATCCCCTGACGGCCATTTTTTTGTCTGCTTCAATTTAGTTTTCTGCAATAACGTTTTCAAATAAGATTTAAGGCAGTATAATTGCCGTAATTCCAAAACAAGTGGCAAACAGTTTCGATCCTAATCAGACGTCGCATTACGCGGTGCATAAAATCAGGACCAAAATTGTTTTATGATGTCATTGAGAGTGAAGATGAGAGTCCAGCATACCGCAACTTCGACACATGTACTACAATGTTACTGAAACTACATGTAATTAACTGTTTGCTGGATAATTATTTAGTATTGGACATGACTACTCATTCAACATGATGCACAAATACTTCAATTTATTTACGCTTGTTCAGGCGGTAATATCGAGCATGACAGTCATACAGTTCCATAGATATCCATTTTTGACACCGATCAAAGCTGATCTATACTTACATCATTGCAATACCAAAAACAAATTCGCATGTTTTCATCGGCAGTAAAGCTATTCTTGTACATGTAAGCTTTTTAGGTACGGCAATGATTTGAGAGGAATTCAGCTTTGATCGGTGTCAAAAAAGTATATCAATGGAACTGTATGACTGTCATGCTCGATATTACCGCCTAAACAAGCGTACAGTAGTGGTCAATGCTGTGTCAGCTGTAAACGAACTCCTGTCCCATTTTCCAAAAGTCGTTGATTTCTGTGGGTAAATGTAATTACTATTGAAAGTGCATGCTTACAGTTGGTTTTGTGTTATGTTTTTATGGAAGGGTATTATATTAGCTAGATAGAAATGCAAAAAGGGTGTCGCTTCATCAATTATTATTCATATAATGCCCGGTTTTTTCGAGATAGGGTGAGAATATACTTACAATCAGTTGTACCCCTTGTCTCTATATATACCTTCTGACGATTTTTCTCTCAAAAAGCAATCGTGTCGGGGCCCTGTGGTCATGTGTTCAGCGATCAAATGAACGAAGATAATCCTGGACGCTTGTGATCTTTACATACTCGTATGTTGTCATCTCTGTAATAGAAACCGCAAATACATTTACAGACAGATATTAGCAATGTGGTTAGGGTCTGTGTTATTTGGTTTACTAATATCCATGTACAATGGGTTTTCTTAAATTCAACTATTAAAGCAATTTTAACTGCGGTTTCACAGCTGATGTTCACACTATAGAACATTTCCCCTATGAAAAATATATTTAATTTCAAGCGTTTACATTTGAATACGGTACCGTAATATAATACGACTATGTATCAATTTCCAAATCATCTTTGACATTTGACTATAAATGTTCCTTTTATTTTACTTATGAAAGAAGAACACTCTAATATTAATTGTATCGTAAATATAAATTTACCAAGTCTGCGCCAACTACTATTAATGTGGTAAATGCTTACAGAGTAATAAGTTGCGGTCTAAAATGGGAATATGTTTGTTTTGACAGGCTGGCATATAATTTTTACCAAAAGAGCATAGTTATACAATATTAAGTCTTCACTTATTCTACAGTACAACGCAGCTGTTAAAGGCAAAAAGTATTTTTCTCTGCAGGTACACAAATGTTTATTATACTTTTTATATACTGTGTTGCAGTCCTTAATGAGTTAATCGTGCCATCTTATGCATTAGTTTGAAATGTAGTTGAACATCGCTTTAACTATAAGTCTCATTCAGATGAAGGTTATCTGATATTCGTGTGTAGGCCATTGCCGCCAATACAATTGACTTTAATGAAATGCATTGAGTCCTATGGGTACAAGTACATTCTACGTCAAATCCATACTAAGTGTTAAAATGGAGAAACACTATAACGTTAACAAATCTTTAGGATATCTATATATCTATATGTTAACGTCATCACGTTGTAACCATGATCATATTGTATTTATTCCCCTGATGAGTATTAAAGGAAACGCGTTGGGAAATAAAAGTTTAAAAAATCCAGTGAATGTCTTCAACCTTTTTTACTTAATTTACTCGTTCTGAGTTTCTTTCTTTTAAATATATATATATCTATATATATACTGCTTTCGGATATTACGAGCAGGGGCACTTTTTAGGTGCACCAATGGGACTGGATTACATCTATATTTTATCGTCTAAGAGAATGTGTTGAATAAATTAAAATCATTTACAGGGACCTTTTACATCGACAACCTACAAAAAGCTGTTGTTAAATTCATTCCGAGTTTTAGTATAGTAATTGTCTTGACCTTTTGGATCTTCTCCAGTGGTCAATGCTGCCTGAAACTGATCAATATATAGATTGAGTTTATATAAGATGAACGGCATTGAAATTTGAAATTGTTTGCATAACAACAGGTTTAAACAACTAATAATTACGCAGGTTGAAAGTTATAATTTTCTGTATTGCACGATACTATTAATACTATGCTGAAGGTCGAGGAGCGACAATGTCTTTTTTCATTTTTTTTTTATTTCACCGCTTTTCTCCATTAAAGCCGCATTGTGCTTTTGGGAAACCTGCATAAAACGGTTGCTTGGGATCCCATTAGAACTATATGGGACGTGATTCTTTCACAAAAAGCGGCTTTACCTAAGAAATCACTTTTTATTTATGTTTTTAATTTATGGGTGTTAACACCCATTAATTTGACCTTTTGAACGGAAAGAAGGACAACTCTGTAAATACAGGGCTCCAGATAAGGGGAGCATTTCGAAAACTAAAACCTTTATTTCTGCTTTAAAACCAATGGTGTCACTACTCATTAGAATCGTCTCCAAGAGACAATTCTAATGAGTAGTAACACCATATCATTCGGTGCTGAAATGAGTGATAAACTGTTGGATTTGGTCAGTTTACTTCGGATTAGCTGGAGCACAGGAATGAAGTGGTTAACCCTTATTCTGCTGCACAGACGTCTGCTTTGAAATTGTCATGTGCAAAATTTGTTTAGTTTAGATTTATTCATAGTTTTAATTAAAAGAACCTTAAGACGATTGTCAAACAGTTTGGATCCAGATAAGACGCAGAGTTACGCGGCGTCTGTTCGAGATTTAAACAGTCAAACAACTAGGTCTGACGTGTCAAAGGTCAGCCGAGTCCATTTTTTAGGTAATACAGCATTCCGCATGTTCTCGGACCATATTATAACAGCCGAGTTTCGTATATGAGGTGAAATAATGAAGGCGGAATTATTGTGAGCAGTTTAGCGCAGTAGGCAAAGGTTAGGTATGCAAAGGCAAATAGCAGTATTTTTAGTAAGCGTGGGTTCGAATCCCACGTCGACCTTACACTTTTGTTTATATAAATCTTGCATGAATATTAAAGCATTATATTCTATTCCATACTGTATAATATAAGCCGACCATTTATGAACACGTTCGCCAGTGTTGGAGAAGGGTTGCTTTGTTTCAGTTCGAGTCCGATATTAGTCATATTTTAAACAATTAATCGATGATAAAATACATACATGTACATGTATATACATATAGGCTTCTATAATATTGAAATGTAATGAGTTACAAGCATGATCTGTTTACTGGGCTCCAGATAAGGGGGAATAGACACAAGTTTTCCAACATTTTCCTCATGTCTGCACTAAACCTTATGGTTTGATTGCATGTACTAATTAGAATGGTCTCTTCGAGAAGCTTTTGATTAGTAGTCACACTATGGGGTTTGAAGGAGACATGCAGATTTTACTTTTTGAAATACTCTCCTTGTCTGGAGCCTTAATTACGGTGAAACACATAGGAATCGACCACTCATTAAGGACTATTAAAGTGGTCTTTTTAGACAGGCTGCTGCTGAATGTAGAACAAAAGTAATGGAGACTGCCTTACGCATTATTCCCCCATTATGCTGTCACCTGCCTTAAAGGCCAACAATGACTTATGTATAGAGATGTTTCACCGTATAATCATCTACATACGCGTAGATCTACATAACAATGAAAGTATATGATGGTTGAAATGAAATTGGAAATAAAGTAATTATAGAATCCTTAATATATTTTAGCAAAAAAAAAAGGTTGATGCGAGTTTCGAACCCACGCCAAATAAAATTTCCCCGATCATATACTCGATTATGGGCCTACGACCTATCCATTACGCTATGTTTCTGATAACTAATCCGCTCATTGTTTATACCTAGAACTCAACCTTGTTTTTTAAAAGAATGAGACGAGGATATCCGAAATGCTGATCTCCCTTAAAAATGGACTCGGCGACCCCGTGACACGTCAGACCTAGTTGTTTGACTATACTTTCGGTTTGTTATGGTTTTAAACTGCCACTTTTGATGAATTAGGTCTGTCTTTAACATTTCATAGATCAGTTTGGCCCATAAGAAGGTTGAAACATTATTATTAACCGTTATTGTATTTCGGACATTAAAAAAGGTCTGAAAACACAATGGGACTTTAATTTCTCTGTCGTGATAATATAGCCCAGAAATGCAATTTGACATTTCACTGAGTCTCTTGCAAAGTGATAAAAATAGGTGTCTTGAAATATATTGCAAGTAGTATGGTCAACATCATACATTCCAAAAACAGTTTGGATTCTGATCAGTTGGCACTTTATGCATTATAGAAAATGTTTGACACTCGTATTGGTATGCCGTTTCTTGAAATGCATGATCTTTAACATTGGAGAAGGTTGGAAATGTGTAATTAACTAGAATCTACAAATGTGTCCGTGATGTTTTAACTCGTCACCGTTTCATTGTCGTCTGCTTCCATTTCGTAATTTGCAAGATCTTTTCAAAACTAAATCAATGTAGTATGACTTAAAATATATCGAAACGAGTGTCAAACGCGGCGTCTGATCAAGATCCATATTGTTTGCAAATGCGATTTCAAGCGTCAATGAGAGTGAAAGGGTTAACAACAGTGTCAATGTTAGTGATATAATGTTGGCGATATTGTATTAACGGAACTGGAATTTAGCGGTGAAAATTTGATGTTACAACTTAATCTCTAGGAACATATCTGTTTCAATATTGCTGCCTTCAAATGATTTTAAATCGTCAAAACAAATATGTTCGATTTATTTCATTTTTTTATTTTTAGTCTAAACTTTTCAATTTCACACACATATTGTAGAAAGCATTACCTGGTAGCTTTCGTCCGAGTACTTCGGACTTCGTCAGCCAACTGAATTGACTTCTCATTGGGGATTAACACCGCTCGAGGCCTTCGTGAGCGATGTTAATGTCGAGTCCCAGATGTGCGGGAGGTTGTATCGGCCCCCATCCCTGTTGAGTGCCGGTTTGTGTGCCCTGATGTATACTGCTTCCTTTACCCCCCGTTCAAACCATGAGGGTTCGCGGTCTAGGATTGTCACTGATTCGAGAGACACACCGTGTCCTGGGCAGTCTTTATGTAAATGGCGTGATACCTCACTTGTACTTGAGCTGGGCCGTCTATGCTCCATGAATCTCGCTTTCAAATTCCTTTCTGTCTCACCGATGTAGTCTTGTTCGCACTGGCCCTATATACCATATTAAATGCGAAGGACATGAGGAAGACCAGTGCGAACAAGACTACATCGGTGAGACAGAAAGGAATTTGAAAGCGAGATTCATGGAGCATAGACGGCCCAGCTCCAGTACAAGTGAGGTATCACGCCATTTACATAAAGACTGCCTAGGACACGGTGTGTCTCTCGAATCAGTGACAATCCTAGACCGCGAACCCTCATGGTTTGAACGGGGGGTAAAGGAAGCAGTATACATCAGGGCACACAAACCGGCACTCAACAGGGATAGGGGCCGATACAACCTCCCGCACATCTGGGACTCGACATTAACATCGCTCACGAAGGCCTCGAGCGGTGTTAATCCCCAATGAGAAGTCAATTCAGTTGGCTGACGAAGTCCGAAGTACTCGGACGAAAGCTACCAGGTAATGCTTTCTACAATATGTGTGTGAAATTGAAAAGTTTAGACTAAAAATGAAATGAATAACACCACACAGTTAAACCTTCATCAAAATGTTCGATTTATGTCCTTATCTAACGACAAATCTTGACATTAACAGTTCCCTACTGCGAGTGTTGTCACGTATAGTGATGGTTGGGTTATCCCTTTCACTGCCACATGTTTCGTGAGATTTTACCCCTTCACCGTTTCATTGTCGTCTGCTTCAATTTTGTTGGTTTCAATGGCGTTTCAATTTTAAAAATAAGGAAATATGACTGGAGATATTTCACAACGGTTGTCGAACTGTTAGGATCATAATCAGACGCCGCTTTACGCGGTGTCTGATAAAGATCCAAACTGTTTGCAAACGCGCTTTTAAGCATCATTGAGAGCGAAAAGGTTAAGCATGTATTCTCATCATGCTAGCAGCAGCTCGCGTTATTCTTATTCACCCAATTTGGCAGCGTATCAATTTCCTCCACTACATTTATTCTCCAGCCTTGAACAAAACACATCAAGAACAAAGTTCAAAGTCGAGTTTGTGCCATTCTCTCATTTATCATTCTGCTTGAGATAAGCCTGGACGCCTCTGCCTCGTTTGTAATACATTTTTATGATATTTGTCCTGACATTTCCCCCTAAAGTTTTAAACGATAAATGAATAAAATTCCAAATGTAACATTGTGCAACTATCTATGACTGTGTTTGAAAGTTACCGTCACATATTTGATGTTTCAGTGATATTGGTAATTAAGCCACGCATTGCTTTGTTTTAAGGAATTATTCCAATATTGGTTATTGTATTTTCCAAATCATTTATTTCTCTGACTTTTACCTCGTTATTCATCGAAATTTTACCAAATATCTCAAAGCACAAGCTTGACGTTTAAGCCTTTACCCAATAGCCTGTTGCTAGTTTTGAAGAGGAGTAACCAATTCAAGCAGGTTGAAAGTAAAGCAGAATGTGCTTTAACTGCTCTATTACTGTCCGGATGCTTAACGCTACCATTTGCTACAATATAAAGATTATTCCCTGGCTACATTTTCATGGCTGTGAAGTTTTGAACTATTTTCTTCAGTGGGATAATGAGTTAAAGACTTATAAAGGCGCGTTTATTAGTAATTGGTTCAAATATATATACATAAAAGCTAATAGACATTAGTTCCACCTTCTATGAGGGCAGAACTATTAGTCCCAAACAAATCTCGATCTATTTTGTAGGCCCATTCAATGCTAGGTGTGTCGATACTTCCCTGATATTTGAAAACAGTTCGGATCCTGATCTTATTCCATAATCCCTGTATTGAATTATTTCTACCAACTGTATTAATGATACAGTACACCTACACTAAATTATCTTAATTATTTGGTATAAATGAATTATCTTAATTATTTGGTATAAATGAAGATGGTTACTTAATAATGATTGAAACTGCAACCTGTCTTTGATTCCCTCAATAAGACTTGTTTCTGTTGTCGTTGCAAATGAGATTTACTGTCAAAACTTCATCAGAATGTTGAGGATTTATGATACAAAAAACACTGGACGACAAATAACAAATGAACCTGTTTTGCGCTTACAATCTAAAAGAAACGTAGCGGCACCATTTAGTGTCGAACACTGCAACTTTGATTCAAACATGGAGCCGTAAGATAGAAGCAGCGAATGCACTTGTACACATCAAGATTAATATGTCACTTTAGATGTTGTTGTTGATTAAATGTATTGTCGGAAGGTCAAAGCGTATCTGATAAAATCAATAGATTGGCCCCGATTCGGACAGACTATTACTGTCCCAATCTTATACAATACGTTTGTCAAAAATATTGCATTGGGATCTGAATACGCATTCTGAACACATTGACAATCTATATTACCCACTGGATTATTCCTATGCTGGAAGCCAGATCATACAGAGGATGTATTGTACTGGTATTATTAGCGCATACGAAAATACTCACATAATTGTGTATGTCATGTCGTTGGTTGCTAACCTTTCCAGACAACTATGTTAACATATAGCTTTTATTGCGATGCACAGCGTGAAATTCTCATTCTTGTTCTAGATTCTCGTTAGTCGTGACGTAATATATTTCTTGAAAATTATTTTGAACATTAGTTTATCCTTATAAGCAGAATAAAAGCATCACGCATGCATGCATTTTAAGTGATTCTAAATAAAACAACATGCCTCTGTCAATTACATACAGTGATTCCTCTCGATTTCGACAACTAAAGTTTTGATGATGACACCAACAACAACAAACAAATATAACTTAAAGTTGGTTTAAACATATTTTATTTCAGATATTGTACATGAACATAATACATGGATATAATGAAAAAGGATTGGATCGAAAGCTATGCTTATAGAGATCCTTTCCTTTGCAGTATTTGAAATACACTATAGACAGTAGATGTTCACAATTGCATGTTTATCATAATTGACATGTGACTTGACATTTAGAAAAATATACAAGTTATACAAAAAAGAAAAAAAGTAGAACAAAATTTAAACAAATATAAGCGTTTGGTCATCCAAAGGCTGGCGCCCCGGCCAGCGACATGCCCGAGTTCGAGAAGAAACCAGCAGTCCAGTTCAGAGAAATGTACACAAAGTTCTCAGTTGAAACGATTGGACTTTACTATATATGTCTGCACTGCTTCAAAAATCTGCTTATTAGTATCATTATCAAGTGTTGGATCGCCATAGAGGAATAACTTCACTGAAACGCGACGAATTGGGTTTACTACATTTAGAAGATTAGTACGAAGGTTTTGATATGTTTGACAGTGAAAGAAGAAGTGTTGCGCGCTTTCGATTTCACCGCAGTGACAGGCTGGCGACTCGACTATACCTTTTTGAAAAAGGCTTAAATTTAAAGAGCTACAATTGGTCCTGAGCCTCGTATGGAGAATTTGCGCTTTCCTATTTCCAATAAAATGATAGGAAGGTATACTGGTAATCGGGCCATATATTGCCTTTTTAAAAGATTCTACAGAGCTCGAGTTTCTTATTTCTAACGCAAGAGAATTCCACTCACGAACAACAGATGGTAAAAATGACTCAGAATATAGTTTTGTTCTTGCGTGTAACAATTGCACGTCTTCAGTATTTCTTAAGCTGTACCTTGACTCATCACCTACAAGGGCTGGGACTAATGAAGATAAATATTCTGGTGTTTGTTTATTAACCATTTAAAAAAAAAACAAGCTTATGTTTCTGTCTTCTAGATTCTAAAGTTTCCCAACCAGTTTCATTTTCAAGTTGTTTTACAGAGACAAGCTTTGTAGTGCCAGTTACAATCCTAGCAGCCTCATTTTGAATCTTGTCTAATTCATATTTTTGTGTGCTAGTACAGTTGTTCCAAACTACATCTGAAAATTCTAAGATTGGTCTTATAAAACTGAAGTAGATAATTTCGAGAGATTTTCTGTCAAGAGTATATTTTAGTTTGCGCATAATATTAATTCTTCCCCATGCCTTGTTTTTGATATATTCAATATGTTTATTCCAATGTCAATCACTTGAAAAATAGATACCAAGATGTTTATGCGATTCCACTAATTTCTTCAGATAACATTTCTAGTTGAGGGTGAATGGGTTTATTTATTTTACGCGAGATTAAAAGAGATTCAGTTTTAGAAGGATTAAAAGTGACAAGCCATGTCTTTGCCCAGATAGTTATTTTGGTGATATCTGTAGATAGAATTTCTGCTGTTATGTCTGCATGATCAACAACTAAATAGAGACTTGTGTCATCTGCAAATAAACGTATGTTTGATTGTATATCAGAAACTATATCATTAATATATAAAATAAATAAAAGTGGACCTAAAATATATCCCTGTGGGACCCCTGCCCTAATCATTGCCCATTCAGATTTTGCTCCAGGCATAACCACTCTCTGACGTCTATTGTAAAGATAACTGTTAAACCATTTAAGAAGGTTCCCCGAGACACCAACAGCTTGAAGTTTCAATAATAGACCAGCATGCCATACTCGGTCAAAAGCTTTGCTTATGTCAAAGAAGACAACCCTGACTTCTTTTCCTTCATCCAAAGCTTTACAAAACGCGTTATACAAGAAAGTTAATTGGTTTACAGTTGAGTCACCAGGAGTAAATCCAGATTGAAAAGGGGAAATATAGTTAATATCACGAAGGTGATTATAAATATGTTTGAAAACCAAACGTTCAAGGACTTTATCTAAGTTACTTAAAGAGATATTGGTCGATAATTATTTACTAAGGATGGGTCGCCTTTCTTTAATACTGCAGTCACATGTGCTTCCTTCCAGCTAGACGGTATGGAACCACAGTGTAATGACATATTCAAAAGTTCACAAAGAGGATGGCAGATCTCATTTGAGATTTCATGCAAAATTCGGTTATTAATTTCATCTGGGCCGGCAGCTTTTCCCACAGGGAGTACATTTAGGACAGAAAGCACTTCTTCTGGTGTAAGTATAATAGTGGGCATACTAAATTTACTAGGCAAGATATTTGGCAACACTGATTCGTCGTCATTGAGTAAAGTCTGTCCTGCAAAGTAATCATTTAGTAAGTTTGCCTTGTCAAAAAATTCCGTGGCATGAACATCATTATTAGAAAGAGTCGGTACAGATTTCGTCTCGTTATTTGAAATAAACATTTTCAACGTTTTCCACCAATCTCGTGAAGTCAAAGATTTAGATTTAAGATCATGAGCTAATTTATCGTAGTAACTATTTTTGGAATCACGAATAAATGTTACTACTTCATTACGTAGTTTTCTAAAAGAATCCCAGTGATGGACATTATTTGTAGATTTTGCTTTTCTATATGCCCTTTTTCTAATTCTAATTTTCTTTTTAATCTGTGAATTTATCCAAGGAGGTTCTAAAGGTCTGATACGTATCGTCTTGTTTGGTACACATTGGTCGGTCAGTTCTTGTAATTTGTGTGTGATATTATTAGTGTAAGTGTTTATGTCATCGTCTTTTAGGTCTGTCCAGTTCGTTTCGTTTGCTTTCAGTCTCAAGAGATCATAGTCGCCTTGATCGTATTTCCATATTGTTCTTGTATAAGATATAACTTTTGGTTTGCGATAATGAAAAATCCCGTATATTGGGCAGTGATATCGATGCTCATTTAATAAAAAAGGGTCACCTACACCGGAAATGGTAAGGTTATCTTTCCGTTTTACGAGTAAAATATCAATAAGAGACGAAGAGTGCTCAGTGAAATGTGTACTTTCCTGAATTACTTGAGTTAGACCAAATTGTTGACACAAGCTATTAATCTTACGTGAAGTGAGTGGGTTTGACATATTCATGTTAAAATCCCCTGTAATAATAATGTCTTCTATACCCGTATCTATGGCGAGGCTAAAGGAGTCTTCGATCATTTTATAATAGTCAGCATTAGAGTTTGGTGGTCTGTAAAATACACCAATAAGGATGTGTTTTACGATTCAGAAAAATATCAATCCAAAGACACTCTAAACCCTGAACTTCTAGGTCGTTTCTTCGACGGTATGCAAAACTATCTTTTATATACAGAATGACTCCGCCATGATTATCCCCTAGTCGGTCTTTACGTTCAGGTAACTGGTAAGAAGGAATACGGAGTTCTTCGGATGGAATAGATGTACTGAGCCAGGTTTCTGAGAATGTGAAGATATCGAAATCTCTCAGTTCAGCGGTTAGTAAGTCTAACTTAGGAAGTATACTTTGGACATTATAGTGAATTATTGAAAGGTTGTGGGATAGATCTAGTGTCGATACAAATGAGTTCGAAGCAGACGAGTTAGAGTTATCGGGATTTTCCGGACCAGGGTTTGGATGGACATCACCAGAGGCGAGGAGAAGCAAGTGTAACCACATGGCATACGGTATATAATTACAAATCCAGATCATAAGTAAGAAGTGCAGTAAAGCTGAGAACTTAAATCTACAGCGATAAGACGGCATGGTTACGGCAGTTGGAAAGATATATTTAATTACGTAATCTCTAGAACAGTAAACAAGAAGACAGCTGCCGTACACACGCAGTCAGACCGTTGAGATATTTGTTGAGTAGGACTCACCAAACAACCAGGATACCAGCTCGAACCGAAACATACACACCAATCAGGACCCCAAACCCCGGATGACCAAACTTATATTGTTAAAAAAGAATACAAAACTGGAAAAATAGTTGAAACATGACAGAAAAAATCAATATAAATTGAAGAGGGTATATATCTTACTTATCTAAAAATACTTATAGCAGAGCACTTTGACATTAAAAGACGTTAATTAATGTAACAGTAAGATGTTATGTTTAATATGTTTACAAGAAGGACTAATGCATAGTTGGATTTGGATATACTTAGTGTGTTACATGAGTGATAGATTCACAAAATAAGAGCACTTGCGATTTCAGACCTATTTTATAACCATAAATGAGTATTTGTTAGCTAAAGTTGTTAAGTATATACAATAAATATTTAGGCTTATACGTTTCCTATACAAGCCCTACGCTCTTTCCACCCTTCTTATTCCTCTGCGCATTCTCTCTATATATCTCACTACCTCTCTCTTTCTTTCTCTCTCTCTCCATCTCTTTCACACACTGTCTCTCTCTCTCTTTATTTGTCTCTTTCACACTCAGTTTCTGTTTTTCATTACTGGAAAATGATTTTTAATCTCACGTGTAAAGTGTATTTTGTATAATATGACATTTTAAAATATGACATATAATGAAATAAAATTATAGAAAATACTTAATGCTCCTAAAAGAGCTTTCTGTTTTACTGTCATCTTGTTTTACACAGTCCCATCTAAGGAATAACACATTGTAGTGGTCGAAATAGACATATTTTTATTTGACATGCGTACATCAACTTTTGATGACTTGTCACATAACTAAAGATACGAAGTATATACAGTAGAACCTCTCAATAACGACCACTAATTTTTGTCAAATATAAGTAGTTAAGACAGGTGACTGCTTAAAGCAAAGTGATAGTGAATCAGGTACGTTAACGTAGATTTAACGTCATTTTCGGTTTGACGTCATTCACGATGTTTTATCGGGAACCACTCGGGTATTTCCGCGTACTATCGAAATAGACTAGAACAATCGAATGACTTCTAATCGAGTACGGGGACGGTTGCGAAGGTTGTGATTGGCTTAAAAATACGTATGCTTCTTCGTCATCTCTTTCTCATTAATTTATATTTTATAGAAATCTGACCAATATGTTGATTTATCGAGTTCGATTTTATTAAAACCTATGCAATATGATTGAAAACTGTACCTGTGATCCAGAGTAGACTACTAGGATTGGAGATACAAATTGAACATGCTACATGTAAGTTATATTGACCGCTATCCACGTACTTCAGTTGCTTTTAGTTGTTAATTAAGATATAGTTTTAATGTGTGTATTTTTGTTAAAATAAGTAATCCTATATGAGTATTATTTATTTGAATATATACAGTATAATTATATTCGGAGAAGTGCTCATAGTCAGTGATGGTTGTGGTAAGGTTATAAACACCAATAACAAATAGTTGTAAAAGGAAAGTTTATGATAACTCATGTTAGCATTTGGAATATTGAATAGTCATCTTTGATACGAGATAAACAGATCTGCTTTACCTCAGCATGCGAATTAACATGATGGTAAAATAAATTTGAAAAACAAAACGAGAATAAAATGAATCGTGCTAAATGAAATGAAATTTTAATGTACATATATGTTATCATACAGTAGGAGGCTGTTGAGTATGAAAAGTATGACTATACAGGATTATTTTTAATAATAACCCTTTCAAATTTATCTTGTGTTTTTTACCCGTTCATCGCCATAATGTCACCTGCTTCAAAATTGTTGTCTGCAATATCGTTTCAAAGTTGGATTTAAGTCAGTAAAACTGACGTTATTTCAAAACAATTGTCAAACACTTTTGATCCTGCTCAGGCGACTCTTTACGCGATGTCTGATCACGGTAAGAATTGTTTGCAAATGCGCTTCAGGACGTCATTGAGAGTGAAAGTGCTACTTTACGTCATATCTATAATGTCCCTTAATTGTTACAGTATGTCTGCTCTCCCCATGGTAATAATACACAACTATAGTTTGATAGTAACAACCTGTTTTAATGACTTTCGATATTAGACAAGTTAAAAGAAAAATACATTTGTCTTTAATTCAGAATACCGGTATACAGGGAGATAGGTATATAAACTAACTATTCTAAACACGTCCACTGACAATGCCGCTTTGATTTTGATTGCATTTACGGCAACATGTTCAGAAAATCAGACGATACTTTCCATTAAACTATAGAGTATTTCTGAAGTTCTCAGAGAAAATGTTCCTTTTGCAGCTTTTAAGCCATGTGTTTTCACGACCAAACACATCTTAAATTTAACCAGAGGACTGTCTGGAGATGTGTTTATGTGTAAGATATTTGCTGTTTTTGTGATGCCTATGTATATATTTACTGAAATAGGACTGCATTTTATTTCAGGTTTATGTGTGGACGGTGAGGTAAAACTGTCTCGGAGAGATCTCGGAAACAATTATTCACGCCTCCTCTCTGCATTTCGGCTGTCCTGCATTTAGTCTGCCCATTGTTTAGAAAGACTGCCAAATTAACGTATATAAGCGTATATGCTTTCCACATCAAAACTGTTTCTCTTCCCTGAAATATTCTGTTTTCGGAAGCTTTATACAATTTAGCAAATAATACAGTTGCGAAAACGTTATTCCTTCCTATAAACGCGTTTACGCTAAAACTATCATTGCCATTGCAAACAGTTCGGAGCCAGATCAGACGCCGGGTAACCCGGCGTCTGATCAGTATCCAAACTGTTTGCCTCTCTTATCTAAAAACAATAATAAGAAATGTCAAAAAATGGTAATTTCCTACGTTTTAGCGATTTGCGATTGCGTTTCCTTTGCGTTTAAAAGGGAAAGAATAACGTTTTTCTCCACTTTACACGGCTCTTGATATGTCAATGTCTCTGTTTTGGTATGGTAATTGCGCTCCATATGTGTTCAGTCTAACCTTTTTCGCCAGGGTCGCTGCCCGTCGAGTTTTACCCTAGACTCGTCATCACCTTTCACTTATATACGAGGCACTGTCAGTATATATCTTCTGTCTGCCGGTCCAGGGAGAGATTGGATTACTTTTAGAATAGGCACGCTAATTACAATGCATCTCCTAGGGACGATAATACGGACTAACGTTAACAGTTCAACCTGGGCCCCGTTTCTTAAAACTTCGTACATGTACGACAAATGTTGTAAGTCCGATTACAAAAGTCTCAATAAATGTTTATGTCTCCATCTAATCGTGTCTTGTGACATCTCTTTGGAATCGACTTGAAAAGACGATTCCAAAGAAATGTCACGAGACAGGATTAGATAGAGAAATAAGAAATTAAAAGTATTTTAAAGTTTGGACTTACGACCGATTTGTCGTACGAAGTTTTATTAAACGGGCTCCTGTTGTTTAATGGCTAATTAAATAAACTAAACTTACATCTGCAAAGCCAGCCGGGTGCAGAATGCCTTATATGACAAATATAAAAACACACCTATATAAGTTCTATGTATCAGTAGTAGTATGCGAGAATTCGTAGACTGTTCATTTGACTATTCCGTTTGGAGAAATCTCGTAACACAAGAATCATTGTCTTCATCTATGGCTATTCAATTGGTAGATAGACATTGTAAACACATGTGTTACTGCAAGTAAAGCATTGTGTTCCAAAGGGAGCTGATCGCATTCCTATAACCCTTTGAGTCTTAGTCAGAACATGATTTTAAGGAAATATATTTACAGTAGAGACGACGTTATTATTTCCTGTTTTAACGCAACCGAAATGCATTGCATAACACTGAATGAATATTTACATTTTATAAATTGCTAATGACCTGAAAATGTCATTACCGCAACAACGTAAAGAAATTGGAGCTCGTTTTATTTAAATATTTAGTTATAAATTGTTATTCGTTCAAGATATGTGTAAATTATGAATATGAACAACGTAATTATTTTCTTTTTGTAATGCAAAATCATACATTTTCTCTTAATATGATGAAAGCAGCTAACTTTTAAAACTTTAAAGTATAGAAATTGTCTCCAAAGTGTTGCTACATGTCTGTCAATTAACGCAAAGCATCCTTTACACTATATTTAGGACCACTTTATCAGAAAAGTATACAGTTCGAACATTTATTATTGTTCGAACATTTATTATTATTGTTCATTTTGTTAATGGGTGCAATTTATAGTGATATCTAACAAAATAGCTGTTCAGATGCCAAACCTATAAAGGGTTATGCCATTACCGAAATACAGGCCGTTGAGGCTATGACCGTTTCGGTATTGTCCATTTTGTTTATTATTCATAATTTCAAGCATTTACCCAGCACATGTTTCAATTATGTTATGCATTTAAACATCGTGTACACACAGTATGTGCACCGATATATATTTACATGAATTTATAGTTCAGTTTGCCTGGTTTGAGGGCGTTTCTGTGATGACGTCCTAAAACATACAAAACAAACAATAATTCTTAAAGTAGAACCCGGGTTGGTCATTCGAGGTGTACCCTATAACTACAAGGGGAAACCCTTTTTATGACGTCAGAAGGAATTTCAAAATCAAAAGTTACAGGCTAAAACACCATAAAAACTCTAACGATTAAACTGACAGCTATATTTTGTATCAATTCATTCTATGATAATATAATGACATCTTCAAATAGAGAAAGTGTATCAAATCTAAAGTTATTTAATACCAAGATATTTCATTCTATTGTATGCGGTATGATGAGGGTCATGGGCATTTTGCATCCCCTTTCATACTTGAAAGACGATTCCAAGATAATGAACAAAAATTCTCACTGGTTACCACTATAGTATTACTAAGGTATGTCATATTAACCAGGCAAAAATAAGATATTCTTTTGAAAGTTAACTTTTATGATTTCCAAACCATTGAAAAGGTGAGGGACAGCCGATGACCAACATTCGTGGAATCACCCAGAAAAAGACAACTTTTCGACAACTCTGACTATTTATGTTAATATGAGTGGCAATCAGTTTGAAGCCTGATTAGACACCGGGTAACTCGTCGTCTAATCTGGCTCCAAACTGTTCGTAGTGGATATAATATTCTTTTAGCGTAAAAACGTTTATTGAGAAAGAATGGCGTCTTCTACACTGTATCTAAGGAAACCGCGTCTAGTCGTTGGCTTTGTAAATGTACAGTGGATAATCTGTTATTCTTTCCCGTTTAAACGCAAACGTACGCAAACGCAAAGCACTAAAACGTAGAAAAGTACAACTTTTGGACAACTCTGATAATTCATGTTTATCTTGGTGGCAAACAGTTTGGAGCCTGATCAGACGCCGGGTTACCCGGCGTCTGATCTGGCTCCAAACTGTTTGCACTGTAAATAATAATTTTAGCGTAAACGCGTTTATTGGGAAAGAATAACACATTCTCCACTGTATTCCACTTACATTTTGATATTGGTGTTCAAAACATGCAACTGAGGTGACGTTATTATTGCGCCTTTAAACCACAGAACATACAAACGCATTACAAAAAAGTATTTCATTTACTTGTTAAAGCGACTCGCAACCAGATGGTGCATTAAAAATAGTAATTTGTAAATATGTGTCAAACGCTTATATAAATGGTAAAGAATTAGTTTAGGATAAGAAATTCTGTTTAAAAAAATGTATTTCAATAAAAAAAAATATTGGTTTCTGGTGGGATTCGGACCCGGGGCCCGGCATTGGCGGACAGAAGGCAAAATAGGGGAAACCGCTTAGACCAATGGACCACGGAACTATCCGTTTATCTCGGATCGATTTAACGTATTTCAATGTGTAGCGATCGAAAGTGCATACAACTTCGTAATTCGGCTCGTGTTTATGTCTGAGCCCGTGTAGAGAAGCAACAACAACAACTATACCGTCTACTAGTCGGTATAGAAAAACGATGGAAAATATCTAAAAATCTAAGATTCGGTGACGATTCTTGAGACTTTTTTGGACTGATCATACTTTTTTAATGTCAGAAGCCAAATAATGCCACAAATTTGCTTTTATTTGAGTATTTTATTTTATTTTGACAAGTACACCATCCGGTTGCGAGTCCCTTTAAAACTTTTGACAATTTCTTTTTCTAGCCTGATTAAACGTCGGGTTACGCTGTGTCTAATCTGAATCAAAATGTTTCCAAAGGAAATACAGTGCTCCCTCTCTACAAAAAACATCCGATGGGAGACATAAAGAGTATGTGTGTTGTTCGGAGGAAATTGTTAGAGGAAGGGAAATTAGCTTACAAAAAATATTGTTTGGGGAACATCGTCAAGGGTCGTTGTAAGGAGGGAACCGTTGTTGGGAGGGAGGGCCGTTGTAGAGAGGGAGCGCTGTATTTACCAATATTTTGAACGCTTGAAACCCTTGAATTAAAACAAATTGTTTTGGAACTAATGCGTGTATTGTAAACTAATAAAGTATTCCCCACTGTTCCTACTGACTTAATACTACTGTTTTGCAATACCATGAATGCATGGAACCTTGCGTTGTACATGCTTGTATTGATAGAAATTGTCGTCTGCAACTATTCTTAAACTAGAAATTCTAAATGTTGTTTTTGAACAAAAAGGGTCAGAGTGTCAAACAGTTTTGGATCCTGATGAGATACCGCGTGACGCGGCGTCTTTTCTGGATCAAATTGTTTGCAAAGGAAATCGGTGTTGCATATATCCGCCGCTAGCATGGTGAGAGTAAGTTAACAGGCAAATGATCAGGATACATTTTAGATATACATTGTATATGTCTTACTGTATAAGCAGTATACTGTTAAGTGCAGCTGAACTTTTCAATCGTGTATTATTTATAAATATTACCGTTAAGGAATATAATATTATTGGTCTTCAAATTCCAGCATTTGAAATGGAATAAAAATACATTAATGCTAAATAAATGTCTGTTCTTATTCAATATAGTTAGATATACGGTAGTTAGTTTCATTTATTCTCTTCATGACTACATTTGTCGAGAATGTTTTACCCCTTTACCGTCATAGTGCTGCATACTTCAATATTTTTGTCTGCAATATCGTTTCAAAGTTAATTCAAGGCAATATGACTGACGAAATTAGTGTCAAACAGTTTGGTCCTGATTAGACGCTGCGTGACGCGGCGTCTGATCAGGACCCAAACTGTTTGCAAACGCGCTTTATGGGGTCATTTAGAGCGAAAGGGTTATAGCCATATTGTCATGTTTTATGCATTTTCCAGTTTAAGTAAATACGCATAAACACTGTTGGCAGTACCGATGTCACTTTGCATTTATTATTATGTTTGCCTAGACTCTCATCACCAATATTAACAACTGGTAAAGATCTATCATTCCACAGTGGCTGACTAAGATAGATGTGTTTTCAATTATAATAAAACCACGACTACCACTACAGAAGCATATCGTGGAATAACCCCTTCACTGTCTTACTCAAAGTACAATGATCATTTGAAAACAGTGTGGAGCCTAATAGGACGCTGCGTATAAAGGCCTCTTCGCATGATTCAAACTGTATACCACATATTTTAATATATCTTAAGTCGAATAACGCAACTTAAAATTAGAGAACTAAAACAGGTGGAAATTGGTTAAGATTGATGTCAGATTAGCAGCGAAGGGGTAAATGTTTGCCATGCTTATCACGAAATTACTAAATTTTAAAAAAGAACCAGCCTGAATCTAAATTATGTCGAGTCAATTAAAGGGTGAAAAAAACAGTGTTTGACTAGTTGTTCCATGTTTTATGAACGAAGTTTCAAAACATTAATTTTGAGAAATAAAGAAATACAGTAGTGAAGACTTTTTTCTTCCCCAATGAACGCGTTTATGCTAAAACAAATATTTCTTTTGCAAACAGTTGGGAGCCAGATCAGACGCCAGGTAACACAGTGTCTAATCAGACTCCAAACTATTTGCTATTCAGATTAAAATGAAAGGTCAGAATTGTCACAAGCATGTCCTTTACAACATTCTATTGCAATACGTTTGCGTTTCGTTTGCGTTTAAACAGAAAAGAATAACGCCATATCAACTGTAAGTATGGCACTTTTGAAGCAAACGATACTAAATGAGTGAAAAAGTTGAGACATGAATTATTGATAAAAAATATTGTATAACTCTGCAAGGACTGGTGAGCCCATCAAGACATTAATGTTCTCCCTTAATCGCGAAACGGCTCACCGGGCGTGCATATTGAGTCTCTCTACTTCAAGGTTTGCTTTATTCAGTGGAGAAAACGTTATTCTTTCCCAATAAACGCGTTTACGCTAAAACTATTATTTCCATTGCAAACAGTTTGGCGCCAGATCAGACGCCGGGTAACCAGGCGTCTGATCAGGCTCCAAATTGTTTGCCACTCAGATTAAATCGAAAAGTCAGAATTGCCAAACAGTTGTTATTTTCAGCATTTTAGTGATTACAGTTTGCGTTTCGTTTGCGTTTAAACGGGAAAGAATAACGTTTTCTCCACTGTACTCTACCAACTTGTTTTGCTCACAGCTCTGTGATAGCACAAGCGAGTAATTCGTTAGTGATATCCAATAGTATTCGATACAGATACAGGGCACCTTGTACCCTGCGGATAGAGAAACTGCGCGCAAGCTGTGTGAGACAGTGGTATGGAAGAGAGGCATCTGCTCTGAAGTATCGGATCTAATTAAGTTGTGCAATGATTGTAAAGTGCCCGTCATTTAACAGTTGTGGAATATAACCACGCCACACTTGGGTGGTTTATATGCAAAAGCTCTATAAACGCAATTCGAATACATAGGTGGAAAAACTTTATACGAAGACCATTGACCTATAGTTTTACTTTTTTGTCATAGTTTTAATTACGTTTTGAAAATAGAACGCACTGAATTCAAAACAAATGGTCATCGGTGAAAGTTTCCAATGGATCTGATTTATCTTAACGCCAACGAAAACGAGTCTTTAAATAACAGGAAAAACGAACACTAATAGGGAAAGGCCCAACCGATATTGTAAAAACTGTACAGGACCAGAAGAAATGTTTTTAATTGTTAAAAAATTAAAAAAGTTACATAGATAATATACAATAATTATTTTACATTCATTACTAAATGTATTTTAATGGACTAAATTTTAAAATCAAATATAAATATCGTGATATCTCCGACGTTAGGAGTAAATGACCCTCCCAAAAGAGCGGCTATTCGTGGTGTGTGACTTTTGATCACATGTTTCAATCATTGACCTTCCTCATTCAAAATGAAGTGTCCAGAAAATATATATACGAGTTGGATTAAGTGTTTCCGTAGAAGTTATTAAGTGTTATTGGTCTACGGTAAACGGGGAGTATATCAGTTAATGTATATTTAATATCCCCGTTGTGTATCTAATTAATTAATGTGTGTGTGGAATCTTACTTTCCTGTGGAATTATTACAATAAATATTGTTATCACGGATAAATGGAATTACAGTTATGGTGATTATGACATTCTGGCGAGTGAGCGGAAAACGATATGTTTGGGGAAGTTTAGTAATATATTCGATGGAATATACAGTTGTACTATTACAGATCTTGCTGACGGGAAAAATATCTGGTAAGTAATGGTAGTTCAGGGGGATACTTCAACATATTCAACCCTTGCAATTAACGAGTAAACCCGCCCTTAAGACACGTGTACCTGTAACGAGAACCTATTTCCTATGCAAGCAATGAAGAACACGATCAGAGGGCACCTTTAGCCTTTTCACTCTCAATTACGTCAGAAAACGCATTTGCAAACAGTGTTGATCCTGATCAGACGCCGCATTACGCGGCGTCTGAGAAGGATCAAAACTGTTTGTAACTTATATTGACATAATGTCAGTTATACTGGCTTATATCTAACCTTGAAACCGCGTAGCGCGGCGTCTGATCAGGATCAGAACTTTTGAAATACCGTCAGTTATACTGTCTTAAGAATTACTTTGACAAAACAAATTATGGCGTGGAAGGGGTAATACATTCAAGATCAATTTGTCATGAAAATGACTCCTTATCCGGGCCTGTACTATCTGTAGTTTATGATACAAAATAATCATACTTATATAGTAATAAAAGGACTGAACTAAATTGGAAACAGGAATTGTCCATTAAAGATTTCAGGGGTTAAGAACGGCAATCTACTATTTGTACAAGAAGCGCGTTTGATAGAAGATTTATGTCCTTTGTCAATTCAGCCAAACTTCGATATCTCGAACTCGCTTAATTCGAACTATCCGATTTGTCGACACATGAATTGCATTATTTCATTCTCGGTTAGGTCGAACATACCAAAATTTCAATGTAAAATCGTGGCTTAGCCACGTTTTAACTTTGAAATACGGGTATGTTCGACCTAACCGAGATCGAGATATCGAAGTTCGACGGTTGTTTGGAACCAGACGCCGAATAAACTGGCGTCTTATCAGACTCCACACGTTTCGACGCTCATACAAAACAAACCGTCAACATTTACAAACGTTTGTCTGTTTTTTAAATTTGATTGCAGTGCCTTTTCTATTTGTTTTAACCCTTTCACCGCCAGAATCGCCTAAAGTCGAATTTGCAAACAGATTTGATCCTGATCAGACGCCGCGTTACGCGGCGTCTGATCAGGATCAAAACTGTTTGACACCCGTTTCGATATTTCTTATGTCATACTCTCTTAATTCTAACTTTAAAATAACATTGCAGACAATAATATTGAAGCAGACGACAAAATAACGGTGTAGGGGTAAAAAACTCAAAATAATTTTGCGATGAAAGGGTTAAATGTCAATTAACAAAGTAGCCCACTCTGTACTCTGTACAGTGGAGAAAACGTTATTCTTTCCAAATAAACGTGTTTACGCTAACACTAAAATTCCAATGGTAAACGGCGTCTGATCAGGCTCCAAACTGTTTGCCACGGAGATTAAAACGAAAAGTCGGAATTTCCAAACAGTTGTTATTTTCAGCATTTTAGTGCTGAGCGTTCGCGTTTCGTTTGCGTTTATATGGGAAAGAATAACGTTTTTCTCCGCTGTACACTATTAAAATGTAACTTTGAAATAAAATAAATGGGACTGGCATCAGTAATAACACGGTAAGATCTTTGTTGGGTTTGTTTTACTTTGGCGTTACATCGTGTTTTGCATTTGAGTGTAGCAGTACAGTGCTTCCTTTCTACAACGGTATTCTCAACAACGATTCCCTCCTTACAACGACGTTTGTCGCCCCTCCTACAAACAGGACAAGTATGTCCAACCTATTCACGGCTGCAATGTCGTCTAATTAAGATTTTCGTCTGCTGTTTTTCAAAATTACATAATGGACAGTTTGAAAAAAAAACGTATTGAAGAGTGACAAACAACTTGATTCCAGATACGCGGCGTCTGATCTGGAATCAAGCTGTTCTCAAAGCAATCCAATGTCCCTCCTTATAACGACTCCCTCCGAACAACGCACACTATTGGTGTCTCCTATTGGGTGTCGTTGTAAATAGAGAAGGAGCGCTGAAGCTATTAATCAGTTGTTTGACCATCACCGCTGCAGTGGAAAAGCCGTCATTTTACGCTGAAATTATTATGTAACCCGGCGTCTGATCAGGCTCTTCAAACTATCTGCCACTCAAATTAAAGGTATAAGTCAGAAATATTTAAACGGGGAAAATAACGTCTTCTCCACTCTATATAAATGGGGTAAATTGATGTAAAACGTTTCGATCCAGTTGAAACGCCGCGCAATTCCGAGGCTCATCTGGGCCAACACTGTGTATAAGCTAGTAACAGTTCATTTACTAAACAGTAGTATATCGTAATGTGAGAATACGTTATTCTCCTCGTTTAAACGCAAACGCATTTCAATAAAACGTGAAAAAGACAATATTTTGACATAAGTGAGAATTCATATCAATCTTAGTGGCAAATAATTTGAAGCCTGATTAAACGCCGGGTTACCCGGTGTTTTATTAGGTTAAACAATTGTATGCACGGGAAATAATAGTTCTAGCGTATAAGCATTTATTTTGAAAGAATATTGTCTTCTCCACTGTAATAGCCATATTGCAAATAAATATCTTTTAATTGAATCTTGCCTCAAAGATGACAGTATCTGTTTAGTCACGAATTGCCTACATTTTGTAGATCTACTCCTCAAAGGCAAACATGATTTTGTTTCATTTGTTCATGATCAAAATATTCGAAAGATGTATACCCCCTTCACCGCTTTATTGTCGTCTGCTGTAGAATTGTTTTCTGTAAGAATCGTATTTGAGAGTGAACTGGTTAGCAAACTCTATTCATTCCGGTTCTGTTCAGTTCATCAGTTGGAAATATTAACCCAATGTCCCTCCCTATAACGACTCCCTCCGAACAACGCACATAAAAAATATTGATCTCTGGTGGGATTCGAACCCGGGGCCCTGCATAGGCGGACAGAAGGCAAAATAAGAAAACCGCTTAACCCACTGGGCCACAGAACTATTCATATATTTCGTATCGATTTAACGTATTTCACTGTGAAGTGATGGAAAGTATATACAACTGCATAATTCGGCTCGGGTTTATGTCTGAGCCCGTAATCAATTTCTATAGCGTATTTCGACGCTATGGATAAAACGATGGAAAATATTTAAAAAAAACTAAGATTTGAAGACTTTTCTAGAGGGTGTTTTAGACTGGTCATATATTTCCAATGCCAGATGCACGATAATGCTACCCTTTTGGTTATAATTGAGTATTTTCTTTTATTTTTGCAAATGCACCATCTGGTAGCGAGTCGCTTTAAAAATCCCTTCATGCCGGTGCTGTTCAGTTCATCCGTTAGAAATATTGAAACGTCAGAGTGTGTCTTAATTCATGATTGAATAATTGAAATCTAGCAGAAAGAATATTCTGCATTACAGATATGAAACTTTGAAGAACGGCACGCTGAAAATGTCAACAACAGCGCCTTTAAAAGTATACATCTTTCAAGTGTCATCTACAAATAAAATCAAATTATCGCAGTTCATATTTTTGTAAATTTATTAACGATTGGCTGACGGTACTACATGTATGTTCAATGCTTGTGTCTGACACTTATTGCAGGCTATTGGGTAATGGGTTATAAACAGGTACGAATGTAAACGCGTGTAAGCTTTTTTTTCTAATGCAAGCAATTTGGAGCCAGATCAAACACTAGTGGAGAAACGTTATTTTTTTCCCCTAAACGGGTTTACGCAAAAATTATTCTACCATTGCAAACAGTTTGGAGCCTGTTCAGACGCCGAGTAATCCGGGATCACCCGGCGTCTGTTCAGGCTCCAAACAGTCTGCCACTCTGATTAACATGAATAGTCACAATTTTCGGAAAGTTGTCCTTTTCTATGGTTTATTGCGATGCATTAGCATTTCGTTTGCGTTTAAACGGGAAAAAGGAATGTCGTCTCCACTGTCTCAATAATAGGATTTTATATACTGTAGCTGTTGGGCGGTCACCTTTTCAAGAATCAATCTGCTCCTCCGTACCCGAACATTGATAGTTATGTCTCTTAAAAAAGATTTCATACATGTAAGTATTATTATCAATGTTTAACTTTATTAAGTGTATTAAGTCCCTTTTATCAGAAATCAAACATTGTGCCAAGTAAAATTAACTAATTTTCCTACAAAAGTAGACATAATTAAACAATGTAGACCATACGACGACGTGTTACACGACTCGTCTCATATATTTTCTATGCAATAATCTGTTGTATGCATGGAGGAAAACTGCTGAGGTTTAGACCATCTTTGTATATTTATAAATATAAATCGTCCGGAAAGCACATATGGAGTGTCCAATGAATTATCAGGTATATTACAGGTGGATTAAGCGATCATGCATTAACTAGATATAATACTCCCTTTCAAACATAAACGAAACGCAAACGCAACACACTTAAACGTAAGAAATGACACCTTGTTGACTATTCCAACTATCTATTTTAATCTGAGTTGCAAACAATTTGGAGCCTGATCAGACGCCGGGTTACCCGGCGTCTGATCTGGCTCCAAACTATTTGCACTCGAAATAATAGTTTAAGCGTAAACGCGTTTATTGGGAAAGAATAACGCTTTCTCCACTGTATCCCCCAAACAATCACATTAGAAACATAGGTTGCCACTTTCATAGCAGTTTCGCTATATCAGACTATGTCTCCAGCAGCTAGTCAGTTTCCATCTGCAGTAAGGCTCACGAGATCATTTAATCCATTGAACCAAACGGATGCATTCGAGTGATTTAACCCTTTCATTCTCACTAACGTCATAACGCGGATTTGAAAACAGTTACGCGGCGTCTGATCCGAATCAAAACGTTTTGCCACTTTTTTTTTTAAATTATGTAAGTTATTCTGCCTTAAATCTTACTTTGAAATGATATTGCAGACTCTAGTATTGACTATGAAGGGGTAAAAACCTCAGAATAAATTCGGTCATGAAAGGGTGTTCTGTATTAGTTTCGCCCTGCATTTATTAGTTATCTGCTGTGAAACTGTTGTAAACATTTTTCAGATACATCATTTATCAAAACCTTTTTATAACGAAAAGGTACAGTCCAGGTGAATGCTTTAAGCAAGGTGACATTAAAACAGAACCCTCCTGGCACCATACTTTAATCTGCCACGTGTCCGTTATACAATAAATACGCCTTCGTTTAAATAGTCGTAAAAGACTAGATGTTACTGTATGTATAAACAGCTTCTTGGACTAATACTGTCATATACAGGTGTCTTCTCGACATTTGATCATAAACATCCTAAGATTTCAATTTTTCAGACGCATTTTTACCAATCGTACCTTTACCCCATAGGCTGTTTCTTGTTTGGAAGGCACATAACTGCTTAAAACATGTTGAAAGTAAAGCAGAATGTGCCTAAAGGCGCATTCTGCTTTTCTTTCAGCCTGTTTTAAGCTTCCATCTGCTAGGATAAAAATCCGAAGACTTAGGAAAAATCCGGAGATATGGCAGCCCTGTCTCGATGACATTTTATATGATACCAGTGGTCCCTCTCCTTTATTTAATTGGCAGTAATATATATAATCTGCTTAACGTTTAACGTCAGCTATCATTGCAATGGTGTAAACCTCGTACACATTCTCTCAATTAGAACATCCCTTAAAGTAAAGCAGATTCCATTATTTCCCATTAAACGCTGTTGGTTTGCTATTTGTTCTCATTGCAAACAGTTTGGAGCAAATCATTCGGCGTTTGACAAGATATAAATAGATCATCAATATGTTACACAGCGTGTCTTTTTCTACAATTCACTGCACTGAATTTGCATATCTTTTCTTTCTACGAAACAAACCAAATTTTCCCTTATGTACATAAATGTCCGTGAGTGTACGCCATGTAACGCCGTCAACAGGCCACTTACCAACACGATTCAGTAATTAATCTACGTCTGTCTTTGCCTGGGTGTACCAGCATCTTTAACCAAAAATCGGTTCCTGACCTGACTTTGATCAACCCTTGCTAGACAATCGCGACTGGAACGGTATAAAAAGTATGCAAATATTTCATTTCCAGAACGGAGAGTCTGGCCTGGACCAAAAGGTTTTGCCAACCATTTCGTAAAGTGCATTTATTTACAATATGTTTTAAATTACACTTTCAAATATCGCAGATGGTAGTTTAAAAGCACTAATAAGGATATTGCAACAAAAGTAAGGTTAACTCTGTGTTTTATCAGGACCAAAAATGTTCGATGTCAAGATGGAACTATGCATTTAGAATGCTTAAGCTTTATTTTGTAGAAACAAAAGCAAATGCCACTTTCTAATTAGACAATGTTTGAACGTTTAGGGGTTTATTTGTACATGTATCATATCATCTGATTTAAACCTTGTTATTTCAAAGTATGAGTTAACCCTTTCCCTTATAGAAGCGACTTTTAGCGCATTCATTTTATTCATCCGCCAAAGAAAATAGTTCCATTTTATACTGTCATGAATATGTAATGTAAGAAATAATTTCTATATACTAGCAGATATTAACTTAAAGTAGGCTGAAAGTAAAGCAGAATCTGCCCTAGGGCACATTCTGCTTTACTTTCAGCCTGCTTTAACAGGTCACATATCTTAAATACTAGAAACAGGCTATGGGTTAAAGGGTTAACTCTTTCATGATCAAACATATCGTTAGATTTTGTCCCTTTACCGCAGTATTGTCGTCTGCTCCAATAGTGTTGTCTGTCATACCGTTCCAAAGTTAGATTTAAGGCAGTATGACTAAACAAAATTAAAAACGAGTTTCAGACAGTTTGGATCCAAAGTGTTTGCAAACACGCCTGTTGGTGTCATTGATAGTGAAAGTGAATGCAGTTTGTCTTACGCATATATCCGTGAAAGGGTTATGCTAAATTTACAAACTAATCCACTTTACTCTCCCACACAAAATATATTCGGTGACCGACATGTACATATGGTTTTCGTAGTAATGGTTATGTAAATTATTCATTCGATTCTAACACAGCCGAGCTTAAAACAACGGTTAAATTTACCCATGTTTCTGAGGTTTCATTTGTATAGTTAGCCTCCTAGGTCAAACATATCAATACTATAAAGTTTTTTCAACTTATGCGAGTTCAAATAATGGAGGTTCGACTGTAGGTGTAAATTAGTAATATAAACTGCACAATATGACACAGCTGCGCAAATAACACATGTCAATTATATAATCCTAGCAGAGAGCATAGGATATTTATACATGTACAATGGAGTATACGTTATTCTTTTTCGTTAAAGCGTAAGCGACAAGCTAACGTTTTGCAGAGAAATTGAGGGAATAACAACTTGTTTACACTCTGAATACAGTGTATGTACTATTTTCTGAGTGGCAAACAGTTTGGAGCCTGATCAGCCGCTAGGTTACCCGGCGGCTGATCTGGCTCTAAAAACTGTTTGCAATGGAAATAATAGTTTAAGCATTAACGGCGTTTATAAAGAAAGACTAACGTCTTCTCAACTTCATGTAATTTTGCCAAGGCATAGCCGAATAAAACAAATTATGTAAATTAGCTAATAGGAAATTTTATTTTAGGTAACGCCAACCATTAGATTTATCTTAATATTCTTGAATGATACATGGAATATTATATCATTATGTTCGCCTCTGCCTATTTAAGAACCACGAACTACTTGCATTGTCTCTCTGCGATGCATACTTCCCCTACATGTACAGTGGAGAAAACGTTATTCTTTCCAAATAAACGCGTTTACGTTAAAACTTTGATACCCATGGCAAACAGTTTGGAGCCAGATCATACGCCGGGTAACTCTGCGTCTAATAAGGCTCGAAACTGTTTGCCGTCAATGTTAAAATCAATATTCAGAAGTTTCGAAAATTCTAATTTTCTTCATTTAATTACAATGCGTTTGCATTTCGATTGTGTTTAAGCGGGACAGAAAAACGTTTTTCTCCACTGTAGGTGGTTAAAAATGTTAACAATTATGTTCACACCACGACACATCAAGATTCAGAAATACTTGTGAATTGAGGTATAACCGCCTCATGACAGGAGCTATACTGTCATAAAAGAGTTGTTGTTATGGTTGGTTCTATGAAATACAGCGCTCTACAACAACACCCAATGGGAGGCAGAAATTGTTCGGAGTGAGTCATTATAAGGAGGCAAATTGGCTTACATTTGCAAACAGCTTAAATCCAGATCAGACGCCGCGTAATTTGTCATTAATCTATTTTCTGTCAAAATGTATATTATGTCACTTTGAGAAAAATAGCAGACGACAATTTAAAGCAGACGATATTTCAGCTACAAACGCGGAAGACATAATTGCCCTGTTTAGGGAGCTGCGGTAAGGGTCGTTGTAAGGAGGGAGTCGTTGTAGGGAGGACCATTGTAGGGAGGGAGCACTGTATCCGACCACTTAAAGCCATGTAACAATGCATCACCCCATTCCTTGCAACTCTGGTCAACATTCATTGTTGTGGGGACCTAACGCTATTAATATGTTCACGTACAGTGGATAATCTGTTATTCTTTCCCGTTTAAACGCAAACGTACGCAAACGCAAAACACTAAAACGTAGAAAAGTACAACTTTTGGACAATTCTGATAATTTATGTTTATCTTGGTGGCAAACAGTTTGGAGCCTGATCAGACGCCGGGTTACCCGGCGTCTGATCTGGCTCCAAACTGTTTGCACTGCAAATAATAGTTTTAGCGTAAACGCGTTTATTGGGAAAGAATAACAGATTCTCCACTGTAACCCGTTCTACCGTCAACGCCTTTGTACACCTTGTATTATTCCTCAACTGAAGACAATAATTTACAAGCCATGAATATGTAACATGTAACAAAAAGAAATGGTCTCTACCGTATAGCAGATGCTAGCTTAAAGCAGATTTAAGATAAGATAGATCTAGATTACTGCTCATGGAGGATTCTGTCGCACTTTCAGTCCGCTTTAAGTGAATATCTGCCGAGATATAAAACTGTCTGATCCGCACCAAAACTACTCGCAGCGGATTTACAATGTTTTTATTTGGGGGAATATAACGTAAGGATTTTTTTGTAATGTTTGTTTTATCCAGAAAACAAACAAAGCAACTATTTGCATGCATGTGTTTTCTATGATTACCGTTTTCTTTTGCCCATGTATACGAATTCAACGTAAGAACTATGATTACTTCATAAGCACCTACACTTTGATTTTCTATTAAATCGATGATTTACACGTTTACATATTTAGCCATTACAATGTCAAACTTCACAATTCTTACTTTGCAAACAGTTTGGATCTGGATCAGATGCCGCGTCACGCGACGTCTGATCAATATCCAAACAAGTAGACACTCATATCAATGCTTCTTAAAGTTCTAATTTAATAAATAATAGCAGCGGAAATATGTCAGCTGACGATATCATGAAATTGTTATAGATCCACAGGTTATTCTGTTATAACAGCAGAGAACAGGTTAAACGTATATTTCATATAATGCTTAATACGTTTTAACTGTATAATCGATTTAACCTTTATCATGATAAGTGCAACTTGGCTGATATTTGCAAACACATTAGATCTAGATCAGTATCGTGTTCAGTTACCGCTGTTTGCTGTTTAGGTTAGCAGTGTGTGCCCCGTGTACAGCGTGCCGAATACAATAGAGAACACGTGTTATATCCAAAAAACCGAGTTTCCGCTTAAACTATTATTGTCATTGCAAACCGTTTGGAGCCAGATCAGACGCCGGATGATCCGGCGTCTGATTCGGCTCAAAACATAAATACTGGTAGTCAGAATTGTCAAAAAGTTGTCATTTTCTATATTTCATTACAATGCGTTTTAACGGAAGAATTACGTTTTCTCCACTGTATTTTAGACAGGTAGCCAACTCGCAATCGATGACCAATAAAACGGCCATTGCTTTCTTTGCTGAACTCATGGCTAACGTCTAATGTGCATATCGAAGCTGTTTGCCATTCATTTTAAGATGTTCTCAAATAGAAAATCATATAGAAGTACTAGGAGGAGTTTGAGAGTAAACGTTAGAAGAATCATTATATATACTAACACGATAAAGAAACTGTACATTGGGTTAGAGGGACAGAGTTATAATTCTGATTACAAAATATGAACAAAATTGGTATCAAAGTCCGCATATCATCTGATCTACATTGTTTTGCAAGTCATCATTTCAAAGAGGCATACTGTGGTTCTCTTAAAACGAATCAAAATTTAGATCGACTCACATCTTAACCAATGAAAACAAAGGAGTCGTTCGCCGATTTGCATTATTACAAATGTTTTTTGTTTCAAGAGAAAACCTTGTAATTAGATGGAAATAGGTCATTAGTCTTGCTAGCGGGGACGTTCGGGCGGACGTGTAGGGTAACTCAATGAGGTTATATGGCTGATATATTGCCCTGAAACCTCGGTGTTACTGTTACACTTACAAGTAGGTCAACAGCGCGTTTCTTTCCGAAAAATGTGTTTTTGCTAAAACAATTATTTTCGTTGCAAGCAGCTGCGTGTGTTCAAGCTCCAAACTGTTTGAGATTCAGATAAAAACGAATGACTTGAAGGTTGATCAGTTTGCAATATTCTTCATTGAAATGCAACACATAAGCGGTTAAGTCAATTAAGACAGAAATGAAAACGATCTGCTATACTGTATCTCTCAGTGGAGAAGACGTTATTCTTGTTCGTTAAACGCAAACTAAACGCAAACGCAAACGCAGTGCACTAAGTTGTAGAAAATCACAACTTTCCGAAACGTTTTAAATTTATATTCTTAATTCATCCGGAAATAGTTTGAATCGTGATCACCCGCTGGGTTACAGTGGAGAATCTGTTATTCTTTCCCGTTTAAACGCAAACGTACGCAAACGCAAAGCGCTAAAACGTAGAAAAGAAAAACTGTTGGACAATTCTGATAATTCTTGTTTATCTTGGTGGCAAACAGTTTGGAGCCTGATCAGACGCCGCGTTACCCGGCGTCTGATCTGGCTCCAAACTGTTTGCACTGCAAATAATAGTTTTAGCGTAAACGCGATTATTGGGAAAGAATAACAGATTCTCCACTGTACCTCGTTCCAAGCTGTTTTAATTGAAATCATATAGGTTAGCGTAAACGCGTGTATTGGGAAAGAAGAACATCTTCTCTACTGTGACTCGTTTGGATATATCCAAACTTTTTCACTTTTGGATTCGAAACAGATTAATAGTTTACCCTTTCAACGCCATACTGTGAGGTCTAATTTAACCCTTTTAACACATCATAATTTCTTCTGCTTTAATAGAGTGACCTACAAAGTTGTTTCAAATATAGAATATAGACGAAATGACTGAAGGGATCTTGAAACGATTGTCAAAATACTTGGAGCCTAGAACAACGCTAAATTACACGGTATTTTATCAGGATCTACATGTTTCTAAAGTCGACCGTAGTCGCCGATGTCGATCAAAATGGTTTAACCCATTTGTGCCCATGATCCCATATATCGGACATAGGCAAAAAATCAATCTTTTTATCTGACGATTCTAATGAGTAGTTACACCATAGACTCTAGTGCACAGATAGGTGAGACAATGAAGGATTTATTAAGGTAACCCCGCTCATCTTAGGCCCGGGACATAGCATACTAACGATTGACCCTCATAGGCTCAAATCTGACCAATCAAATGCTTGAGAATGACTTCAGACTCAACTCCAAGGTTTTTTGATTTGGGAGCCAGTTCTGTTTCTAATAGACATGTTATAATAAAGATCAAGCGAAAGGTTTGTATTAACCCATTTGGGCCCAGTGAATTATTCCATGTTTATATATTGGATTAGTACATTTTAGAAGTGTCGTCTGCAATATTTTAACGTCATCTTTAGGGCTGTTTTGACTATGGAAATTTCGAAACGAGTGCCAAACAGTTGGGATCCTGATCAGACACCGCATTATGCGGCGTCTGAACAGGATTTAAACTATATGCAAAGTCGCAGTGAAGAGTTATGTAATTGTTGAAACAAGTGCAATTTTCTAATCTGGCAGTTTAAAGCATTTAGAGCAGCGTATGCAATAAACTTTCTTAGTTTTCGACTAAACAGCTTCCTGTAGTTTTGTTTTATCTGCCCTGAAGAACCCCACCGTATTTTTTCTCCATTAGTGGTCGCTTAACCCTTTCTCTGCCTATGCTGACGACATGGTCGTTTGCAAAAAGATTTGATCATGTTTAGACGTCATGTAACGCGGCGTCTGAACATATTCTAAACTGTTTGTAATTCAGTTCAATGTTTCCTCCTAAGTGAAAACCGCATACAATTCCTGTTTCAGTGAAATCAGGCGGAAAATATAAGCAGACGATAATATTGCGGCGACTATGTTGTACAGGAATAAGTGGAAAAGTTAAAAATAATTCGACTGTGCGCTCGCATACTAGTAGGACCAAACGACAGTTCCATACAATTATATTACGTTGAAATGCATACGCACTTTGTATGAATAATTTACGCATTCAAACGATATACAAATGTACGTTATTCTTAAATGGCGATGGTTATACTTATGTTGTTGAATAAATAGTGTTAAAATTGTATCAAATGCGAGTTTAGGTAAGTATTGGACTTGCCCTTTTAAGCATTGCATGGATGTTTGGTCATGAGTTTAATGAGTGAGTATATGTTTGGGGAGAAATATTCTATCTGAAGGAAAAGCTTGTGCTAAAACAGTTCAATTTCAATTTCTTTATTACACTCAGTTCATGATTTACATCAAACAGACGATAATGAAACGGTGAAGGGGTAAAAAACTCACGGATTTTTTGGCAGTGAAAGGGTTAAGACAATCCCTAAAGTTTAAATTTCAGAAAGCAAACAAAATCAAGTGTTTTAAACAGATACATCTATGTACGTGATTTGGTTTAAGCTTTCTTTTTCAATCCCAAAATTGCGGAAGTCAATTCCTTCAATGTCGTACTCATTTTTTACTGCGTATGGTATAATGCTGAAGACATGTGAGTCATTTGCAAAACAAACGTAGCATGACACTCTCCGAAGTAATGACATGTACAACTATATTGAATCATGCATGTTCAATTTTTGATCGTGATCAAGATTATATCGTATTCTTATTTCGTGTCTTCAACAAATATAGAGTTTATTAAAAATCTTTAAACATTTCAAAGCGGTCGATATTTAAACACGAGAACAGTAATCGTGCTTAGTGACAGTTAGTTTCATTATTCTGACGGAATATGATAAGATAGTATTTTCGGAACCATATAAACAATTACAATTTATAGAAACTCCGAAATTGTAGGATGAAAATTCAATTCTCAAAAGAGACATATATTTTTCGTTTTGCTCCTCAATATTTCAAACTTTGATTTATAATAGAAATGAAATTTAATCATACATTACCTTCAAATGCACATCTATTAAATATGTATATCTACTTTATTATTACATCATTATTTTCAACAACTTGTTATACAATCGTTCCACGGTGGTTCAATATTCACGGAATAAAATCGCATAAGAATGCTGTAACTCAGAATAACCGTCATTGCAATAACTTTGCCTCTATCCTATATATTACGACAGAGGACATTAAATGTGATATGCAACTGTACTATCTCCGCATTTGTAAAACATGGAACATGAATTATGAGATTTCGGCTAGTAAAATATCCATGGGAAAAGCGAGTAGGAGTCCCAAAAGCTACCAAATCAATAACTAATCTGCCATATTAACAATGTTCTCTATTCATACAGCACGACGTTTTGAAAGTTTGATGTAATACTTTGAACTTTTGTTTGATTCATTTAGCTCTCGTACTACAGATTTTGGATTCAAGTGCAAGTGCAAATGGTTTGAGAGTCGCATACTCTGACCGAAAAAAAATGTTTAAAAATATTTCTGACACAGTACAAGGATGCATTATCGAGTAATAGTCGAACAATCTGTATTTGAGAAATACGACCGTTAATTTCGTTATTCCACCGAGGAAATGGATATGTGCCATGAGAAACATTGTTCTATATCTTAGCAGATGGTAGCATTTATGAAGCGGGTTGAAATAAAGTAAAATGCCCAATAACTCGCAGTTAGTTTTATTTTCAACCTGCTGCTGTAAGTGGTCACATGTTTTCAAAACCGGACACAACTTATGGGAAGGATTTAATACAATTATAACGGGGGGCAACATAAAAACTATGATATTATGTAAGTGAATAGCTTAATTACATGTAAAGTGATATCAGACATGGGAGAGTCTCGTATTTTGAAGTTTCCGACGTTCCATTTCCACTTTCTATCTACACCCCGTCTTGGTCTTTGTATAATCCACCATGTTGAACGATAACTATTTATTGGAGAATGTGACTTGCTAGGTATAGACACTACATGTAGCAGATCGCAGGGCAGACACATGCACATAGCTCTTTTTTGAAGTTATTGCTTTTTGGTGTCCTTAATTATGCGGTAAAGTTTATTAAAGGATTAATGATTAAAGTTCTCTTAAATGACCGTTTAACAGAACGCTTTATTGTGAATAAATGTCTGAACCGGTTTCTAATTAATTCAATTCAATCAAAAAGTATTTCATAAGAACTTCTCCATTTGGATTTTGTCAGACGTATTTGTTGGAACCTACAATGTTTTTTTTACATCTCTTTTATTTGTAATGAGTCATAAAAATAATTTTATATTCAGAGATCTTTTCGGCAAAAATATTAAAACATTGACCGGTGTTCCATGCATTCGTAAAGTATATTTGTCGCCCGTCTCCACACAATTAATTAATCCTTAGCCTGCTGATTTATCTTCTACAATAGATTTCCGCTTTTTTGTAAATTTTGCTCGACCAGACTCCGAAGTATTTTCAAATGAAAATTTAATCGCCTAACGCGCGATACGGGATGAATATAAATTCGTCGAAATTTGACTCAGCTTCAATGAAGCTTCCATTCCAGACTGAAGGGCAACATAGCATGTTTAAATGATGTAACTATACACAAATGGTTTACATTGGTAATATGTCCATTGGTCTGGTTTACCTGGGAATTTCTGACACTTGTCTTCAGAAAACTGTTAAAGGAGGTTCCGTGACATAAATCGATCATATTTGCTCTTAGTGATCGAAGGGAGACACACAAAGCATAACAATATTTACAGTGGTTTAATGAAATATATTATACGATTGTATTAAAATGCCTGTATTGTAATCGGTCACATATAAGGAACTGAAACGTATTACTTTGATTAAATGCCTATTTTTTACAAATAGTATATTCAATGTCATTAACAGTGCTTTCTCTCTACAGAAACATCCAATGGGAGACAGGAATTGAATGCGTTGTTCGGATGGAGTTGTTATAGGGAGGGGAATAAAGATGTGGCTAACATTTGCAAACAGCTCGAATTCAGATCAGACGCCGCATAACGCGGCGTCTGATCTGGACTCAATATATGTGTTACTCGTCATTGTATCTAATCTGTCAAAGTGTTCACTAATATGTAACTTTGAGAAAAAGTAGCAGACGACAATTGTAAGCAGACGATATTGCAGCAGATCAAGCGTAAGACATAATTGTCTTGATTGAGAAATGGCGGCAAGGGTTGGTGTATGGAAGGAGACGTTGTCCGAAGACCATTGCAGTGAGGGAGCACTTCACAATGAACAAGTATAATTAAAATTGAACAATTAATACAACCGAAGTACAAATAGCAGTAGTATTTAATAATCATATAAAGAGTACTGAAAACTATTCTAATTTACACATTATGCAAGTAAATCTCCAGCTTCTTATCCTGTGAGTGTTAAGCACAGGCACGCTAACAAAAACAACAACAATATTCACACATTTATTTAAACCACACGTCAAAGTTCGAAAGAATAGTATTTTGAGATACTCCTATGAATTAACCATTGAGTCAGAATTTCTCACCTGTGATGGTAGATTGCCGCACCTCTGTCGGCAAATGTATAACGTCTATTTAAGAGAACAATCATTGTTGCAACCTGTTTCAGAATCTGAAGATTTTAATCTACACAATGTTAAACTGGGTAGTCAACTACATGTATTCGGTTAAATAAGCTGGAACCTGACCAACTGAACAGTTGAACATCACAGTTATCAGCTTAAATTCAGTTCTAGCGAGTATGGGTAGTTAATGTGGTTGTTTCAAAGCATGTCTTGAACAATCATACGTGCTTACAGTGGAGAATCTGTTATTCTTTCCCGTTTAAACGCAAACGTACGCAAACGCAAAACACTAAAACGTAGAAAAGAACAACTTTTGGACAATTCTGATAATTCTTGTTGGCAAACAGTTTGGAGCCTGATCAGACGCCGGGTTACCCGGCGTCTGATCTGGCTTCAAACTGTTTGCACTGGAAATAATAGTTTTAGCGTAAACGCGTTTATTGGGAAAGAATAACAGATTCTCCACTGTAGTTTCAAACAAGATTGGCGCAAATGTTTCATATTCTTTGCATTCTTAGGACATCACACTAAGAGACTCAATATAAAATTGAATTGCAATAATTCAAATGACATATGACTAGTGCAAGAGCAAGATTTACTTATACTTCTTTCAGAACTGGTACGTGGTGTTTACACCATTCGCGAGATATGTTTTTAATTTTCCTTTAAGTGGCTCCTACTGCACTCACCACCACTCAGAAGCCAGTATGGTTTCATTACTTTTGAACACCCACATATAAACCCCTATCAATCCCTTACCCCGAGTATAACAGTTATTTGTTCACAATTTTCAAAAAAAATCTTGATCTGACGCCTCATAACGCAGATGCTGATCAGGATCCAAACTGTTTGAGACACGTTTCAATATTTCTTAAGTCACAATAGCTAAAATTGAAGTATAGGAAATAAAAGCGATCGGCTTTCGTTTAAAATTGATGATGTCAAGACAATGAAGGGGTAAATACGGTTGGGCTTAACACTTAGTATGCTAAAATTCTTTTATTAGCTATTCCGCTATTGAATAATGACCAGTATAATTATGTTAAATATTAGGTGGCTTTTTAAATCATACATCAGAAACATAAGCATAAAAGGAACGTTTACTATCTGCATCAATCTTGGTCTTCACATTTTTCAAAATATACAAATTTCCTTAATTAAATGGTGCAGATAACATATTTCCCAAGCACTCAAGGGATTTTCCATTTCATTTAAATTAAGTCAATGCATCACGAAAAAGGTCAGGGAATGAGACGCACGGGAATCTTAATAAAACCTCTAATACTGGCTTGAAATTAAACAGTGGCCAGGCAATCGTAGAGAAAATCGGTAACAATTCATGGTCAGAGCTGCGTGGGTTTCTGAAAAAATTGCTCTAAACATTACGTACTTATATGAACCATATTTCTACATTGGTAACCTTTACAATGCTTTTCATATTTTTGTGTACTGTCTTCAACTATTCTTAATATTCTTTTGAGTCATTCAATCCTAGCGACGAGCATACTCGTCTTTAACAACAGTGTAATGAGTACACTTTTCCTTGTGGACCTACAAGAGCCCTCTGATTTCGGTCTGCACTATTTCTTATATTGCAATATATTCTAAAATAAATCCGCAAAAGTCACAATTGAACTTGACTTAATAAGAATGTGTCGGTTTAAGTTTCTGAGATGAATTTGTTAATATTGATTTCTCTAAGGATTATATTTCGAATGTGGAACAATGTTTGATGCAGATGAGCTGCCGATTTACTCACAAATAAGTGACAGCTTGCTGAACCTATTTGTGCCCACGATCCCATATATGAGACATATGCAAACTGTGTCGACTCTGATCAGACGCCGCATTATGCGGCGTCTGATTAGAGTCGACACTGTTTGCTGATAGGAATTTCATTATAAAACAAAACGAAAATAAAAAAATTGACCAGGCATCCCTTAGATAAAAATGGATTTATCTGATATAAAACATAAAAGAATCCACTGGGTATAAATGGGTTAAAGTAAATTTGTGATTCTGTAGTTTTGTACATCATCGCATCAGTGGTTAAACAATATATACTTCAAGGATTTGCACGTTTAATGTGATCGAAAATGTTTGTTCTGTTTCAAGTTATAAAAAAAGTTTAATACTTAACCCTTATGTATTCATCTTAGCACTTGATACGAAAAATACATGTTTGCTTGTAGTGATACGTTAAAACATTAGATCTTTCACTAACAACGCCTGTTAAAGTATTATAGGACAATTCCAATTCAACCTTGGTTACTGTTGTTTATGACAACCTGTTACATTTGACATCCAGACTGTCAATATCCTGTTGTAAGTAGTGTGTCATTATGCATTCAAAAAGTCTGGAAATAGTCATGCACGCAGCTTAACCATATTCCGATAGCCCTTTACTTTAAGATAGTAGACAGATATCATCTTAATGAATGTGACTTGTTCAGACACTCTTAGCGTTTAGTTTTTCTGTTTTCGTTAACCCTTTACCCGAAGGTCTATTTCAAGTACATGTATTGCAAATAGGTGATCACTTAAAGCAGGTTAAAAGTTAAGCAGAATGAGCCTTAAGGCACATTCTTCTTTACATACAACCTGCATTAAGCTATTTTATACTAAGTTGTTGAAAATATTATTATGGTACATGTTTATAACTGTATCAATTGGAACTACTGTTTCAGTGGATGGTTTAATTAAATTTGCTAAAAGGAGCTTCTATTTGTTAAAGGGCTCATGGTAAATCATGTGATAATCAATCAGTTCAATCAAAATGTTCCGCCGACCTACTTGGCGTCCCATCAAGGATACCCGTCCAATGAATTGATGATATCATCATTCCGCTGACAATATGCCGAGAGCTCTTCCGTAGTTGTTAAGGTCATCACATATATAATTGTACTGTCTGAAAGCTTGTCAGAATTTAGATTGCTATATCCGCATGCGTATGTGAGCTATCCTGTTTGGTGTGTCATTAAAATGGTTTATTGGTCCTGGGTTAATGAGAGGTTGTTCTTACGAACATGTTGCAGCTAATCGTTAAGATGTAGACACATGTCTATACAGCTGAATGTTGCATAACCAATTTTATGAGAAAAGGGTAAATCATATTTGCTAGATAATGTTGCTCGTTTACCGTGCTTCGTTGGTATTCAAACACACTGATTCGCGTCCGATCAGAGTGTCGCTGTACAACAACTTTGTTTAACTAACAAACACACATATCTCTGAGATATATGCATTAGATAATCAAGTATGGATGTGTTTTCGATGTAATAATATATGTATCCTTAGATATTGGCGCTGAGTATCTTTTGGCATTTTTCAATACATATATTCTACTAAAACAGTACGTGGTGTTTTGTTTCCTGAGTATGTTAATTGCAAACATGCATATTGACTGTATTTCTATATTGTACAGTTAACCCATTTGTGCCAATCGTCCTATAAAAAGGAAATTAGCTAACTTTATAGAGTTTAATCGAGTGCCAAATTATGCGGCGTCTGAAAAAAGTCTATATTGTTTGCAGAAAAAACTTTCCATATTAAACAAACCGAAAATGAAACTTTACTCCAGGCCCAGTCTTTATTTCACTGTACTACAGTTGCAACGTGTCAATCACGTATCGCGTTAAAATCGTATGCACTAGATAATTGTATTGAACTTTTTAATTAATAAAGCTTTTCATGAAAGTGTAAGGAAGTTTTGGTACCTGATACGCTTCTGGAGCTACGTGATTTGCAAATCCAAAGGTTGAACAAAACAATTCAGAGCGTTCTTGATTCAGTTTTTGCATTCATTATAACCATCAATAATATAATTATATAGTTATTTGTGAAATACTAGGATGACAATTTCTTTGAATTACAAGTATGTTATTTCAGCAGACCGAGAAGATTATTCCTCTAAGGAAATGAAATATGACAATTTTCTCAGCTGCAATCAGGTTGTTCCAAATGTGATATGTGCAGCTCCGTTTTGCAATGACTTTCCTCTGTACTTTTCATCCTAATTGACAATTTCAGTATGTCAATATTGTTCCAATGCGAGCATAATCATGTTAACTCAAACAGGATCAAACTCACTTGGTTTCCATTTTGAGGCACATGGGTTCTTCGTATGAAATTTAGGCAACTTAAACAAATAATTTGTTCGGAGGTGTTACATTCCATTGTTGCCATCAAGAGGAAGTGTAGTCTGTGTAATGAAAATAACAGATATTACATTTCACCATACTCAGTCTGGTTATTCGACCAGTACCATATATTTTGAAAAGCATTGACTTGGGTTTCTTCTGGTTTTTATTAAGTCAATTTCTAAAGCACAAGGTCGATGAACAAGACGCACTTGAATTTCAATAATGCCTCTACATATTGACTTTTCTTAAATGTAAGCAAGTTGTGGGAGACAGTATGACGTATTTTGCAGAAAGCGAAGAAGACAATATTATTTCCCAAGAAACTTGTTCACGCTAAATATAAATGCACCTAGAAAATAAACTGGACCTGGAATAGGCGTCCAACTACCCAGAGTCTGATATGGATGGCCGTTTAATATATTTGCCATTCAGATTAATGCAATGCGCTAATATCTTAACCATTTATCAAATAGTCTGTTTCAAATGTTTTTTGTTACACAATAACTACTTAAAGCAGTGATTTCGTATTCTGCGTTACTTTCTGCAAACTTTAAGGTTATCATCTGTTAGAGTGAAAAATATAGTATAATACATATTCACGACATTATAAATTGAAACTGTTTTCTTTGGTAGAGAGATTCATTGTAAACGCTAAAAAGCGCTTCTACATAGGAAATGGTTAAACAAGCTCTATTTTTTTTCTCATTTAATTGCATTATTTTTGCATCGTTTCATTCATAAAATGATAAAGAATATAGGTATTTTGCACGATTCTGTGTAAATTGATATCTACATAATCCCGACCACTGCATGTGTAGTCCAAGCCTGAGGACTCAAATATAGTTAGTTCACGAACAAAAGTGTAATGACGCTATATAGCTGCATCTAATGAATTCGTCTTTCTTTGGATTACACCGTACTTTTTTGTAGGAAGAGAGGCACTTTCTTTTTTTAATGTTAATTTCAAGAAAGAATTGCTAAATTATTACAGTACTAAGTCATAAGATTGTTTTCCTGTTAAAAAAACATTTATGAGCAAACAATGTCTCCTTTCAGCAAAGAATTGGGTAATCTCACTTGATCAAATTTGTTCAATATTGCGTTAATGTTTCTTTTAAATCAAGTGACAGCTACGCAAACCCAAGAGGCTTTTTTGCTGTCAACGTTGACCTAAGAGAACACTGCCTATCTTAGAAACCATTTGAGAAATATTTGAGAAATAGACAAACATATCATCACATGGGAATGACTTTGTTAGAACAACAAATACTGTTTTCAAATGATCATTACCTTGTTATTGTAGAATATTATGTGAAATTTCATGAAATTCCGGTCGGAAGTTGCTGAGACAACGGGATCCAATATAGCAATTAGAGCAAGACCAAAGATTCAAACATAGGGGAATAACTCTGTAAGAATAATAACTAACTGAATCACTTTATCAGGCACGTAGCTTGTCTTGTTAACTCACTAAACCCTAGTGAAGCATATATACGACCTTTACCGAAAGTATATGTATTAAGAGTACACTCGTCTAATGCAAACAGTGACGTTCCTGATTAGAGGGCTCCTACAGGAGCCCTTTAATCTGGAACTTCGCTGTTTGTCATTTTGCACTATATTATAAAAGAAACTTAAATAGTCATAATGGACCAGCCTTAATTGTATTTCTGTCACAAACAATCTAACTCCAATACACCATTAACTTTGTTGAGAAATAGTAAGTCTTTTGAGGATTTTCCTCTGCTCATGCCAGGGCAAGCTCTGTTGCATTATTTTGAAATAGATATAACAGGATAGCCAGACAACAAATTACCAATTTTGGACATCATGACATGTGAATAGCAGAACAAATTGTCATTAATGATAGTGTATGAAAATCGTCAGGATATCGCATGTCAGCAAATATTTACTTACGCTATTTTACTATTCTTTGACAACACCATTTCAACATCTGATCAGTTTAATGAGAAATACAGGCGACAAACTTAAAAGCTATGCATAATGTAACGAGAATCAAATGTTTTGATTTGATAACGTTGTTTTTGGAAACATGATCGTTAAACTTGAGGCGTCTAAATTAATAGGCGTACACATCAGCTTAGGATGCCGAAAAGCGTTTGAGCACACATTGGGATGATGTAGTGTCGCATACTGAATTCATGCAACCGTACCCTTGACTTAAACTTTGATTGCAATTATAACAAACATTTGCCTGGAACATAAATATTATAAACAATTCCAAACCAACAAGAATATCAATGTTTGTGTATGGGTACATGTTTGGATGGTTGACTGTCGTGTTCCATTTTCATGTACAGTGATCCCTCTCTACAACGACACCCAAAGGGAGACAACGATTATGTGTGATGTGTGGAGGGAGTCGTTATAGAGAGGGAAAGAAGCTTACATTTTCAAACAGCTTGAATTCAGATCAGACGCCGCGTAACGCGGCGTCTGATCTAGATTCAAGCTGTTTGTTACTCGTCATAATGATTTTTCTGTCAAGATGTCAATTATGTTAGAAAAACAGCTGACAACAATTTTATGCAGACGATATTGCAGCAGTAAAATCGTTAGTCATAATAATCGAAACAGTGAATAGCTTCGTTGTAAGGAGGGAGTCGTTGTTCGGAGGGCCGTTGTAAGGAGGGAGCATTGTAGCTTTTACCTTGATATAAGCCCTTGACTTCAACTATAGAACAAGCAAGAAGGGAACATTCCTAACTAAATCAGTTATACAAGTAGGTACTAACTTTTGTTTGTAAAGACACCATTGCTTTGTAAAGTGTCGCATATACATGTACTTGTCATGGCATTGTGCCCTTAACCTTGCCCTTTGATTGTAATTTAAACAAATAATTGGCAAGAGAATATTTCCCATAAAATCAGCTGGTTCGACAGTACATCAAAGGATATCATTTACCATTTTCGACGCCATATGACAAGTTCACGTGTCGCGGTGCCGTAAAACCCAACTCAATCAATCAATCAAAATCATTTTAAGGTGCTCTGTGAATTACACGTGACCTTTGATGTTTGGCGTCCATTAAAGACAAAACTTGTCTTGAACCTATTTGCTATACCGCATAATCTAGGAAATACGTATTTGATTGAATACATCTTAGAATGTCGGACCTTGACCCCCAACTTTTAAGTGCAATTATAGGAAACCTTGTCCGGTTTATGTGCTATAAAACATCAGCAAGGTATACCAAACTCTAGTAGGTGACTGCACCATAAGCTAGCGGTGTAGTGCGTATAGTTTTATGTCAAGATGACATTTGGTCTTGTCACGTGACCTCAACAAAAGAAGATATTTGTCCCCATCAATTGTCCTACATTACGTCAGAGGTATAAAACTTAACCCATTTACGTCAAGTGGATTCTTCCATGTTTTAAACATGTATTTGTTTAGTCCATTTTTAGCTCACCTGAGCCAAAGGCTCAAGGTGAGCTATTGGGGTGGCCCTGTGTCCGGCGTCCGTCTTCGTCTGTCGTGCGTCGTGCGTCGTCCGTCGTCGTTAACAATTGCTTCAAATGACATCTCTTCCTATACGGCTTGACAGAATTCAACCAAACTTTACAAAAATGTTCCTTGGGTCAAGCTCTTTCAAATTTGTTCAAAGAATTGAAAACAATGCAGAACTCTGGTTGCCATGGCAACCAAAGTGAAAAAATAAGGAAATCTTAAAAAATCTTCTTGTCAAAATATGAAAGGGCCAGAGCTTACATATTTGGCACATAGCAGTATCTACTGGTCCTCTATCAAGTTTGTTCAAATTATGCCCCTGGGGTCAAAATTGGCCCCGCCCCGGGGGTCACAGATTTACATAGAGTTATATAGTGCAATTTTCAAATGTCTTCTTCTCGGAAACTGATGTTGCCAGAGCATTGATATTTGGCATAGTGACACTTCTAGATGTCCTATACGAAAATTGTTCAAATGGTTCTTGTCAGTTGCATAACTAGGTCACAGGAGCTAAAAATAGATTTTTTTTCATTGAAAACTTAAAAAATCTTCTTGTCTGAAACTACAAGGGCCTGAGCTTAGATATTTGGCACATAGCATCGCCTACAGGTCCTCTATTTAGTTTGTTCAAATTATGCCCCTGGAGTCGAAATTGGCCCCGTCCCGGGGGTCACAGTTTTACATAGAGTTATATAGTGAAATTTTCAAACGTCTTCTTCAGTGAAACTAATATAGCCAGAGCTTTGATATTTAGTATGGTGACACTTCTAGATGTCCTAAACCAAAATTGTTCAAATGGTTCTGGTCGGTTGCATAACTAGGTCACAGGAGCTAAAAATAGATTTTTTTCAATGAAAACTTAAAAAATCTTCTTTTCTGAAACTACAAGGGCCAGAGCTTAGATATGTGGCACATACCATCGCCTACAGGTCCTCTATCAAGTTGGTTCAAATTATGCACCTGGGGTCAAAATTGGCCCCACCCCTGGGGTCACAGTTTTACATAGAGTTATAGAGAAAATTTGAAACGTCTTCTTCTCTGACACTAATATGGCCAGAGCTTTTATATTCGGTATGGTGACACTTTTAAATATACTTTACATAATTTGTTCAAATTGTTCGGGTCTGTTGCATATCTAGGTCAGTCCTGGACCTAAATTATTATCGCCATTTTTTCAGCTATTTTCGCAGGTGAGCGAAATATGCCCCATGGGGCTCTTGTTTATCAAAGGGGTGCCTGGTCAAAATTCTCATTTTCATTTTGTTTTATATTGAAATTCCTATCAGCAAACAGTGTAAACACTGATCAAAAGCCGCAGCATGCGGCGTCTGATCAGAGTCTACACTGTCTGCCTATGTCCCACACATTTGATCGTTGGTACAAATGGTTTAATGTGTGTGACATCATAGGGTGGCGTATTGTCAAGAACGATGTTCTGACTACTTGACTTTGCACACTGACCTGAAGTATATAAGCAGTTTTTACCGAACGTATATCTTAGGCTACAGGTAAGTGTATTAGTAGGGGATATCAAACTGGGTGAGTGTACATAAATATTTTAAGGTAATGACGGGCTGATACTAGATGTCTAGCGTCTATTAATAACAGAGCTTGTCCCGACAATATTCCCTATGCCAAATCAAAATATGACATGCGAGTACATTGAAACCCCTCTTAACCGGACATGTGTGGGGACAATATCAAGTTCCGATTGAGAGGTTGTTCCAGTTAAAAGAGGTTTTAACCCATTAGCCTATAGAAAAATTCTAGGATGTAAGGTAACTGACCAGTTAAAGTGAAGTAATACAGCAAAGACGTACAAATGCGAATTTATGGTGTAATGGGCTAACGGGACCAAAGTTTTGTCCGGTTTAGAGAGGATTCAGGTTTTTTTAGGAACCGGTTTCGAGGGGTTCCATTGTACATCTAGAATTGTCAATATCAACTTTAGGTTTCCGTGACCTTGACCATTGATTTTTATGTCGTAGTATGTCACTTTTCTTCTGAAGCATTGTGATGCTGGCTGTCGGTCAAACGCAAATATGGAAAACGTTACAGATGTCACTGAAAGAGGAACACAAAGGGTAACTGTTGTTCAAACAGTAACTGGTTGTCTCTTTCTATTTTATACCTGGGAATTACTTTTTCTATCTTATCCATGGACACAAATAGTTGTTCCAACTAAGCAAACCACATAATGTTGGTCTGCTGGTAAAAATTGCCAATTTCTGGAGGTCTAAACAGAAGATCAAGCCTGTTTCTAAAATGAAGGAACAATTCTAAAGAAGAGTTGGTCCAGAAATCTACTTATAAATATACAGAGAAACAAGAAGATTTGAGAAGCAACTCCAGTCAAGGTCAATTGCTAAGTATGGATAAGATAGGACATGCTTAGGACTGCAAAACAGCAGCCATAGCAACAGATGACATCATGATGACGTCATGACATCAACTCGACGTTGTGACGTCATTATGTTGAAACCACATCAACTGATGACATCATAATGACTGTCATCATCAAAAGCTGTGTAAATAACACATGCTTAGAAACCATGATGCCAAACAAAGGTCACATGGTAGCAACCGTCAGGTATAAAAGTGAGATGCCACAATGGTACATCTCATTCATTCTGATGAGTCCAAACAAGGACGAAACTAGTCAATGATATGTGACACCAAAGTAACATTCCAGCCGGGTTTTCTCTTGTCAGTTTTCTATATTTTTGTATTGTCTACTGCTTATGCTGACAAGGGAAAATTGTCTGGACCGAAATGGACAGTACACAAACTGCAGAAGCTGCTCTTGCTTTGCTGTTTAGATAACCTAAACGGAACAAGTCTCCAGAAGAGGTCTGCTTCAAACAGGAGCAAGTCCCCAGAAGAGGTCTGCTTCAAATAGGAGCAAGTCCCCAGAGGAGCTGCTTCAAATAGGAGCAAGTCCCCAGAGGAGCTGCTTCAAATAGAAGCAAGTCCCCAGAGGAGCTGCTTCAAACAGGAGCAAATCCCCAGAGGAGCTGCTTCAAATAGGAGCAAGTCTCCAGAGGAGCTCCTTCAAATAGAAGCAAGTCCCCAGAGGAGCTGCTTCAAACAGAAACAAGTCCTCAGAGGAGCTGCTTCAAATAGGAGCAAGTCCCCAGAGGAGCTGCTTTAAATAGGAGCAAGTCCCCAGAGGAGCTGCTTCAAATAGGAGCAAGTCCCCAGAGGAGCTGCTTCAAACAGGAGCAAGTCCCCAGAGGAGCTGCTTCAAATAGAAGCAAGTCCACAGAAGAGCTGCTTCAAAAAGGATCAAGTCTTCAGAAACCGGGCTCATAGAAGTTTCGGTTTGTAAACCTTCCTTTTCCTTTAGGAAGTCTAAACTAGCAAGGGTAGCAAGCTGTGGACGTGTCTATTCCCAACCAGCATCATTCTGTTTCCACTTATTTATGTCGTAGTATGTCACTATTCTTCTGAAGCATTGTGATGCTGGCTGTCGGTCAAACGCAAATATGGAAAACGTTACAGATGTCACTGAAAGGGGAACACAAAGGGTAACTGTTGTTCAAACAGTAACTGGTTGTTTCTTTCTATTTTATACCTGGGAATTACTTTTTCTATCTTATCCATGGACACAAATAGTTGTTCCAACTAACCAAACCACATAATGTTGGTCTGCTGGTAAAAAATTGCCAATTTCTGGAGGTCTAAACAGAAGATCAAGCCTGTGTCTAAAATGAAGGAACAATTCTAAAGAAGAGTTGGTCCAGAAATCTACTTATAAATATACAGAGAAACAAGAAGATTTGAGAAGCAACTCCAGTCAAGGTCAATTGCTAAGTATGGATAAGATAGGACATGCTTAGGACTGCAAAACAGCAGCCATAGCAACAGATGACATCATGATGACGTCATGACATCAACTCGACGTTGTGACGTCATTATGTTGAAACCACATCAACTGATGACATCATAATGACTGTCATCATCAAAAGCTGTGTAAATAACACATGCTTAGAAACCATGATGCCAAACAAAGGTCACATGGTAGCAACCGTCAGGTATAAAAGTGAGATGCCACAATGGTACATCTCATTCATTCTGATGAGTCCAAACAAGGACGAAACTAGTCAATGATATGTGACACCAAAGTAACATTCCAGCCGGGTTTTCTCTTGTCAGTTTTCTATATTTTTGTATTTTTGCATTGATTTCAATTATAGAATTACAGGTATTTACTACATTACATTAGCTAGAGATAAAGAATTTAGAATGCGAATAGATTTTGGGATGATATTACATCCCGAGGTCAATAAACAATTAAGAAGCATATATACCTTACTGTAACACAGACTCAATCCTTTACCTTTACCTTTACTCGTAGGTGTCGGTGGTCAAGTGGTAGGACGTTCGACTAGGAAGCGAGAGGGTCCTGGTTCGAGCCCTGTCAGGATCACTGACATTTTTCTGAGCAAACAATTAACCCTACATTGCTCCACTTCACCCTGGTGAATGAAATGGGTACCTGTGAGAGAAATAAGTCAATGTGTCATGGCTGCTACTAGCGCCGTATGTTAATGGCCGACTTGTGACTCGATGAACAGGGAGGTAATTGTAAAAGTCGGCAGAATATGATATACGTAAATGAAGACTTGAGAAACCCAAACATTTACCTTTACCTGATAGCCTATATGTAGTATTGAAGATAGGTGACTTCTAAAGCAGGTTGAAAATAAAGCAGAATGCGCCTTAAGGCGTATTCTGCTTTACTTTCAGACTGCTTTATGCTATCACGTGCTCAACTATAGAAAACATCCCCTATAATATATAAATAACTATTTTCTTTCCGCGGAGGAATAAATCATATTTGCTAAAAGGCGCTTCTAATGGGGAAGGGTTAACGCATTTACTCACAAGTCCAACAACACATGCACTGACACATAGGTTGGATCTTGATCAGTATCAAAACTGCTTGACACTTGCATGAATTTTTTACAATCAACAACATATAAATTCAAATTCATTAATCCAGATGGGCGAACAACCAACAAACAATGATATTGCAGTGACAGTGCTAACCGTTTCGAGCCAGGAGTCGCATAAAGTCGACTATGCAAACAGTTAAGTTCACACTCCGTCTCATCAGGATTCAAACTGTTTGATTCTATTTTCGTTATTTTTAAGTCATGCTTCCTTAATTATAATATGGCAGGCAACAAAACTGAAGCAGACGACAATATACCTCACGATTAAAAACATAGAGTTCATCTTTTTCTCAACACAAATGTAGTATTCGATGAACTTGTATGTGATGTTAATTTAAACATGTTACTACTGTACTTCCGTCTGCTTAAAATGTCATCCGCAAAAATTCCCGTCGCCGAGTGACTTAGAGGCTGGTCCCTATCTTTACTTGATGCTGTACCAGTCTAGATGCAATTACATGTAGTAGGAGAGGATTACGTATCCAAGAACATTCCATTTATTTGCCTTGTCAAGTTACGTTGGTCTAATTGATAGCCAGACGGCCAATGATAAGATCAGTTGTTTGACTTCTGCCGTTGTCATTCAATTAAGATGTGCACCACATGAAGTGTATATCTATTATTTTTGTTGCTTTTTATGCCCCCGGAATCTATAGATGCGGAGGCATATAGTAATCGTCCTGACCGTCCGTCCGTATGTAACAGGTTAAGTAGATTTTACCGTTTCGTCTAGCATCAACACCGCTTACTCAAATGCTTGGATACTTATACAGTTGATGACTTGGACTAATCTCTATCCACTAATATCACCCAACCTCGATGTAATCGTCCTGACCGTCCGTCAGTCCGTAGGTAACAAGTTAAGTAGATTTTACCGTTTCGTCTAGCATCAACACCGCTTACTCAAATGCTTGGATACTTATACAGTTGATGACTTGGACTAATCTCTATCCACTAATATCACCCAACCTCGATATAATCGTCCTGACCGTCCGTCAGTCCGTAGGTAACAAGTTAAGTAGATTTTACCGTTTCGTCTAGCATCAACACCGTTTACTCAAATGCTTGGATACTTATACTGTTGATGACTTGGACCAATCTCTATCCACTAATATCACCCAACCTCGATTTTGACCTTGACCTTGACCTTATTTGGACTTAAAACATTTGAAGTGGGCTATTTCTTGGTTAAGTAGATTTTACCGTTTCGTCTAGTATCAACGCCGCTTACTACAATGCTACAATAGCCTCGTTTTAACTTAAAAATACGGATATGTTTGACTTAACCGAGCAAAAAATAATGCAATTCAAGTGTTGAAAAACCGGATGGTTCGAATTAAGCGAGTTCGAGATATCGAAGTTCTACTGTTTATGAATGTTTGAATATAAAACGTTTTGAGCATGGAAGTTGAAGCTCGGTAACTCCTTGTCCATGGATCAAGATAAGAGGACGCAAACTAAACATAACTATCCAACCTTTTTCTCACTTATTTCAGCACCGATTTCTATGATGTCACTTCTCAAAAGCATCGTTCCAATGAGCAGTAACACCTTAGGTTTTAATGCAGAAACTATAGTGAAGATGATGAAGAACTCCGCTAATCTAGAGCTTTGTTTGTCTAGTCTGGCTCAAAACGGACGTACTTGTACTATCACAAATGCATTTTACCATGCCATGAGAAAACCTGACTTATTGCATTGCAAACAGTGTAGATCAAGGCTAGCCGTCGCATCAAATACACGGCGACTGGTATTGAGCTTCACTGTTTGACACCCATATGCATCAATAGCATTTTATGGAGCTGTATTCTATACGGTATTTAGTAGGGTAGACCAAACTCATATACATATCCTGGGTTGACAACAGTACAAAGCTTGTACAATGTTGCAATGCAAAAAGGATGAATTTGTTATGCACGTCTTCTCTACCGCAAAATATTCCAGCACAATGGATCGTTTTACCGTAGAATTGTATTTTCTTTTTACAAAAAAAACCAAACAAATTATTTAGTCTGTTTAAGGAAGAATAATAATTAAACATTTATCGTGCTTGAGAACGATCTCAGATTCAATGCAAACGCTTCATTACACTGGACTCACATGTCGACGGTTGTTTTATGTTAGCTGAAAGTACCATAAAAACCTTTCGGTGAGAGATTTTACTTTTGTACTGCTTCAAGTTGTCATCTACAGTTGACAATGACAGACGAAATTTTGATATGAGTCTCAAACAGTTGTGATCCTGATCAAACGGTCTGCGTCCAACCTGTTTTAAAACTCGATTCAAATCGCCTACGGTGTTGACGTAGTTAAGAAAGCAGATGCCAGTTGGACAAACGTTAAGAATCTCGTACGCGTCTAAATTGTTGTTATGCGCTACCTTTTTGCTCTGTCCTAGGGTCGTTTTCAACATTACTGCTTTTATAGCAGATTGAAAGTTGTGTCTGTGCAGTTTGTAGCATTAATTTCGAATTAAGGGCTTTGAATGGAACATCACAAGGTTTTGAGAGATGATTTCCCCAAAGTGTTAGAAATGTAATTTGTTTCAACTACGTGTCTTCTTTAAATGTATTATGTCATGCTTTATCAGAGAACAGTTCAACTCTTTACATTTGTTTTGTCACCAAGGATCGCTAGAATTGAATGTTTTTAGCAAGGAAAATTAATTTTGCTAAGATTTCTGACAGATATTATAAATATGAACAAAACATTCACATCCCTATTGTATTCGGGTGAATTCATTTAGCCATAGAATAATCCATATAAAACAGACGTTTTCAAGAGCGTTTCAATATATACATTTTATTCATTTCCAAACCAGACTTATACCCCCATTTCACTAGACGGCGATCTATGGCGCTCTGTGAGAGCTCCGCAGGTCGCAAGGATCGCAATGAGTGCTACCTGAGCGCAAATGGATCCATGAGCGCCAAGGTCGCGGTCGGTTAACTCCACTACACAAAGATCCGTGATGCTCTTGCCAGAACGCCATCAGATCGCCAATTGATCGCCTTAGTCGCAATCGGAGCGCTAATTGATCGCCAATGTCGTACCCGGAGCGCTATCGGATCACATTAGAGCGCCACAATGATCCAACAATGCAAAATAGTAGATATTTCGCGCTTCGTGGCGATCTGATAGTGATTATAAGTATGTTAAAATATCCGATAGTATTTTTTATCGATAGATCCAAATTGGTGTACCTCGACGCCTCATCCGGATCCAAACTGCTGTACACATATACAATGATGATACCAAAATGTGTGTTAATATGATTGCGTTCAACATTGATTTTAATGTGCGTTAGAACATCTGTAGAAGCAATTAAATAAAAAACACATATTTCTAAAGACCTGTGGCAGTACGAACGTAATGCAGAAAGCTCCTATATGAATTGTCTGCATAACTTTGCTACTGCATTAAGTGGACACATGTCAAAAAGAAAGCAGCTATATGTATGGCTATTTGCCTAAACATCTGCTGCCGAATCTAAAACGAATGAGCGCGGTAGAAAGCCACAGGTCTTCATAGGATATCTCCTTAATCAGATCAAGTAGAGCGCTAACAGAGCTGTAATGGATCCCTATCGGTCGCCGACATCGCTATCGGATCTCTTTAGAGAGCCAAATATTGCGTTGGTCGCCATTGAAGCGCAAATAGAGCTCGGTGGATCGCATATTTGTCAGATTTGAGCGCCAACGGAGCGCAATCTGATCATTTAATGTCGCAGCATTTTTCATGAATTTAAAGTCGACCAATGACCATAACGTCGCTATCGGATCTAATAGATCGCTAACGGATCTCAATCGGAGTGTTATCTGATCGCAATCGGATTTTAAATGCCCTTAGATGGCCTCATCCTGAGGCGACCTATGGCGCCCTGTCGGAGCAGGGAGATCGCCATCGAGGGCCGTCTAGTGGAATGAGGGTATTAGGCTATAATCTTAAAATATGTTGGTCACACTTGTCGTCTATTAGGATCCACTTTGTTAAACCCTTCCCCCAATCGAAGAGCGCATTTTTTTTCTCAGCTAAGGAAATATATTTCCTAGTAAATATAAGCTTAAAGCATGTTAAAATTAAGCTAAATGCGCCTTAAGGCACAGTGAAACCCCACTGAACCTGACATATGTTGGAAGAACATAATGTTCTGTTTGAGAGGGGCTTCTAGTTCAAATGGACTTTAACCAATAATTCAATAGTATATTTCTAATATTGAAGATAGCTGACCACTCACACAGGTTGAAAGTAAAGCAGAATACGCAAGACGCATTATTCTTTACTCTCAATCTGCTAGAGGTTATCATCTGCTACAATGTCATAAGTTGAACTTTTTTCTTTTGTGTAGGAAGAAAGCAAATAATTATGTAAAGAGTCGTGATTTGGGTGTAATGGGAACAATAATGAAGGGATTGAACCGGCAGCAAAGTTTGTGTCCGGTTAAGAGAGAATTCCGGTATTTGGAGGTTTCTGTTTGGAGGGGTGCCATTGTACTGACTGTTTGTTCAATTTTGAATCTGTCTGAAAAAAAGGCCCTTTAGCGGTCGAAATATTTAGATAGAGCAATGTTATAATTTAATGCAACATTTTCAGGCAAATTCAATTTTCAGAACTCCGTTGAACTACGGCTGCGTTTCGTTTTTGTAGAAACGGTGGCAAACGTTGTTGTAAGGATGGAATCGTTGTTTTGAGGAGCGTTGTAGAAAGTGAGCACTGTTTTTAAAAACGTGATTAAGCCACATTTTAACTGAAAAAGACACGGGCCACTTCGAGTTTGAGACCAAGAGGTTCGACTGTCTTAAAACAGAAGTTCCTAGCACACTACGCATCTCTTTAAAAGAAAGTGTGCACGCTATGCAGACGGACTGATTCAACGCTATACAGTGGAGAATCTGTTATTCTTTCCCAATAAACGCGTTTACGCTAAAACTATTATTTGCAGTGCAAACAGTTTGGAGCCAGATCAGACGCCGGGTAACCCGGCGTCTGATCAGGCTCCAAACTGTTTGCCACCTAGATAAACATGAATTATCAGAATTGTCCAAAAGTTGTACTTTTCTACGTTTTAGTGTTTTGCGTTTGCGTACGTTTGCGTTTAAACGGGAAAGAATAACAGATTCTCCACTGTAAATAGTAAACCTTTACAATTTATACACAACCATTAATTGAAATGTTATTAACCCCTTCACTGCCTTACCCCGAGTGCACTAGTTATAACATAACGCGGCGTCTGACCAGGATCCAAACTGTTTGACAGGGCTGCCATTTCTCCGGATTTTCCCTAAATCTTCAGATTTTTTTCTAGTACATGGTAGCTTAAAGTAGGCTGAAAGTAAAGCAGAATGCGCCTAAGGCGCATTCTGCTTTACTTCCAGTCTGCTTTAAGCAGCCATGTGTCAAAAAACTATACACAGGCGATGGGATAAAGGTGCGATTCGTAAAATCGCACTTGAATTTTTATATCAACTTATGGCAACCTTGGTTTGACACTCATTTCAATATTTCGTAAGTCAAAATACCTAAGATTTAAATTAGAGAAATGGAAGCAGACGACAAATGTTTGAAATGGATGACGTCATGGCAGCGAAGGAGTTAATTATTCGGACAGTTTATGGGGCACAGTAGTGTTACAGCTAAGTGCAGATTGATACACAATTCAGTTAAGATTTAACCCATTGGCGCCCAGTGGATTATTCCATGCTTATATATTAGATTAATACATTTCTTATCTACATGTCAGGGGTGCCTGGTCAAAATTTTCATTTTCGTTTTGTATTATATTGCAATTCCTACTAGCAAATAGTGAAGACTCTGATGAGATGCCGCGAAGTTATTTGTTTAATTATTCTCTTTGATTTTATGGCTGAATACATGTCACAAAAATGTGACGTGTGTTTGGATATATTTTTCTTTGAAAAATGACCTTTGAGGTCGAAAGTTAGATAATAGCAGTTCTTTAGATAAATAGTTTTAACTGAAGAAAAGTTGAATATGACATGATCGGTTTTTTTTCATCCAGATCAGACGCCGCGTTTGATCTAAGTCCAAGGAGTGAAACGTATGTTTTACTATGGGGACCGTTAAAGATAAGTGTGCTTATGTAGTAACCGAAATAGATACATGTATATACTTATTGTCGTACAGGTCGTTCGCTAAATACCGATTACATAGGCTCGTGTGCTTAAACTGAAATAACATATCAACTCAAATCCTAGTGACGATGTTTTTGTCCGAAACATTTGTTAAAAAGACACGTGTTCGACATTTCTGATTAATAGGCGCCAATGACGAATTACGTAATTTACGGGCTCATTCTTACCACACGATGAACGGAAGTGAGGAGGTGTCATGTGTCATTCTACGTGACAAACACCCATTTGACAGTAATTTGTTAATCTCCAAAGAAAATTCATCATGGACGTGAAAAAATAGTCTCCTTAATTGTTACTGCAGTGTTTAGTCCCGACTCTTTTTGATATATGTATTTTCTAGTAACCAAAGTTAATGCCTGAAATATGTTTAATTCATAACAGCAGTAAACCGTGGGAAAGAATTGCCGGGGAGAAATATTAGGCCTCCTTACAAGATGCGACTGAAATTGTCGCAGGATATAACCACATCCTGTAATTAATATGAAATACAATAAACTATTTATTACTTTATGATTTAGTATACACTTACAGATAAATTAAGCGAGACCTAAAATATGATGGAATTTGGAATATTTTAGACAAAGTTAGTTTTACATGTCAACGTTTGGGCAGAATAGTATTGTTTTAATTCTTCAATATTTTCGCCATCGCCTTACCGTGTATAACAGGTAAATAACTAAATATCAAACCACACTGTCATTTGTAAAACAGTTCAGATACTGGATTCGGTTGCTAAACATGCCCTAATCAGGCGCGAGGATAGAACTCCCAGCGCAACTATGAACGTCTTCTGAAGATAATGAAAGTGTTAAACAACAGAGAATGTGTTAAACAACATTGTAGTAGGTTGGAACTAACAGTGGAGAATAAAATATTTTTTTCTCAATAAACACGTGCAAACAAAACTTTTGAGCCAAATCAGACTAAGGTTAAAGTCCCATTGTGTTTTCAGACCTTATTTTAATGTCCGAAATACAATAAAAGTTAATAATAATGTTTCAACCTTCTTATGGGCCAAACTGATCTATGAAATGTTAAAGACAGACCTAAATCATCAAAAGTGGCAGTTTAAAACCATAACAAACCGAAAGTATAGTCAAACAACTAGGTCTGACGTGTCACCGGGTCGCCGAGTCCATTTTTAAGGGAGATCAGCATTTCGAAATATCCTCGTCTCATTCTTTTAAAAAACAAGGTTGAGTTATAGGTATAAACAATTTTATTTGGTGTGGGTTCGAAACTCGCATCAACCTAAAACTCTTTTTTTTCTAAAATATATTAAGGATTCTATAATTACTTTATTTCCAATTTCATTTCAACCATCATATACTTTCATTGTAATGTAGATCTATGTAGATGATTATACGGTGAAACATCTCTATACATAAGTCATTGTTGGCCTTTAAGGCAGGTGACAGCATAATGGGGGAATAATGCATAAGGCAGTCTCCATTACTTTTGTTCTACATTCAGCAGCAGCCTGTCTAAAAAGACCACTTTAATAGTCCTTAATGAGTGGTCGATTCCTATGTGTTTCACCGTAATTAAGGCTCCAGACAAGGAGAGTATTTCAAAAAGTAAAATCTTCATGTCTCCTTCAAACCCCATAGTGTGACTACTAATCAAAAGCTTCTCGAAGAGACCATTCTAATTAGTACATGCAATCAAACCATACGATTTAGTGCAGACATGAGGAAAATGTTGGAAAACTTGTGTCTATTCCCCCTTATCTGGAGCCCAGTAAACAGATCATGCTGGTAACTCATTACATTTCAATATTATAGAAGCCTATATGTATATACATGTACATGTATGTATTTTATCATCGATTAATTGTTTAAAATATGACTAATATCGGACTCGAACTGAAACAAAGCAACCCATCTCCAACACTGGCGAACGTGTTCATAAATGGTAAGCTTATATTATACAGCATGGAATAGAATATAATGCTTTACTATTCATGCAAGATTTATATGTAAAAAAGTGTAAGATCGACGTGGGATTCGAACCCACGCTTACTAAAAATACTGCTATTTGCCTTTGCATACCTAACCTTTGCCTACTGCGCTAAACTGCTCACAATAATTCCGCCTACATTATTTCACCTCATATACGAAACTCGGCTGTTTAAAATATGGTCCGAGAACTTACGGAATGCTATGTTACCTAAAATGGACTCGGCAGACCTTTGACACGTCAGACCTAGTTGTTTGACTGTTTGAATCTCGAACAGACGCCGCGTAACTCGGCGTCTTATCTGGATCCAGACTGTTTGACAATCGTCTTAAGGTTCTTTTAATTAAAACTATGAATAAATCTAAACTAAACAAATTTTTCACATGACAATTTCAAAGCAGACGTCTGTGCAGCAGAATAAGGGTTAACCACTTCATTCCTGTGCTCCAGCTAATCCGAAGTAAACTGAACAAATCCAACATTTTATCACTCATTTCAGCACCGAATGATATGGTGTTACTACTCATTAGAATTGTTTCTTGGAGACGATTCTAATGAGTAGTGACACCATTGGTTTTAAGCAGAAATCAAGGTTTTAGTTTTCGAAATACTCCCCTTATCTGGAGCCCTGTATTTACAGAGTTGTCCTTCTTTCCATTCACAAGGTCAAATTAATGGGTGTTAGCACCCATAAATTAAAAACATAAATAAAAAGCGAATTTCTTAGGTAAAGCCGGTTTTTGTGAAAGAATCACGTCCCATGTAGCTCTAATGGGATCCCAAGCAACCGTTTTATGCAGGTTTCTCAAAAGCACAATGCAGCTTTAATTCTGTCATTTGGTATTTTAAAGCTGTTGCTATTGTTTTACAGCGTTCCCTCTCTACAACGACATCCAGTGGGAGACACAAGCATGTGCGTTGTTCAGAGGGAGTCATTATATATAGGTAATTTTGGCGTACATTTGCAAACAGCTTGAACCCTGATCAGACGCCGCGTAACGCGGCGTCTGATCTTGATTCGAGCTGTTTGTCACTCCTCATTAAGTTTTTTCCATCAAAATGTCCATTATGTAAAACAGCAGACGACACCTTTAACCCTTTCCCTGATAGAAGCGCTTTTTTGCGCATTTAGTTTATTCCTCCGCTGAGGAAAATAGTTCCAATTTATAATGCCATGAGAACGTATCATAATAAATTTACTCTATATTCTAGCAGATGGTAGATTAAAGCAAGCTGAAAGTGAAGCAGAATGCGCCTTAAGGCGCATTCTGTTTTACTTTCAACCTGCTTTACGTAGTTACCTATCTTCAAAACTAACAACATGCTATGGGGTAAAGGGTTAAGCAGACGACGTTGCAGCAGTAAAAGCGTTAGACATAAATGTTCTCTTTAGGTAACTGTTGCAAGTGTCGGTGTCTGGAGGGAGTCGTTGTTGGGAGGACCGTTGTAGAGAGGGAGCACTGTATTTATCGCGTTGCGATTGCCTTTGGTATCGTGCTGGAAGGAATAAAGTTTCACTGCTGCACTGTAATGCACCAAGGATCAACAGTTCAGTGTGGGCAGATACGAACTGCTAATATCGATGGTCATTAAACGTGTCTACCTTAGCATTGTCATAACACTGACATATATCGGCAAACATCTTAACCGTCTAAGGCCAGTAAGGGCATCATAATAGGCCTGTCAGTCAGACAAAGTCTAGGTTCGACCAGTGATGGGGCCCAATATCTTTCTGATGCTGAGTTTGCCATAATGTCTATTCAATATTTAGACAAATAATCTAGGTCCAAGATTATAATGAATTAAAGTTGAGTCTGAGACTGTTATCAAGCACGTGATTGGTCAGATTTGAGATTTCGCTACGCGCAGATTTATCATGGTTGCGAGGATTTGCGGGCGACCTTGTGCGATTGTTATAAAAACCCCGTAGTCAGTGACCGACTGTCAGTTTTTTACCAGCCTCTAAAGAGACAGCATGGACCCAAACGGTCTGCATCATGCTATTTTATTACAGCACCATTGTAGGAAACTGCAGTAATACTCTCTTATTTAGTATGCTAAGCATGTTGAAGATGACAGGAAAGAAATATACCCAAAACCATTAAGGTCGCAGCTTAAGCTAGGGTCGATCGTTATTAGTTGAGGCTAAAAGCGCACGGAAGTCGCATATTAATCCTGGGTTTTTAATCCGATCTAGCCAATGGAAATAATAGGGTTATAGGGAAGGTCTGAGATAGGTCGCACTGAGCGATGGTTGATTACAAAACAACGAAGCTAAATCGCACAGACTGAGTGAGTATCGAGGACGGGTCGAGAAGCGCGACAATGCGCGCAATCAGTTCTCGCTCTTAAAGACTGGGTATTGCTCTACCCAGCTCTAGACTCGATTGTCCCTTGACAAATGCGTCTATTCTGCGACATTGTTCCCTCTTTCCACGCTCTCTGTGTGACTTTAAGTTTTTTTGACATGTCAGAAAGATCTGTTTGTCGGGGAGACCAATTCTCGACTATGTGCGACTACTAAAGACCAAGTCAAGATCAAACCTAGGTCAACCGTCGACTACTTACGACCTGAAACGACCAAGCCACGCTCTGAGATCACAGCTTAGTATTACGGAGAGATATCTAGGTGAAATGCTCCTTTTGAGGTTTTTCTCAAATCTGAGCAATGAAATGATTGAAAACGATCTCAGACTGACTCAACTTAAACACTTTATAACCTTTAATTCAGAGGACACCTGAGGGAAACCGCGTATCATGACATATAAAATTATTTATTATATACCTACCAATGTTCTGCCCAAAACATTTCTGTATTTTATCGAACAAATACACCTTGACGGATTGAAAATTCCGTATTACCCATGTACCTTGTGTAATGGGAAAAGAACGTTTACTGTGTAGTCGGAAGTTCGGAACTACAGTAAAACCTCTCTATTACGACCACTAACTTATGTTAAGTATTAGGGTGTTTACGGTAGGTGACCGCTTAAAGCAAGGTGACAGTGAAACAGAAAGCTCCTTTAGGAGCTTTCTGTTTCACTGTCACCTTTCTTTACGCTTTCACCTCTCTATTATTTAATCAATTAGCATTCGTTTTAGTGGTCGTAATAGCGAGTATTTACTTTCACGCGCCATTCCCCGAAGTGTGACGTATGGGAAATCCCGTTTATTTATAGTAACGCTCGAAACATTTCTATCGTTTTTCATTTTATTTTTATTATAAGAGGTATATAATAAAAGGAACATTACTATACTTTGCATATCTTATGTACCGGATCACTCTCGTTGTGTGTGTAAAGGCTATATCCAACTCGACCTTCGGTCTCGTTGGATATAGCCTTTACACACACAACTCGAGTGATCCGGTGCATAAGATATGCAAAGTATAGTAATATTCCGTTTATAGCATTGTGTATGAGAAAGGTTTCAAGCATAGACGTAGTTGATATACAGTTAAATACGTTATACGATCAATCTCGAATTGTGTCCTTAGTATAAGTCAGCCATTGTAGTACATTTGTTACTAACAAATGGAAATAAAGCCAACTGTTTCTAAGCAAACGGTAATATGACAAGAATTAAAGATTTAGATCTATTTATTCTTTTTTGCGATTGATTAGACTCACAATTACCATTTTACCCGTGTTGTTCGTAATATTTCGGTAAAAGTTTCCTGTTTTTCATTTCGGTGTAAACATTAACTGTTTTACTTCCAATGGGGTCAATAGTTGACTTTGCAAACAGTTTAGATCCTGATCAGACACCGCGTAACGCGGCGTCTGATCAGGATCCAAAGTATTCGACATTTGTATCGATATTTCTCAAGTCATACTACATTGATACTTACTTTTACACTATATTGCAGACAACAATATTGAAGCAGACGACAATAAGCGTGAAGGGGTAAACCTGTCAGGATTAATTTGGCAGGTAAAGAGTTAACCCTTTCCCTTATAGAAGCGACTTTTAGCGCATTCATTTTATTCATCCGCCAAAGAAAATAGTTCCATTTTATACTGTCATGAATATGTACTATAAGAAATATTTTCTATATACTAGCAGATATTAACTTAAAGTAGGCTAAAAGTAAAGCAGAATGTGCCCTAGGGCACATTCTGCTTTACTTTCAGCCTGCTTTAATAGGTCACATATCTTAAATACTAGAAACAGGCTATGGGTTAAAGGGTTAACCTGCCATGATGCGAGAACTATTGTCGATGTCTCAATATCAGAATATAGCAAAAACCTGACCTTAACAGCACTTAAAGTTAGATTTTATTTCAAAACTAGTGGCAAACAATGTGATCCTGATCAGACGCCGTGTTACGCTGATCAGACGCCGAGTCTCTACTGATTAAATGTTCCTTTTTCAACAAGCATACTTTGGAACACTTTTGACATTACAACGTCTATACCTTATTCCGAATGCTGTCTTAAATATACAACTTTCCTATGAAAACCCCTCATCACGTTATTCTACCGCACGCTAGAAAGACAGCCACAGACGGTACAAACGCTATAAATAATAGAACTAAGTAACTTATAAACAGTAGTTAATCTAAACGCGGTTAAATATTCTGACAGGTGATAGGAAACTGCAGTTTTACGCTACAGCGCAAATAAATACTTTAATCAGATTGTAAGTTAAGCTTCATAAATAATTCTAAGTGTAGCGGTCCTTGATGAATCGTCTTGGCGTTTGACTGGTGTGTAGAATATGCTTTGTCTGTGGTCTTATTTAACCCATTTATACCCAGTGGATTATTTCATGTTTATATATTGGATTTGTCCATTTGTTATCAAAGGGATGCCTAGTCAAAAGTTTCATTTTCATTTTGTTTTATATTGAAATTACTATCAGCAAACAATGTAGACTCTGATCAGACGCCGCATAATGCGGCGTCTAATCAGAGTATGTACTGTTTGTCTATGTCCCATATATGGGATTTGTGGCACAAATGGGTTAAACCAATGTTCAGTGGAAATCTTTAAATACGATAACTAAAGAGAAGGCGAATTGGTTGTATATAATACAAGTCACAGCTTGAAGCAAGGTGACAGTAAAACAAAGAGCTCCTTCTCTTTTACTGTCATCTTGCTTAAAGCAGACACCTGCCGTAAAAACCTTTCATGTTACACAAGTTAGTTGTCGTTATAGATATGTTTTACTACATCTAGTACTTTTTAATTGAGATTTGAAGCAGTGTGAAGGAGTCGTGAGTTTTTTTAAAAGTGAAATTCAGTTCTTTTGAATGTATAATGTATTAACATCAATTGTCACGCATTGAAGATGAGAATATTTAAACAAGAGCATGCATGCAAGTGTCTTCGCTCGTCTGTTGTTTTGAAGATTAGTGAAAAAATACAATATCATTAAGTTCAATATTGTGATATGCCTGGATAGGACATATCACGATGAACTTGCATACAAAAAATGAAGGTTGTCGATGAACAATTGGAGAAGTTATGGCGATATTATGCTGAGGGATCAGCCTCCATTCCTCCTGAGGAGCCGTCGCCGTTCTTTTTGTAGGTACTCTGTGTACCCTCTATCTAAGAATATCCTACACATGTTACATGTGTAAATTGGAGACATGTCCAGTGAGCGGTTTTGACCTTTGACCTAATTTGTATGTACTATTCACTGATCTTCAAAGATTATTTGTCTGTTTTAATTACACTGATGTAAATACTTATTTTGTGAAAAATGACCTTGACCCTTAGGTTACTTGAAACAGTGCTACAGCGAGGATATAAGTGATATAAAACTAAAGGAAATATTTCGTTCAAGCAAAGAAATGGATCTAATCAAATAAATAAAAAAAATGATAATGGTTAGTTTCGGTGTACTTTTGTGCGATGATTTTCTGAAAATTCCTTAACCTTTTTTTGTTGAGTATATGTATCTTGTCATGAGAAAACCTGACTTATTACATTGACAATCATGTAGATAAAGTTCAGCCGCAGCATCTGAGCCCTGATCTACATTGTTTGACACCTACATGCGTCTTAAGCATTGTATACGGTATTTAGTAGTGTAGACCAAATTCAAATAAAGAGTCTGGGTTGACAACGATGTTTTGTCTGTACATTGATGAAATGTAATAAGTCTGGGATTGCTAAACAACAGCGCATATATAATGAGACTCAATAAAACGTCAAATAGTGGTTCATAATGAAAATGCAATTATTACATTGATCACTAACACTAACTATATGCACTTCGAATCGCCATGCAAACTAGATTGTACAAACAATTTAAAAAAGAAAATTATTTCCTATTCATAAAGCACAAAACTGTTTATTGAGGGTACACAAATATCATGTAATACACTATGTTTATGTAAAACTAACGCAAAGCAGAATGTACCCCAACATGATTTTCTGCATTACACTTATCTAGCAGTAAGGAGTAAGTTTCTTGAAAATTCCCCATGGATATTCAATAAAAGATCACATAGCACAAATGTATATAATGTTTATTGCTATGTTATACTATACTTATTGAAAAACACAAATATCATGGTCCTATATACCGAATGATTCTATTTTCTTAAGTGAATTTGGTAATAAATGACCGAGTGTCATTCAGGAAACGATGGAAGCTTAAAACGAGGTTGACGTCTTGTAATGAAATTGCAACATATTTTGCTTTTGAGACCACATGGTGAGCGAGAGTTTAGGTCTAGCTATACGAGGTGCCAATCAAATGCTCCAGCAGTATTATGTAGGCTTGAATAAATGTATTTATAGCAAAAAATGTCTGACAGTTATGATTGCATTGCATGCTAATGTTATTTCCAATTAACGTAGACCAGAGATTCTCTTTAACCCATATATGCCGTGTATACGTAATAAGCATGTAAATCGATGTATGTTTGCTGTCTACCTAATAACACAGGCAGTAATATTTTCTGCAATTTAAACCCTTCAATAACTGATCATACATCCGATTTAGAGAGTATCTAATTGACACAAAGCGTACTACAGTATACATGTAAGTTGCATTTCAATAATATTTTATGATTTTTTATGTGTTTACGTTTAACAGTAACGAAGCAAAACTCAATGTGGGAAGTATGTGAAGTTTTCAGAGGTCTTCAGTTTAAACTACAAAATCGATGGCATCTAGTGAGGATCAAAACAGTTCGACGTTCCTATCAATATTGATTCTATTAGCACATGACATATTTTATTTATATTCTATTTTGGCCTAAAATTCCAGACATTTACCTGGTGATATTTTACCTGTCAAAGAGTTCAATCGGACGGTTATACGTATCTGGTAGACAAATGGTTTAACCCTTTCCCACATAGCATATCTCTAGTATTGAATATAGGTGTCCACTTAAAGCAGGTTGAAAGTAAAGCAGAATGCGCTTTAAGCGCATTCTGCTTTACTTTCAGCCTGCTTTAAGCTATCATCTGCTAGAATATAGAAAATATTTTGTATTATACATATTTATAAATGTATAAATTGGAACTATTTTCTTCAGGGCAAGAATAAACTGAATGCGCTAAAAGGCGCTTCTATGGGGGAAAGGGTTAAATCGTAAAATGCTAGCGGCAGACATGTGCTGAAGTGATAACATTTGATCCAGATAAGATGTCGCGTCATGCGGCGTCTCATCTAAATCCAAACTATTTGTAAAAGTATTCACTATGCCACACTCTTCAGGATACCAACTGTTTTACGCTCTGAAGCCATTTTCAGAAAACATACTAAAGGTAATGAACATGAAAGATATTTAGATATCTTTCATGTACGATACAACAACGCATGATGTCTTCTATACAAGTTTATTGTGTATCTTTTGAATACTGTAATGAATTGTTGATAAACGTCCATCTCGGAAAGAAAATAATTTTATAATATAATATACTGATTTTAACTCAATTAAAACTTGTTTTTGGTAGACACAAGAAAACATGAAAAAGTAATATTACTCTTTAGCTTCCCGCACTATCGGCCAGAAGTAAATTGGCGTCATATCTAGATTCAAACTGTTTGACACTCTGGTGATAGTGTCTGTAATTATTTCCTCCCTGAAACTACAAATGGGCAATTCCAGTCTCCTTTGAAGTCTAGTCCATTTCTGACTTTTAAGGGTTGTTTTCGTCAATGTTTGTCATTATGACAAACAGGACATACCCTGATCAGAGGGCTCCTTAAGAGGCCCTCTGATCTGGGTATCAATGTTTGCATAGGACACGTGTACTATTCATATGTTCACTGTTTGCAAAGGACGCAAATATGTGGGACTAGTAGGGTTCAAAGGGTTAAGACCATTCATTCAGTTCTACAGAAAGTATTGTTTCAGAGGAAAATTGTTTTTTTGAACAAACTTAAATAGTATGCAGATGATTACATAAGACACAGAATTATACACACATTTGAGTGTATACTTCCGTGCATTAGAGTTAGTCCCAGCCCCGATTTTCTTCAAATGACATGCACTTTGATTGAAATATGTCTTTTTGTGTAATTACAGTTAATGTCTAAAATATGTTTTAATTTCATAAAAGTTGCAAATTGTTAGAAAGATTGGAGCAAAAAATAGTTACGCGGCATCTGATCAGGATCCAAACTGTTTGACATTCGTTTTGACATTTATTCTGTCATACTACTTTGTTTTTTAGCTTTAAAACGATATTGCAGACAACACAATTAAAGCAGACGACAAGGACACGGTGAAGGGGTCAAAATCTCACGAACACTTTTGCAGTGAAACGATTAAATATGACATATTATAAATTACAGGTGGATAAATGTTGTTTTTTTCAAATATTATGCGTGACTTGTTGTTCGTGGGCTTTAGCTGAATTTAAGATCTAAGCACTAAATTCAGATCAATACATGCGTGCTTATCTTGTTTTATGATATCTAAGCATCAATACTAAATTACATGATGTATCCCGTTATATGGTTGTAGGAATATATAAATACAATCTCCTTATATCGTCAAACAATGTTTCCTAGTCATTTTAGCTACTTTGAAAATATGTGAAGGATTTGAACATCGATCTCCTTTTAATTATGTAATTCCTGCCTTGGGCAACAGGGTGTTTTTAAATACTCATTTGTTCATAACTTGACGGCTGCTTAGGCAAGGATGAACTGCATTCAAATTGACTTGAAATTATTCAGTCAACTAGCTCTACAAGTAAATATGCGCGTATTATATCAATGCAATACATTCAATTATCGGAAGTTTCAAGCTTGAACGAGACCCTTGACAATTGATTGTTGTAAGTATGGCTGCACAAGTTGAACACAAATGAAAATAAAATAAACTGTTACAGTACATTTGGGACATCATACGGATAAATTGGTAAATTATGAGATTGTCTAGCAAAACCGTGTATATAGTGATTTAATCGGACAAGTACTACATATGATATGAATGCTTTATTCGAAAACAACTATAACATTGAATAAAATGTGCACTCTGTAGCAGATCTGTATATCTGCTACAGAGGGGAATATTTCAGTATTTGCAAGTTTAACAGAAACGTACGCACAATAACAATGCAATAAAATGTATATAACACTGACGGGCTATGTACAGCTTCTTTTATTTCAGAGAGACCCGAACTACTCTATTAACCCATTTGTGCCCACAATCCCATATATGGGACATATGCAAACAGTGTAGACTCTGATCAGACGCCGCAATATACGGCGTCTGATCAGAGTCTACACCGTTTGCTGATAGGAATTTCAATATACATGTAACACAAAATGAAAATGAAAATTTTGACCAGACAGGCCTTTGATAAAAATGGACTGATCTAATATATAAACATGGAAGAACCCACTGGGTATAAATGGGTTAAGTTTTAGTTTGTTTCAAAACTTGCTACATTGTATATCTACTTCAATTGCAAAATTTACCGTGACTTCTTTACCCCTCACTGGACATAGTGCCGTCTGCTTAAATATTGTTGTCTGCAATATCGTTTAAAATATTGACAAGTGACTACCAGCTTGATTCCAGAGCAAACGTCGCATTACCTTTTACTCATGTACAATATGTAGCCAAGTTTATGGAATTAAACTGTTTACATTGAAATGAAACTAAACGCTGCATTTGAGTCAAAATGTACAATACATGATTTTGGGGAAAACGGCAGGCGACAATATCAAGGAAACGATATTGCTGCAGTGAAATAATTTATATATAATTGGCTTGTGTGGTAAACAATGGCATTCGTTGTTGTAAGGAGGGGGTCGTTGTTCATGGGGTGGGGTTGTAGCAAGGGAGAACTGTTCGTGTTTGAGATACTAATTGCACCTTGTCTAGACAGTCTGTATAATATCAGCACAACAAACAACATTGTATTTAAGGAGACTAGGGAACAATGAAAATAACAGACAATAACATACTTGATCGTGCTATTTATTCTTTTTTCATTATCCATACACATGTTTTCTTACGCATGTAAGTAACGCATGACAGTAACACCTCTAAATTACGACTACTAAATGGTGCAATATAATATGGTGTTTTCGACACGTGACTGTATAAAGCAAGGTAACAACATAATACGCATGTATGTTTAATCCATATAAGAGGTTGGTAACACAAGGAATATCGCTTAGGCTTAGGTCGCCGGGAGCGCTACCTGATCGCAAGCAGATCGCTAAATGATATCCATAAGCGCCAAGGTCGCCGTCGGTTTACTCCCCTACACAAAGGTCAACGGCGCTCCAATCAGAACGCCATCAGATCGCTACTTAATCGCCTAAATCGCAATCGGAGCGCTATCATATTGCAAAGGTCGAAACTGGAGCGCTGTAAGAGCGCCACCATGATCCAACAATGCGAATCAGTAGATACTCCGCGCTCTGTTGTGATCTGATAGTGAACCCATGTATTCTAAATACCCGATAGTATTTTCTATTTATACATTAGATTTGCATGATGTTCCTCGGCATCTCAGTTTTACAACTATAAAATGATAGTACCGAAAAGTGTGAAACTACAACGGCGTTCAGCATTGCTTTTGATGTGCATTAGAATATCTGGAGTAGCTATTAAGTGAGAAAAAAACCCAGATTTTTAAACACTTGTGGCAGTACTAACGTAATGCAGAAAACTCTTATAGGAATTGTAATCGCCATCGGAGCGCCATTCCAGCGCATTCGGTCGTATCTTAGTCGCCTTTTAGTGCCAACGAAGCGCAAACTGATCACTCAAGGTTTCAACATATTTGGGGAATCGGGTGGCGACCTATGCCTATGAGGTCGCTATCGGATCTCGTAGATCATTAACGGATTCCCACCAGAGCGTTATCTGATCAAAATCGGATCGTAAATACCGTTAGATCGCCTCACTCTGAGGCGACCTATGGCGCTCTGTCGGAGCGCGGAGATCGCCATCGAGCGCCGTCTAGTGGAGTGGGGTTTTTAGTTGATGGTGTCCGCTAATAGGAAGGTATACATCGGTTAAAAACATTTTTTTTGAAAAGTCCGCCAAATGATACTGTCCGTGTTCCAAAGATTAATTCGAGAATGAAAAATGCATATGACCCGCCTCCTCTTCGAAACTTATCAACCAGTCCTGCTTCCGTGTGCATTTGGATCTATACGACTTAAATGACACATTTTAAATGGAATTGAATGGAGCGAATGTAAATATTTGATAATCAACAAGCAGACACTATAAGTTAGCAAATTATATCCTGTAAATGAAGAAATGGCTCCGATAACACGAACGCTTAAAGCATGCAGAGAAGGAGACATTGTTTCGTTCCCTTTAAACGAAACGAAACGCAATGTAATAAACTATAGACAATGGCTATTCTGATAAGTGTTGGTGATTCTTATAATCTGATAGGCAGGTCATGCGCTTTATTCCGTTCAATGAAAGTACGTCTAAATGCAGTGTAGTACTCATAAAAGGCATGAAATGGAAATGCATATGCGTTGTAAAAATGTCTTTTTGAAACAATATTGTTGTTGTTGTTGGCTTAAGAAAAGCTTTTTACAGACATGATGGCCTGTCAAGCTGGAGGAGTGCGTGTATAGCTGTTTTCAATTACCTCGCAATGTAAGCAGCCATGCTCCGTCTTGAGAGGAAATCTCAAAAAACAATATGAGTTTGATCTCAGTCCAGACTGTTTTTGACATTGGCTTATACATTTTAGTACAAAACGGTTATTATGAAGGCGGGAATAATGTACGTTGCACTGTAAAGGCTAACCATCTTGTTTTGAAAACAAGTGACCTCTTAAAGCAGGTTGAAAGTAAAGCAGAATGTGCCTTAAGGCACATTCTGCTTTATTGTCAGCGTGCTTTAAGCTAACATCTACTAGGATATAGAAATTATTTATTCTGGTATATATTCATGAATTATAATTTTTACAGTTGAGGAATAGTTATTAGCGTAGAAAGACGTATTTATTAGGTAATGGATACATGTAAAGGTACTGCTGTGATGAAACAAGTATCAACAGTTTTCCGTCTAGACAAAAAACAAACAAGCAGCAGATGAGACTGGCAAGTGTAAATGTCCATGATCATTAGACACTTCTATTGTGGGGTTGTCAAAATACCGGCCTATAACGACATACGTCTTTACCGTCTCAGAGTGTTGTAATATGCATGCCAGTAAAACACTGTCTGGCTTCGACCAGCTATCTAGCTAGTTTATAGTATACTGCTTTATATGCTTAATATAATACTGGTGAGTATTCTGCCAATTAAATGTCAATGTTTTGTGATAAACTTTTTTCTTATGTAGTGTGGAGATATCTTAAGAAAGGTGATTTCTTTAGGTAGGATATATATATTCATTATACTGCAAAGTAAATTCCTTACATTTCATTGGTCAACGAGGCCTAGACGTGGCCCCATGTACCCTGTGAGCTGACAGGGTACATGAACATGCAGCTGTTTTCATTGGCTGACAGGTCCCTGAGTCTTGCTTTGCAGAAAATAAGATGGCCGATTGCTCGACAGGATTGAGTGTATTCAATCGTGCATCCTCCGTTTAATGTCATTTCGACTAAGAACCAATCGGTATTTAGATCTTTCAACAGTCGCATTATTTCTGGGAAAGTTTGACGTCGAAGTATGCTGAGTAGCCCATTTTTCTTATGAATAACAAACCATCAGACATGACGACGTGACGTCATTTACGCTCAACGTAATCTGCTTTGGCGCGATTTTCTTAAAGTTTATTATGAGCGCTGTATACGACAAATTCTGAAATATTTCGTTTGAACAGTGAAAACTTTGCTGTACAAACAGTGTAGACCCTGTTCAGTGCGAGGACATGCGCTTTGCCACACTATCATTCATTGCATGTGTAGCCGCTCAAATCAATTCAAAATATATTCCCCTACAAGACTACATATATCTTGTTTCTTTACTTGTTAAATCGTTAAATCTGATATCGTGATAAGTGTGTATCGTTTCGTGATGGCAAGCGGATGTACTTGCTTTGACATACGGATTCAGCGTATATCGTTTACTTTCGGTTTAAAAAATTACTAAAGTACTTGTTTACCAAGAAAACTCATATGTTTACCATAGAAACCGTATATGAAAATTAAGAAATTACATAAACCTTGTAAGAACATTGTCTGTTTCTTGGTAAAAATTCAAATTACTTATTTACACGAGACGAAAGTTACCCCTTCTTTGTGTCTATATCGAAGGGGAGTCATTTGACCGACATTTAAGACAGATTAATAGGAGGTTTTTTTATGGCTTGCTAATTGGGCCGACTGAAATTACTCAAATAAGTTTGAACGTAAGGACCCCTGCAGGAGCCCTCTGATCAGAGTCTGCACTGTTTGTTTTTTTGCAATAAATTTTTAAAATCAACCCTTAATATTAAAAAAAAGACTAGACTAAATTGGGAATTGGAATTGTCGATTCAAAATTCAGGTGTGAATGAGTAAAAGGAACCACCTGCATCATCTCTCTAAATGGGTTTTCTAACAAAAAGTTGATCAACCCAATTCATTAATCCCCAGTAGTGTAAATACTATTTTACAAACAGTGCACATGTGAAGACTACATTAGCCCTATGTACACTTTATTAACTATCATAAGGAAATTCTACCTGAAGCTTTCGATCCGGATCTGAACTGCCATATGTTGCAACATATGTTTAACGTTCAACAGAAGATAGTCTAACATTGAACAGACACGGGGAATTTCGATTTGAAGTTTCAGGGGACAGACGGTTAAAACACTTTTGACTATCAAGTTTTACTTCTGCCTATTCTGTTTATGTTTCTAACATGTTATTACAGCCAAGCTAACATGTTCTTTTACATTGGAATAGGACGGAAATTGCAAAGGGCGCTAGCCCAGTCAACCCAACAAGTAGTGACAATGATGTTCCTTTATATAAGATAGTCCAGGTGAAGACAGAATAGCAAGCATACTCTTTCCAAGAACTGTCAGATATAATACGGCACATATTGTACAAGGAGAGAACCCGCCTACCAAACACTTATTTATGTATTCAATAACAACTAAACGAATGGCGTGAGCTCAACTCAGCTCAAATATGTTCAAATCTCATATATTATTATGCACACAATTTTAAGAATGTCAAGCATGATGGGTCCTTGTGAGACGTTGCATACGTCGTAATTAAACTAATCCAATATATAAACATGGAAGACTCCACTGGGCGTAAATGGGTTAAATACTTGTCGTCTACTTTTATTTCTCCAATTCAAATGTTAGGTATTTTGACTTAAGAAATATAAAATTAAGTGCCAGACAGTTTTTTATTCTAACTATATGTCGTGTAAACGCGGCTTCTGATCAAGATCAAAATTGTCTGCAAAACATATTGTACTCGGAGTAAAGTAGTGAAGGGTTCAATAGGGTATATGCAACGATAAGTGTGTTAGAATGTTTAAGCTTGAGGCGGGTGAAAGCTTAAGGCAAATATGAAGTACATATATAACCAACTTGAGTCAAATGATGTACAAATGTATGTCAATCTCTTTGTACTGTTAAACCTATTCATTGCCAATGCGTTATCAAATTGACGTTTGAATCACAAAATCAACAATACATCAGCAACAATATATGGTTTAAGTGAAGTTCAACTATAATTGCTTTGAATGCAGTGTTGTTCTTTCATCAAGGTACCTTATATGTATACTTGCAAGGCATATAACATCTGGAAGTATGTGATCGAATGATTTGGTAAGGACTTACTGAAACTAATGATATGTTATGGTATGTTTAGAGAAAGGTTATGAACACACGTTTCCCCCCAAAAATAATGTATTTTCTAAAGACCAGGAACGCTAGCATACGTGAGGGTACGTGATTGTTTGTTGCAAATATTATAAAAACAATTTAAGACAATTGATGACAATTAGAGTCAGTGTTGATTATCTAAATCAACACGGCGCCTTACCATTATCAATTCAAATCTTTCTTTTATCAAAATAAATATGCAAAACTAATTTCTTCATAAGATTCATTGAAAATTTTGAAGACAAAAAGGCGAATAATGCATGCAGTAACGGCAAAAATAACGTTGAACAGCATAATGGCATGTGGGGCAAATTACAGGTGAACCCGTAGCAATAAAAAGTCGATGACAAATACAAATAGTAACGCACTCTTATTCTTCTTTAAACCAATCATCTTTTCGTTTCAATTCTCTCTTTCAAAATGTGATTATTGTAAATTTGAAAACATCAGATATTAGGTTTTATGCAGAATTTATTGTGAAGGCTAATCAATCACATTAGGTTAGTTTATACTGTTTAAAGGATTAAAGCGGATCAAAGTCAGTCTGGCGGTAAAACGAGTAAAAAACACATTGTTGTCTAACTCCCACAATTGGCGGTACTCATTTAATAATGGCATGCTTAATTGGTAAATATCAAGTATAACACCCTACTCGTACAGTGGAGAATGTGTTATTCTTTCCCAATAAACGCGTTTACGCTAAAACTATTATTTGCATTGTAAACATTTTGGAGCCAGATCAGACGCCGGGTAACCCGGCGTCTGATCAGGCTCCGAACTGTTTGCCACCAAGATAAACATGAAATATCAAAATTGTCCAAAAGTTGTTCTTTTCTACGTTTTAGCGCTTTGCGTTTGCGTACGTTTGCGTTTAAACGGGAAAGAATAACAGATTGATTCTCCACTGTAGAAATGGCATGCCTAATTTGTTAATATCAATTCTAACATGACACGTGAATTCGTCTCTATAAACAAAGAAAAGGTCTATCGTGGTATACCTGAGACGTTATACCACGTTCTTCCCTACCCCGCTCCTCCCGCGGTTATATGACATGACGTGACCTCGTGCGTTCATACGTTATGTTTTTTAAATTTCTTTCGTTATTCATATAGCCCGTAAAGACCATATACGTTTAACCAGTAACGTAACAGTACTTTTCTCATTCTTCTGTCTTGTTTGGTGTAATGTTTGTTCTATGCCAGATTGTGGATCGGTAAATGTAAATTTACTTATGGGTGTTAGATTCTTGTAATGCCGAGGAAAAAGTTATTCGGTCGAAAAACTTCATCCGCTGAGGAAATAAGTATGGAACATTTGATTTCCTTTCTAATGAATTTTTTAAAATTTGGTCATGTTAGAATCGAAATAATCTATGTTCTACCGTTGTGAAACTGTATTTTACAACGGTCGGTCGTTGTGGTGCGCAGGAATTGACCACTCAGGCCTTCGGCTTTCGTGGTCAATTCCTGCGCACCACAACTCCCAACCGTTGTAAAATACCGTTTCACAACGGTATAACATAGATTATTTCTTAAGTATAACACCCTACTCGTACTTAAATGAGAGCGGGAATATTTGATTGTTCAGTTTTAGTCAGATTGAATATATCTAAGACAAATCAGTAACAAAACATGAAAGAAAGGACTTTTACGTCACACGACTTTTCATTGAAAACTGCGCTTTACCGTTGGGTGAGTACAGGAAAAGCCTGTTTAAAAGGACTATTTATTTTCACAGCGTGGTTAAACGTCTCAGGTAAACCACGATGAGCTTGTTCTATGTTTATAGAGACGAATTGACGTGTCATGTTAGAATGTACAATCTATTGTAATCGCCTTAGTTTTCACAGGCTATGCTCTATTGCTAAAAGTTCAAATTTGTTAAACTTTAAAACATCAGGATAAACTGTAACTAGTTTAGTCTTGTCGTAACATAGGACATAAATGAAATGATAGAAAGACCAAATAAACGCGCTTGTGTTAAAACTATTATATCAATGGCAAACGCCCTGGAGCCAAAACAGACCAGGGGACTGCCTTACGAAACGTCGTACGACAAAAGTTGTCGTAAGTTAATTACTAAAATTCTCATTTATTGTTTATTTTTCCATCTTTCCTGTCTTGTAACATCTCTTTGGAAGCGTTTTAGAAAATACGATTCTAAAGAGATTTTACAAAACATGGTGAGATGTAAAAATCTGAAATAAGGCGTGTTTTTTTTTTGCTTTTTTTGACTTACGACCGCTTTATCATATGACGTTTCGTACATATAAGACCCCCTAGGGCCCGTTTCATAAAACTTCGTACGACAAATGTTGTCATAAGTTAGATTATAAAAGTCTCAATTATTATTTATTTCTCCATCTTATCCTGTCTTATGGTATCTCTTATGAATCATCTTATTAAAGGTTTAATTGCTGTCGCAATTTAAAAAAAAAAGTCAAACAGTTTGGATCCTGATCAGTCGCATCGTCACGCGGCTACTGATCTGGATCAAAACTGTTTGCAAGCTGGACATAATTGAGAAACGAACAAGATTGTAGCAAACACAGTGTTATACTGACAATTTGTGGTTTAAACTTGTTGGTAGTCAGGCAGTAAAAGAGTACAGTGCAGGGCTGTCATATCTCAGGAATTGTGTCTGGAACTTCAGGCATTTTCCCAAGCTTTTCTCAATATGTCTATGTACAATAATTAATTCTTTAGCGTTTTCCCCTATACACGTATAGTATTTAAAAAAGTTTAAATCTCGCGCATTTCTAAGGGATTTTCTCAGGCGTGTTGCCTAGAAAAGTATGGTACCTCTGACATTGTTCACTCCCTACAAAGGCCCTCCCAAAGAACACTCCTTCCTTACAACGACCCTAGCTGCAGTTCCCTATACAAGACAATTATGTCTAACACATTAATTGTGCAATATCGTCTGCTGTTTTTCTCAAAGCTGCACATAAGGGAACATTTTGACAAAAGAAATATAATGACGAGTGGCAAACAACTTGAATCCAGATTAGACGGCGCGTTACGCAGCTTCAGATCTGAAATCGATATGTTTGCAACTGTAAGCCAAGTCTTTGTTTCCTTCCTATAACAACTCCCTCAAAACAGCAGACACAATATATGTCTCACATTTGGTGTCGTTGTAGAGAAAGAACACTGTTCACTATTATAAATTATATATAAGTCAACGCTTTGGCATAAATTCTCATCTAAACCTCAACAATAAAGCCTGTTTTCAGTTGACCACTTAAAGTCTGTTTTCAGGTGACCACTTAAAGCAGGTTGAATGTAAAGTAGACTGTGCCTTAAGACTCATTCGGTTTACTTTCAACCTGCTTTAAGCTAACATCTGCTTTCATATATTAAGACAAACTTCTCAGCATAATGAATATTCACGACTCTATGAATTGGTACTTTCTTCTTAAGTTTAAACTTTAATTATTTTACATCGATTATGAACAAGTTCTAACAACTTAGGCAAATCACTCTCGAAGGCTTGAATGGTGGCGTCTTTGGTCATTTCTGTGGGAGGAAACCAGAGTGCCCGGAGAAACCCACGTGTTTGGACGCGCGACCAATGTACCCTCGCACATACTGCCCCGACCCGGAATCGAACTCGAGGCCGCATTGGTGAGAAGCGGGTGCGCTACCACTGCGCTATCCGAACACCCTACTATCTTTTTCAGTGGCGAAATTATCGAAAGGCATAAAAATTCGTGATGGGTGATGGGTTAATGAGGAAGATGAAACCGGTACGACTGACTAATGGGTAAAAAGTTTAACAGCCTACTTAATATTTAATGAGGGGGATAATGACTGATTCTAAGATAGGTGAAGGTGGATGCTAAATTGACATCGCCTCACGGTGACAAGTGCGAACACATGTAGTGTGCAATACTCCATACACTGTTATTAATTGCCTCGATATTTCTTGGGTGGCAATCTATTGCTGAATTAGCCGCGTTGTTAAACAATCAGTGATCAAGATAGATAGCATCTAGCTCAACCTGAATGCACTAAAGATCCATTAGCCGTCTTCACTACAACACGCTAGTTCTTTAATGATATTTGGAAACTTGTTGGATACTCGGCGTCTCATCGGTATTTAAAATGTTTGTAACTTATATTAATGTTTTAAGTAAAACTGAATAAACGCTGAACTTGAAAGCTAGAAGTAAAATGCAACATGTAAGTAGACAATACCATAACAGTAAATAGGGTAGGTTACAGTGGAGAATCTGTTATTCTTTCCCGTTTAAACGCAAACGTACGCAAACGCAAAGCACTTAAACGTAGAAAAGTACAACTTTTGGACAATTCTGATAATTCATGTTTATCTTGGTGGCAAACAGTTTGGAGCCTGATCAGACGCCGGGTTACCCGGTGTCTGATCTGGCTTCAAACTGTTTGCACTGCAAATAATAGTTTTAGCGTAAACGCGTGTATTGGGAAAGAATAACACATTCTCCACTGTAAGTTGCTTTGATGGGGCTAACACTCCCCCAGAAATACAGGAATAAACTGGGATTAAGTGTCTAACCCAACTACATAGTTCATCCCTAGAGAATTTAACCATCAACTGCAATGTTGTCGTTTGTCTAAAAGCAAAAAGGTTTACTTTTTCAGTTTTACAGTAAAACTTCCCTATTACGCCCTCTAAAATGAAGGCTAACTGCCTGTATAAAATACAGGTGACAATTAAGATGACAGAAAAAAACAACTTTCCTAAAAGCTTTCTGTTTTATTGCCACATTGCTTTAAGCAGACACCTGTCTTAACCATGTTATATCTAATAGAATTTAACCTATTACATACCCCATAGCCTGTTCCTAATTTTGAAAATAGTTGACCACTTAAAGCAGGTTGAAAGTAAAGCAGAATGCGCCTTAAGGCGCATTCTGCTTTACTTACAGCCTGCTTTAAGCTTCATGTACATGTATTATCTGCTAGAATATAGAAAATATGTCTTATGATTCTTATTTGCAACAGTATTAATTGGAACTATTTGCTTTAGTGATGAATAAATTAAAGGCGAAACATGCGTATTTATTGGGTAATGGGTTAATAGTCATTATAGGGAGGTTTAATTGTGGTTTGTAGGCGTAATGAATAACGACATATAAATGTAGGTACGAGTGTTACCAGTTATTCCTGATGAGACGCCAATTACACAGGTCCGAAATGCTACAAAACGTAAATGTTAGGCGCTCGGCATTGAAAATGTGACAGTGGAGAAGTCGATGTTATTTCCCGTTGAACGTTTTCCCTGTTTTCCCGCAAACGAAATGCAAATGTATGCTTCATTTTTTGTAAGAAGATACTTTCTGACAATTGTAACGACTCATTATAAACTGAGTGGCAAACAGTTTGGAGCCTGATCAGACACCGGGTTACCAGGTGTCTGATCTGGCTCCAAATTATTTTCAAAAGAAATAATATTTTAGCGTAACGCGTCAAATGGGAATGAAAATCATATTCTCCACTGTAACACTATAGGACTGTTGAAATAAAACTGAATAGGATTTTCTGATATAACATAATTTTTTTAAGTTAACGGGTATTAAAGGCCAACAATGATGTCCTCTTACTATCATTATGCTGCTTCCAAACAATGGACTTCTCCATTTAACCTTATCGTTAGGTTTCACCCCTTCACCGCCATAATGTCGTCTGATTCGATATTGTTGTCTGCAATATCATTTCAAAGTTATATTTTAAGGCAGCATCACTTATTTTATTAAAAAACGAGTGGCAAAATGTCTAGTCAGGATCAAAAACTGTTTGCAAATACGCTTTATGACACCATTGAGAATGAAAGGGTTAGTAGCAAAAAATATATATTCTGCTATGTTCTGCTTTACACTTACATCACCATCTTACCGCAAACAGATTGGCTTTACAAATATTATACGAATATCTAGCAGTTTTATGACTAATATGACACAACAAATCGCGATTCTAAGTGTGTATGAGGCACATACATGCTTGATCAGCGATGATATTGATAATGATTTAAACTTTAAGACTTATATCGCGATGTTATATACATTCATTTAACTTAGTTTGACACAATATTCCGAAGTGCAAGTAATGCCCCGGACTTAACCATTATCGTGTTAAATCGCCGTCTGCTAAAATATCGTCTATCCTAAAAAAAGATAACTAGTTTTTTTTAAATTGAGAAAATACTAAGATGAGTTGCAAACAGTTTGGATCCATATCAGACCGCGTTACGCGGCATCTAATCCGGTTGTGAGCTGTTCACAAATATATGCATAAGCTACATGTAAGTCGCGCTTAGTACGATAAGATTAAAATGATTTTAGCGAAATGTTATTTTGGCGTTTAAAATGGTAAACTAACAAACTGCTGATAAAATCTAATCGGTCTATCAAAAAAAGACTATCACGCTGTATACCATTATGGATATTACTTAGTTTAAAACCAGCAGGATATACAAGTATTGCTGTAAAAATGTTTAAATTATTCAAACCACTTTCAGGGGACACATGTAATACATGTACTTTATTATTTCCTGATAAACGCGTTACGCTTAATCTTGGGTACCAGTTGAAAAACTTTTAGCAAGATGAAAGTAGGATATTGGTGGACGATCAGGTTTCAATCTGTTTGTTGAGATAATATCAGATAAGAAAGGATACAGTAATGCCTATCATATACGTTAATACGGTCTTGTATCTCCTAACAGCCAAGAGCGATTCGTAGAGTGATTGTCATGTGGAACAGTTAGAGGGCTGGGGCATCATGAAGCTGTCGCCTCATAACTTACCATCAGATACAGAGGAAAACGAAAGCAATAATCTAGAAAATGGTTTTTGAATTGTTTATCATGTTTTTGCGATTAATTTGATGGCTGCTAAGAGACCATACGTCCATATGTTTCGTGGTGTCTCATCTGCGTTCTAATTATGAGACAATGCAATTTATTAATAGTCTTAATCTTCCATTACAAGTCATGTTAACATGTACACAATGTAGTCATTCATCCGTCCTGATCTTCGTTTGTGATATATCTAAGATTAAACTGAATCCAACTGTTGATATGTGCTGATGGATACCCTTTCAATCTCAATGACGTCATTAAGTGCGTTTGCAAAAAGAATATCGTTCTGATCAGACGCCGCGTCACGCAGCGTCTGATCAGGATCAAAACTGTTTGACACTTGTTTTGAAATTTCTCCAGTTATACTGCCTAAATCTAACTTTGAAACGATATCGCACACAAAAACATTGAAGCAGACGATAATATGGCGATGCAAGGATAAAAAGCTCTCGACAAATTTGATCATAAAGGGTTAAAGACCACTTAATAAATGAGACATGCATGTTCATTTGAAAACGCATATAAGGGATTCAAGGCAATTATCAAGGAACAATTAAAACATATATGTTAGACGTCGTTGTAAAGCGGTATGACTGGCGTCATTTCACTATAAATGTTATACGTTACGCGGCGTCTGATTAGGATCCAAAATGTTTGCAATGTTCTTCTTGGTATTATTGACAGGGAAAGGTTAAGTAATGCAATTGCTGTTGTATTTAATGAGTTTAGCTAATTGATTACAGACTGAGAGATGTATACATGTAGACAATAAGAAATTAGGCTAAAACTACAAATGAACCGTCTTAGGAGGAAAAGCAGACTCCTTCTATTTCAACCAGTGAATACCAAGATTAGACACCGCATACATGTAGCTCTGACCAACGTGGCATCTTAAAATGTTCCAAACTGTTTTATCAGGGCTACCATTTCTCCCGATGTTTTCGTAATCTACGGATTTTACTGAATTTCTCCGAATCCACGGATTGTTCGGAAATCTGCCGAGTTTTGCTCTTACGTTTAAAATTTGAAATTTTATGTATGTTTTACTTAGGAAACTATGAAATGGGTGTCAAAAACTTTATATCCAGATCAGACGCCGCGTGAAGCGGCGTTTGATATGGATCCAAACTGATTGAATAATTTTGTTGGTGTTATAGAATCTGGAAGCGAAAAGGTTAAAGGGTACGATTCCTACAACCGCGCTTGAAAATTAGAAAATCAAAGAAACTTTATGAGCAACTCATGGCAGCCCTGTTTTATACTCGTAATTTAGTCAAACGACAACTAAAAGCAGTTTGAACAATGAATGTATGCAGCATGATTATGGAAAATAATAAATAATATTGTGATAAACTTACGATATAACGAAAGGGAAGATTATTGAAGATGGCGTTGAAGAGTAAACGTGTTTACTCATTATCCCATATCTTGTTTCTAGTCATAATATAGGTTATCACTTAAAGTAGCTTAAATCAATTGAAACAGAATATGCGCCGTAATGCATGCTGGTTTTACGGTGTAATTGGTTAACCCTTTACCTCATAGAAGCGACTTTTAGCGTATTTAATTTATTCCTCCGCTGAAGAAAATAGTTTATACCCTCATGAACAATAACCATTACAAATATTTTATATATCCAAGCAGATTTTAGCTTAAAGCAGGCTGAAAGTAAAGCAGAATGTGCCTTAAGGCACATTCTGCTTTACTTTCAACCTGATTTAAGTAGTCACCTATCTTCAATACAGTAGATAGGCTATCAGGTAAAGGGTTAAGACAGCAGATAAATTCGACGTTAAAAGGTTTAATAGACTAAGTAATATAAACGATACCATCAAGCCGCTCCCTCACTCAATAAGTGATCTCGTTTAGGTTTAATCTTAAAATGCATTTTTAAGATATCTAAATGATTTAAGGCCACTTGACTCATTGATAGTAATTGTCATTTACTAATTCTCAATGGGAATTCAAAACCTTGTTATCATTGAACGTTTAAAAGGATTTGAATGCTGATGGAAAACAAAACATCAAATAACTGTTAAATCAGTAACACACTGTAATTGATACAAATGCTTAGGCTTATGATGAGCAATTAACCAGACAAGGACATACAGTGGAGAATGTGTTATTCTTTCCCAATAAACGCGTTTACGCTAAAACTATTATTTGCAGTGCAAACAGTTTGGAGCCAGATCAGGCGCCGGGTAACCCGGCGTCTGATCAGGCTCCAAACTGTTTGTCACCAAGATAAACACGAATTATCAGAATTGTCCAAAAGTTGTTCTTTTCTACGTTTTAGTGCTTTGCGTTTGCGTACGTTTGCGTTTAAACGGAAAAGAATAACAGATTCTCCACTGTAGTACCGTATAACCTGCCTTATTCCACATCCTTCGATACCAACTGCTACAGTGGAGAAAATGTTATTCTTTCCCAATAAACGCGTTTACGCTAAAACTATTATTTGCAGTGCAAACAGTTTGGAGCCAGATCAGACGCCGGGTAACCCGGCGTCTGATCAGGTTCCAAACTGTTTACCACCAAGATAAACAAGAATTATCAGAATTGTCCAAAAATTGTTCTTTTCTACGTTTTAGTGCTTTGCGTTTGCGTACGTTTGCGTTTAAACGGGAAAGAATAACATATTCTCTATTGTAATAACGGATAAAGAGTTTGCCGTTTAACCCTTTCATGACAAAATTATTCGAGAAATGTTTACCCCATCACTGCCTTATTTTCGTGTGCTTCAGTATTGTTGTCTGCCAATACCGACTAGAGTGTCAAACAGTTTGGGTTCTGATCAGACGCCGCGTTACGCGGCGACTGATCAGGACCTTAACTGCATGCAAACGCGTTTTAAGGCGTCGTTGAGAGTGAAAGGGTTTAGGAAGGTGTATGATATACAACCAAACTTTGATAGCTCAAACTCGCTTAAGTGGAACATACCTGTATTTCAAAGTTAAAAAGAGACAAAAGCTCGAGATTTCAAATTTCATCAGAAATACAGATTACATGTAGGTAGATACAAACGTGTTTGAGATAGCGAAGTTCGACAGTTTGTCTTTCGACACTTAGGGCCGAAAGTCATTGTCAGATAAAGCAGATTTTTAGTCGAATACGCCAGTTTATACTGTATAAAGTATTGAGGTGGGAGCTATAAAAAAGTGCAGTACAACCTTTCAATCACAATTTCTCACAATTTAGTTAAGTTGTATGTGCTTTGGACAAGTGACTTCTTAAAGCAAGCCGACACTTACACATATACATACTGTAAAGGTTTAAGAGGTTTCTGTTTTTCCGTTGGCTTGTTTTAAGCTGTTTAGGATTTTTCGTTCTTACATGTACTATCATCTTGCTTAAGCTGTCTCCTAACTTTTATATAATCATTTTTCGCCTTTGTTTAAGTTATCTTATATATATATATAGAGGTATAGAGGTTTTATATATAGAGGTAGAGAGGTTTTACTGTACGATCATTTTAATATTCTGAACGTCTGAGACAATTATCGCGTTTACGCTAATCTTATGATTTCTTTTACAAACAGTTTAGAGCCAGTCAAACCCGGCGTCTGATCTTTATCCACAATATATCCGCCCTCACGAGAAATAGCGTTGACACGAATTCAATGTCATTTTTTTCTATGGATTTGAATGGGGAGAATGTAAATTTAAATTTTATATAAATGTAATAACAGTTGGGCAATAATTTATACGTGAACTATATTTCTCGTATATACTTGACCCTGATCAGGGTCAAACGTATTTGTAAATATGGATTGTACTTGTCGAAAGGCTGTGAAAGGGTTACTCGTATGCCCCTTCCGCCTTTTGCCCCTTCGTCAAAATTCGCAACACGGAACTTTGCCCCTTCCAATACGGACGTTTGCCCCTTCCACCACGTACTTTTGCCCCTTTTAGGACGTTTGCCCTTTCCCTATTTTTGCACGGACGGAAGTTTTCCCAATCGCAGGCAGAAATCTGCCCCTTCGACAGCATCCCCATTCTTATCATCGAGTGTAGAAAGTTTGCTAAAATAGTAAATCTTGTTCTACTATTTATGGCTTATTCCAGTAATCTACTGACCTTATGGAGTCATTTCCTGTTAAATCCGTTAATGTGTTCCGTATATATAGTTATTACTAAGTCTTTTTTCTTTCAGATTAAATGAAACGAACGCAAAAATTGAATTAATTTCGCGTGACGTTAAGAAAGGTGCTGAGAAAATACTCACTTCCATACACACAAACCGGTGCATATATACCTGTCTCCTCGTCAAAATTATCATAGTAATAAAACACGAAGCCCAATTATCTACACACATGCCTTAAACGTATCTTAATTTTTCTTGTTATCAAAACGGAAACATAAAGTTATAAAAACAGTGCATGGTTAAAATTTCTTTTAAATGTACACGTTTTCAATATGCTCACGTAAAGACGGTTTATACAGCTGAAAAAAGTGTGTAGAATGTATTGGTTACCCTTTTCATGAAATTTACGTTAATTTTGCGTGTTAAAAGACGTTTGTCTTTTTTAGCATCAATTGGTCAGAACACTCATTTGTACGGTACATGCAACATGTTTTCAATGTACTCTGGTTGTTTTGGAAGTAAATCATCGGAAAAACAAGTAAGGGTTGTTTTATCAACCATGACGACTATGCCACGGCTGTCTGAAAGTGTGCGTTTACGTTCAGTCAGCATATTAGAGGCTGGGATGAAAAATAAATGATGTCTCAGGCCGATTTGGCCTTCATCGTAGAATCATGTTTTTATTATTGAGACGTATCGGCAAATTGGCAATGCTCTAATAATGATCAGACACTGCCTTATGCGGCGACTGATCAAGAGCCAAACCATTTGTTACTCAATTGATGTCCCTTTTTTATAAACAAAAGCAGGCGAAAACTTAAACCTGGAACAACTGTTTGAGACGGGATTTTTATGTCATATTGGCAGTGAAAGGGATGACCCTTTCGCTCTCAATGACGCTTAAAAGCGCGTTTGCAAACATTTTGGATCCTGATCAGATTAGGATCCAAATTGTTTGACACTCGTTTTGAAATTTCTTCAGACATATTGCCGTATATTTTGACTCTTTAACGGCATTGCAGACAACAAAATTGAAGCAGACGACAAGGAAACGAGTAATGGATAAAACAACAGGTAAAACAGCAGACTGTATCCTGACATTATCAGGAATCAGCGATATGGCGTGATAAGGATTATATAAGTGTTAAAACTGTCTGGTATCCCTGTGTGTAAATAATAGTTTTTATTCCAGTATGTAATGTTTCAAGAAAGTACATACAAAAAGCCTCTCTATTACGATCACTACAACGAAGGCTTATTCATCGTTTGAAAGGCAGGCGATAGCTTTAAGCAAGATGACAGTAAAACAGAAAGTTCCTAATGGAACTTTCTGTTTTACTGTTACCTTGCTTTAAGCAGTCATCTGTCGTAAAATCCTCATAATTAACACAATTATGTGGTCGTAATATACATGTAGTGCTTTTTACTGTACTCTCGGATATTACAGTGGTTAAAGTGTCGTCCTCCATACTTTCCCATTTAAGAGAAACAAAAACCAAACTCACAAAGCAGACAGGTATTTAAAATTGTTGCCGATGCATCAAAACCTTGTTGATCAAATGTTTGGAGTCTGATCAGACTCAAAGTTTGCAAAAAATTAATGAAACCTTTTATCAATTACAATCATATGTTTTAGGGAAATTATCATCCACCAAAATTAATACGTACACACACTTACACAAATTATTTGATAGATGAATCGGTAAAATATTAGTTGAATGTAAGCATTCTAAGCTATGTTCAGCAGCTAAAGTTTTCGGTAGTTACATGTAATTGTGTGAATTGTTATTTTCCCCGAATATCGCTTAGTTTTTCTGTATAAAGAAACGTATTCGTATAGAGTAAAATTCGTCTGGTACTAAAGTAGGTTAAGACTTTTGAGCTGATGGCCAAAATATAGATTTAACACAGAAAGCTCCTAAACGAATTTTCGGCTTAACTTTTATTTTGCTTTTAAGTTGTCAACTTTGCAAGAATTAGTCTGAGAGATGGATTTTACTGTACATATATTGAATAAGGTATCTAGGTTTTGTATAAAGTCAGGGTGTGTTAGCCTAGATTGCGGAATATGTTATTCATTTCTATATGCTTACTGCTAGAATATATACAATATACCTCGTCTATTACGAATAATAAGTTGTGCAAATGTTTTCTCGTGAAACACAAGTGGCTAATTGAAAATAGGTGAGGGCACAATAGAAATGTCCTTTTGGAGTTTTTTTACTATCCCTATTGCTTTACCCTGTCACCTGTATTTCTGTCATTCAATTACTCTTTTTGTTGGACGTAATAGACGGATTTTACAATACAGTCGAACTTCGTATCTCGAACTCGCTGAACTCGAACTACATGAAAGTTCGACACACGAACTGCATTATTTTATGCTCGTTTAAGTCGACATACCCATATGTAAAAGTTAAAACGTGGTTACATGTATGCCACGTTTTAACTTTGAAATACGGGTATGTTCGATTTACCCGAGTTCGAGATATCGAAGTTCGACTACATATGTCATTGACTGTTGTTTTGGTTGTACTACCTATATTTGTTGCTATGAAAACATGTGCTCTAGAACGTTTGGGTAAGAAATGTTAACCCGAAGTCCAGGTTTAACCTTGAATTGTTGATGCTAGAGTGCAGAACGTTTGCAAACAGAAATGATATAATTAAATAATTAATGAATAACCGTCTGCACTGTTACTCCAGATGTTAAATCACCCGGCATGCTTACATATCAAAAGTTGTAATACATACTTAACAGCCTTATTGGGTTGCATCAATGTACAGACAAAGCACATCCCATGCTCTGTATCTGAGCTTGATACACACTGCCAAATACGGTATATAATACTGTTAAATACATTGGTTTAGATGTGTGTTGGTGTCAAACAGAGTAGATCAAGACCAGCAACCGCGTCAGAGACTGGCATTGATCTACACTGTTTGTAATACAATAAGTCAGGTGTTCTCGTGGCATGGTATTCGTACCGAACCATAACAAAAGTATCACTGTAATTCTGTTGAAATATGAATGTAAATATACAATTTGGAAAGGAACTCTTTGGATGAACAATCATGACCAGTAAAGACTTGATCACCTTCATTGGTACGGTTGGTAATGGTCTCTGTCAGTGACCTTTCAATGTTGCCTGAGTGACGTCATGTTAACCTTGGCACAGAGGGGTTCCTATTAAAAATTGATACCCGAATACACTATAAAAAGATTGACATACCACATGATATGATTAAATCATTAATGACTGACAGCCTGTTCTCTGATTTGTGTTTCGGGCCAATGGTAGAAATATTGTTGTTTTGCATGATACCTCTGTCTATTGCCTAAGGCTGCCCTTTGCTTTAATTCTAGCCAAGGTACAGTGCTCCCTCACCACAACAACCCATCTGAACAACGATCCCCTTAAACAAAATTTGCCGCTGTTCCCAACACGCTACTGCTTTCACTGCTAAAAATGTCCTCTGCTTTTTTTGCAAATAATGGACATTTTGAATAAACATAAAGACAAATAGCAAACAAAAGTAGCGTTGAGCGACGTCAGATCTTGGTTCAAACTGTTAGCAAAGTTAAGCCAAGTCATACTCAGAACTCTAATGGTAAACATTTTCTCTCCCAAATCCAACTCACTCCGAACAACACACATACTCTGTGTTTCCCGTTTGGTGTTGTTGTATGGGAACACTGTAGTGGCAATTCTAATATGACGTGAAACGAGGTACAATTAGTATTCAAGTAAGGCTCTAACGATTTAAATGCTATATATTCAATTCATTTCTGTTTTTTTACTTGGTATATCTAAAACTATGATGTCTTTAAAGTTTTAGGCAATTATGGTTCAAGGTCTAAAGACCTGTGATGCAAGCTATTCCATTGTATAACAAACGCGTTTACACTAAAATCATTTTTTAATTGCAGACAGTTTCGAGCCAGATCAGACGCCGGGTTACCCGGCGTCTGATTAGGTTCCAATCTGTTTGCCACGTAGATGAAAATAAAAGCCAGAGTTTTCAGAAGGTTATGATTTCCCCGAGAGAATAACGTCTTTTCAATTTTCGACATATCGATACGGTTTTACAGTACAATAATTATTTTAAAAACGCTAGAATGGAGTTTAATGGATTTATGAAAGACATACCGAAGCAATGCTCCTATGGGAACTGTTATTTTATCTTGGTTTAAGCAGCCATCTGCCTTATACATAGAATTATAAACAAAGTGAGTGGTCTTTAAAAAACGGTTTTACTGTACAACATATTGAGAAGATTTGATATAGGCAAACCAACTCATGAGTTAATTTTGAGCTTCTGACTAATATCCCATGGGATTGTAATGTGTTATTTACAGTGTTCACACCCTTCCCCGGGCGGTAATTTAACTTAACCTTTCAGTAAGTTGTCCCGTGGCAATCCAAAATGGCAATATCTTGCTCTCGCCTTCAATGATTTTCGATAAGAGGTTGAACTATCATTAACTTTCAGAGTGGTTTTTTGAGCAATGTTTTTTATTTGTATAATTAGCTGATAAAGGACATAAGTAAAAGAAAAACAATTTCATGAATATTTTGTCGTGCGTTATTGCCTGTACTAAATAATATATATGTTTTTAGAATAGCCTCTTAGATGGCCTTACGATAATTGAGTAGTGTCTGCTACATGTATTCACTGATAAACGTGCTTAAAGCGGGTTTCCATTGAGAAGAAGTGTCTGAACACATCTTAAGCAGAACTCTCTTGTGCAAATACTAGTTTTCTAGTTTGCTTATACAATGCTAAATGCTACCACTTCTATTGAAGATTGTTAAGTGGCCAATGTACATATATTTGCATTGACGTGACGTCTTTTTGTACACTTGCTTTTTAAAACAATTTTAAAATATAGCATTCAACCTTGCTGAAATACTTAAATGTTTTACTGTACACACGATCCCATATATGGGACATAGGCAAACAGTTTAGACTCTGATCACACGCCGCATTATGCGGCGTCTGTTCAGAGTTTACACTGTTTGCTATTAGGAATTTCAATATAAAACAAAATAAAGATGACAATTTTAACAGGCATCTTTTTGATAAATATGGACTAATCCAATATATAAACATGGAATAATCAACTGGGTATAAATGGGTTAAGTTTATATCATGGATAACGTGTACATGTACACTTTTTGCACTGCTTACATCAGGTATGATTCATAAAATATAAAAGAGCGCGCAATTTTGAAAAAGGAATTCTGCAGTCTTGAACTGTGTCTTTATTATATTTTGCAACGGTCTGGATCTAGATCAGGCGTCTCTAAACGTGGCCTGTTGTCAGGATACAAACTGTTTTATCCACTGTCAAGTGTTTCGTTTTTGCTAATGAGGATTTATAATTAATTTAAAAAACAATATCGTAAACGAAAACTATGAAGCAGAGTTTATCACATACTTTGCGGTCTGGGAGTTGCATAAAGCGATTGTATAAATATCGTAATCCACTAGTGGAATATCGTTTTTTGGGCTAACGGCCCAACTTGTTCGTCCACAAGCGCTGCATGTAGCGGGACGCCATATGACGTCATTTACTATGACGTTATGTAAACAACGTTACGTTTGGCGGAAATTCTATATAGCGGAGGGTCTAAAAACTACGGCTTCAATTAATTGTACATGTATAGGTGCTTAAACTTGTTATGTGATAAATAGAATATCACATTCGTGCTCATTATTTATAATTCTTAATAAACTCGTTGACTAAAATTAAAATGACGCTCGCCAAGGCTCGCGTCATATTATTTTAGTAAACTCGTTTATTAAAAATGATAAATAATGAGCACTCATACAATATCCTCTATATATATCGATAGGCGAAGAACTTAAGCTTATAGTGCGCCAATGACATAACTTTTGTAAACCTTCTTAAGCAACGGATCAATGTTCTGATGTACATTTAACTACTCTAAATTTTTCTGTCTGTGGTTAAGTAAACATGTGGGCCATGAAATGACAAAACCAACCTTACTGCATCGCAAAATGGTACTTACTATAAACCGTTATCATCCAAGGGTCTGTATCTGAGTTTGGTCTGCACTGTCAAAAACCGTATATAATACTGCTACACAAAATGCTCAAGATGCATGTGGGTGACAAACAATGTAGATCAAGAAAAGCCGGTTGACATTGATCTACACTGTTTGCAACGCGTTAAGCCAGGTTTTCTCATGGCAAGGCTTTGAATGAAGACTTTATAAACACACACCTTTACTTTAACTTTACTTTAAGGCTCATTTGTATCCATGCGAGTGTCAAACAGTTTGGATCCTGATCAGACGCCGCGTAACGCAGCGTCTGATCAGAATCCAAAATGTTTCCAATGTTGCCGTTTGGCTTCGTTGGCAGTGAAAGAGTTAAATAGGATGTAATAATGTCTTCTCAATTGTGAACACTCAGAAAACAAACTTTCATGACAGCAGTCATAACATTGGTACTCTCGTTATCAAGAACAGTGAAACCCAGTTATATAACACTTGCTTAACCCATAAACCCCAGAGGGCGATTCTTGTTCTAAATACAGGTAAACACTTACGTAAGGTTGAAAGTAAAACATAATGAGCCTTCAGTCGTATTCCGTTTAGTCTATGCTTGTTTTAAGCTATGAACTTTTGGGATATAGAAAGTATTTCGTATGGCCCATACTCGTGACTGTATAACGTGGAACTGTTTCATTCAGTGGAGGAAAACTAATAAGGTGTAAAGAAAAAAGATATGTAAGGCGTAATAGACCTGTATAGTAGACCTACCCGGGTTTTTTTTAAAAAGAAAACGATCTGAACCAGTTCGAGATATTTGAAATGCAAAGGAATATACAGTTGATCTTCGATATATCGAACTCGGTAATGTTGAACATACCCGTATTTCAAAGTTGAAACGTGGCTAAGCCAGGTTTTAGCTTTGAAACACGGGTATGCTCAACTTAACCGAGCATGAAGTAATGTTATTCATGTGTCGAAATATCGGATTGTTCGAGTTAAGCGAGTTCGACATATCGGAGTTTGACTGTATGCGGTTAAATTCGACTTTAAGTGTTTTATGAGTTATCCATGTACGTAACATGTCCCTAGTGTTTGTCCTAGGATATTCTTTACCTGTCTACAATCTACCTAATCAATACTGTTCAAGAGCCTCTGCACAAATGGTAAAACAATTTCCCCTTGGCGAGTACATTTTTCAGTAAAGCAACTACAGTCGTTTGTTATGAAAGTGCAAAATACACGCTGTTCATGGTCACAATACACAAAGGACATTACATTACATCGAAACAATTTCACGACTACTTTCACTGATATTGCCGTTTAGCTGTGTTTTTAAAAAAGTAAATCCCTATTCCAGAGAACTCATTTCCACAAATCATTTTACCACAAATGCAATTAGGACCTACTTAATTGATGCTGTTGTTAGAAGACTAGAGCGAAAGTGGCTGTTTAATACACAAATTGGCTACTTACTATCTGATGCGTATCGGCTTATCGGTACTATAGCTCTAAATGTAAAAACGCGGACCCAATCACAGGCTAACCAGGGCATTGCCCCACTTCCTTCAAGACGTAATTGTCAATGTTACATGTACCGTTTATCAATTTCCCTGGATGGTCCAAATGATTTGGCACATGTCAAGCGCAAACGTGACGGCGAAAAATAAGGCGCCTGATAGAGTTACAAACTTTTTTGCAAGCAATTTGACGTTTTCCGTGGTCAACATACACCGAATAAGGCTTATAATACAGTAAAACCTCTCTATTACGACCACCGATTGAAGTTCAAAATTAGGTGTTTACAATAGGTGACTGCTTAAAGCAAGGTGACATTAAAACAGAACGCTCCAATAGGTGCTTTCTGTTTTACTTTCACCTTGCTATAAGCTGTCAACTGGCTTTTATGTAATCAATTAGTCTCATTTTAGTAGTCGTAATGGAGAGATTTTACTGTATTTTGAAATTGCTGCTATTCTTTTTTCATAATTTCAGCAACTACCTGTTATAAACATCGAATACCTTTCCTCATCTAGTCGTCGTACCAGAGCGTGACAATATACGTTTTACGCCATATTCTGTTTCTAGTTGTAAAGATAGGTTATCACTTAAAGCATGTTGAAAGGTAAGCAGAATAGACATTCAGTCGCATTTTGCTTTACTTAAAGCATGCGTTAAGGTACGTGTACCATCTTTTACCATATGTAATGTTTGCCGTACGTTTCATATTCATGACTGTATAAAATGGAAGTATTTTCTAGAGTGGAGGATACAATAAAGGAGTAAAAAGGACGTATTTATTTGGTTATAGGTTAAGGTGCCAAACAATTGATGAGTAGTTTCACTATGAATACTGTTTTATAGAATACAGTAGAACATCGATTACTCGAACTTATTGAAGCCGAACTTATCCATATTTCAAAGGTTTTGCCAAATGTTTTGCAACCTATTACTTCATGAATTCGCATGTTCATGCCTTTTAACCCATTTGTGCCCGCGATCCCATATATGGGACATAGGCTAACAGTGTAGACTATGATCAGAGTCCACACTGTTTGCTGAGATTTGCTTGAATTTCAATACAAAACAACATGAAAATGAAAATGTTGACAAGGCATTCCTTTGATAAAAATGATCTTATCCAATATAGAACATGGAAGAATCCAATACATAAAACATGAAAAAATCCACTGGGCGTTAATAGGTTAATCATGCTTACTCTGAAGAAAATAGTTCGACTTTATAAAGATTTACTAAAATACAGCAAAAAGTATTCTATTTCTTACATTTGTACAGACTGAAAAGACAACCGAATGGGCCTGAATGGGCATCCTGCAATAGTTTTAATATGCCGCAAGTTGTCACGTACCTAAAAGCCCAAATACTGGCATTAACCTAGGATTGTCACTAAGGGTTTATGTTCTTATATTCTTATGTTCTACTCTATAAAGTTATCGAATATCAACTGAAAACAATATTGGTAATTTCGACTTCGACCAACAAGAGTTTACAAGACTCGACGGTATGTTGTTCATGTGCATTCACACTGTTAATAACGTTGCATAATAAATAGGATATAAATAGATTGGTCTGTCTGTGTGTCTCATGAGGGAATACGTAAGTCTAATAACAGAGAAGTCTATTTCCTATGGCATGTAAGGCGCTTTATGCATTCGCAGACTGTTCTAATAGCAATGCAGTATTCTCTCTCTACAACGACACCCAATGGGAGACAAAACATGTGTGCGATGTTCAGAGGTAGTCGTTATAGGGAGGGAAACTGGTTTACATTTGCAACCAGCTTGAATCCAGATCAGACGCCGCGTATCGCGGCGTCTGATCTGGAATCAAGCTGTTTGTCTCTCGTCATTAAGTGTTTTCTGTCAAAATGTTCAATATGTTACTTTGAGAAAAACAGCAGACGACAACTTTAAGCAGACGATATTACAAAAGTTAAAGCATCAGACATAACTGTCCTGTTTAGGGAACAGCGACAAGGGTCGATACTCGAAGGGAGTCGTTGTGTGGAGGGCCGTTGAAGGGATTGTTTCTTCTTAAGCAAACGGAATTCAAAAAAAGATAGTGATCCCTCCCTTCAACGGCCTTCCAAACAACAACTCCCTCCTTTCAATAACCCTTGTGGCAGTTCCCTTAACACGACAGTTATGTCCTACCTATTCACGACTGCAATGTTGTCTGCTTAAAATTGTCGCTTGCTGTTTTTCTCAAAGTTACATAATAGACATTTTGACAGAAAAAAATTAATATCGAGTGACAAACAGCTTGAATCCAGATCAGACGCCGCGTCAAGCGGCGTCTGATCTGAATTCAAGTTGTTGGCCAATTTCCCTATAGCGACGCCCTCTGAACAACACACACATTTTTGTCTCCCGTTGGACGTCGTTCTAGAGAGGGAGCGCTGTACATTTAATAATGTAGAATGTCTGTTATGAATAGTGTGATAAACAGTTTGGACCCTGATCAGACGATGAGTTACTCAGCGTCTGATCTTACTCAACATTTCTTTGCGATGGACATACTTTATATTGCAAAACAATGTTGATAGAGAAAGAATAACGTTTACCAACTGCATACATCTGCAGATAAATATGACATATGTTTCATCCGAAAAGGTCATACAGTACAAGATATGATGATTTAACCTGACATACTCCATGTGATCATCTACAAAAACTGTACGAGCTGATTTCACGGCATTTTCGTACGGAAGATATTATTTGTGTGTCTAGTCTTTACGATACTGATGAGATATCGAATAACTCGACATCTCATCACTATTCAAACAGTTTCTTCGGGTACCTAAAATACACACGTAACGTGCAGAAGTTCATGTTTCTGTGTTTCACGTTCCCTACCTACCCCGAGTACAATTGCTTATTTCAAATAGTTTTGATCCTGATTAGACGCCGCGTCACGCGACGTCTGAATAGGATATATGCAAACAGTTTCGTCGGGTATCACAAATACCCACGTAACATGCTTAAGGTTCGTTTAAAGCCTTACCCCGAGTACAATTGCGTAACGTTGTGTCTTATTAGGATCCAAACTGTTTGAAAAGCCTTTATAATTCTTTAATCAAAATACCTAAATTTTGATATGGAATAAGAAGAGACGAACAATGTACAAAACGGATAACGTCATGGCCGAGCACATACATTGTATACCTGTTTGATTAGATATGAGTTAATTTGTAACGCATACAAACCTGGAAAGAAAGCAGTATAATTATTATTTTACATGGTAATGCAAACAGGGTAGACCCTGCTAAGATTATTTGTCGATGGGAAACATCTCTGAAAATCGAAATTTGATTAAATAAGACTTGAATGGAACTGGAAAATGCATTTCAGGGCTGCCATTTCTCCGGATTTTTCCTAAATCTTCGGATTTTTCCCCAGTTTATGGTAGCTTAAAGCAGGCTGAAAGTAAAGCAGATTGCGCCCTAAGGCGCATTCTGCTTTACTTACAGCCTGCATTAAGTTGTCCCATGTCAACAAAACAAGAAAAAGGCTATGGGGTAAAGGTACGATTCGTAAAATCGCATTTGAAAAATGTAAATTTAGAAATCTTAGGATTTTTCATGTCAACTTATGGCAGCCCTGGCATTTGAAATTCTACGACTGGATGATGGGAAACTATATTCGAAGTTGTGGTAACACGTATGCCGGTAAACAGGGGAAGACGTTAATCTTTCCCAAAACACGCGTTACGTTCAAACTGTTTTCCATTGCAGCCAGATCAGACGCCAGATAACGCGGCCGGTGTCTAATCAGGCGCCAGACTTTTGGGGTCTTATAATGAAATAAATGGTAAAAAAATTGCCATTTTCTACGTTTTGTCACAATGCGTTTGTGTTTCGTTTGCGTGTAGTTTACGTTTAGACAGGACAGAATAACGCCTTCACCACTGTACATAATCTATCACACCTACTGTTTGAGTGAAGCGTTATACATTTGAAAGCAACGTCGAGATATCAAAGGAACCAAGTCTTTAGAAAACTCCTCTCATTATTTCAGGTTCACGGCAAATCATCCGGTGGCACTTTTTATAACGATACGCATCTGATATCAACCAGCATACACCTTACACATAATACCAGATACAGATACAGCGGTGAATACGCCATCCTTGCCTATTAAACGTTTTTAACAAAAACCGTATTGTAGACCTACAACGGTCCTTCCAACAACAACTCCCTCCATACAACGTCCCTTTCCACATTTCAACTACGTGTAACGCGTTCATTGCTGCACTTTCGTGGCTTAAATTGACGTCTGCTGAATTTCCTCAAAGTTTCATATAAGTGGACAGTTTGATAGAATTAAAATTATGACGAGTGACAAACAGCTTTAATCAAGATCAGTACAAATTCAGATTATCGAAGGTTAGACTGTTTTTTGACGATACAGCATGTTCGGTATGGGTTAACCCTGTACTTCATATCTATGAATCGTTAGAGCTGTAATTATTCCTACACTACGAGTAAGAAAAATAGTCCTTAGCTAGGTAAATGGATAACATGGGTATTTGTTTCAGTCATACAAGATTATGGCAGGTTAAAAAACGCATTTTAGGCGCATTTTGCGTTACTTACGCGGCTATGGGTGAACTACATGTATGCATAGTGTAAGCGCGTTGATCAGAAACTACTAACATCTTCTCCGCTGTGTTGTGTACATTTAGTAAGTCGAACAAACCTAAAAATATCTTTTATATTTTATGTTTCATCATCTACCTTTATCATTTGGTTAATCAGTCGAACCCTGTAAATTACGTCTAAGTGTTAAGTTTAGAGGATAACACCCCTTCCTTTGTCATTAAGCGCCTTTACAGCTGTCGCCTACACAAACAATGTCTCTAGTACTTCACATGGATTACTCTGTTTACCTTATATCTAAGGAAATATCGCCCGAATGTCAAACAGTTTTAGTAAGATGACATACCGTATTTCTCAAAATTAAATCTGGATACACACTATTTTAACATTAACGCAAATGTGTAAATGTCATGCTAAAGGGTTTCATGAGTAGTGAAATGTTCGTGTTAAGAGAAAGACGCGAAACTGACTTGCTAATTGAGTCTTTAAGAAATGCTTCCGACATTTATTTTGAAATACAACTTTACTCTCCTATGTAATGAACTTAACCAATCCTTTTGGGAAGACATTAATGGCATACTACTGTTTATCAGAGGGAATCTGATCTAATTATACACAAAATGGTTCCGCAAAATTGTCTTTATTTGAAACACAACGTTCACTCAAAGGCGGAATATTTTCGTAATTTGGAACATATACGTTAAAATGAAAACATGATACGAAGGGCATAGCGTACATCGTGGGAACTACATGAAAATAAGACTGTCTAATTATCGACTATTCTAAATCCAGAGCTGTAACTACTCGCAATAAATCATCTCAACGAGACTATTCTAAATAGAAGTAAAAAAATAGGTATAAGGAACATATTATTTGACAAGTATAGCTCCTAAGAATACATGTATTCTCTTTCAAGTCAGTAAGTGTAAGATACAAGGATTTTGAATTATAACTAACTACACTATTCCGGATAAATTAGTCATATCACTTGCTTTATATGTTCTAAACTCTACATGACTCATTCGTTAATTATTTGCGCTCGACCTATATTATTGATAGTGAAAATATAGGTAAACGAATATCTGTTTAAGTCATCAGCCAGCCAGAAGGAATAGACACACACCTGTAATAAAAAACAAGATTTAAAAATAACTTGGCATTTTCTTATATTCACTAAATGCTAAGTAGTAAGGTATACAGTAAAACCGCTCTATTACGACCTCTAAAATGAAGGATATCTAATTGGGTTCAAGACAGTTGACATGTTAAAGCAAGGTAAAAGTAAAACAGAAAGTCATAAACGAGCTTTTTGTTTAACAGTCACCATGCTTTAAGCAGTCAGCTGTCGTAAACACATACTTATTAACACAATTTAGTGGACATAATAATGAGGTTAGACATGTAGATCTACAGTGGAGAATCTGTTATTCTTTCCCGTTTAAACGCAAACGTACGCAAACGCAAAGCACTAAAACGCAGAAAAGAACAACTTTTGGACAATTCTGATATTTCATGTTTATCTTGGTGGCAAACAGTTTGGAGCCTGATCAGACGCCGGGTTTCCCGGCGTCTGATCTGGCTCCAAACTGTTTGCACTGGAAATAATAGTTTTAGCGTAAACGCGTTTATTGGGAAAGAATAACAGATTCTCCACTGTACCTTAGTTCTGCAGAAATCACGCTGAAGTTTATCCATACACTAGCATACACTAGCATTGGTAGGCAATTGTTATAGACATAACATACATGCGCTATATACACTATTACGGTAGGCATTAACATAATGTTAAAATGTTTTTTACATTTAAGGAATATATGGAATACATTTTGTTTTTCTTGGAAGTATGAACAAGTAAATGATCTCCCTTTAATATGATACCGCTTCGCGGTTTCATGCAGTGAGACCAGATTCCTTTTTCCTAACTCCATGAAACAAAGACTTTTTCTATAATATATTTCTTATACGGTGACACCACTACTGAATGTAAGACAACAATTAAAGAGAGAATCTGGAATGAGTGCTCATTAATTATCATTTTTAAGAAAGCAGACCCTTCATCATCTACTTTTACCACCAAAACGTGACGATGTTTTGTAGTGAAATCATCTCAAATTACGTCATTAAGAGTCCCGCTTCATGCAGCGCTTGTGCAGACTTGGACCTAGAGAAAGTAGTTCCGACAAGGTGTTTCTATCTCGCACATTACCTCCCGAATCATTGTTCTAGTTGCCGGACGCCTGTCAGAGATGGACAAACAGTACTAATTCGTTTTAACTAGCATGCGGCTCACCAACCAGCCATATCCGGTTCCAACCCTGTATCCAGCACCACGTTTCGAACCTTCGACCTACCGCTTTCGAGGCGGCGGACGCCATAACATTAAGGCTACGGTCGCGATGTAACAGTGTGCCACCGAAGGTACCTCCGATCCGAAGTCACAAATTTAACTCGTTTTCTATTATAAGCTAATTTCCGTTATTCCTAGATCGATTGCGATTCTGTCTTAAAGGTCATCGTCCTTAGTTCTCCTGAAGTTGGCGATCGAATTTGTTATATTATTACGCAATTTTCTGGAATTCTCCCGAGATTTCAGAGAAATGACGAATTTGCTTACAAACAAATACTATAATCATATTATTTTCAGTGAATACAGTTGCGTAACCTCCGCAAGATATACATATTCACATATTTGTTGTTTAAATTGTTTCATGTTGATACTTTGAAAATTGATATTTATATTGCTGAATATAATGTAATGATATTAATATATTAACCCTTATCGTGCCAAGCGCGCCTTGACTAACATTTGAATAGAATATTGGAACGCGATCAGACGCCGCGTAACGCGTACTGTTTTGTTAAGTTTAAAACATATCAAACTAATAAGTATTTTTGCATGTTAAGCAGACAACTATTCAGCATCTAACAATAAAAACAGATGGCAGCCTACTTCTTAAAATAAGCCTTAATAATATACCCAAACAACTTAAAGATGGTCGATTACCAGCAACTCGTCAGCATGCCAACACCAGCCAAGAAAATCATAGAAGTGTGAAATGTACTTTATCATCTGATTGGCGGACCGATACAGTTATATGTCCCTTTGTCACTTTGTTGTCACCTCTGTGTTAAGACAAGCAATACTTCTTTATGGATAGCACTAGACTCTTACGAGAGAAGAATATAACTATCGAGATGTGCAATTACGCGTGAACAGATAGAGAAATTTGAACTGAATGAAAGTTTAAACACTTTTGTTAATTTTTATACGTGTGGCGATTTGCTGACGTACCTCAAGTACAAATATTATTTACAAACCGTTTCGAACCTAATCAGACGCCACCTAATATTGATGAGGATCGTAAGGCGGCGTCAGATAACCAGTATCGAAACTGTTTTAGACCCATACCAGTATAACATATGTAAGTTTAGTTCAACAATAGATTTAAGAAATACAGGCGGATGATACAGTGAAGCTCACATATAACGAAGAAACGGGCTCGTCTTATTTCTTTCGTTATATCCAAATTTCGTTATAGTAGTCCAATTTTACTATACGTGAGACAGAGATGGGTACATGTTTTTGTTATATCCAATATTACATTATATCATTTTTTTTTGTTATAAGCGAGTCTCACTGTAATTGTTAAACCAATTTGTGCCCACGAGCCCATATATGTGACATAGGCAAACAGTGTAGCCTCTGATCAGAGACTACACCGTTTGCTGATAGGAATTTCAATATAAAAAAATAAATGAAAATTTTGACAAGGCATCCCTTTGATAAAAATGGACTTATCCAATATATAAACATGGAAGAATCTACTAGGCGCAAATGGGTTAGAGCAGATGAAGGGTGAACGTCCGCCAACCACACTGATCTTATATATAATAATATAATTTGCACACAGCATTAACATTACATGCGGCATTGGATTTCTTAAGTAGTATCCCCTACATTGTCATGACGGCATTAACTTTGAAATACTTGTCGTCTGATTTATATATCAAATTTAGATTTTAGATATTTTTTATAACGAAAATTTTAATGAGTATCAAACAGTTTGGATCCTGATCAGACGCCGCTTATCGGATCCAAACCGTTTGCAAATAACTATTATATTTTAGGTAAGGTTGTGAAGGGATTAAAACTAGGACGAGAGTCATATTGATGGTCATTGTTTATGCACAAGCTTTTAAACAAATCAAATACCGTTATCATCACGAGTCCTTAAAGACAGGATGTGTCATGTTTTATTCAACACCCATTACCTTTTTCAGAAAAATGGTTTACTTACTAAGTGTTTCAGTCCCGTAGGTGGCATATTCGCTGAACATTAAGCATTCTTAAATCATAAAAGCCACTTAGCTCTCTAAGGCCTTTTAAAACATTAAATATAAATGCAAAAAGGTATATCTTCAAACAGCAAGATGAATCATAGGCATTACTTTGGACTAAAAGTAACAACACATCGTTTTTGTATTAAAACGAAACGTGCATTTAATTTATTGTTTTAAACCCGTTTACTTATACAGCGCTCCCTCTCTACAACAACATCCAATGGGAGTCACACATGGTGTGCGTTGCTCGCAGATAGTCGTTATAGGGAGGGAACTTGGTTTACATTTGCAAACATCTTTTATCCAGATCAAACGCCGCATCATGCGGCGTCTGATCTGGAGTCAAGCTGTTTGTCACTCGTCATTAATTTATTTTCTGTGAAAATGTCCATTTTGTCACTTTGAGGAAACAGCAGGCGACAATTTTAAGCAGAGGGTATTGCAGCAAAAAATGCGTTAGACACAATTGCCCCGTTTATGGAATTGCGGTAAGGGTCGTTAAGGATACGAGTTCATTCTCCCACTTAAAATACACCTAACATGAATTTAGTATTGTTAAATAACAAATGAATTCCCGCTGGTTCCCTCAGCTGAATATTGTGTAATTGCACTGTTAGTGATACTCATGCTGATGAGCATGCTTTTTTCAAGAAATTCTAGCAATTAGAAATAACTCTCCATTCCTTAAAGAATGTCGTGTACAATGACTGTGTACAGTGCTTCAACTGGTCATTTCATGTAAAATCACCGTAGACAATGGCTGACCAGAACCTCTCTGGCTATTCTCAGTCTGTGTTAATATGACACCGGGAAAATATTTGAAAACATTGGATTTATTTCATAATCTGGATTTTCTTTCTTTCGAATGGGACTTTTACTTGTGTATGAGTGTATATTTAGCAGCTTGAAAATATCTTCTAAGTAACATTAGTCAAACTTCTTAGATCCGGGTCCGTCGTCGACTTACCCGGCATCTGATCTGGATCTAAGGCGTTTGTTCATGTAATTATGGTCACAATTGTAAGTACGGGTTACAACCCATACCAGACACCATTTGAGCAATTTATACAGTAAAACCCTTCTATCACGACTACTAAACAAAAGGCTAATTGATTGTATAAAAGCCAGGTGGGGCTTAAAGAAAGATGAAAATAAAACATAAAGCTCCAAACGGTGCTTTCTATTTTTCATCAACCTTACTTTAAGCAGCCACCTGCATTAAACACAATTTAAAAAAAAAAAAAAAAAACCTAGTTTAGTGGTCGTAATAGAGAGGTGTAATTGTATACCAAAGCCAGTAGTGTCTCTAAAGTTATTGTCTGCTTCACTTTGAGGATATGGATCTATTAATCAAGTGTAAACCAGTATGTATCCACATGAGACATCGACGTATTTGGTGTCAGGGCTGGATCCAAGCTGTTTGCAAATTTATTATAATCTGATGTTAAATTGATTGGATTCTGTTAAGACGCCAACTTTTTCGGCGTCTTATTACATTCCAAGCTTTTTGTAAGGGTATTCGTTTTAAGTGTCTAGTCTTTTGTAGCTTGCTGAAGGCGAATAAAATACAAGTGACAGGTAAAGGAAGATGTAAGTAAAACAGAAAGCTTCAAAATGAAATTTCTGTGTTACTTTCACTTTCCTTGAATGGATCTAGTCACCGGCCTTAGACACCAAATAGTAAACAAAGAATAAGTTGTAGTAATAGGGAGGTTTTACTGTATGCACAGTCAAACCTGTCTTCAGCTACCACTAAAATCGACATACATGTATTTGGAGTTTTCACTGTAGGTTGCGGCTTAATGCAGGACAAAAGTAATACAGAATGTTCTTATAGGAGCCTTCTGTTGTTTTTTTGTCCTGCGTTTAGCGGCAACCTCTCTTAAATGATCACCCTGCATCTTCGGTCAGTGGTTGCTTAGCAGTCTCTTTTTACAGTGGATAATACGTTATTCTTTCCCGTTTAAACGCACACCAATCGCAAACGCATTGCAGTAAAATGGAGCAAATTACAACTTTTTGAAAATTCTGAGTATCCGTTTTAATCTGAGTGGCAAACAGTTTGGAGCCTGATCAGACGCAGGGTTACCCGGCGTCTAATCTGGCTCCAAACTAATTGCAATGGAAATACTAGTTTTAGCGTAAACGCGTTTATTGGGAAAGAATAATGCATTCTTCACTGTATTCAGGAATGGAGCGTTCGGAACAATAAGTCTCCATTACTTTTTCCGACACAATTGTGTAACTATTACACACTTGTGCAGGGAAAAGTAATGGAGACCTATTGTTCCGAACGCTCCATTCCTGAAAAATAATGGAGCGTTTTTGAATGGGATAATAGCACAGGTGTATTTTAATACAGACTTAATCGATCGCCAAAGAAAGTTGGGTGCCCGTCATCCTGACTGGCAGATTAATACAGCTAACATATGTTGACACTTGCTGATACATGTATATGGTCTGCTTTGAAATTATCCCTTTCATAGATTATCAAAATTCGATTTAGAGCATGTAGAAGTAAGAGACTAAAAGCCGAGTGTAAAACAGTTCTAGATAGTTAGATAACTACAATGTAGATAGTTTTTTGCAAACGTTTTGCAAATACAATGAAGTCGCGATCAGCAGCCAAAGGGTTAATAAAATATCCAATTTAGACTCTGTTTAGGTCTGACCTAAAGTCCAATACTTTCGACACAGTAGAATATGTAAATGACACAGAAGGGAAATTAAGATAGTGCAGAATGAAACTACTTGTCCTGCGTATTCAATACGCCAGGGGCGTAGTATACCATTGTAAATGTGTGCTTCTTGAGAAATCGCAGTTCCTTGTTCTAAACACCCTTCGTAAGTGATTACGGCCGATGTACGCGTTCGGAACTTTGCGCGATGTAATTGTGTGACTCGTGTCTGCCTTGGCGTTTATTATCGTGAACGGTGATCACACGGCGATCGCTTGTAACCAAGGTTTTCATCAAAAGTGTTTAAATTAATTGTCATCATGTTAAATTGGCGTTTGCTTCTAATATTCAGTCGACCGAAAATCCAAAATGTAAACTGACGAACATCAGAATATTAGAACCAAACAGTGCGTTGGGTCCGATCTGGGTCAAACTAGCCGATGTGCGCTAAGCATTCTAAACGTAAAAGTTGCAAACGAGTTTATGTGTTGATATTACTCGTTTATACAGTACCATGATAATCAGTACTAAGTCTTATAGCTGAGTCGCGCCATAAAAAACCTGTCTTATTGCACTGCAAACTGTGTATCAAGGTCAGCTGCCTCGTCAAACACGCGACAGCTGGTCTTGATCTTCACTGTTTGACACTTAAATGTACATGTATCTAAAGCATGTTTGTAGCTGCTTGATACACGGTATTTGACAGTGTAGACCAATCTCAGGCCTGGATCCAAGGTAATAAAGTTTGTGACTTGAGTCTGATATCATTCTCAAGCATTTGATTGGTCACATACTCTAGACTGAACTCGAACTACTCAACACAAAAGCGTTATAACCTTGCAGCCTGGGATAACAAGGGTAGCTTGGTTGTATACTGCTGCAATGCAGTAAGGCAGGTTTTGTCATGGCACGGTTAATTTGTAAACAACGTAAACAATCTTCGAAAGCGTGCGTTTCACATTTTTGTTTTTGAAATTAGAAAAGGTTTATCGAATTCAAACGCTTGCTTAAATTTAACTTTCATAAAATTGTAAAATCAAAGTAGGTCAACTCGTATAAATGATTAATGCTAATTATTCAATTAGAACGTGCATTCACTGTCTATTTTCTACTGACAGATTCGCAAGTGTCGCTGTAGAAAATAACAACTTTTTGACATTTTTCTATATCTATTTTTATCTGAGTGACAAACAGTTTGGAGCCTGATCAGACGCCGGGTTACCCAAATTGTTTGCAATGGAAATAATTTATTAGCGTAAATGCGTTTTTTGGAGCAGAATAACGTCTATTCTACTGTATAAGAGTTGCGTCAATGAACACCCTGACTGGCTGACTACCCTTTCTGACCTAAAATAGCTGCTGCTTCGAAACAGAAGATGACCCTTTAAATAAAATTCAGGACAGGCATAGTTTTACCTGTGCTGACGCCGCTTTATTCCATGCTCAACTTACATGTTATTGCAAGAGAAAATGCAATGTTATTTCAAGAGAAAATGCAATGTTCTTGCAAAACGCAAATGTCTTAAGCATGCGACGAGTGCAACATATATCAAACATATATCAACATGCATCTATAAAAATGACCGATCTTCGAACGAAAGCAGTCAGAATAAATCTATTAAGCACAGCACATTACCGGTATTTCTTTGACGATAAGTTTACCTTCAAATGTTAAGGAGAATACATGATTTAATAGACACCAGTATCGTTTAACTACAAGACAATTTATTCTTTTAGAACTATTGACTTTGGCATTTATTATGCAATATGCATTAACCTTCTTTAGTTTCTATTTAAAGATAGACTTGATAGATCTCGTGGGGATACTTTTTATGGTCGACCCCTTTTTATCTTCCGCATTTTCTCCTTGTTAACCCTTATCCTGCTGCGATATCGTTTGCTTTGAAATTGTCACTTGCAAGGTATGTTACACTAGATTTATACACGTTTTAGTAAATAAACCTAAATATCAGTGTTAAACAGTTTGAATGCAGATCAGACGCCGCGTTACGCGGCATCTGATCTGGATCCAAACTGTTTTCCAAAAACAGGTGAAATGGCGATCAGCAGGCAAATGGTTAATTGATTCCGTTCATCTCAATTATATTTGGTACAGTTTCTCAATAACTAGAAAAACAAGAACGCCAGTGAAATAGTCTTGATAAGCTTATAAAGTAAGCTAATAGGTTTGACATAAGAACAAAATTAATCGACTTAATCTTATTTCAACTTAAACAGACGTTTGTGGTAGACTCATATTTTAATGTGAGATTTAACTATCTCGCTGCCAGATTAATCGCGAGATTTTTATCTCTTTACATTTTCATTGTAGTCTGTTTTAATATTGTCGTCTGTAATATCGTTTCAAAATGAAATCTAAGGCATTATGACTGCAGAAAATCCAAAATGAATCTCAACCAGTTTGGATCTTGATCAGACGCCGCGTTACGTCTGATCAAGATCTAAATTGTTTGATAACGCACCTTTTGTCGTCATTGACAGTGAGAAGGGTTAGGTCTGTACTGTAGAACGGAATAGTGTCTTTCAGATTCCATAAACTATGTTATAGACCATTTTGTGCAGAACTGCTACGGCTTACAAACCATTTTCCTGCCACATTATATATTACCGTAGTGTTGAGAAAATTGTAGCTTTAATTCACTGTGTTTATTTGATAAAATGAATATCAGACAATTCTTTGCTATCGGTATCGGCCCGTGCATACCGTCGCTAGCTCCCAATAAGATATGTCAAAAAATAATCAAAATGTGTTAAATAATCGTAATGTTCTGATAGCTTATCAAACTCGTAGTTTAACCTTTTTAGCGCCACAAGTAACTGAGTTAGATCTTTAGCAAAGTTTGGCCTGACTAACTACCTGTTTGCAGTTTTATGCCATTGTTTTTTTGTACGCTTTGACATACGAATGCCAAACAGTTTGGGTTCTAATCGACGGCATATTGACACTGTGTTTGATTTGAATCTAAAACGCCTGAAAGGTTGAATTTGTCGCCAACAGAGATAAAAGATTTGACATATAAATGGCATGAAGGCACAACTTGGTACTGTAAAATACTCACTGTCGTTCATTAGTTCTCTGTTTTGCTGTATGCTGATTGTCAACAGCAAAAGGAAATACAGTCGAAACCCGATACTTCGAACTCACTATAATCGACCTAACAAGTATTTCATAGTTCTAATTTCGATACTTCGATCTCGCTTAAGTCAAACATACCCATATTTCAAAGTTAAAACGTGGCTTAGCCACGTTTTAACTTTGAAATATGGGAATGTTCGTACAAAAGCGATTTTGAAGTATCGAGTTTTGATTGTATATCTTTTGTCATAGAAAGTGACTCAAAATAAGGTTTATTTAATTAAGAGAATTATTGCAGAAAAATATGATAAAGGATCTTTATTCGTTATAATTATCCGAACGGAGGGCTGCCATTTTCTCCAGATTTTTCCAAATTATTCATTGTTTCATCCTAGCAGATGGTAACTTAAAGCAGGCTGATTGTTTAGCAAAATACCCGTCTGCTTTTCGTTCAACTTGCTGTAGGTATTGCGCTTGAACTCTAGAAAAATGGAAATCTTAGGATGTTTAAAGATCAACTTATGGTAGCCCTGCGGCAGTTGCCTATCTTGAGACATCATTTGATAGTATTCGTTAGATTAATCAAGTGAACCCTTGGGACGAGCGTACTCGTAATTTACAAACAGTCAACGTAATTACCGAAACTCAGTGGTAATGCAATATCTACTCTCATTAAAAGTAAACAGTTATTATCTTGAACTCTTGCTGTGCCCCTCTTAAAATACTATTACTTGGATAACTTAGAGATTATAACATTGAAGCTGGAAACAGTGTTATTCATGTAATGTATTTCTGAGCGAGTTTTGAACGATAATCGTATACGTGATGCAAACAGACATCAAGAAAAGATTGTTTTAACTTTAAACATTGATTACAGTGGATGTGATGTTATTTTCCGTTTAAACATAAACGAAACTCAAACTTAATGTACTCAATTGTAGACCATTCCAATTTTTGAAAGTAGATCTACTAACTATTTATTGCAGTCTGAATGGCAAACAGTTTGGAGCCAGATAAAACGCCGGGTTTACCGGCGTCAGGTCTGGCTCCAAACCGCTTGTAATAAAAACGATGGGTATTTTAAAGTAAATTGGTTTATTTGGAAAGAAACATGTGTGCCTCTATGTACCTATGCTATTTGGTCTGATATCAGAAAGGAACAGAACAATTTCTTTCTTACACTCAGTTCACATCCATGTAATCACATGAGGAATATTAAAGACCCCAAACCTCCCCAAACCACTCCAAACCTCCCTCCAAACCTCCCCCAAACCATTCCAAACATCTCCAAACCTGCATAAAGCACTTAAAAACAATCCAAACCACTTAAATTCCTTAATATCTAATCAAAAAGAGCTTATAAATGGCAAATTTAAGCTAAAACAATGAAAAAATGAAAATTTAGAATTAAATATTCGATGTTTTTCTTTTCAAGGGGAACAACACGAACAAAACTTAAGATCACTTTACACAGTTACCTCTGAATATTAACTCACTATCCTAATAGCCTGTTCCTGGTTTTGAAGACAAGTATTCTCTTAAAGCAGGTTGAAAGTAAAGCAGAATGCGCCTGAAGGCGCATTCTGCTTTACTTTCAGCCTGCCTTAAGCTACAATCTGCTAGAATTATAAAAACTTGCTTTTAAAAGTGGTTTTGGGAGGTTTGGATTAGTTTGGGGAGGTTTGGGGTCTTTAGACGGACCGATATAATAGTAGTTTCGGTCAGTACAAACGAATGGCCATGATGTAAGAATTGATGTCATCTTCTTGACAATCAAATGTGTGGTAAGCGATTATTTATCCACGAAGCGTTGATATCTTCTAACCATCCAACTCCCCTGGATCTTCAAAAGGACAATCCCAGCTTAAAATGTGTTACCGTCATTTAATTATCATTTATGGTGACATTGTTTACTAAATATCGGAAGGATAACTACAATGCAGATTCCAATCACAGGGATCCTTAACGTATTCTCTGTTCTGAGTCTACACTATTTGCCTAGGTAATGTGTACTCGAGGCATAATACAAATAAAACACATATGCGTCACTAGTACTTAAAATATTAAGTAAGCCAGCTGATAAGAGGTAGCCCCTGTAAAGAAGTTTTCCTTTTCAATTGCATCTTGCATTACTCATAGTCCTATACTTGAGACTATAGTCCTTCGAGTAGATCTACGCGCGCTATGAAACTTTAATGTGGTCAGAACGTATTTAGAATATATCCCAGGCATAGGATTACGATTCATTAGGGTTCTGAATATTCCGTTTTATCAAGTAGTCATGGCAGTAGTTTAGTTCGAACCAGTGCTATTTACCTCATCCGAGCTTGTTTAATATACATCTGAATTATTTCTGTGAATAAACCTAATTGGATTATTCGTATAATTATAAGTGTTTGGTAACAATATATATAGTAAACAAAATAACAAATAATCTAAGAAATCGCTGGTGTCCAAATTGTTCTTCTAAGAAACTTTGTGTAAAACTATGTCAGACATAATTTCAAAATGTATTATTACAGCCAAAGCAAGACCTCTCTTAATGATCCATGTCTGTTAAATATTTGAAAGTACTGTCAGTCAAACTTGTGAACATATAGTTTTCGAGCAAGTTCTCCACAGATGTGCCTCTGGTATTATTCACAAGTAACACAGACTGCCTTCAATACTTTCGCACTAAATGATACTTAAAAGCGCGTCTGCAAAAAAGTTTGGACCATGATTAGACACTGCATTATGCGTTTGCAAAACAGTTTGGATCCTGATAAGACGCCGCATAATGCGGCGTCTAATCAGGGTCCAAACAGTTTGACACTCGTATCGATATGTTTCAAGGCATACTACATGTATATTGAATCTTACTTTGAAACGATTGTAAACAACAAACTTGAACCAAGCAAAAATGAAACAGTGGAGGGATAAAACAAACTCTCAGAAAATTTGCCTTACACAGATACTTAGCTTATCAAGTACATTATGTCTTTCTGAAAACAATTTGGACACAATGACCTGTCAATTGATTCTAATAACTCTGTCGTTTATAGTTGTACTCACACACTATATTTAGTATCCAACGCGTAAATAACATATGATCCAGAGTTCCAGACACACTGTTTCAATTGGGTTCCAAGGTTATAGTCAAGGCTACAATGACATTAAAACGACGCGATCCACTCGTTCATCCCAATATGTATACACCAATGTTGATTTATTTTCTGATTTGTAATAGAACAAATGCTCAGGACAACTCGCGTTTATAATTTAAGTCAAATGAGTGTTAGAATAACTGGATACTTGAAAATCATGAAACTGCAGTCTCAGAACATAATAAAAATTATGCGCATGCCTTAGTTAAGATGATGTCGGAAATATTGTCCACGTTATAATTTTTGTTATAACAGATGATCAAAAAGGTCAAGGTCAATGTTACAGTGACCTGAAAACGAAACGCGACACTCAACACTCCCAACGTATACTCATATACAAATCATCGATACCCTAAGCCGATGTATTTAGGAAATATGATTTGGACAAGTTTATTGTATGGTAAAGGATAATGGTCAAAGTCCTTGAAACAGTGATTTAATTCTGATATGCAACACTTCACCATTCCAAGGTGTACTTACTCACAAAAGTCTGCGACTATAGATTATCCATACAAGTTTTTATTGTAATTGAATGAAAAGGTCAACGTCAATGTCGCCGAGGTATCCAGGGCTCCAGATAAGAGCGAGTTAACTGAATAAATCCAACATTTTCTCACTTATTTCAGCACCAAATCCTATGGTGTTACTACTCATTAGAATCGTCTCGAAGAGACGATTCTAATGAGTAGTTACACCATAGGGTTTAATACAGAAAAAAGATTTTTAATTTTTGAAATACTCCCCTTATCTTGAGCCCTGGTATCATAATGATATGCCACATTTCTCTATGCAAATATGTAAACCTAGATCTACTCCCACACAACTGTTGTTACTCTAGCTGAATCGGTGTAGGATGTAAGCTCCGGACAAGCTTTGTAACAATTTTTATAATTAAGATCAAGGTCAAGTTCTCAGAGACTTTAAAGTTTACGTGATAGTCCGCACCCACGCTGTGACACACAACACATGCCCCAACTCATCTGATGCTATTTATGAAATACTATTTAGGCAAGCTTACTCTATATTTTTATAACTGAGGTCAAATGTCAAGGTCAATATCAACGTGAATTTAAAATGTCTGTGACTGAGTGATACCCTGCCGTCCGAAAATGTACTTACATACCGGATTTGCTGACCGTACCAAGGCGGGCTCCTATGTTCACTTTGCTTTATGTTTGTCTTGCGTATTGTTTTCTGTTTGGTGTGTGGGATTGCGTGTGTGTGTGTGTGTGTTTGTTTGTTTGTTATGGTATGGCTGTGTGTGTGTTCTGCTTTAGAGATGGGTGTATTGTTTGTGTTGCGTTTCCTGCTTGAGTCTTCTTTCGTATTTATTGGTATCCGAAACTTGTGTGGTAATATATTCCTGCATTAAGGTATATGGACGGACGGACTCACAGACGGACGCGCGTGCAGTTAAATATTTACATTCATTGATTACAATGACGTTTACTTCGTTTAGACGCAATTCATCTAGGGCGAAACATGTGTATAGCTTTAGCAGAGGAAGCGAGGCTTTATACTGCTCTCCGCGAATCATTTTGTTGCGTTACTTCAGTAATGCAGATGCAATGTATGGATTTTCCTTTCAGGGTACACGCTTTTGGTGTTAACAACCTCTAAAATGGATTAAACATACATGCATGGTTAAAAAATGTTCATTTGAGATTAGAAGTTACTGCAGTGACATTGTACTAGTATAATGGAAATATAAGAAATGAACTGACTTTTTCGGCTTTTAACCAAAATAAACGACAGAAAATGATCGACAAATCGACAACATTTGCCGTAGTTTATTTTGCCTAAATGCCGAACAATTTAGTTTATATCTTAAATGACTACTATATGCACCAACAACTTTGGTGGTATAAATCAAACGATACAGAGGTGCGATAAAAACTAGATGTTGAATACTAGTTATCAGGCAGATACATTTAGTACTAGTTTGAACTCATAAAATATCGTTAACTACCAGTTAAGTAAATCTGTCCTTTGGGACTACGTATTACTAGGAATCAGCATAGTTTACTGCTAGTTGGTTTGCACTACGTGACACAATGCTGTATTATTATTATATTAAACATGCATCAGGCATATTATATCGTAGCATTTGATCTTGGACCATTTTAGGCAAATTTTGGTTGTTCGTTGTTTGGTTTGACAGAGAATGGGGTTAGTAAATCAGGCAATTGAGCCAATTTAAGCCACCATACAATCAGCAAATTGTTTACGAGTTACATATTACAAAACTAGACATCATTTTGTAATGATTACAGGCGTAGAGAGTATGTTTTCCGTGGCTGTATTCATTTTTGTCTAAGAGTTTAACCTATTTGTGCCCACGATCCTATATATGGGACATAGGCAAACAGTGAAGGCTCTGATAAGACGCCGCATCATTCTGCGTCTGATCAGATTCTACACTGTTTGCTGATAGGAACAATATACAACAAAATGAAAATGAAATTATCCTTTGATAAAAAATGGACTTATCCAATATATAAACATGGAATAATCCACATAATGCACATTACCAGTTTGCGAGTCGAGCTGTTTCCGCCTTGTGTCAAGTTTGATCGGCTATTTCCGCCAACAATTTTGAGAGCTGATTGGTGGATAAATGCATTGGAATTTACGGCACTGCGACACATAATAGGTCATATAGTGCCGATGAGTTATGAGAAATGATGAGATGAGATAATGATGATTTCAGGAAGATGATTTCGGCTAATCTCATTCACGTTACAATAAGGATCCAAACTGTTTTGTGTTGACATTCTTATCAATATTTCTTCATTCATACTTCTTTATATCTAAATTTGAAATGATCTTGCAGATGACAATATTGAAGCAGACGACAGGTCTGATATGTAGTTGGAGCCAAAACTGTATGGGCTGCTGGTCTGTAGGAAAAAAATGGATCTACACAACTTTATATTGATCCTCAAGTATGCTTAGTGATGTCTTCAAAAACATATGTGATAGCTCCAGCAAGTGGGTCCAGGTCAGATTTAGTGCCATACCGATATGTCTCGGGCTACTGGTCTATCTATGATCTGGATCCTCTAGCTATGCAAAAACTTTTAAATTTTATTATTTAACATAGTATTGCATGAAAATATATTTTTAACTATGATTATACTTATGATCTCACCTTATAGAAAGCTTTTATAGGAGTCTCTTATAGAAGTCTCTTAACTATTTTAATGCATATTTTATTACAGATTGTTTGTTTAAATTGTTACTGGATAATCTTGTTATGTCGGACAATAGCTTAAAGCTAGTGTTAATATGTTTGACTGAAACCGACTATAAATAAAGATTATCTTATCTTATCTATCTTATCTTATCTTATGGTGGTTAAGAAGTACAACCCTCACGAATAATTTGATGACGTAAGGGTTAATTTTCGAAACACACATCAAACTGATATTGAGTTAATTTTAAGGAAGCCCACGTTAATGATAACAATCAACAACAAAATGCATTAGCAAACAGTGGCCTCCCTCATGGGATGCTTAATTTGAATGTCATATAAAACCCTTTACTTCATAGCTTGTGTTTAGTATTGAATGTATATGACCACGTAAAGAAGGTTGAAAGTAAAGCAGAATGCGCCTTGAGCTATCATCTAGAATATAGAAAATATTCCTTAAGATACATACTCATTGCTATATAAATTAGAACTGTTTTTGTTCAGTGTATGAAGAAATTAATTTGCTAAAAGGCGTTTTTATTGAGTGAAGGGTTAAATGATTTGCTATTTAAACAAACATTGAAGTTTAGCTAGTCATTCGTGTGTGGCGATAATGAAATAGGCCAGCATGCATATAGGGGGAGTTTATTGCAATATCCAACATGAATGGGTTAATTTGATAGGGGCTAATGAAGCGAATAAATCCTGTGCCAGGAAAAGAGATTTTAAATCCACACAGGTCGATTAGACGCTGACAAAATTATCGGTATAACGATTAGCAGACTAGTCTGTTTACATTGGAACTTTAACACTGCGGACCGTCCTAAAAGACTCCATTTTTTATAGAATTACCTTTTTCCATGGAATCTTTAGATTCTTTTAACGTAAGGCAAATACTGCGAACCTTGCTGTCAAAAGTTCTATAATCTTGTTGGCTCTACACTGTTTGCAAATGACGTTTACATTTCTTATTCAGTACGGTTTCATTTTATCTGTTTGATAAAGTCAACGTTTTTAATTGTTGCATTAACCATTTCGGTGCCGAAATCGCATAAAGTCGACTTTGCAAACAGTTTGGATCCTGATCAAACGCCGCGTAAGACAGCGTCTGATCAGGGCCCCGTTTCATAAAACTTCGTAAGACAAATGTTGTCGTAAGTCAGATTATAAAAGTATCAATTATTATATATTTCTCCATCTAATCCTGTCTTGTGACATTTCTTTGGAATCGTCTTTTCAAGACGATTCCAAAGAGATATCACAAGACAGGATAAGTTAGATAAATCAGGAAATAAAAGTATTTAAAGGTTTTGACTTACGACCGTGTTTGTCGTACGAAGTTTTATGAAACGGACCCCAGATTCCTAATTGTTTGACACTCATAACGATATGCTGTAAGTCAAGCTACATTCAATTTTACTTTGAAACAATCTTGCAAACCATTATTTTGAAGCAGATGACAATGAAGCGGTGATGGGGTAAAATCCTCCAACCAACATTCAATTGAAATAATTTTCATCTGACATTGCCCTCCGAACAACGATGCCCTCGTTTCATCAATGCTTGCCGCGTGCTCCCTCCCTACAACAGTTCTCTTAACGATTCACTCCTTACACCAATGTTTGCCGCTGTACCGTGCTTCCTCCCTATACAGTCCTCCGAACAACGATTCCCTCCTTACAACAATGCTTGCCGTTGTATAGTGCTCTTTCCATACAACGGACCTCCGAACAAGGATTCCAGCTTTACAACAATGCTTGCCGCTGCTCCCAAAACAAGACAACTTCATCTAACGCTTTCGTAGCTGTGATAACGTTTGCTTAAAATTTCCGTTTGCTGTTTTTCTCAAAGTTACGTAATGGACATTTTGACTTATAAGAATCAATGACGAGTGACAAACAACTTGATCCAAGATCAGACGCGACGAAACGCGGCTTCTGGTCTGGATTCAAGCTGTTTGCAAATGTAAGCCAATTTCCCTCTCCATATCATTCATCCTCCGAACAACACACATAATATGTGTCTCTTATCGGGTGTTGTTCGTGAGAGGGAGCACTATAATGTTTTGCAGCGTACTACATTTATGCAACGAAACATGTTAATCCTTGTTTCGTCAGGGCTGCCATTTCTCCGGATTTTTCCTAAATCTTCGGGGTTTTTTGTGGTATATGGTAGCTTAAAGCAGACTGAAAGTAAAGCAGAATGCGCCTTAAGGCGCATTATGCTTTACTTCCAGCTTGCTTTAAGTAGTCGCGTGTCAACAAAACCAGAAACAGACGATTGGGTAAAGGTACGATTCGTAAAATCAAACTTGAAAAATGCAAATTTGAAAATCTTAGGATTTTTCATGTCAACTTATGGCAGCCCTGTTTCGTATAAAGCTAGCATTCGTTGCAGTTAAATATATCATTCAGCTTGGGCGTGAAAATTAACTTATTGTCTTTAGGGAAATACTTCTAGATCATAGACACATTTGTTTATTCAGATCTAAACTCATTGCAATGAATTGCTCGATTGAATTTACACTATATTAGTCTAAAAAAGATATTTTGATGATTTGCATGGAAAACTAACCCAGCCAATTGGAATAAATCTAGGAGATTAAACAAAACATTTGATGTGTTTTTGCATGACAGATCTTTAAACGATAGCCTATAAGGACGGGTGCATTAATTTGGTCGTATTTTAAACACTTCTTTCGTATTTATGTGATTACAATGCAATAGGGAAATCGTTATTCTCCCCTAAAATGTTATTGTCTCTTCGGAAATTGCACTTTGGATTTACAACACATTTTCCGAATGAAACAAACAATACATAAAAGAGATATTTTGATACACGAGTGTCCTAAAATAGGACAATTGGTGTAGTTTCTCCGATTTTTTTAACTCATTACCGCAAAGCCTGTTTTCTAATTTTGAAAATATTTGACTTCTTAAGGCCTTTCGCTACCGGAAGTCGGTCTTGCGGGCGAGCGGATATGCGTCTGGACGACACAGACTTTTTTCGTACGTGTTTATACTAGAAAATTTATATAAAGGAAATGTTGATAAAAATTAGTATAATCCTTCATAGCGCAGTTAGTATAGTGGTTGACTATAGTGGTTGACTAGCAATCCAAAGGTCATAGGTTCGAGACCCATCCGATCCAAATATTTTTTTTAGTGTCCGATTTATTGACTTGTCAATCCATAACGCAGTAATCAAGAGACATGTTATGTTTAGTCTTCGTTGATTAGTACTAGTGATGTTTACGATCCAAGTATATGTCCACTTACCTATACGTTTTAGTTTAATGACTTACAAGTCAATTAAATCGGTATACATGTAAGCGATTTGATCGAACTATAAAGCCACACCTTGAAGCTTATCAATACGCTAACCTTTTCAAGATCGATATTGCCCATTATAATTATGTTCAAACAATATAATAAACCTTGTATGCAAGTCCATGAATAAATAATAATGCATTTTAATGACAAAGATTTAATTCTAAGGTAGGTACCTGTATCTAAACAACAAATATCCCACATTTTAATAAGAAAATATGTTATTACAACAAATCCTGACTGTAAAATTTTCTAATTTTTTCAGACTGACTAGTTCATCAACCATATATTTGAATAAAATGAAAACAAATATACATTGAATGAGTCAGTTTTTTGTAATTCAATTTTTTAGCATTTTGCAAAATTTAACATCTTTCTGAACACCTTTATTCAAAATGTTTTTAGCTTTTCTTGTAATGAATGTTGTGGACTACTTATTGGGCGAGAATTATAGTCATTAGCTTTATTCATTTTTAAGAAAAATAAAATCATCAAAATTCTAGGTTTTTGTCAGAAAAAAGACCTTAAAGACAAACCACACGATAAATGTTGCCTATATTTACACACATTGTTTCTTAGGCTATTATCATTCTTCATGACAATTTTCATAACAATCGTATGGAAACTACGCGCATATGCGAAGTACCTGAAAGCAGGTTGAAAGTAAAGCAGAATGCGCTAACATCTCTTTAGTATAGAAAGTTTTTTTATCAAACATATTTATGACCATATAAATTGCATCTACATGTATTTTCTTTAATGGAGGAAAAATAAATGTAAAAAGGTGTATTTATGGGGTAATGGGTTAAAATTATTGATTGTCCGGTATTCTCAATTTCATTCAACATATAAAGTTAAATCATCCGCTATAGCACTGTCATCAATTTTAAACAATTGTCTTCTGTTTCATTTCTCCAATTTAAATTTTAACCGTTTTGACTGAAGAAATATTAAAATGAGAGTCAGGATCTAAACTGTTTTTTGAAAATTACCATTGAACTCGGTGTTAGGTAGTAGAGGAATTAATTCTAGCTACGAAACGCAAGAGATAAAATTCAACAGTACACCCGGCATAAATATTTTTAAAGTGCTTCTACAACATAAATATGGTGACTAGAAATTTCTTGTGACGATGAATTCGTATCCTTGTCACCAGGAAAATTAACCTTTTTACGCCCTGTGGATTCTTCCATGTTTATATATTGGATTAGTCCATCTTTTATCAAAGGGATGCCTTGAACAAATTTTCATTTTCTTTTTGTTTTATATAGAAATTCCTATCAGCAAACAGTGTAGACTCTGACCAGACGCCGCATAATGCGGCGTCTGATCAGAGTCTACAATGTTTGCCTATGTCCAATATATGGGATCGTGGGCACAAATAGGTTAGTGTATTTTAACATTGTAAGGTCCACGTTGCACATTCCTTTTTGTAAATGTCAATGTGTTTACATTGTGGTGAATATATACTAACACGATAAAGAAACTGTACATTAGCGACTTATTCTTTTTACTCGAACTGTAAATTATCAAATCACATTTAAAATTTCGTGTAGCCATACATTTTTGCGTATTTTGATACCAATTTTGTCCATATACTTATTAATTACACAAAAGACGTTCAAACAAAATTTAAACAAAAGTCCTTTAAAACCAAATGTTCAGTTTCTTTATCGTGTTAGTATACAATCACTAGCTTCGGCAGATGCAATATAAAATCGGAACTTGCTTTACACATTGGCACTTTCCAGCGCGTTTGCAAGCCATTAATAAATTGCGTACCTGTAATGACTGCAAATACCCTATGAAAACAGTATAGACTCAGATCAAAAAGTTCCTGAAGCCTACATTTTTTTCTCTTTTTGCAATATTCGTATATGGCAGAATACAGTACACATGGGTCAAAACTGGACTATACCTTATTGGAAACTTGAAATTTCCATTTAAAATTACAGGGATTGAATCTACTTAGCTATTGCTCTGATACGGGTCCATTTCCCCATCGCATCGGGATTTATTACTACGGGACCGAAGGAGGCAAACATAATTTGTGTAAATTTGCATTTGCAATTGAATTTTACGCGACCGCAGCTATAGTATTGGAATGGAAATTTCGGTAATTTGCTTTTCTTCTATTCAATTCCATATCGTTGAATGTATAGTTGCTCTAGAATTCTAGGACCACTGATTTACCTAGATGAGGTATATATAAAGGCAGATGAATGTTATATACAGGGCAGCATTCCTGCCTAAAATGCTAACATGTACGTACTATTGACATCCGGATCAATATGTTTCTGATCGATTCTAAATATGTGACGCGCCACGCGAAAAGGACCCTTCAGGGCGAGAACGTCATTTGGAGAAAAACGACGTCAAATTTCGTACGACGTATATTATATGCATTTGTTTTTTAGACTTCGAGTTAACAAAAGTAAAGTTATGTGTTCAATCCGAAGGGTTAGAAAACAATTATTATTAACGGATTACCTGCATAAATACATTGAACATAAAAAGCAATAGTATCTGCAAATAAGTTGAATAGAGATATGAAACAGATTAACTACGCGTCTAATCTATATTAACCCATTTGTGAACAGTGGATTCTACCGTGCTTAAATATTGGATTAGTCCACTTTGTATCTAAGGGGTGCCTGGTCTAAAATTTAATTTTCTATTTGTTTGATATTGAAATTTCTATCAGTAAACAGTGTAGACTCTGGTCGTACGCCGCATCATGCGGCGTCTGATCAGAGTCTACACTGTTTGCCTATGTCACATATATGGGATCGTGGGCACAAATGGGTTAACACTGTTTCATACTACATGTACGTTCAATGTATTGACAATCTAGATGCCTAATATCTTCACTTTTTGAGAAATCAGATCCTTCACTTTTTATTACTTTATTAGACGATAATCAGTAAATTCAGATTGACATGTTCGATATTTAAGTTATATAAACAATCGTAAATGACTGATTACACACTGTCAGATTGACTGTAACAGATATATATGGACCATTACAAAAGTAGCAACATTGATCATTGGAATTTTGTATCCTGCTATATGGTACTGCCAAAAAGGATGCAGATATATGGACATTTTCTGCTATTACGTGTGCAAGCATATAATTATGTAACCTAAATTCCTTTCCGCTCTTTTACCACATACTTTATACAGAACACTCTAGCATTCTTAGCTTAAACATAATCTAGGGGTTGTATCACATAAAAAACTGTAATTATAAGACAACGCATCCTAAGGCAAGGTTAGAAAGCCTTTATATCAAACCCGGTGATTTAAAAAGCTGAATATAGACCAAACCTTTCGAATATCGTTGTGCACCTGCTGTTTAACTTTTTCATGATCACATTTATCGTGAGGTTTTTAACTATTAACCCCTTCACAGCCATATTGTCGTCTGCTTCAATATTGTTGTTTGCACTATCGATTCAAAGTTTTATTGAAGGCAGTATAACGGACGTAATTACAAAACAAGTGGCAAACAGTTTTGATCCTGACCAGATACTGCGTAAATTCGGCGTCTGATCAGGATCAAAACGTTTTGCAGATGTGCTTTATGACGTCATTAAATGAAAGTGTAGTTAGGTAGATCTTGTTTCATGTAAGAAATATAAAACATGTGTTATTAATTAATTTTTTTCATCAATTCACATCAAAGAAAACGACATTTTTTACCGTGCACATGCTTTTGATGATTCTTTACTTTCAAGAAATTTACAGTGCTATAACACAGTGTACAACATTGCTAATGCTTTATTGTTTTAACGGCAAAACGAAAGCGTTATCTTTAGCCCTTTTCTAACCTATCCCAAACAAACATTGTTTGCTACTCTATGTACCTCAACGGCAAAATCACCTTGAATCGAAATCTGAGCAAACTAAAAAGACAACTAGATTTTATCGGAAGAAATCATAGCGTTGATATCTATCTAAATTAAATTTCGTAGATTTTCAATTCTATGTCTAATACCTTTCGTTAAAAACGACATTTCGTACCGTTTTTGTCTATTTCAATTTGATGTACAGTCAATACCCTCAATTACGACCAACAAAAAGAAGGCTAATTAACTAATTCACAGAAAAATGACAGCTTAAAGCAAGGTCAACAGTATTTAATAAAAAAGTTTCTTAAGGAGCTTTGTTTTACGCTCGCCTTGCTTTTAACAGGCACACGCCTTAAACACCTGATACATTGTAAAACAATCTAGTGGTCGTAATAGAGAGGTTTACTGTATTTAAGCAATCTTGTACTTTAAAAACAAATATATCACAGTATGAAAACATCGAAACTATTATATTGTCTTACAACCATACACGTATTCCGTATGTTTACCTCAGAAGGCGAACTTTTAGGTTTCGAAATTCAGAATTACTATGTTACGATATCGCCATATCGATAATACTGTCAGTTTAAGTCTGTCTGAGAGCCTCTGAAGAATACGTTACAAATGGAGAAATAATATACCAGAGTTCCAGATACGAGGGAGTAAACTGAACTGAAATCCAGTATTTTCTCACTTATTTCAGCACGAAATCCTATGGTGTCACTACTCATTAGAATCGTCTCGAAGAATCGTCTCTTCGAAACGATTCTAATGAGTAGTGACACCAAAGGGTTTAAAGCTGAAATAAAGATTTTAACTTTTGAAATACTCCCTTATCTGGAACCCTGAATATACAGCTTCGAATTATTCTCAAGGAAAATCACAATTTATTCAGTGCATATATGGTAAACTGTGGTACTAGTTGATTAGATACATGAGGCCCGAAGATCAAAGGGAAGGATGAATCCCTCTTTATGAAAACGATATCTCTAAAATTACAAAACGAAAGTTATTTATGATGTTCTAGATGCAAAACATTTGTATTGAATTCAAGTGATGTATATTTTACAACGAACGAAGACAAGCTATCAAAATGTTAGTGGATAATTACGTATATATAGATCCATTGATATATAACAAGTATGGACGTTTAATGCAATATTTTGATACAGTAACCCTTTAAACCTTTCATTCTCAATGACGCATAAAAGCGCGTTTGCAAACAGTTTTGTTCTGATCAGACGCGACGCCAGGTCCTCAGACTTTTTGCCACTTGTTTATATTTATTAAGTCATACAACCTTAAATCAAACTTTGAAACGTGTCTTGCAGAAAAACAATACTTAATCAATACTGTCGACAATAAAGCGGCGAAGAGGTAAAAATATCCCGAATTTGATCATGACAGGGTTAACGCCTATCGCACACAACAGTATACATTTCTAAAAAGAGTAGGCATTAATTAACCCATTTGTACCCAGTGGATTCTTCCACGTTTTATATATTTGTTTAGTCCATTTTTTATCAAAGGGATGCCTGGTCAAAAGTTTTATTTTTTCATTTTGTAATATATTTAAATTCCTATCAGCAAACAGTGTAGACTCTGATCAGACGCCGCATAATGCGGCGTCTGATCAGAGTGTACACTGTTTGTCTATGTCCCATATATTGGATCTTGGGCACAAATGGGTTAAAGTAAAGTACCAAGTTACAGTCTACTTTCAGTCAGAATGACCGTTCAGCCGACTGTACATTCACTCCCATTTTCCTTGAGCCTAGACTATAATATTGAGCACGGCTAAACAGTGTCCGTAGGCAGCCGCAGTACCGAACCTTTCACATGTACCTATTTTAAACCCTGGGTGTAGAGGAGCATTTTGCGGTACATATCTTGCTCAAGAACTTTCTTGTACAGTATCGAGGATTCGAGAAAAAAGACCGTAGTCAGATTGTTGGTAGACCCTGATAAAACGCCATAATAAGGTTCATCTCATCAGGGTCCACAATTTGCGATTTCATATAAAAATTATCTGCATTTAGAAAAACCGATGTAGAGTCGTAAGATCACACTGGTAAACATATCATGAGTTCTTCCGGCAAACACACATGGACAACTTATTGCATTACCCAGGTATAAAAGGGTTCCAGTTAGCAAACACGACATGGCCAACTTCTTTGCACATTTTCGTTATAAATTTACGTAAAGTGGTGTTATTTGACGGAATTTTATATAAAAATGTAAATTAAAAACAATAATCATTTTACGAGGGCACCATAAGCGAATTTCAGTGATCTAGTCGATTTTTGCAGCAGTTTAAGTTGAAATTTTAGACTACCTGTTAGATTCTCGATGTACATGTATACCTTATATATATGGTAGGTAGTAAAACATACTTGTGTCAAGTACCTGTGGTTAAGAGATTAACTGAATTAATTATTCATATTCTTGACCAACTGTATAAGAAGTCTGGACCATCAACATTTGTTTTGCGTAAAGCTGATTTCGATCAGAAACTCAGCTTGGTATCATTCCCGGACATTGCTATTAAGTAGTAAATTTCAGAAATCTCTTACATCAATCTTTTTAACCGACACATCATTCTTGTTTCATAAAAGCAGCTAATAGATTGTAGAATTAGGTCCTGCCTCGAAGATAATTTGTTTTATCCTATCGATCAAGTCGATCAAGAACGTGTAATTATTTTATCAAGGCTGTTCTGGCGAGATAGCTGCCCCTAAGCACGCGAAATGATTATAAGCGAGCTTATTATCGTCTCTATTATGCATAGCGGTTGATCCAATTTTACTTGAGTATTTGGTATTTGGTCAGTTACATAAGATTCTAGTTTGATCCAATTTACAGCCATGGATAGTAGGACTACCTAAGAATGTGTATCCGTAAACACTATATCGTAAACGTATGTTAATGATTACAGTTGTTAACAGTTCTTTATTTAATTATTAATTTATCTGAAACTGATAATCTAATGGACACAAATGTTCTTTTTTGGTTACTAATTCAATTCAATTCAAATTTTATTGGCAATACAGTGATGCTCACTTATAACGAAATTCAGGGGACCTTGCAAATTAGTTCGTCTTATCCAAACTTCGTCTTATCCAAACAACGAAATTTCTTTGTGAATAGTTTGCATATAAAGGAATTTTTACATATCATACTTTTAGTACAAAATTGATTAGAAGGAAAGAAAGATAGAAATTAATCTGATTTTTATTTTATTTTACCAAATATAATGAATGATAACAATATTAGATTGGCTATGACATAAGAAATGCCATTTTTCTTCTTGAAAATTTAACCTGTTACCTTTTTTGTATACATGTAAATAGAAAACTCAACCTATTATGAATATTTGATAAGTAAACTTTATTAACATAACAGTTTATTTTAATATAGATCTACTATGTTGATATAGCATCAGTGACTGTTATCTTTTTGCAGAATACGGGTGTCAAACAGCAAGAAGTCCGATCAGACACCCAGTTATTAAGCATCTGCTCTGGATCCAAACAAATAAGGTGCACAGTCAGTAAACTAATTAGTTCCAGTTGTTTGAATATCTTACCAATAGCATGTATACAAAACATGTTGGTTGGGTAATGTTTTGTTATCAGAGGTGATGAGCAGCTAAGCAATTAAGTACTGTCACCTTTGTAAGCCACTTGTCAAACTGTGATAATGACCGGCATGTTGTATTAACAGAACCATTTTACAGGTAGGGACCTAAAAATCATGTTGTCTTATCCAGTTTTTCATTATATCCAGTTATTCCAGTTCATCTTAAGCAAGCAGGAGTCCATTGAAATAAAGAAAGAAGCAGTCGGGGAATTATTTTTATTTTGTATTAAGCAGTTTTTCATTATATCCAAGTTCGTTATAAGTGAGCATCACTGTAAACATATACAATGTTCATAGCCATATAACATATAATTACAATGTATGTACTTGACTTACAGTAAACATTCTAAAATACTAGATCAGGAAAGTATATTTACATCAGCAAGAGAAAAGTATGAAAATATATAAAATTGTTGCAATTTTGAATCCCTATCTACAACAACAACACCCAACGGGAGACATATATTGTGTTGTTCAGTGGAAGTTGTTATAGGGAGGGACATGGCTTACATTTGCAAATAGCTTGACTCCAGATCAGACGCCGCGTAACGCGTCATCTGATCTGATTTCAAGCTTTTTGTCGCTCGTCAATACATGTTTTGATTGTCAGAGTGTTCAATATGAGAATTTTGAGCAACATAGCAGACGACAATTGTAAACAGACGACATTGCATACATGATAAAGGTTGGACATAACTGTTATGTTTGGGGAAAATCGACAAGCGTTGTTGTAAGGTGGGAATCCTTGTTTAGATGACCGTTGAAGTGGGAAGCACTGTAAACAACTGTTCTTTACAATTCGTGTTGTCATAAAAACACGTTGATGCCAATACTGTCTAGTTCGGTATTTTCGCAGTGGGACTTGTCAGGCACATAGTAATCCTGGAGTAAGATTTGTTTCGAAACATTTTGCCATTTTAAAATTGAGTTAGTCGTATATAAAAATAAACACTTTATTGTCTTACAGTTGACTTTTATAGATAACCGTTTAAAATAGACGTAATGTATTATGATAAGAGTTAGTTCAGTAGCAATTTCCTTGTTAGCCAACTAAATCGAAGGTCAAATAATTTATTGTATAGAATACAGGTGACAGTTCAAAGGAAGATGACCGTAAAACAGAAATGTCCTATTGGAGCTTTCTGTTTTACTGTCACCTTACTTTAAACCTCCATCTGTCGTAAACGACTACTAATTCATACAATTGTTTGGTCGCAGTAGAAAGATTTAACTGTATGCTGAAAACTGAGTTCAAGTTGTGAACACTGTAGGAATAGATTAAAGTATATTGATAAAAGAAGTAGTGTGCCAGTACACAGTTTGAAAAGTTATGTTCTCGTTTATCTAACTCCTGATACAGATGCGAAAACGTTATTCATTGATTTTTATAAAAATCAAAAACGCATTGAAATTAAATATTAGCTATTTCAGTGGTTGTTCATGATTTGGTTTCATCTTATTGTTAAACAGATTTTGTACTCATTGTAGATAAGTTAATCAACATTAATTAAACTGTACAACAAGACTGAATCCTTCAAGGGGTGCAAATGTCCCGAAATTTTCGGATTTCTTTATTTCTCCGGATCTGCGGATTGTTTTCCAAAATCTTTGGATTTCTGCTCTTACTTTTAATATTAGAAAACATAACAACTCCAACACGAATTAAAGTTTATAATTTATCCTCCGACGTTTTGTCGTTAGGTTTGTTCAATGGATTTATTTGTATATAACATAATGACGTAACGCTAAACAAAATGCTGTAGACGTTTTTGCGCGTTAATGTCTACTTTTCATATACAGTAAAACCTATCTACAACAGCCACCAAAATTCATAAAATATCCATGTCAAAAGCAGGCGACTGCCCAAAGAAAGGCGAAAGAGAAACAGAAAGCTAATGTAATTTCACCCCGCTCAAAACAGTAACCTGTCCCAAACACCAAACAAACAACACGATCTAGCGGCTGCTAGAAAGAGAGGGTTGACTGATTATACCTAGTATACGGAAAAACAGTGATAATATCATCAAGTAGATAAAACAATATGCAACTAATAAACAATTCTAACATCAAAGTCACACTTACATACAGTAAAAGCTCTCTATTATCACCACCCAAACGAAATCTGATTCATAAACAGAACGACAGGCGACAACCGAAAGCAAAGTGAAAGCAAAACAGAAAGCTCCTATGGGAGCTTTCTGTTTTACCCTCTTCCCGCCCAAAACAGCCACATGCACAAAACACCAAAATTTAATACTTTTAAAATTTGGATTTTATGCGTTTAAATTACCTAGGAAACATTAGTATGGGTGTCAAACAATTAAGATCCAGATACGTCGCCGCGTCCCGCGGCTTCTGATCTGGATCAGAACTGGTTCCATAATCATTTGAGTGGTATAGATCCAGGCAGATCCAGGCAGCGAAAGGGTTAACTGTACTATTACCCAAATCGTGGTAGAAAAAATTGATATTTTAGGACTTTTAATGAGCAACTAATGGTAGTCCTGTCCTGTTCTAGTTGTGAAGACTAAGATCAGACGACTTGTTTAAGGCAGATTATGTCATGACATTACCCGATTAAATACCTTCCTGTAACGTGCAGCTTCCTGTATGATATGGTTTAGGTAATGTCATCATACAATAGAGTTACTTTGATAAAATGATTTACTATTATAAGTTAATCGATGGCAAATCCAATTGATCAAATAAAATCATCAACTCATGGTCTGACATGATTGTAATGCAGATCGAGTATTGTTTTACAAATGATTCGAAACAGTTGTTATTGTTGAATATTGTATAACGATGCTCTGTTTCCTATCGATTCAAATCAAATGCGCTTTTTTGTCACCAGTATGTTTTTTAAAAGTTCCAGTGAGTAATCAATTGGTAATTAAAACCTGACCTAAATATATTACCAGCTGCCATCTGAGCGTACAACGATTTTAGACCATTTATATTACCTTAATCATGAGCGATCAAAGCTTCAAACTCATTCTATACATCAAAGACACAAACACAGATAGATTTTACAGATACAAAACCAATTTAATTGACCCGAAGGAAACGGCTTATTGCTGTTAGTTTGAGATAATAGAAACACTTGACCCTTTCAGTGTTTATGGTGTCGCCTGCTTCATCTGTCATAATGATAAGCTTTGATTACATCAACACTATCACTGATCTTACAGTGTTTGTTATTAACTAGTACTTGCTAATTCATGGCATTGTTACCGTGACCACCCATCCCCAAAGAGAGTCTGCTTGTCTTTCTCAAGGTTACATATTGGACATTTGGATAGAAAAAAACTCATATTGACGCATGATAAATAGCTTGAATTCAGTTCAGCTGGGGCGTTACGCCAATGTTTTCTCCCTATATCAACTCCTCCCTTCGAACAACTCACATCTTGTTTCCCATTGTGTGTTGTTGTAGAGAAGGAACGCAGTAACTATTGTTTGCTCTTTTGTGACATTGTTACACTACATAAAAAATAATTATTTTCGATATATTTTAACCGCAAATTAAGGTCTGGGTGGTAACAAAGCATTTCTTTTCGAGAATTAGTACTACATGTACACTTGTTTACCCTATAAGCGTTTTATGCAATGCAATGATGACGATACTTCATATGTTAAAGGCCGATTTTATTGACCTTGCAGGGCGGAGTTTCGATGAGGATCATTGCATTTCAACTTTGGGGACGACAGCACGTTCGTTTTATCATCGGAATTTACCGTTGTCGTCTGCCGTTTTCCTCAACGTAACATGTTAGAGGACATTTTGACAGAAAAAATAAAATAGTGAGTGTCAAACATCTTGAATTGAGATCAGACGCCGCGTTACGCGTCGTCTGATCTTGATTCAAGCTGTTTGCAAATGTAAGCCAAGTCTTTATTTTTCATCCATAAAACAACTCCCTCTGAACAACACACGCAATCTTTCTCTCCAATTGAGTGTTGTTGTTGAGAGGTTACACTGGATATACCTTCTTCCCGTTGATATGGCTGCATGCATAACTTTGCTTCTCCATGTTGAAAGTGTCGGACATTTACGATATAATACGGAACTGTACTTGTAACCCCTAAAATCGAATGTAAATTAGTTTATTTTTGCCAAAGTTTAGGTCCGCCCTGCCAGGTAAAAAAAACAATTGGCCTATACCAGGATGATAAGAGCGGTGCATGTGTTTGCTTCGTGCTTGTGTTATCCTGCTTAGCACGAGATTGGTACTATTTTCTAAAGTCTCATTTATCCTTTTTCAGCATTATACTTAAATAGTATACGATTGCAATTTACCAACCGGATTTAATCATATTGCATTGATTTGATTGGAAATTAAATCTCAGCGAACAAAACATAAAAGAGAATATACACAGAAATAGCAAGATCCGCTCGATAATTTAATCAAAATATCCTAGTTACCACTCAGAATAGGTTTAACAGTTATAAATATTTTATTCAAAGCAAATTAGAAATATCCATATATATCTATTTAGATCAATAATGAAGGCCGTGTTTTTATCGCATTCCTACATAAAAGTGTTGTCTCCTCTTTCTTTTAACCAGCTGGATAGTTTTCAATTAGGACCACGTGTCGGAGAACGATCACAGATAACAAGTACACATATAGTGATCCTTCTCTACAACAACACCCAATGGGAGACAAAGATTGTGTGTGTTGTTTGGAGGGAGTCGATAGAGGGAGGGAAAATGAAGAATTGACCTACATTTGCAAAAAGGTGTGAATCCAGATATGACGCCGCGTAACGTGGCGTCTGGTCAGGATTCAAGCTGTTTGTCATTCGTCATTATTTTTATTCTATCAAAATTACCACTTTGAGAGAAACAGCAAACGACAAAAAGCAGACGGCATTGCAGATATGAAAAGGTTGGACATTAATGTATTGGTTGAGGAACAGCGGCAATAGTCGTTGTAAAGTGGTCGTCGTTGTAGGGAAGGCCGCTGTAGGGAGGGATCACTGTAGATCTAGCTATATAATGATTGTAAGGTAGCCCATTGGCACGATATCTTTTATAACATCTAGCACTCGCTACATTTTCAGCATGACTTCATTGCAGGCTATCTTTTTATTGCAGTTTTGTCTGTCGCCTAGCTATAGACTTTTTGGACCGTATATTCTTCAATTTTAGGGGAAAATACAAAAGCGTAGATATAAAGTATGGATTATTATCTCTATCTTTCAACAAACACCCAATAATGAGATAATCAAAAACCATCGGTTCTGATTTGTACGAGGAACATAAAAGACTGGGGTTATTCATAAACTAGCATAGTAAATGCATTTATTATACGATTTGCACGAGTAATAACAGCAGAATGTCGGCAGCTTATGTATAACTTTGCGGTTGTGTTAACGGCTTATCTGTTTTTCATGGTAAGGAGTTTACCTTTTTGAAATATACCAAATACGTAATGTATACGAATAATGACTCCAATATATTTTACATGACTAACACATATGCAATAACCTGAAAACGTATGTAATGATAGATTCCAATGGATATCACAGCATACGGTGCAAATTTTAAAAAGACAGAAACTGAGATTCCACTTCTTTTTATTTAAAATATTTTATTGATTGAGATTGGTAAATTATATCGTTTGATTCGTTAAACGTTAGTGGACATTGTATGAAGACACGTCGCGAGATGAAGGAAGTGATTTAAGAGTATTAACTACAAAGCCTAAATTGAAAGCTGTTATTGTTTTTTGCAAACACATGATTCTACTAAGATTTATCGTCTGTAATTGTATACCAGTATTGACTGAAGACTTGTTATGCCAAGTTCAAACTGCTTGGACGCTTATCAGGCGCAATGTTACGATTCGTCTTGTTCGGATCAAAACTTTTTGCGATGTCGTGTGATGTAGCAATGGTGGGAAAAACACACGACCTCTTATCATGACACATTCTATTGGCAGTGACTATATTTAACATATATCGGCTAAATAATGAGGTGAAATTTAGCTAGGTGTATAATATGTTAAAACACCTGTGCCTGCTTAACCCTTTCCTCAAATGGCCAATTCCAGTTTTCAATTTAGTCTAGTCCATTTTTGACTTTTTAGGGTTGATTTTTACAATAAATGTCAAAATGACAAACAGTGTAAGGAGCCCTCTGATCAGGGTCAACACTGTTTGCATAGAACAAGTTTATTCCTCACAGGTACGTTGTTTGCAAATGACGCATATATGCGTGCCTATGGATCAAAGAGTTAATGTTATACTGTCTCATTCATTTATAATTATTAAAATGTCATCTTGTTTAAACCCTCATTTCATAAAACTATCCGATCGTTAATGAATTCGTCTTTTAAACTACAACTACATCTACTACAACTATTAAATTTTATTTCTCATTACATATAACATGTACATATGAGACAATACAGTAATAAGAATCAGACACTGAGTGTGGGTTGGGAAAGTATTAAACGTGGAACCATTAATAATGTTGGCATACTTTCAAACAAAGCTAGTAAACAATGCCATCCTTTTTAAAGCAACTGTAACACAATCAAAATAAGCCCATATGAAAACATTTAACCAAGATTAGGTTTGCCTGTACTCCATTGTGCATATTTGCTGATACATATATTTTGTCTGTATCATTATTCACTATGGCCTACATGTATATGTCTGGCCAGTGATCAGTGAGAGTGAGTGAGTGAGTTTAACGAATGATATCATGCACACTTGAGTAGTTCCCTGGTTTTCACGTGACACTAAAGTTAACTTGCAATATCTATGTACGATACTCTGCGATTATGTTTCTTTCCCCTCCTTGTGAAAGGAAGTTTATACTGCTCTCATAATCAATTAAGTTCTTTTCATTTGAGTCCATTCTTATATAGTTCTCTGCAATTATCCGACCAGCTGATAAGTCACTTTAGTGAATTGCCATTTAATTTATAATGCACGTATCGTTTGAAATAGTAAACGGCTAAGTATATATGCGGGATCTGGGATCTGTTAACAGTTAGAATGTTTCAGCCTTGTACTTATAGATTGTATATAGTTTTATTATATACCATTTTAAAGTATATATCTACGATGAAGATACACGAACTCCGCCAGGGTTTCTAACTATATTTACCGGGCACCCTGGTTGCATACAGCCATATAATTTAATGACAAGCAAATGAAATATATGATGGCGATTTGATCTACATCAGTGAGGATATTGCAATTGTTTCATTTACAAGTAACGAATATGCAACGCTTAAAACTCAACATTGTAAAATGTTTGTATTGACTTTCAAGCACTGCAGATTTTCATTTGAAACTTCCGACTTTTCTGGTTTGACCTTTGAGTAGTAAACAATTGCCCCAAATGTACTATACAAATGGATACAAATGGAAGTTGGAAATGACCTCAGGGGGGAAATACCAGACGGCGTGAGGCATATATCAATCAACCTCAGTCGCAGTGCTCTTATTAACCCAGACGTTCGTCTACTACAACATTAACATTTTCTTGCACACTTATCGTTTCTTTGAAATATATCGACTTCCCAATAATTAAGATTCCCTTTAAAACAGTTAACATAAAAAACCTCAATATAAGTATTACACTATTTTGGTTCTGAAATTAACCTAGGTAAACTCTGGGTCCATACGTTATGCAACCTTTAACCATCGTGTGTTGGTATGGCAATGGTTAGCCCCTTCATTGCTTTACCCAAATTTCATTATTTCTTATGTCAAAATCGCCCAACATTAAAATGAGAAATAAAAGCAGACGACACTTGTTAAATGCATATCTCATGCCTATCACGGTTTGAATGCAAAATGATTTAATAAGTTCCACCGCGACGCTCTTGCTGTAAACCCTTTCATGATCAAATATTTCGTGAGGGTTTAACTCTTTCATCGTCTAATTGTCAGCTGCCTTATTATTGTTGTCTGCAATATCGTTTCAAAGTTAGCTTTAAGGCAGTACATTGTATAACTGACGTAATTTTCGAACAAGTGGCATACGGTTTTAATTCTGTTCAGTCGCCGCATAACGTAGGATCTGGAGTACGAACACTCCTATCCGCTGCAAGTTGTGGGGAACCGCAGATGAGGTGCGTAAGACAGTGCAGTTCATCAACACATCAGGACATAGGATACAATGGCCATGAAAAGTGGAACGCTAAAAAAAAATAAAAAAAAATAGTGCAGGATCAAAACTGTTTGCAAATGCGCTCAACGACGTTATTGAGAGTGAAAAAGTTAATTGTATCCTAAGATAGTCCTTCATATTGGTTAACATGTAACTCATGTACTCAGTTTGAATCCAGATAGGACCTATCTTATTAGCGGCAACGTATATTGACTCAAGTAATCGGACATTTTGACCAAGTTTTCTGTTGTTAATCCTAGACTGAGAATAACTGCAGACGGCACATGTTGCAGATAATAATTACCTACCGTGCTTATGGTTAACTTCCACTACAATGACGTCATCAATTTGAAACAATATTCGTCTGCTTTTTCTCAAAATTACATGACTTTTTTATGTAATTGGCATTCACAGAAGTATTGAAACCAGCGCCAGAATGTATGGATCGTGATCACACGCCACGTTAGGCGGCCTCTGATAACGACAAACACTGTTTTCGAGTAATTCTTGTACTTGGAGTAAGGTAGTAAATTAGCTATTCAAGAAGACAGAAATGTTGTGTCCAACTATGTGTATCAATAACCGAATTTATCAGATGGATGCTAGACAGTTCTCATTTTATGGAAACATTATGTTTTTATTGCCATTGTTCAAGAAACTTTGCGGAATGTTGTTGTAATCGATATATAATTGACACGTTTGGAAGATGCGCATGCAGCTATACATATCAGAGTTTGTTTTAAGTGTCAGAGAAACACTGTCGACTCATTACTTGAATATGAAAGAAGTTTTGTTATTGAGGACTTTATAAACATTATGACTCTTTAAACAACCCAGATGATGCAAGCATCTTTCTGGGGGTTTTCTGGTATTCGGTAATTATATGTTAAGAACATGTCCGTCACATATTCTTCCGATGCATTTATATCGCCTAAATTAAACCCTTAAACACATTTATTTCATCTGCTGTAATAAGGGTACTTCCCTTGTTGCTGTTAATTGGTTCTAGTATCTACATAAGTGCCAACAAGTTTGGATTATGATAAACCGTTAAGTTTTCGGTTTCAGATCTGGGACCCGTCTTGCGAAACATCGTTTGATGAAAACGAGCGTAGGTCAAAACTAAAAAATATAAATAATTTCTTATGACATCTCTTCAGACAGTATTACGTGAAGTAATAAATGATAATAACGAATTTGAGTATCTAAGTCACGACAATATTTGTAGTACGACGTTTTATAAGACGAGCCCCGGGATTCAAATAATGACATACCTCCACAAACACGGCTTGATACTGGATAATACTATTAGCCTTACCTTAGTATGTTAGTTGCAAACCGATTAGCATAGAAAGGTACTAATTGATATATGTATAAATAGCACAGTATGGTACTAATTGAAAGTCGTAGATTAATCTATGGGATAAGGATAGTTTTCTTGCAATTAACTCTTACCCTGCTTGACTGCTGTTTTCAAATATTTTGGATCCAGATAAGATGCTGCATATGTCCGCGTCTGATCTGGATCAAAATTGTTTAACACTTATCTCCGATATATTTTTCGTACACATCATATTTAACCATTTTTGACAATTTCAAAGCAGACGATATTACTGCAAGACAAGCGTTGAACATACAAGTACAATAGTTTTATATGCAGATTCATAGTTTGATATACATGTAATATTGTAATTTTACTTGTGTGTAATTTTGGGTCCTAAAATACGTACGAAAACTTTCAAATTTATTCTAATAATAGTAGCTTTAATAAATGACATAACGTATAAAACAAAACAAGTCATGACATCACATTTACAATTATCAAGCATCAAAGTACATGTAAAAAGAAAGGCAATTCTTTTTTTCAAAGACATGTACTCAACGCTAGGCTGGAAAATGATAATTAGTATTGATCCAGGTCTACAGTAGTTCGGTTGAAAGGTGTCAAAACCTACTGTTGTGGTACGGAAACAAAATTATATTGAAGCTGATAAGTGTCAAACAGTATAGACGCTTATCAGCCACGTGGCTTATAACAACTTCTGCACTGGTTGCATTTGCTAATGGGTTAACTCATTCCTAAATAAAAACGCATTTTTACACATTTTATATCTATTCCTGTCTTTAAAGAAAAAAGAATTTTGCTTTATAAATATGCAAAAACAGAAACATAATCTATATCCTGATATCTACAACAATTAAAGTACAAGTATTAAACTTGATCAGCCAAATCCTGATCTACCTATAATATCTGCCACCCTAGACTATGGTGCATCTGGAAATATGTGTATCTGGCAAATGAGGACCCTACCACATTAAAAAATCCAAATGACAACCCTCAGAACCAAAAATAGGCCTTAAATAACATTACTGAGTGGACAGTAAGTATTAATAGAAAGGCGTTACACGACGCTGACTATTTATTCTATTTAACAACATTTATCTGACCGGAAAATGGTCAGATTATTATAATTTTCTAAACTTTTGTATCCCTGTCATAGACATGCCGTTGCCTACTAAACAAGTAAACATTGCTATTAATATACCTCAACACAACTTACGTTTACCTTTTCACTTGTACTTAAACTTTGATTCAAATAATTTTGAAAGTTACCGTTTAAGACTTTGCATCTCATTCATCCTACTGTGACATACAAATTGTTTAACTCACCACACATCATATACTATTTAGTAGCGTGTTGATAAAAAACCTATTCACATAGTTTTTTCACGATTGCTCAAGCAATAGATATAAAATGTTTGAAAATACATTCATTTGTATTCATAATACAATTTTGAAGTATTCAACAAATGACATATTATGATTTACGAACATGCATTGCAATCAATACCCGTGTATGCTTTCTTTCATTTTCTATCACATAAATTTTATAAACGTTCATATGTAAGACATATAGTCATACTCATTGAAACAAACGACACATTGATGGCCAACGTTATATTATAGAATGATGTATCATTACAAGTTTACTACTCTAATACCAGCGTCATACTTTTCTAGGTACAATCAAATAAAATCGCCTCAGACACATTGATTGATTCGGTATGTACGAATCCAATTTGCGCTTGTTTGCAAAATTGTTTCCTATTTCCATCGTACAAGATTACAGCTAGACGGACTTAAATGATTGCTTTTGGGCAATTTATTACAAGACTGAGTCTATTCGCAAGCAGCTCGGATATTATTCAGATCAGTAAATGCGATAAAATAGGGGGAAAGTGTCATAGATTGATTGCTTCTAAAATGTTCAAAGCAGGTTAGTAACCATACTTATTGAGTACAGTAACGTTTCTATGACCACTGCAATTAATAGGGTACAAGTTGTGGTGTACAAAACAGTTGGCTGGCGATCACAATACATACATGAATAGAGAACCATCCAGCTTTACAACTACACATTCCGTTAACACACAGGCGAACTTTATTCTGATAATTGAAAAGGCACAACTTTTATCTATATACGATATATTATATTCAAGTTATGTTCCTTCTTATTCAGATGTAATTATTGGATATCAGTACCGCTCTATTCAGACTATTGCAAGTTTTATTACATAATATAAAATTAAACTTAACCCAGTCCATACCTTTCCCCAAATAAAATGGTAATTTGCAAACAATCGAGTCTCTGGCCAGATGCTTCGGATTTTGGAGTCTGGCTAGAGAAAAATAGTATTGGTCTCAGGTTTCGATTGGTGGAGTTGGGATTTACGACAACGCCACGCCAAAACTGATTATATTGCGACGATTTTGACGAGGGTGTATGAGCCGGTTTATTATTATATTTTGTTCTAATTGAACTAAGCGTTCTCATGTTGTCCAAACATGTCGCCTTCAAGAGATGAAGAATATTTTGAACATTTAAAGGACAACTATTCACATAAATGTTGATACAATTTAGATAGCCAGCAGACGTTAATCAATTTCAGTCAATTAAAGTGTAATCCTCATTTTGTTGATTTCAATTATAGTATATATTATGTGTTGTTTTGTTAATGCTGAAGGTGACGTTAAGATACATAGTTGTTTTTGATATACTAAGTTTAAGCTCATTTATGAGCATACTGATCTATGATTTTAAGAACCAAGATTATTTTTTATTTTATTCAAAACAAAGTATCAATATTTTACAACGACTTTGCATTAGCAATTTGGCATATACAATCTTATTGCATATGTTCTTATTGGAAATGAATGATGTTGATTTTCATATAAAAATAAGTTCAACACATTCTCGTTTATTTATTTACTCATACGTCGTGGCATAACTCGGCATTTTATAAGGAAACACAATTGTTATTAAAGCTTAATAAAATACTCACTCGAGAAGGAAAAGGACCATTTTAGAGTTCCTGCGAATGAGACAGCGTGCACATGTGTAACCCTTCCACCTCCTTAACATTATTTCTAAATGTTGTCGCTATCTTCTTTTATTTCGTATTACGTGGCGTCAGATTAGGATCCAAATTGATAATAAATAATTCGTGTTCGAGGTAAGCAGTGAAAGGGGTTAATGCACCCTATCAGTCAATTCAGGTTTTCGTCATAAATTATATTCTCGTTTGTTGCATTTTATTGACTCGTACTTTATAACTTCAAATGGTGCATTCTCCTTCTAACAACCCCATACATCATTTCTATACCCTATATTGACTGCAGTTGATATCAAAGGCTGACAAATTATTTCATTCTTTGCGATTAAACGCGTTTGAACTTGAAGCACTGGTGTCATGTTGCTGTCATTTTGCCAAGATCAGAGTCCGAGTGACTCTACATATGACAATACATTGAACCCATTCACATACATGGCGTCGTCTGTTTCAAAAAATTGTAGTATGCTTTTTTTCTCAAATTAGAATTTGTGACATTCTGACAAAAACATTAAAATAAGTGTTAAATAATGTGGATCCTGATCAGACACCGTGTTAAGGAGGGTACTCCAGATTGTTTGCAAAATTTAATGTACGTGGCGTAAGACAGTGAAGGGATTTGCATTTCTTATGCTTGAAATAAATATGTCGGTGTCCAAACTTGTTTTCGTTTTTGCTACTGGCAAAGCAAGTAGAACCCACTCAGTGGGCCCCGTAAATAGTTCGAATGTTTGTGTGCATTGCTATATTAGTTTTATTTGTCATATATATTGTCAAAAGAACATCTTATAATAAATACATATAAACTGGTCTTGACTCAAAACAATGAATAATTCAGTAAATATATAAAAGTGCACTATGACACGTATGACACTGAAAAGCCGTAATGGCGAAATATGGTTGCTACTAGAATATTAGATTAAAATTATATTTAAAGGCATGTGAAGTCATTTTATTTAATTTTTCCGATATTATAGTCCATATAGACAAAAATTACAAATGGATTTTAAGAGGAGTTTACAAAATTCGTAAAGTATAGTTAGCCAAGTGCCTGGCATATACTGTAATTTTATGGCATGGATCGGAATGTACCATGATCCTCAATAATCAAATAGCTTTCTAGATGAGTCCTGTCTTAATATAAATTGCCTTTATGACTGGTACTTGTACTAAATAAATAATTATAAGAAATTTATACGAATCGCTGAATAAAGTATTAATCAAATGCATTAATTACAAACTTGCTGTATACTTACATAAAAACTCTCGTGTACGATTCAAACTGTTTTGTTTTATATACCTTAACTGTTAAACTCTTCCGTATCTTATCCTGCGTACTATTTCATTTTTAAAAAGTTTGGAACGCGTCGTCTGGATAGGATGCCATCTATTTGAAACTCATTTAAAATTTTCTTAAGTCAAAATTTCTAAATTCTAAATATGATAAATAAAAACAGACCACATATGTTTAGAATTACTGACCTCGTGGCATTTAGGTGTTCAAGTGAATACACTTTTGGAGAAAGTTCCTGCATGAACTTTCTATACGTCAATATAGTTTGAACTATTGTGTTGTTTTTAACTAGATCAAGCTTACAGTCGTATTCCATAGTATTTTACTAATACCTCATTTTATAGTTCTATTACTGTAAGTTGCTACGATAAAAATGGGTAATTAAGATAATGTGAGGGCATGATTAGATAAGCTATAATATATTACCCAACTACCGATTCTTGGTTCATTTCATGCAATAAGCACTAACTTATTACAAATTATTTATAAGTCAGTTTAATGTTCTAATCATACGTGATTTAGTACTGATAAGTCGTTTAACCTTGTTCCCTTTCTAGTATTGAAGTTAGAAGACCTCTTAAACTAGGATGAGAGTAAATGAGAGTACAGCAAAACGGGCCTTAAGGCGCTTTCTTATTTTCTTACAGCCTGCTTTAAGCTACAAGCTACTAGATCTAGTAAAATATAAACTATTTTCTATGGTGCACATTTTTTTTTGTATAAATTCGAAGTCCTTTCTTTTGTAGATAAATAAATGAGCGGCATAAAAAGACGTAAACGTTTTGGAATAAGATACGTCGACAAATTTGATGGCGGTCTATGGGGAGCCAAATAGTTGTTTATTCGCATATTCTGCCATTTGTCCTTTCTTAGTTAATTAGACAACGTTGCAAGACACATGTGTCTTCAAGCCGATGTCATCATGAGGATGGAGCGGTTAGAGAAGAAATAATGTTTAAGGCAGATGATTGAACAGCATGAGAAAATATTTCATCAACTAGAATCAATTTTGTATAACGTGTTGTTTATTAAATTAAAGGTAACAGAAAACGACGAAAATGCAAAGCAGCTGAGTACTTTAATGTCTCAAACGTATAACATACATGTAATAATATATACAACGCAACATTGCACACGTCATATATAATTGTACGTCTTCACTGCCATTGATTGAGTCGGATTTAACGACTCAGAGACACATACAATAAACACTATTTTCTTAGTAGAGAAATAAAGTAAAGGCATTGCAAGACGTATTTATGGTGTAATAGAGTAATACAGTGGAGAAAACGTTATTATTTCCCAATAAACACGTTTACGTTAAAACTATTCATTCCTGTGCAAACAGTTTGGAGCCAGATCAGACGCCGGGTAACCCGGCGTCTGATCAGGCTCCAAACTGTTTGCCACCAAGATAAAAATTAATTATCAGAATTGTCCAAAAATTGCACTTGTCTACGTTTTAGTGTTTTGCGTTTGCGTTTCGTTTCGTTTAAACTGGAAAGAATAACAGAATATCCACTGTACAAGACACATTGTAGAGATAAAACGTAAATGTAAGAGTTTCAGCAAATGAGATTACCACTCCGCGTTCAAATAGTTAATGTACCCTATCATTCGATCTTGTTATTCAATAGTAGGAACTATTGCTTTATGATTGAGTTATTCTTCGTAAGTTTTACTCTCATTGGTTATGTATTTAATTGTACCGAATCGTACTTCATATCTTCAAATATTTCATTTTTCTCATAACAAACCCATATATCATTTTTATAATCTATAATGACTATAGTTTGTTTTACAGAAGGAAACTTTCCAGTCTTTGCTATTAAACGCATTTGAACTTAACCCTTAGCGCGACTTACATTAACTCTTTCCTCCCTAAAACTTTAAATGGACAATACAAGTTTCAATTTTAGTCTAGTCCATTTCTGACTTTTAAGGGTTGTTTTTGTCAATGTTTGGCATTATGACAAACAGTGAAGACCCTGATCAGAGGGCTCCTTTCGGAGCCCTCTGATCTGGTTATTCACTGTTTGCATAGAAGAAGTGAACTATTCACAAGTACACTGTTTGAAAAGGACGCCTATATGCGGGACTATGGTTCAAAGGGTTAATCTAGGCTCTAAGCAACCATTAATTCAATATGATACTAGTAAGTAAGAGTTAAAGCACGACGTCAACTTGCAATTATTTTGACTCTGCATCTGACAAGACATTTCACCCATTCACTGACATGACGTCATCAGTTGTAAAATAGTGTTCGTCTGCTTTTGATTTTCAATTTTAAACTTTGTGTCATTTTGAAAAAAATATTCAAATAATTATGGAACAATTTGGATCCTGATCAGACACCAGAATCCAAACTGTTTGCGAATAACCATTGTAATCAGAGTTAGGCAGTGAAGTGTTTAACATTTTCTCTGCTGGAAATCATTATCGGTGATAATCGAGTCAAAGTAAAAATGTCTTTATTGACACAGAATACATAGTCCATCGCCTCTATAACTAGGCGGTTACAACAAAGATCGAGAAGAGTATGATACATACACATATACATATATTTCATTCATGAATCACGGATCATAAAAAATAAAACTATTCAAATATCAAATATGTATTAAAGCATTTCAACCACACTTCAATTTGCACCTTGTCAATTTGTCAATATTTGTAATTAATCTTGCTAATTGTGCAGAACCTAATAAGAGGTCTCGATAAAGAGTTTTTAGTTTGTGCGCATTATTTGTTTTACTTTTATTTGTCAAAAACATTTTCGAAATAACCTTTAAAATGAACATAAATTGGTCTTTAAGTAAAAAAAAACGTTGAAAAGTCATTAGAAAAAAGACAACAAAAACTTCATTAAAGATAGAAAATGTTAAGAAGAATTAGAACTTTGCAAGTGTATAGTTTGCCAATGATCAAGTCATATATTATCCTTTTGCCTGCTGATCGCGACTACAATGTTTTTGCAAACAGTAAATATCCAGATCAGACACCGCGTTACGCAGTGTCTGATTTGGATCCATACTGTTTGACACTCGTTTTTTATTTGTATTTACCTGAAACATAGACAATTCTAAATTTAACATATTTTGCAATCGGCAATTTCAAAGCTGACGATATCACAGCATGATAAGGATTACGCGCTAGGCAAGTCCAGTAATTTTATTGCATAGAGCGGCATTTATCATAATATTTCAATAATCAAATAAGCTATTAGCTTTTGCTTTCTTAATGGAAATTGCCTATATGTCTGGTACTAGTATTAAATACTTTATTCTTAGATACGTTTATCAAGTTTGAAATAACATTGTCGTAATTATTATCAAAGTATTAATTACACGCCTTAATTAATTACCAGTTTGAATTATCTGTACAGTCATTTGGTAAAGCTTGCACAGAATGAAATTCGTGTATTTTTCCGTCCACTTCTAAGTACGGCTGTGACCTGTTATTATCTTAAAGAAGAATACATTAATAAAAAAATAATATACCAAGTTAAAGTCTACTTTCAGTCCGAATGACCGCTCAGCCGACTGTACATATACCCCCATGATCATTGAGCCACCTTGGCTACAATATTGAGCATTGCTAACATATGGCGCAGTCAAATGCAGCCGCAGTACCGACTCAGACCCTTTACAGGTACCCATTTTAACCCCTGGGTGGAGAGGAGCAACTCGCGGTACATGTCTTACTCAAGAACATTCCTGTACATCATAGGGGATTTCAGATTTGTTTACCCCTTCACCGCTATATTGTCGTCTGCCTCGATATCTTAGTATGCAAAAAGGATTTAAAGCTAAATCGTTATGATTTAAAAAATATCGATACGCGTGTCAAACTGTTTTGTTGACACAACGTTACGCGGCGACTGTTATGGATTAAAACTGTTTGCACAGTTGACTTTATGGGACACCAGCGTTGAAAGCCTGAACCCTTTCGCTCGCTCACCCCTTGTTGCATGGCGTTTGATCAGAATCCAAATGTTTAACACACAATTCAATTCCGGTTTTTCTTATGTCAAGCTATCTAATTCTTAAATCTTATAAATAAAAGCAAACGAAGATTTAAAATTAAAAATGACGTCATGGAAGTGAAGGAGTTTTTAAGTGAATAAAATGAAGGAGAAAGTTTCTGCAATAGCTAATAGCATTACTTACATCATTTAAAAAAAAAACAATTGTATAACCCTATCCTAGAGTCTTTGACTCATCAATCGTCCTGTTTATATATTACTGTAATTGGACACAAGAAACGAGTAATCACGATAACATGGGGGCGTGGTCAAACTATAATCTCCCCAACTTCTTAATATTACGTTAATACTAGGAAATGAACATTTATTAATTTCAAGTAAGTTACCTGTTACACGTAGTTGAACAACTGGGCCCCGTTTCATAAAACTTCGTACGAAAAATGTTGTCGTAAGTCAGATTATAAAAGTCTCAATCATTATTTATTTCTCCATCTAATCCTCGCTTGTGACATCTCTTTGGAATCTTCTTTTCAAGACGATTCCAAAGAGATGTCACTAGACAGGATTAGATTCAGAAATCAGACATTAAATGTATTTTAAAGTTTTGACTTACGAACGTTTTTGTCGTACGAAGTTTTATGAAACGGGCTCCTGAATCATTTACACGTCAACGTGGCTTCAGTTACCTCAGAAAAATGTAAGGTTGCGATCTGACGGCAAAGGTCACGGCGTTTTGTCAGGGTCCAAAGTATTTGTCAGTATTACATATCCACCATCAACCTGCTTTTAACGTAAACTTGAAACTGTTGCAAGACACATTATTATGGTAAAGTTATCGTGACGATAAAGCGGTGAGAGAAGAAATATATCTGAGGGCAAAGGATAAAACAGCATGAGATAGATCCTTCAAAGACTAAATCGATGTTATATTCCGTGCTGGTAATTGACTAGATTAATAAAAAATAAAAACAATTAGTCATGTAATGCAGCCTAATTAAACACTATTTCAAAATATGTAGATAATACTATATATTTGCACAAGTCACGTATAATTTGATAGAAATCAGTTAATTATTAATCGCTGGTATTTAGCATAGAGTATGTATACACATACGACATGAATACAAGACAGTATTTATTACTTAACATGCCAGAATATTATATTATATGACTGGAATGAAAAACATATATAACAAAAAACTAAATGTTGTTGTTAAAGTAGCTCTCTGCGAAAAGTTGAGTTGTAAAGACAAGTGACTGCGAAAGTCATGTAACAAGCTGCAGAGAAAACTCACAGAGCAACAATTGTTATTACGTTTACCATGTATTAGAGAGCAACACTTTATAAAGAGTGCTAACAAATAGTATTTTGAGTTGTTTAATTTGATTGACATTATTTGTGCAAGAGCAGACAAACGACAGCTGAAAATACCTTATTCTTTCCAAATAAACCCAAATGTGCCTAATCGATTGTATCCATTGCAAATATGTTGGAGGTATACCAGACTCAATATCTATATGCAGTCGAAAAGCATTATTCTTTCCCGTTGAAACGCATTGCAACTAAGCGTTTAAATTGACAACCTTTAGACAATTTTGATTGTTCATTTGAATATGTGTGGCAAACAGTTTGGAACCTGATCTGACGCCGGGTAACCCAGCGTCTGATCTGGCTCCAAACTGTTTGCAGTTGAAATAAGAGTGTTAGCGTAAACGCGTTTATTGTGAACGAATAACGTCTTCAGCACTGTACTTAAACAATCAAGAACTTGACATTTCATAAATATTATCTGACGTTGGCTTAGTTCGTCACATTATCACATAACACTTTCATCCATTCTCATATACGTCATATTTTCATCTATTCCCAGGCTTCACTCTGAGACCGCCTGAAGGAGAGACGACCCCTGTTCCAACGATATTAAACCAAAGCGGAGAAAACGTAACAACGGTAGTGGGAGGCCGGGCTATATTAAAATGCAAAGTGCTCAATTTAGGAACAAAAACGGTAAGAATTAACTCCTACACTGTTATGACGTCATCTGCTTTAACCCATTTAAGCCTAGTTGATTCTTCCATATTTTATATTGGATAAGTCAATTTTTTTATCAAAGGGATGCCTGCCCAAAAATTTCAGTTTCATTTTGTTTTATATTTAAATTCCTAGCAGCAAACAGAGTAGACTCTGATCAGACGCCGCATAATGTGGCGTCTGATCAGAGTCTACACTGTTTGCCTATGTCCCATATATTGAATCGTTGGCAGAAATGGATTAAAGAATAGTCATTTTCTATTATTTTGCTAATTAAATACTTGTTTCTTTATACTTAAGGTAATCCAAGACTGAAGATCGCCTTTTTCCATGTTATATCGGTGTGTGCCGTGTTTAGCGGAATATACCGAACACTCCCACTTAAAACCTGGACGATAATGTTAGAAATTATCCGAACGTAGTCCGAAATGTTGCGAATCTCGTCTTGTAAATTTGCATGGCCTTTCCCGCACGGGTTCGAATCCCGACCGAGCTCAATATATTTTTCTTTGTAATATATATCTTTTTTTAACAAAACCTTTTCCTAAATCAATGATTAGATGTTTATAAATGCGCCTTACATTAACTTGCAAAAATATTTGATTATAAGCCAAATTAATTGTTCAGTCTTTATAAAGTATTCAAGGTCTCCATCACTTTTTCGAAGACAAAATTAATTTGTTTCCAGTTAGGTGCGGCCAAATGTCTTTATATTTTGGATTTAGATTGCGAAAGTATTGTATGAAAAAATAAGCAAGTGGTTTGCTTTGCCCAAGTTTTCATTTTTGTACAAACATATAACCTTTTAATGTAAAATCGTATGGAAAATTTTGCATATTTTTAAGAGGACGGTTCAGATTTTTTAATTTTTCACATCATATGATGCAAATATTGGGACAATAATCTTTATTTTGTGATGTTCACGTTTTCTGGCATAGGCATGAAATAAAAAAAATTAGTATTTTAGGTAAGAATAGGTAAAAATTATCTTTCAGGAATATTTGTCTTTAAATTTTCTCGCATATTTTCCTACCTGTAAGGCTATATAAAATATTTCAAATATTTTCGAGAAGAGATGGCAAAAAGCCTTCATATTTACACAAGACACGGGAAGTACATGTAGTATCCATTCATAATATCATTTTTACATTAAAATTACCCTACCTTCAGTGTTGGATTACCTTCAGAAAATTTGAAATGAGTGTCAAACAATTTAGAAACTGATCAGATTGGTGTTATGTAGAGTCCGTTCATCCAAACTGTGGAAAAATAACCATAATAAATTAGTGTACTCTGGGTAAGGCAGAAAGTGAGTTAATTAAGCATTAAGGAGCTGCTTGACAGCAATGCTATTGGATCTAAATCATCTACTGCATAATGATTAAATACACACATATATTTTATATTCGACATGGCTTTACATGTTTTTGCATGCGTTCGTCTGAAAACTGAACCATAGTGGCCTACTATAAATGCAAACGTTAAGATATTACAATGCTTATATATTAACAATGCATGGCATGTAAGAGTAAAACCATTGCCTGCTGATTGCGAATTTTTTATTTTGGGAACAGTTTAGATCCAATTCAGACGCCACTTTAAGCGGCGTCTGATCTGGATCAAAGCTGTTTGAGACTCGTCTTTAGGTTTCTTGACTTAAAACTGTAAGCCTAGATCTAAAATTGATACATTTCCCAGAAGACAATTTCAAAGAAGACGATATCACAACAAAATTAGGTTGAACATTTTCTTCATACCCGATAACAACTCTACGTATAAACCCTAAAACTGTGATTAAGGCTTAGCCTAGTAATCTTTTAAAATAGTACTGAAGTAAGACATGCAACTTTAATTGGGGAGTTCAGCTCTATTTGGCCTTTATCCATCTGTAAACATTAGCCTTTACTATGTATGCGGTGCAGGCATGTTAGTATGCATCCTAAGGTTGAATATTGAAGATATGCACACTTCGTGATGTCAAACAGTCACAAAAACACGCCAATCAGCTTATTGATGTTTTCGGCTCTTTTTTAATGGCAAGAAGCGTCCTTTTTTAATATGCATACCTTTCGCAGTTTAAAGCGGATTTGCATGCGGTTTTACGCTAAAGAGAACATATTTTTACCCCATAAATACGTGTCTCAGAGTCTTGACAAATTGTTCAAAACTATCATTATTCAACGAATTTTTTGTGACAACGTTGTTATAATGTCCTTTAAACAAAAACACACATATTCACATTGTAATTAAACGTTGTATTAAAAATGTACACATATATTTAAATTTACACTTAGCTATTGCATCGGCTACTGGTCGTGTAAATTTACTATTTATTTTACTTTATGAGTATGCATGAATACTAGAGTATGCATACTATAATTAGTGTCACACAGTTTCGATTTAAGTCCGGTCCCATGTTATGTTGCATGCTACCTGGATCCAAACTGTCTATACTGTGTAACTTCAGTCTATAACGGCATATAATAGCTTTGCATATTGTAGTATCAGAATACTTATTATTTCCTGTTAAAAATGATATACTCAATAGCTAATACTCGTTTATCAGTTAATATTTTGAAAGCAGTATTCTAAATATTTTGCAGTATGAGATTTTGTGTTTTAAACAATTGAACATCGATCACACTCCACAAAGCGTACATGTAACGTTTAAGAATGTCTTTAAGCGGTTGTTACATAACAAAATGGTTGACGGCATATTCCTAGTGTGATTTGCCTACTTTTAAACATGTTACCAAACAGGGTGGCTTTGAAATCTCTTTTCTTAACTTTTTAAAACTTTTCTTAAATGAGTATTATAGGCAGATGTGTTCTTCGTACACTTTTAAGTAATAAAACAGGCAGATATCATAAACCATGAAAGTAAAAGAGACACTCCCACTTGTTTAAAGCCGCATTGTGTTTTGGGAAACCTGCATAAAACTGTTGTTTGGGATCCCATTAGAACTACATGGGACGTGATTATTTCACAAAAAGCGGCTTTATCTAAGAATTTTGCTTTTTATTTTATTTTTATAATTTATGGATGTAACATCCATTAATTTGACCTTGCGAACGGAAAGAAGGACAACTCTGTAAATTCAATGAAGTGGTTAACCCTTATTCTGCAGACGTCTGTTTTGAAATTGCCATGTGCAAAATTTGTTTAGTTTAGATTTATGCATAGTTTTAATTAAACAAACCTTAAGACGATTGTTACGCGGCGTCTGTTCTAGATTCAAACAGTTTGTAAACTCCGTAAAGTTTCGACCAGCAGGCACAGGGTTAATTAACGAGTTAAAGGCAGTATGTAAGCCAGAATAGCGCATTTTTTAAACCGGAATATTCAGGCAGATACGTAATCTTGTAATCCGCGATGATTATGGAGGCAATAAATCTGACAAACACATGAATTTGATGGGAAAAAGGTCGACTTTTAAATCGGTTTGTTGACATCCGATCAACGACGGAGATCTTCCGAGTTCGTTCGGCTTGCGCCCGGTAAAGATGTTTTCTTATGACCTGTCGGAGTTATTTTTAGATTGGAACATTCTAAAACTTTAAAAGGGATGAGTACTCCCTACACCCAGCAAGAAACAATGGTCGTATTCGAATAATCGAGTTTGTGGTCAACGAAAAGTGGGCGGAGCAAACGCGCGAAGATTTACTGATGTCAACGATTTTGGCCCGACTCGAATAGAAATTGTAGTCAACGAAAACTTTGTACTTCCGGACGAATGGAAATGAATCAAACACCCGTTAAAACAGTCGTAATGCTCCCAATTTTTATATGCGCACATAATGCCATGTGATCCAATCGATTAATTGAGAGGGTCTTTATGTTTGTTTTATCTAGAGACACTAATCACGTGGTATAAACGTGGTCACGTGACTAAATCAACGCTCGATTTTAGTGTTTGACAACATTTTGTCAACGGAAAACATCAAGTCGTGATTCGAATAGAACTTGTTGACAAATATTCCAACTAACGCGATAGTTGCCCTGATTCGAATACGACCATTGATAGCTGTGTTTATTGTGCGCAGTATACAGTAGAGAATGCACTTTCTTTCCCGTTTAAACGCAAACGCAATGCACGTAACTGTGGAAATTTATTTTTAGAAGTTTTAACTACTATTTTTTAATATGAGTAGCAAATAGGTTGGAGCCTGATCAAACGCCGGATTACCCGGCGTCTGACCTGGCTCAAATCTGTTTGCAATGTAAATAATAGTTTTGTATACAAATGCGTTTATTGGGAGAGAATAAAATATCAGTAAATTTAGCGCAGCGTTCTCGTGCTGCACGGGAACCATTCTTATCTCAAGACGACGATGTACAGAGGAGAATCTGTTATTCTTTCCCGTTTAAACGCAAACGTACGCAAACGCAAAGCGCTAAAACGTAGAAAAGAACAACTTTTGGACAATTCTGATATTTCATGTTTATCTTGTTGGCAAACAGTTTGGAGCCTGATCAGACGCCGGGTTACCCGGCGTCTGATCTGGCTCCAAACTGTTTGCACTGGAAATAAACGTTTTAGCGTAAAAGCGTTTATTGGGAAAGAATAACACATTCTCCACTTTAGTCGATGTTACCTTGCTTACAGTGGAGAAAATGTTATTCTTTCCCAATAAACGCGTTAACGCTAAAACCATGATTTCAATTGCAAACAGTTTGGAGCAGATCAGACACCGGGTAACCCGGCGTCTGATCACGCACCAAACTGTTTGCCACTCAGACTAACATGAATGGTCAGAATTGTCTAAAGGTTGTCCATTTATGCGTATTATTGCGATGCGTTTGCGTTTCGTTTGCGTTTAAACGGGAAAGAATAACGTTTTCTCCACCGTTATCTTAATGGTTATGAACTATTCTGCTCGTGACTCTTATTCGACCTTGCGGAAACACTCGGAAGCCGACACGAAGATTTGTTATGTAAACAAAAAGCTTATTTTCCCAACCATCTCGATAAGGAATCGGCACATTTATGTATGGTTCTTAAAGAAAGGGGGGCATTTTTCAGGCACCTGACAATGGATTTCGCTTAGTTTTAATACATAGAAAATGTTCTTATATAAGAAATTGCGCGATTTAAACATACATTTGGCTGACAGTCTGGCTTTAGCTGTGAAGTTGATCCCGGCTGTATCACGTGACACTAAGCCGTGTAGTAATGTTTATGTCAGCCGTTCTATTTTCGGTTTGTTATGATTTTAAATCGCCCTTTTTGGTGATTTAGGTCCGTCTTCATCATTTCATAGATCAGTTTGGCCCATAAGAATGTTCAAACATTATTATTAAACGTTATTGTATTTCAGACATTAAAAAAGGTCTGAACACACAATGGGACTTTAATAATAACTACGCCAGTATTTTATGATAACATTATTTGGAGACAGTTTTCAGCTTGATTAGTTACCGGTTCAACTCTTTCGCTGCAAAATAATCCAGATATATTTACCCCATCACCGTTTCATTATCGTCTTCTTTAATTCTGATGTTTGCAAGAACGTTTCAAAGTAAGATTCCATTTGGTATGACTTATAAAAACATATCGAGACGAGTGTCAAACTGTTTGCAAACACGCTTTAAGAACTTAGCGCAGAACATTGCCATACCGTACACTGTCTTTGATGAATTGCATTGGGTTTTATCTTCCTACAAAATCAAAACAATAACGTTATTTTCAAAACCCAAACCTATAAGGTACAAAGATAATCAGTAAAACCAAATACCGTATATATACATATTTTAAACCTTTAATTTATTCCGCCACTAAAAACAAAGGCTCTAATTCAACAGCCATGAATATGTATTATAAGACGTTAAACTTTGTTCGTTTTTGTACGTTCATTTCTGTCATATATGGGCTAATTGGTCGCCACAGAGAGAAGAAAGCAGATACAGAAGACACGGGCGCAATGCCCTACGCTTATTATAGAACGAGATTTTGACTTTACCGGAAGTCCAATGAAAATCACTAATACAGTCGAACTTCGATACCCCGAGCTCTTTTAAGTCGAACACACCCGAATTTCAAAGTTCAAACGTGGCAAAGCCACGTTTAAATTTTGAATTATGGGTATGTTCAACTGAACCGAGCATGAAATAATGTAATTCAAGTGTCGAACTATCGGATAGTTCGAGTTAAGCGAGTTCGAGATATCGAAGTTCGACTGTACATCGGAGATCTGTTTTTAAATTATCATCAGAAAGACTTGGTCCGGCTGGAGGGGAGTCGAACTCAGGCCCCCTGGTATCGTATCGAGAAAAATAACACTTGACCACGTCGGCCGGTGTATCAACATAATTATGTTTCATATTCTAGCTATTGTAGCTTTAATCAGTATAAACGTAAACAGGACACTGTTTTAGGCGCGCTCTGTTTTCACTTGAAACCTGCTTTTAGTGATCACCTTTATTCAAAACCTGAAAATGGCTATCGAATAAAAGTATTTTTTATCAACGTATTATGGTGATTTAGCATTCTTTATTCTTGTATCTGATCAGAGCAATTAGTTCAATCCTCGCGTACATGTATATATTAAACGCATTTGTGTAAGGTACAATGAATGTCGTTGAATTGTTAACGTGCGTTGTATGCTTTTAAATTGTTTCGTATCTGAGCTGTAGTGCATGCATAATGATGCTATAGTTACCATTATAGTAATTTAATGTTTTAATCACTATTATTTATTCAATATATTAATGCGTCTATGTAACGGCCAGGTTGTTTGGAGAAAAGCTGACAAGAAAGACCCAATAACTATTGGCACCCTTACATACAATCCTGACAAACGATTCCAAGTCCGAAATATACCTCACCTTGACGAATGGAACCTGATTATAAAGGACACAACAAAGAAAGATTCGGGTATCTACGAATGTCAAATTAGCTCAAAGGATCGATCTATACGACAACAAGTGTCTCTCTCAGTACATGGTACGTAGCTTACTTGTAAACTGATTGTTATTTACCCCCTATCCCAATAAGTCGAACTTTGATATCTCGAACTCGGTTAACTCATAATATCCGATATTTCGAAACATGAATTTGCCTTATATGAATCTCGGTTTACGTGAACATACCTGTGTTTCAATGTTAAACTTTGAAATACGGGTATGTCGACTTAACCGAGTTCGAGATATCGAAGTTCGACTGTAGCTTGTTTCATTTGATTACGTGAGGTGAGTGCAAACATAAGGATAATGATTAGGTTAAAAGCTGCTTTAAACTTACAGCCTGCTTTAAATAGCAACCTGTCAGATTGCAAGAACATTTCTAAACAGCCCTTCCGAAATCTGTTTCTCAAACAAGACCAGTATGTATAACTCTTTTACTGCAGTTATAGCGTCTGCTTAAACTTGTCATCTGCTGTTTTTCCTCAAGGTTACGTATTGAATATTTTTACAGGAGAAACATAATGATGAGCGACAAGCAGTTTGAGCCTAGATCAGACAAGGCGTTAAGGGACGTCTGGTCTGGGTTCAAACTGTTTGTAAATGTACGCTAAGGGTATTTTTGTCTCTACCTTTAACGACTTCCTTCGAACTATGGACACATTCATGATCTCCTATTATGTGATGTTGTAGAGAGGGAGCACTGTATACATTTAATGTGAACATTACTGTTCTGTTACATTATCACATGATTGTGTTCTGTATAGATGATTTAACATGCATTCCTTTTGTTTTTTAGATATAAAACCAGGTGAGTGCGAAGTAACAGCATGTATGTACATGTAAATACAGTAAATCATCTCTATACTTACCACCACTAAATAGTGTTAACCCATGTGTGAACACAATCCCCATTATTGGACATATGCAAACAGTGTAGACTCTGATTAGACGCAGCATTATGCGGCGTCTGATCAGAGTCTACACTGTTTGCTGATAGGAATTTCAATATAAAACAAACTGAAAGAGAGAATTTGACCTGGCATCCCTTTGATAAAAAGGGACTAATCCAATATAAACATGGAAAAATCCACTAGGTATAAATGGGTTAATTATTATGTGTTAAGGTACTTACAGAAATGTTAGAGTTATACAGGAGATACATGTAGGAGCTTTCTGTTATACTGCCACCTTACTGTAGGCTGTCTCTTGTCGTATATACAATCAATGAGCCTTCATGTTAGAGGTCGTAATAGAGACGTTTTACTAAATATTGATCGTCCTGCTTCATATAATAAACCATCTAAAATAATTTGCACTGTAAGGTTTTATTTTGTTTTAGTTTTTGGTTTACATTGCTTAACATTATATAGTATTATTGTTTAGCGTTTCGCCTAATAGATAGATCGAGAATAGCTTAACAATACAGACAAGCTTTGTTCGTTTATTTGTTTTGTTTTAAGTTCATTAAGTTAGTATATCAAATTATCAACCAGGTGAAAATCAAACCTACACGCTTCGAAATATTATGTTAACGCCTGAAATGCCCTGACATCATAAGTGTTAAACAAATGCCTACTCAATTTATATCTCAAAATTTAATATACCTTGGGAAACAGGAATAGTTTATAGTACACATGTACAGTGTTCAATCCCTAACAACGGTCCTCTGAATAATGATTCCCTCCATACAATAACGGTTGCCACAGTTCCCCAAACAAGACAAGTACGTCAAACATTTGAATAGCTGCAATATCCCCTCGTAAACATTTTTTTTATTTTTAAACGTTCGATATTAGAACTTTCGACGGAAAAAAAATCAAATATCGTGTGACAAACATGTTGAATCCAGATCAAACGCCTCGATATCGATTTAAGCTGTTTGCAAATGTAAGCGAATGACCCTCCCTATACATGTAACAACTCCCTTCTATCCGAACAACACATACAGTCTTGGTCTCCCAGCGGGTGTTGTTTAGAGAGGAAGCACTTTAGTGTCAAACTATTTTAACTCTGAAACATTTTCAGGTAATGTATTGCGATTTGGGGACAGCACAGGTAAAATGGTAAACGCATCTTTCTAGTGCAACTGTGCATATTCCTAGATCGTCACTGGTGCGTTTTGAGGGTGTTTCTAGCATTTAAAACGGGAATAAAACAGAAATAAATATTTGTAAAAAAAAAAATCATCAATTACCTAAATTATTTATTACGCACACACTCACTAGGGAGCATGGCCCACCTGGACATGTTTTATTCCTAGATGGTCTCTGGCACGTTCTATTGTTCGACCAATCTAAACAGGTAAAAGACCAATATAAATATTTGTAAAATCTACTTAAATAAACAATTATTGAATATAGGATAATACCTTTTGACAGGACAATTTATATTGAACCACTTATGCACTACTACTTGTTTTGTGTACACTCTTACCAGGAGGTCTTAGGCATGTGCTCCCGTGATTTTCCTTTCTTAGATGGTCTCTGCTGCTTTCCGAGGGCGTTCTCTGCTCTTAAAACACTGTCGGGTGAAATACATAACTTCATGAAAAAAAAAGTGATATTTTACTAATATTGGCAAACTTATTGGGAGCACCCCACTCTCTGTACCTACGAGCCTGAAACATGAAACACCACCTGCTCAGGGGTATATACTTACATAACACAATTTGTTATTGAAATACTTTAACTGTTCAAATTTGCACACAAATATCGAAAACTTTTTGCCTAGGAGCTTTCACCTGACTACTTCAGGCTTCATCAGCTTCATAAAGCTGATGAAGCCTGAAGTTGCCAGTTAAAAGCTTATAGATAAAAAGATATCGATATTTGTGTGTGAATTTTAAAGATTAAAAACATTTCAATAATGAACACTACCACACAGTTAAATTTCCACCAGAACACAATTTATTTGCAACTACATTTAGCTGCTTTGTCAACAGTATATTATATTGTTTATAGCTGTTTGTTTGGTCTATGTGCTGTGTATTTTCTTTGCATTGAGTTTGCGACAACATTCCCTATTTGAAATGTGTATATTATTGTCATTGTAGCTTTCATTTCCGGCATTGCATATCAAACATGTCTTATTCCATTGTGACAAAAAAGTCAACTTTTATTGATATATGATTCGAGTTTAAGTATTTCTTTTTTTTTTATCATACTCTTGTTTACATTATATGTTTGTAAAACCTTCATTACACTATAACATTGGAAAATATTGATTACTGCAATATAGACGTTAGACTAGCATATATTCAGTGTTTAACCCTTTCCCCAATAGAAGCGACTTTTAGCGCATTTAATTTATTCTTCCGCTGAAGAAAATAGTTCCAATTTATACAGTCATGAATATAATTCATAACAATTATTGTTTAGTTTCCTTGCAGATAAAAGCTTAAAGCAGGCTGAAAGTAAAGAAGAATGTGCCTTAAGGCACATTCTGCTTTTCTTTCAATCTGCTTTAAGTGATCACCTGTATCTAATGTTATAAACGGGTTATTGGGTAAAGGGTTAAGAACATAACCTTAATAATGCCTGGATGTTTTAAACTAAACATTAACACATGTCTAACCCCTTCACTGTAATGATTTTATATGTTTCAAACAACTGTCAACTGCTTTTATTACTCTAATCTATAAGTAGTGTTTCTTGACCTAAGAAATATTGAAATGAGTGTCAAACAATTGGGATCTTAATCAAGATCCAAACTGTTTGCAAATAGCCATTATGCTCGGGGTAAGGCAGTGAAGGGGTAGGCTGCTGTTGTGCAAATCCAATATAAGTAATAGTTAACCCATTTGTGCCAACGATCACATAATGGGGCATAGGCAAAAAGTGTAGACTCTGATCAGACGCCGCATTATGCGGCGTCTGATCAGAGTTTACACTCTTTGCTGATAGGAATTTCAGTATAAAACAAAATGAAAATGAAACTTTTGACCAGGCATCCCTTTGATGAAAAATGGACTTATCCATTATATAGTCATGGAAGAATCCACTGGGTATAAATGGGTTGAGTCAATTAACTGAAATCAGCTTATAGAATACAAATATGTATCAATCCTGATAGTACTTCATCTCGATAGTTATTATATGCATTTTACGAAATGAAGCGTTCTGTATCGTCCACCTTGTATTGTTCATCTAGTATTTCACTCCGGCCTCGCAAACGATTCAGTGTGGTATCATATATAGAGTCCATATCGTTGTTGCATAAAAAACATTATTGGTCTGCTTAAAATATTAAATGAAATGAAATGTTTCAAGGTATAAAATAATATAAACAACCTTTTTGCTGGTGTACATTGAAGGCTGTATAATAACGCATCACCAGTTGACAGTGGGCTACACAATGTTGTATTCAGCTCACGACGTTTTTGCCGGAAGCAACCGATCAGAATCGAGCCAAGGCGCTTGTCAGATTGGCTATTTACGCCCAAAACTTCTCGAGCTAAATACATCACCCTGTATTTCACTGACAACTTCTTGTATGTATGTATCTATGTTCTCCAATGGGAAAAAATAAGCAAAACTGACATATGACTGTTAATTAAATATAAACGGTTTAACCCTTTCATGATCAAGTTTATCGTGAGGGTTTTAAGCCTTCACTGCAATAGTGTCGTCTGTTTCAATATTGTTGTCTGCGATGTCGTTTCAAAGCTATATTTAAGACAGTATAACTGACGTAATTTCAAATCAAATGGAAACAAAAGTTTAGATTCTGACCAGACGCGTCATTACGCGGCGCCTTATCAGGATCAAAAATGTTTGCAGATGCGCTTAATGACGTCACTGAGAGTGAAAGGGTTAACAAAAATAAGATTCGGGATATTTTTGTAACTTTCAGATGAGTTTCTCGATTCATATAACGCCGGAAAAGGCTGGCTTATGTCGATGTCTCACACTTACTTTTCCCAAACTACTGTGAGTTCAAGTCCGGCTGGAATCGATTACTCACGTCTATTATCCAAAGGTCGGTGACCAACAAACTCATTAAAACCACTTCTTCAAGATCGCTTAAACGGTGTTTTAAGAAAGATGTGCATTTTTGCAGCTAACGCCTATTATCTAAACGCATGAATGAATACTCTTTTTGTTTTAAAAGACTCATAAATATCGTCTTATACAATTATGTTTAAGTTCAGCAGCGTAATTCTTTTACTGTCAAAGGCGACTTTGCAACAGTTTGGATCCTGATCAGACGCCGCGTCACGCGACGTCTGACCCAGATCCAACCTGAATGCCACTGATACCAATACTTCTAAAGTCATACTACCTTAAATCTAGCTTTGAAATAATAATGCACGCGACAATATTGAAGCAGACGAAACTATAGCAGCGTAAGGGTAAATATTACAATTTGTTTTGCGCCAAAAGGGTTAACGCATGCATGGAAATTGACGACTGCAATGAATGCAGTTTTGAAACAGTTCAAACGCAATTACCTTGGCTTTGAGTCAGTTCTAAACTGTTTTTCACTTGCATCTATAATACGCCATTAAATTTTAAAACGATCAGTATAGAAAAATAGATGACTAAATGGCGATAACATGTTTGACACAGAAAATAACTGTGGCTGCCAAAGGCTGGAAAAATAGTGACTGTATAATGGAGAGTTTAATGTAACCTGTCAGCAAAGAAAATGTATTCGACGATTGCTGAAATGATTTTAATGAGATTGTGTTACTTCTCTTTCTTGCTAATGGAGCCCTGAATGTTACCGCTAGCAAACTTACGTTACGTTTATCATGTCTATCGCGGTCCGTCTAAGGACCTCAAACATCCTCAAAACTCCCCAATCCACTTACAAGGAATCAAAACTACTTGTATTCCTTAACATCTAGTAGTAACATTATAAATATGTCTTAAGTTTAGTACGAGTTGCTCCCTTGAATGAGAAAAATAACCCTTAAACAAAATATTATTTAGCATTTCTTATTAGTTCAACTTTAATTCATCAATTATAAGCTTTATTTAATCAGATATTAAAGATTTAAAGCAGTTTGAATTCTTTGAAAGTGGTAAGAGGAGGTTTAGGGTCTTAAGACGGACCCTGTCTATCGTCATCAGTCTGTTGTACGTTTTTGTATTCCCCTTTCTTGTATCCATTTATTCTTATTTACTTATTTGGTTTAGCTACTGTATGGCAATATGTTATTTGTAAACCCCATGATAATTAATCAGTGTTAATAAATGTACATGTATTAGAAAAATGTTTCTATAGAGGTATTTTTGTTATGTGACTATAATAATATGATACATTTTACTGCAAATATAAATAAATGGCCAATGGGTGTGCAAGTATTACAATACATACTACCTGATAAAAGTACACAGTTAATCATGATAAAAGAAAATCTAAACTAAACTTGTCTATTTGGTGTTTAAAATATTATTAAACAATTAAAGAACTTTAAGTAACCGTTTCAAGTGAGCTTTTGAAAGACGTTTTATAGTGAGTAAGATGGTTTTTGTCCAAGTTAAGCATTGTACTAAGCAAGTAAGTGCAAACATTTAGAGTTATAACAGATGGCGACATACACGATGTAATATCGATGCATTATCAGCTCGAAACTGTTTCGCACTAAACTATTTTATTTTCATTTCGGCTGCCCATTTATTGTGTCCCCATCATAGTTGAGAAAAACTGGGGGACCCTCCCTCCTACCCACCTCATATTAGTCGTATCATATATCAATTATAAAAGGACTGGCTGGCCCTTTTTGTGTTAAATATCGTTCTTGAGAAGTGTTCGACCATATTTTAGATATTAAAACACTAAGATATTAATTAACAACTAATATGGCCACTTCTGGATAAAATGTTACAGAGTTCTAAGATATTAGGATGTCTCTATCTTAATTTGGATGATGTGCACTATGGTACTTTCTGTTTAATGGACAGCCTGTTGCTATTTTGTCCGACCGTTTTCAATGCAGTACCAGGATTGCCCTTACTTTATCATGAAAAGTCCTATAATTTCAAAGTTTTCTATTTTGCAAGCGCGATACTTAAGGGGGTAGGTGCACCTTTGTAAAGTAATTACCAAATTCTTCAAACTTTGCATGAAGATAGTAAAATTAGTTTCTATGACAAAACTGGTGAAAACAGTAGGGGTACCGGACCTATTATTTTCACAATTTGAGATTTTTCCAGACTACCCCCCTAAAATTAAAAGCTTCACAAAAATTCCTATTTTTGTACAACGTTTTATTAGTCTTTATTTATACAAACTATTTATACAAGAAAGATTCTAGTTTGTATTTCCATAGTAAGAATGAATACTGAAAAATAATGTATTGTCAAGATCCAAAACAAAAATGTGTGATTTGACTGGATAGGAGTAAAACGTACACCACCCATTTTTTATAATGGGAGATTTAGGCATAGTGAAAATTGCCCAATGGACTATAGCAAATCAATTACCAAACTTTTTCATGTTTATTTTTTTTTTCAGCCTTGCAAACATACAGTTTTAGTAATATAGCAAAGAAAAACACAGGGTCCCGCGTCTTATGAAAAGTATAGAGACCATTTTATTTCAAAAATCATTTTTTCTCGTTTTTTTCACTTTTTGGTCTATTTTTATATAAAAGAAACAAATTAATTTGCTCTTTTGAAATAAATATAGTTTATATTAAAAACTATACTTCCATGAACATGTCATGCTTATATTCCGAGAAAGGGAAATGAAACCAGATGTAACAAAGTGCAAAGTACAGTGGAGAATCTGTTATTCTTTCCCGTTTAAACGCAAAAGTACGCAAACGCAAAGCACTAAAACGTAGAAAAGAACAACTTTTGGACAATTCTGATAATTCTTGTTTATCGTGGTGACAAACAGTTTGGAGCCTGATCAGACGCCGGGTTACCCGGCGTCTGATCTGGCTCCAAACTGTTTGCACTGCAAATAATAGTTTCGCGTAAACGCGTTTATTGGGAAAGAATAACAGATTCTCCACTGTACCCATGAAAACGGTGTATGCTGTAATATACGCATCGGACAAAAAAGTTCAAAAGTCCCGTACGGTACGAAAACTCTTTTTTTTGCGAAAATAGTATTTTATGATCAAATGCATTCACTGAAAATGAGTTTAGTTAATTATTATGTTTAACGTCATCTTAAATTTTTCGGAAATTGCATCCTGCCCCATAATACAGGCCGACACCCTTCAAGCAGGCTGAGCGTAAAGTTAAGGCACAATCTGCTTTAGTTTTGGCCTGCTTTAAACTACCTTCTGCAAGGATGAAAATCTGAAGATTTCGGAGAAAAAACGGCAGTCATGCAGTACGTACTGTACACGAGTATAAACCTAATCCAGGAAACTACGCAGATCGTTCGTTTAGAACATTCTCTATTATTTCTTACGTGCAATGTGCAACCGCTTGTAAACAAGACAAACTATATGTTTTGTATTAGGCTTTTGTATTACATTTAAAAGAGAGGTTATTTCCAAATTCAATATAGGAATTACGCAGAAAGCTTATTCAGTGGCTTTATGTGTGTTTCTGACATGCATTGCGCAATCAGTAGTGATGTAATAGTAACTTATAAGGTGATATCTATCGAATATGCAATGTACTAACACCGATGTGACGACAATGCGTTTATTATTTCGATTGCTATTCGATCAACTCATTGTTAACGAGGCAACTGGACAATTTGGTTTGTTGCCTGTGTTCTTTTGAAGACAATCTGTATGTAAACGTCAAATTCTGTTGTTGTTTTTTTCAATATTTTAAAAGCACATTTTATAACATTGCACTTGAATGCGTTAATTCCGTTCAAACGGGAATTAATAACGTTTTGTCTAATGTACCAGTAAATGTGCACATGCATGTCTTACTATGTGGACGCTTAAATGCAAGAAGATAAGTGCATGGACACCAATCTTGTTTTTCATTATATACTTCAAGCCATACACACTTTAGTTTTACCGCAAGAGATTGTAATAATGGTTCACAATAGCTTATTTGCAGGTTTTGAATAGAAGAAACCATTTAAACATTTTTATCTCGCACTATTATGCATGGCTTCTGTTTCATTCTGAAAGCATGCTAGGCTTGATTTTAACTTTCTTAATATAGAAACAGACAACGCTTATATGGTTTTTTAAATATGGCTGAATATTGCGACCAATATCGAGGCAACTGGACAATCATGATACAGTAAAACCTCTCTATTACGACCGCTAAGGATAAGGCTATTTGATTGCATAAACGACAGGTGACAACTCAAAGCAAGGTAAATGTAAAACAGAAGAACACCTTGCTTTAAGCAGTCACCTGCCTCAAACACACATTTAACAATACAAAGTCAAAGTCAAAAGTCAAAGTCAAAACTTTTATTCACGTACTTAGGCCACCGGCCCATCATACACACAAGATACATTTTCAAAATACATAGTAATGAGTGACATCAATATCATAGATATTCGCAGTTAATAGAAAAACTGCACTTAAATATATATATAAGAAACACATGCTTAAGTCTTACACTACGTTGATGTGTTTTCAAAAGAACACAATTCTTTAACTCAGGAAAGAGTTGTGTCCCTTTGGAAGCACACCAGCAAACTTGCATATGTAAAGTTCAGCATATAGTTACTGTATAAGGGATGTTCTATGTTCAAACGCAGCGTGTAAAAATTTTGCAAGTTTCAAAATAGCACTTTCGTTTGAGTTTGACATTAGTTGGTTAAAGGTTTGTATATTTCTGTGCATTCCACAGTAATCATGCAATATACTTTGCCGCAGTGTTTCATACGCCTGGCATTCTAATAAGAAATGGAATTCTGTCTCAACAACATTTATATTCCGTTTCTGACATACTGGACAAAATCTCATCCGTCTATCAATGTTTGTATATCTACCTTTTTCTATATATAAGTCATGACTAGAACATCTGAACTTTGCAAGACATCTTTTTAATTTGACAGGCATGTAAATACTTAAATATCGTTCTACATTAAGTAGCGACTTAAACCCTCTGTAAGTGTCTGCTTTAGTAGAGTCAGTCAGATTTGAATTCCATTTTTGTATCGAGCAATCAACTATCCGTTGTCTAAAAGTATTAATAAACAACCCTGGATCACCTACTTCTTGTGATAACCAGACATGTCCAAATCTATTAGAATATAATAGATTACGCACGTGACTAGCCCAAGTAGTGCGACCTGACTCATCTAATCTGTATAACATTTTATAGCACTGAAATGGATATCTATGTTGATCAAGTGTAAGTAGTTTAACCCAGTACTTAATACAATTAGTAAAATATGTGATACAAAGAGGAAGTCGACCACATTCACCGTATACAAAAATATCGGCTGTATTTTGAGGAAGCTGACAATATCTTTTACAGAAACTGATGTGTACTTTTTCTATTTTGTCGACATATCGAACACCCCATAGTTGTGATCCATAGCACAAAATAGGTTTAACCATACTGTCAAACAGTTTAAACATATCAACTGGGTCAAAATAACCAAATTTTCGTTGGTAATTAAAAATACAAGAAGATACTTTTAGCGCCTGTTTTGATGCGAATTCATGAGTTGTTGTCCAAATAAGCTTAGGTGTCATATACACTCCAATATACTTATATGAAGACACTACGTCAATAGGGTTACCTTTATAGAACCACTTTTCGTATGAACGAAGAACACCACCATTTCTGAAAACTATAATCTTTGTTTTATCTAAATTTATTTTCATATCAATAGAGTCACAAAAAGTTGAGATCATGTCTATTTGTTTTTGTAACCGTAATGCAGTTTCCCTAAAATTCGAAGCGTCATCAGCATATAACAGTGATAGAAGATCAGGTATATCGTTTGAGACAAATATTCCATGATCACATTCTTGTCGTAAGTACAATATCAAATCATTAATGAAGAGAGAAAAGATCAGAGGACTGCTAACACATCCTTGTCTTGTTCCTATCGTACATCTGAAGAGTTCAGTTAGCCCATTTGTTGTTTTAACACATGATTTCAGATTGCTATACATAGATTGAAATACGTTTAAAAATTTACCTTGTACACCATTTTGATGAAGGACTGACCATAATTTTTGGTGATTGATACAATCAAACGCTTTGGCAAAATCGATAAAAATACAATAAAATCTCCCACGCGATCTAGAAATGTACTTCTGTGCTAGCGCTCTCAATACAAAAATGTTGTCCTCTGTAGGGTATTGTTTTCGAAAACCTGCTTGTGACTCATCAATACATGAGTTTTTATCACAAAAATCCTGTAACCTTCTATTCAAAATGAAAATATTTTGCCAAGTGAATTAATCAATGAAATACCCCTATAATTACCAGGGTCTAATTTATTCCCCTTTTTATGAACTGGCGTTATAGGTCGCAATAGAGAGGTTTTACTGTAGTTATCAATAGTTGAAAACACTATTGCGATAAACAATAACAGATGGTAGCGTAAATCAGGCTGAGAGTAAAGTTTAACGTTCAACCTACTGTAAGCAACCATTTGTGTCCGGTATTGAAAATAATCTTGGTAGGAAAACGTATTGAATAGACTTAAACACAATCTGAAATTCCAGGTACAACTGTGAAAACCTGCCTTACAGCATTGCAAACAGTCAGGATCAAGTACACTCATATGCAGCCAAACATTTTATGGAGCTGTATTATAAGCGATATTTGGCAGTGTATACAAAACTCAGATACGGAGTCTACGATGACAACAGTGTTCGGTCTGTATAATATACATAATCAAAGTACAAGTAGAATGCACAGTGGTCCCCACAGTGCAGTGCATGTTACAGTGCTTTCTTTGTACTTTTCAAGTAAATTTTGTTCGAAGACCTATACTGTTTCCACATTGATCATGTATGTTTTGTATTGTATGATTGTATGTTATTTAACGAGGTACCTGAGTGTGTACAAGTTGAATAAAGTATGTTCTGTTCTATAATGTTGCAATGCACATAGGCAGGTTTTGAAATGACACGACTCAAATAGTTGGGAATCTGATAAGACGCCGTGTAACATGCAATCTAATCAGGAACCATACTATTTTACACACTTTTTAATATATTTCAACCAAATTACCTATATTGAAACTTTAGTGATACAATCCGACGACAAGCGTTTAAAGTTAATGACGTCGTGATAGCGGAAGGGTTTATTGCATAATTTGTTTTAATGGTAATACAATCTTGTATTATATATTTGTCTAGGTATATCAATATCTAACACAACATATGTAGAAAAAGGCGACAGGATTGTGTTAGAGTGTAATGCAACAGCAGATGACGTCGACTGGTATAAGAAAGGACACAAGGTGATAACAGCAAAGGGAGTAAAAATTACAAAACAGGTATGTATATTGTAAGTATTTTACTGTTGCTTACTGCGACATTTAATACACTAGTACAGTGGAGAATGTGTTATTCTTTCCCAATAAACGCGTTTACGCTAAAACTATTATTTTCAGTGCAAACAGTTTGGAGCCAGATCAGATGCCGGGTAACCTGGCGTCTGATCAAGCTCCAATCTGTTTGCCACCAAGATAAACAAGAATTATCAGAATTGTCCAAAAGTTGTACTGTTCTACGTTTTAGTGTTTTGTGTTTGCGTACGTTTGCGTTTAAACGGGAAAGAATAACAGATTCTCCACTGTATCCCGTATTGATTTTTCAAAATAGCGAAGAACAAGCATACTAATCATGGTTAATCCTGAACCTGATTTAAAATCATCTACTTTGAAATTGTACTGTATTTGTACAGACTATAGCCAAATACAGAGCATTGATAATGCAGTAACCTCCAACATATGTTTTCTGCGGTATTTTTGTCCTGCATTAAGCTCTGATCTGCTTTCCGAAATTTACAACTAAGTCTACGAACATGTTGAAGTTTTTGTTTCAGTGATAGTTAACCCATTACCCCATAAATACGCATTTTTACGCCTTCAATGTATTCCTCTACTAAAGAAAATAGTTCCAATTTATACTGTTATAAATAAGAATCATAAGAAATGTTTTCTATATTCTATCAGATAATAGCTTAAAGCAGGCTGAAAGTAAAGCAGAATGTGCCTTAAGGCACATTCTGCTTTACTTCAACCTGCTTTAAGTGATCACCTGTCTTCAAACTAGAAACAGGCTATGGGGTAATGGGTTAAAATCCTTTACTGTCATTTAATTGCTTTTATTTAAGTAAGAGACATCGGTACGAGTATTCAAGAATTAGAACCTGATTGGACAACGGTTATTTGGCATCTGATTTGGATTTAAACCACTTCTCAATAAATACGCCTTTTTGATTTTATTTTCATTTATCCGCTGAAAAAAATAATAACAGTAATTAATATGAACAGAACAGAACAGAAATTTTAGTCAACGTCTACACAATCAGGTACATCGTTAAACATTATACAAGCCTACAATACGGACAATATTGTATCATGTTTATTGTGAATGTAGTTATTTGTCTTTCTCGCTGTGTAGATACATTGATACACTTTCATGTGAAGCGCTTTTGAACGCACAACTTCTGTGTGAAAAGAGCGCTATATAAATCGGGTATAATAATAATAACAATAATAATAAAATGCACAATAAGAAATATTATTTTATATCATAGTGGCTGGTAGCTTAAAGCAGACTGATGTTATTTACATGTAACAGATGATGCATTATTACGAATTATGCTTTACTATCAACATTATTTAAATGATCAGCTATTTTCAAATCTAGAAACAAGCTATACATAGATGGAGTTAAGGATTAATCTTGGGTTTCAGATAAGAGGGCATAAACTGAACTCATTCAACAAAATCTAACTCTTTTAAACACCAACTCTTATTGAATAACTTCCCTATTAGAATCGACTTTTAATGGCTAATGCAGAAATATGTAGAAATAAAGATTTTAATTTTTTCAAATCGTCCCAATAAACTATTTGCACTAGTTATATTATGTACATGTATTATGAAAAATAACGATGCTTTAATTTCATATTCAGGTGTACACGTTAAGACGAATGATAACAAGTACTCTGGAAATAGAAAAAGCGTCCATGCTTGACGATACTGACTTTGTATGTAGAACATCGGACCTGCAGTCGTCAGGTTATGTTAAAGTTCATGTTTTAAATGGTGAGTAAATGATTACCCTTATACTGTCGTACTGTAGTCTGCTTTGAAATGATTGTCTGCAAAAATATGATACATTTTCAATAACAGAAACTTAATTCGAGTCAAAAACAGTTTGGATCCAGACCAGACGCAGCGTCTTCCGGATTCTGATCTGCATCAAAAATGTTTGCAAATACCAGTCGCGATTATGATTTATTATTAATTTGCATTTCTTTAGGTGCCGGACTGCCATAAGTTGACATGAAAAATCCTAAGATTTCCACATTTGCAATTTTCAAGTGTGATTTTACGAATCGTACCTTTACCCCATAGCCTGTTTCTTGTTTTGTTGACATGCGACTACTTAAAAGAGACTGTTAGTAAAGCAGAAATGCGCCTTAAGGAGCTTTCTGCTTTACTTTCAGCCTGCTTTGATCTACCATGTAATGAAAAAAATCCGAAGATTTACGAAAAATCCGGAGAAATGGCAGCCCTGTAGGTGATAGTTTGGTATTACTGTGTGATCGGATACCTCAGAAAGTAGGGTCGTTCGGAATTTTCATGTGGGGAAGCCATCCAGCTGGCTTGCGGAAGGTCGGTGGTTCTACCCAGTTGCCGATTTGTGCCTGAAACAGTGCATAAAAGGCTTCTGGGGTCTTCCTCCACCTGTAATTAGCTGGATGTCGCGATATGACTGAAATACTGTTGACAGCGACGTAAAATCAAAACAAATCAAATCAAATCAAAGATACAAAAAAAGATCCGCCAGTTATTAAAAAAGAAGTCGCTATTATACGTAAACTTGCAAAACATATTTTGAAAGAGTATCGAATATTTGTTTTTCATTTAAATACGACTTATGTTCAAAGCGTCTCCGCATCGTTCCTATGATTCAGAAAATTCAACATATCCATGTGCTATACTTATATACCGTTCTTACTGTAAACCGCATCTTACTTGATTTTAAATACACCTTGTACAGTCAACGTTGATAGCTCTTACTCGCCTAAGTCGATCTTATCCGTATTCCATCATTTGAGGTTCGAAAACGTGTAGTTGTTCATATCGAACACACACTTGTCACTCTTTAACTTCGAGATCACGGTACGTTTGATATAAAGTGACGTAACAAAAATGATATCGTCACTGATATCGTTGTTAACAACCCATTCGATGCATTAATTTTCTTTTCCATCGAAAGTAATTGGTTATTTTATTTATTACATATATTTAAAGTAAACACACAACATTAGTTGTTTGACGCGCGACGTCACAAACTATATTGTGACGTAACGTCACAAAAATGATATCGTCATAGCAAAGGTGGTATCACGATGATATCAACTGTGACGCATAGGAAATTTATTCAAATGAGAAATCTCTATAAATCATCAATAGGTATATAAAAACTATGTTTTATTTACACTATTTGACAGATGATTCTCAGCGGGGAAAGCGGCGGCATTCAAATTATAGCAACGGTAAGTTAATTAGATATCGGAGCTCAAGACAAGAAGGAGTAAAATGATTAAGTCCAACAACTTTTCGCTTTTTTCTGCATCAAACCCTTTGCTGTTACTACTCATTAGAATCGTCTCGAAGAGACGATTTTAATGAGTATTAACACAAAAGAGTTAAATGCAGAAATAAAGAATTTTAATTTTGCAATACCCCATTATCTCGAGCCCTGATATATTGATATACAATTCCCATTACATATTACCTCTAAGTTGTTTTTAACCACGAACAATACTTTCAATTCATACATTCATGAACATGTATCATTAGTAATATTTTCTATAACGTAGTAGATGGTAGCTTAAAACCTCAACCCGAATTCTGCTTTACTTTCAAACTGCTATAAGTAATCACCTGTATTCAAAACAAACTAGAAATATGCCATTTTAAATTACATGAATGTAGTAGTTCAAGGATATACTTATTGACTGTCGGTATAACGCAATACAGATGATATAACTTTTATTTCAACTTTTATTTTGTATTAAAGTGTCACATATAATAGTTTCATCATTCAGTATGTCTTGGTAAACTTTCATACTCGGTCGTTAGTCGACCTATGAGACATTATTATCACATACATTTACATAACATAATACTTTAAGTGAATGTAGTAAGTTCTAATAGTTATGGTTGGAAAACCGGTGAAGATTGTCCAATAACATAAAAGCTATTTAAAAAGAAATTATACGACGATACATGTCTGTCCGTTAAGAGTGTTCTGCATTACTGCATTTCTGCATCAAGCAGCCAACTATTATATGATTTCAGTTTGCCTTATTCGTTCATCATGTTTTGAGGTTTTGTCACACATACAGGGATTACACTTTATATCAGTTTGTTAACCCAGTTGTGCCTAACGTCTTAGAAAAAGGACATAGGCAAAAAGTGTAGTCTCTGATCAGACGCCGCATTATTACATTATTTGCTGACAGAAATTCCAAAATAAAACAATAAAATTGACTGTTACCCCTAAGATCACATTTGGACTGATCCAATATATAAACGTGGCATATTCCACTATGCGCAAACTATTTAAATATGTAATTGTTGTATATTGTCCTAACATGCTCAAGTTTGAAAATTGTTTTTGTTGTAGCCACAGGACCAAGCCACAGCGGAATAAAAGGTTTCATACATACGAGACTATACTCCCTCATATCAACATTAGCCACGTTATCAATAATACACAGTTTTATCTGTAGATGAAACTGACTTTACATCCAAGAAAAAGAGTTATTGAATAAATGCAAATGAAAATACGGGTACCGTAGAACATTGTTAATAACACCTTTAGTTTGAATGCCCCCAACAGTGTAAGGTACAGCTCAGTCAATGTCGGTATGTGTGATCAGCCATACTAGTGAAATGTCGGTCCATTCCGATATAAATTCGAACATAGTTCAATACTGAACACACGTTGATGAGAATAGATGATCAATATAGAGTAACGCCTCTCTATTACAACCACTTATAAGAACTCTAATTGACTGTATCAGAGACGGGCGACAGCTTTCTGTTTTCTGTTTAACGTTAATCCTGTTTTAAGCAGTCGCCTGCCTTAAACACTTGATAAGTAACACAATTAAGTGGACGTAATACAGAGGTTTTACTGTACGTACAAAACCGATGATAACCGACATTGGCTCGATCTGATATGTCGTGCTCTACCATAAATGTCAAGAAGACTGCACTGCGCCAACACGCCAGGGGTCAGAAGAAATCGAACGCAATAGTCAGAGCGGTGAACAGAGGAAACTGATTAAAATGTTCAGTTTCCAACGGAAGATTTTCCCAAAAGACACATATCAAACAATGATGTTATATAAAGACAATATACAGTGGAGAATCTGTTATTCTTTCCCAATAAACGCGTTTACGCTAAAACTATTATTTGCAGTGCAAACAGTTTGGAGCCAGATCAGACGCCGGGTAACCCGGCGTCTGATCAGGCTCCAAACTGTTTGCCACCAAGATAAACATAAATTATCAGAATTGTCCAAAATTGTACTTTTATACATTTTAGTGTTTTGCGTTTGCGTTCGTTTGCGTTTAAACGGGAAAGTATAACGTTTTCTCTACTGTAAATAATATAATAACCAGCAAATCGTAGTCGACAGTTATGCAGAGTTTACGTGACGAGGGATCATTGAGAAGAGAAGAAAAATAAACTACAGCTTCCCAGAAACAAACAAATGAATAGTCAATGGAGACTTTTTATCAAATTATTCACTGTGTTACACAAAACACGTTTGTCGACGGTGGAGTTATAAAAGTCGGAGTGATATAACCATTTGTTACGTAACCAAATGTCTGTGATACATGCTGAAATAATGGCCGTTTTAGCGTCGCTTCAACGTTAGTTCAGCATCAATTAACCCTTTCCCCTATAGAAGCGCCTTTTAGCACATTTGATTTATTCCTCCGCTGAAGAAAATAGTTCCAATTCCATCAGTCATGAATATATATTATCGGGAATATTTTCTTCGTTCTAGCACATGGTAGCTTAAAGCAGGCAGAACGTAAAGCATTACTTTTAACCTGCTTTAAGTGGTCACCTATCTTCCACACTTAAAATAGACTATCGGGTAAGGGGTTAAAACAAAACTTGCTACGGCAACGAACTTATTGTTGCAAAGGTAATCTTATGGAAAGTAGGAATTACATCAGATATTCAATCACCGAGATATGCATTAAAATGAAGTTACAAAAATGTGAAACGTGTTGTTTTTAGTTGTTCAGAGAACACTTTATACATGCGTTGGAGTTTGTATTTCATAGAATGGTGTTGATTGTCATGTGTATGTTAGAATCAGAATACAATTGTTGATCATGTTTGAAAACAACATGAATGATCAGACTATTCAACAGTTGATAGCCATAAAAGAGAGAGAAACTGTTATTAGTGTTTTTCTTCTGATCTGGCAGAGTTATTTTTAGATTGGAACCTTCTAAAAAATTTAAAGGGATGCGTATTCCATATAGCCCGTATGATACATTGATTTTCGAAATATACAGTACAGAATACGTTTTTCTTTCCCGTTTAAACGCAAACGCAATGCACTAAACTGTGAAAATTTACTTGTAGACATTTTAACTAATTTTTAGTCTGAGTAGCATACAGGGTGGAGCCTGATCAGACGCCGGGTTATCCGGCGTCTGATGTGGCTCCAACCTGTTTGCAATGGAAATAACAGTTTAAGTATATAAATGCGTTTATTGGTAAAGAATAAAATATCAGTAAAGTTAGCGCAGCGGTCTCGTGCTGCACGAGGATCATACTTATCTCAAGTAGGAAAGTGTACGATTGTATAACTATTCGATGTGAACTTGCTTACCTTTTTACCATTATGAACTATTCTGCTCTTAATATAACTCTGACAAGTCAGAAAAATCGGACAATATTTTGGAAGATATCTTACTGTTCCGTCCAAGTTTACGTCATCCAATCGACACATGTGGTGTATAGTAATTGTTGTTTATGTAATAATGTTATCATATTTTTACTGCTACAATAGAGAGGACATTATTTGTTCTGGTTTAACTACTTACGAAATGCAAACGCATAACAGTAAACTGTAGAAATTGCAATTCTTCGAAGTGGGAAACAGTTTGGAGTCTGATCAAGCCTTAGATATCTTACTTCTTTTGTGGCTCTTGTAACGGTTCTCAGTGGAAATAATAGTTTTAGCATAAACGCGTTTATTGGGAAATAATAAGATCTTCTCTGTTGTATTTATTTTGGTTGAATTGCTAAAGAAATCATAAACGGAAAACTTTCCATTTAAAAAAATGCACAATGAACATGACGTACCTAAATTTGATTTCTACATTCCCTGTTGCTTCGCTAGTTTTACCAATCTGATATCATTTGAATCCATGCTTCTTGTACAAAGTTACCAATGAAGGTCATATTATTGTAACTACAGTGGGAAAACGTTATTCTTTCCCAAAAACGCGTTTCTGCTAAAACGTTTATTTTCATTGTAAACAGTTTGGAGCCAGATCAGGCTCCAAACTGTTTGCCACTCAGATTAAAATGAATAGTCAGAATTATCAAAACGTTGTCTTTTATTCAATTTTATTGTGATGTGTTTGCGTTTCGTTTGGGTTTCGTTTGCGTTTAAACGGGAAAGAATAACGTTTTCCCACTGTACAAATGACAAAACGTTGATAAAAGGCTATTGCGTAAAGGTATCTTCTTATTTAAAATTAACTTGAGTTATATAATATTATTCTAGCAGTTCTTATGGGAAAACAATATTCAAGTTTGAGTCCGCCAGTTTCAGGACCAATAGATGTCGATCGGTTGGTGCTGTGTATTTAACCCATTTATACCCAGTGGAATCTTCCCTGTTGATAATTATTGGAATAGTCATTTTTTTATCAAAAGGAATGCCTGGTCAAAATTTTCATTTCCCTTTTGTTTTATATTGAAAATCCTATCCGCAAACATTGTAGACTCTGATCAGACGCCGCATAATGCAGCGTCTGATCAGAGTATACACTGTTTGCCTGTGTCCCATATATGCGATCGTGGACACAAATGGGTTCACGCACCGTGGCTTCTGAAGGCGATGTCAACTCCTTGTATGCTAGGTAGTTTTGTTGTCTGCAAAAATTGTCGTCTGCCACTGTTCTAGAAAATGAAGTTTTAAAAGTTCTTTTCAAAACAGGGTCAGAATGTCAAACAGTTTGAATCCTGAGGAGACGCCGCGTTACGCGGCGTCTCATCAGGATCTAAACTGTTTCAAAAATTTACCCCTGTGGCATGTGTTTCCGCCGCTAGCATACACAGAATTAAAATGTTTGATATGACTCAGCATCATGATAGTTTATGTTTAAGTTTACTTTTATCATGCCGAATCGTCATCTTCTTTAAATATAATGGCTGCGACAACATCTTTACTATTGTTGTTCATGCTTTTCAAACAAAGAAAATGTTGAATATGATTGCCAACAAGTTTGGATTCAGATCAGACGCCGCATCATGCGGTGTATTGTCTCGGTTGAATTCAATAAATCTTACGTCGCAGCCAGTATGGCAAAATCTATATCCAAAATGAATAGAAAATTCGATACTTGTTTACATGACTTTGTTTATGGTGGACTTCACTGATTGTTATTTATCTCCGGATTATGACCACTAAAACGACGGCTAGTTGTGTGTATAAACAATTTGACAGTAAAACAGAGGATCTTAAAATGGCTTTCTGTTCTACTGTAACTCTGCACCCCATCGTAAACACATAATAATTAACACATATGTTTGGTCGAAGTAGAGAGATTTTACTGTTTTTAAAATGAACTATCATTCTCATGCACACTAGGACTAGTGCTTATAAAGCTTCTGAGGGGAGTATTTGACCATTCCCAAGCACTTGATTGCTCAGATTTGAGCCCAGACTCAAATCTGATCAATCAAATGCATGATAATGAACTGAGACACAATTCAAACGCTTTATAAGCATTGACCCTGCCGTATTAATTAGTGTTTTCTTCTGACCTGTCCAATTTAATTTTAGATTGGAACTTTCTAAAACTTAAAAGGGATGAGTTTTCTCTACATCCAGTTAGAGATACTGATAGCTGTAATTTTTGTGGGTAATGTATAGTAGAGGAAACATTATTCGTTCCCGGTTAAACGCAAACGCAATGCACTTAACTGTGGAAATTTAGTTTTAGAAATTTTACTTTATTTTTAATTCTGAATAGCAAACAGGTTGGAGCCTGATCAGACGCCGGGTTACCCGGCGTCTGATCTGGCTCCAACCTGATTGCAATGGAAATAATAGTTTTAGTATATAAATGCGTATATTGGAAACTATTAAGATATCAGTAAAGTTAGCGCAGCGGTCTCGAGCTGCACGAGGATCATACTTATCTCAAGTAGGAAAGTGCAAGATTACATATTCGATGTTACATTGCTTACCTATTACTATTATTAACTATTCTGTTCTAAAAATAACACAGACAGTTCAGACTAATCGGACAATAATAGTTTCACATGTAGAGCTCAAGACGAGCGAAATTCAGAATGATGCCAGTAAATACCGGAAATGCTCAGTGTCATTTACGTGCATCTTGTTTTCCTCTCATTTACATTTTTGTTGTTAATTTATCATGTAAATTGTTGTGATATTCTTGTAAATATCAAATTCAATCAAATAAATCATACAAACAATGATGTCGTTGCTTAATGCGCTATTGTCCTCAAAACAAATCCCTTTCAGCCCTTGTCGAATACTCAATATATTTAGAATTATACTAGAAACATTAATTTGAATGTGACCCTGCCAAACAGATTGCATGGGTTTTTATACTGGAATGACCATATCGATAGGTTGCCCGGTCGTTCTGTCAGCAGTCTCAGAACTAACACATGCGTACTCCTAAATCAGTTTTAACCTCTATCATTTGACATAGAGGATCTTAAATGAGTGTTCATATTTATTTGATTTATTAAATGAGTCTTTTTGAAACGATAAAAAACGAGTTTTAGCGAGTTTCTTATCGCTTCAAAAAGACGAATTTAATAAATCAAATAAATATGAACACTCATTTAAGATCCTATTTATATCGTATCCAACACACACTCATATTTATAGCCAATTTCTCAGGAGTAAGGAAGGTTGTAGTAAGGTGTTCCTTATATAGAAACTATCAATGGAAGGTAAAATGAGGTTTTCAAAGTGCCTGGGAAAAAGAAGTTCCAAATTTCTCTATGTTTTATTGACTTATTGTCACTATATAAGCCATTATTCGATTTAGATTTAGATTCAGAATCTTTTTGATAATTAACTTTAAGTAAACTGTGAAAGGTGATTATAAAATCACGTCGAAAAAAACATTTAAGTTACAGTTAAGAATGTCACATCATAACGTCACAACTATTTCCCATAAAAGGAAACACAGTCTTGACGTCACTCTACTAGCATTATTAGGTTGTGTCAAGTCCGCGCCGTAATTTTATTTCAACATTTGAACGAAGACACAAACACAGATTTTGAACTTCTACTCATCACTGTCACTATCGATATGGTTTAAATCCCGTCTTTGTTTTGGAACATTCGACCCTTCTGTGCTATTGTGAAAATGGAAATTTCCACCGTGAATCGGAGAGCCAAAAATGTTGAAACCGCAAGAGACATGTATCTAGGGTTGATGACCTAGATTCTGTACTAGCGGTGGCAAAGGATTGTGCATGAATAGGAGAATATTCGCTACGAATTGTGTTGGAATATAAAACTTTCCAAATCTATTTGAGCTTTGATTGATTTAGATAATAAACGAGATGTCGACTGCATTATTTGATAGGACTTGATTGTTGTTATTTAGCTTTGAATCGTGAAAGGATGGCTGGGACCAGAGTAGCCGGTAGGTTATCTTTCTGCATAAATGGTTTAAAATCGTGTAGATTATGATACTAACAGGACAGCGATCTGTACTTGCATGATATGACCAAACTTTATGCGGAACAGTTCGAACGTTGCGTCCATTGAGGCTTCGCCTAACTTACTAGTTTTGGTTCGACTCGGTAAAATGCAGATACTCGTGGTCAGTTGTGCCGTAGGATTCGTATCGTATAAAATGCACCGAAAATTCTGAACAGTTATTACCGTTGATTTTATTGTTTCTAGTCCCCTTCCGTCTTTTGGCACTCGATCCGCCAATTTTTTTTGACAGAGCATATTATCATTATAATACCAGATTTATATAGCGCTCTTTTCACACAGGGGTAGTGCGTTCAAAAGCGCTTATGAATATTATTCGGTCGTAGAGTGTAATAAACCTCCGTGTGTTACCAAAATGAAATTATGTTGTTAATCACGCGCAGAGCCGCGCGATATGATATAAATGTTAGTATACATCACCGTGAAGAACGCAACATAGGGAAAAGCGGTGCCGTGTAAGTGCTAAAGCGGCAAAGACAGACACTCGGTGAGTAAAAACGTTTTTTTTCTTTTACATAATTGCATGTTTCAAATGCTATATTACACGGAATGCAGCAATCATTTTGCCGTCTAACCAATTTGATTACTCAGAGTGTCCTCGCTTTTCAAACACCTCAGTACAATTTTCGTCGTCACAACTTTCTGGCATAATGAACATTTCAAGGATCTCACTTCAAAGATTATATTCTAAATAAAAGAGTGTATATACAACATATTCATGTTGATTTAGTGATTACTTTAATCTAATGGAGCTAATGTTTGTCGGCAGATTGGAGTTTCGCACAAATGCACCTCTCTCACCGTGTGAAATATCATCTTGTGCTGAAGGGTTTAAGTTAACAAACTGGTAAGCTGGCTATTAGTAAATAATTACTGCATTCTGTTCGTGTATAGCAGATCTGTACAAGAAAACAATATTCATTTCAGACATCGAATGTCGCTGAAACACTTACACGCCGTACGTTATTGTTGAGCAGCGCATCGGATCAAAATCAAAGACCTTCCTTCCCTTTAGTTCTTGTTAGAGGGGATAATCTTGATCAAATAAACAAAAGCATATCCTGTGGCAATTAAGCCCTACAGCAGCGGCAAAATGGGAATGTCTCTAGTGGATAATAACTGTCATCTTTCTTGAATATAGTATAGTAAAACTTCTCTATTACGGCCACTAAAAAAGTTTAATTGGTTGTATAAAAGACAGGTGACAGCTTAAAGCAAGGTGACAGTAAAACAGAAAGGTCCTACAGGAGCTTTCTGTTTTTCTGTTGCATTGCTTTAAGCAGTCACTTGTTCTTAACCCCTATTAATTAATACAATTGAGCGGTTGTAATAGAGGGGTTTTACTGTGTATATGTAGCTATTATGTACAGAATAAGAAGATGTCAACACTTTTCCTTGACAATGGTCTTCTGAAAGTAATAATTTTGTTACACGTCAACAAAACCTAAGACGAACGTGTGGAAATAAGAAGAAATTGGTAATGTACAAAAATACTGCCAATTAGAAAAACCGAACGACAGCAGAATTCTTATATGAACTTGTTAAAAGACAACAAGAAAAAGAAACGATGCATGTACGCCCGGCAAATTCAAGATTCTATTTCAAATCATAAAAATCTGGATGGAAATATTTAAAAATAAGAAGAAAGACGAATTTTGAAAGACCCTACATATTCAGGTAAAGTCACTTTTGTATTTTATATGACCATTGTTTCTGCATAAAAGCGGTTGCAAGAGGTAAGTTTACTGTAAAGTATTCCCTCTCCACAACGGCCCCCTGAACAACGATTCCCTCCTTTGCCCGCTGTTCCCCTAACAAGACAAGACTGTCCAACCTATTCACGGCTTCAATACCGTCGGCTTAAAATTGTCGTCTTCTATTTGTAACAAAGTTAGATATTGAACATTTTGACTGACACAAAATATATAATGACGAGTGAAAAACAGCTTGAATCCAGATCAGACCCCATATTATGCGGTGTCTGATCTGGACTTTAGCTGTTTATAAATGTAAAAAACATACACCGTCCTTGTTGTTGTTGTTGAAAAGGGGCACTAGACATGTACTTCTATCACATTATGTATCCCTTTCATAGATAGCACATGCAGGTTTGTTAGGTGTTTACTCACGCCAATTTATTGTTCAGAATAATGATAGAATTTCATGTTCATTTTCATATCAGATAGCTTGCGATATAAGCCAAAACTACATTCCTGTAATTCTCGGCGCTATATCACTATTGTTTGTGTCGCGGTGCCGTAAACTCTACTGTATAAAAACTCATTATTTACGTATCAATTCCACCTTTCTATCTCCCCACAAGGTCACCTAAAGTTTACAGTTAATTGCAAATTGTTCGACCCTAGCTAAGGTGTTTTTGTCACAATTAAATTGTCTACATTCAACACGTAATAGTTCAGAGTAAGGGGCAATATTTAAGCAAAAGATATACCGGCAATGAAGTAGTAAATCTAGTGTCAGTTAGATTAACCCTACATGGTAACACACCCCTGATATAGAATTACCTACTAATGTGCGGTGAAATTAGATCTACTCTCAGAGGTAATCGGTTTTAGACTTTCGATCAATAATGAACTTGTTTCAGCACAAGGTTTCTATGTGTGATAGCCGCACTATCGCATGCGTTTGGTGCAGCTCGGTGTTACCATTTCACTGCGGTTTTGACGTAGGTCTAATAACCCGTGTAACTTTTATCGTATTCATTTTTTCTTCTGTTTTTTATTAGTAACATTTTGATATATGTGCGCCCTTGACTTCAGAAACATTTATATTAGTGTCAGAAAGTTAAAGTCATTATCAAGAGCTACGTGAGAAGTTTATTTCTTGATTAGTCTCCAAACTGTTTGCAAGTCATAGTGTTTTCGTACTTGGTGGCTATTATAGGCATTTATTTCCAACTGTTGTATATTTTCGTGAATTTTAATCACCACAAATAACATATTAGCCATGTCATGACAAAACCTGTTTTATTAGATTGCATAATTGTACGGACCAAAAACCGTTGTCATCACAGACTATGTATCTTAGTTTGGTCTACACTGCAAACAACTACGTATAGTACAGCTACATAAAATGCTTTAGATACATGTGCGAGTCGAACAATGTTTATCAAGACCAGCACGGCTCGAATGTTTCTAGCCTGTTTTATCTGTAACATTGCAGACGATGTAGTTTGTCAAACAATAATACGCATAACGCGGCGTCTGATTAGGATTCAAACTGTTTGCAAAGTCGGCTTTATGCGACATCGACACCTAAATGGTACCATGATAGCATAATATATACTGTACCAACTCTGATCACTTCAGCTTATTGGACAACTCAACGTGAATGAAATGTCAGAATGGAAAGGCGTGTATTTGTTTAGGCCAAATAAAAAAGTGCCTGTGTTTCCGGTAACCCGACCGACCCAAGTGTTTTTCCCCCGACCCTAAACTTTTTTTTCACTTTCGAAAAATGTATTGGCAAATGTCGGTCATTTTTGCAACACTCATGTTTTGAGGAACGTGTAATAGAAGATATTCTCCAGTTAATTGTTTAAAAAACTAATTTATAGACGTTTAAGAGTTTAAAATAATGATTTTAAAAAAGATTTAGCAAATATCGAAGCAAAATTTGCTCTAAATCTGTCGTAAAGTAGCTTCCTTGAATCTATGATATGCTAGTTAGTTAACTATTGAAACATTCAACATGCAGACAACACATTTCAAAACATTATTCATGCCATCGGTCATATATAAGTCACTACTTTGCCGTCTTGGCATATCAATATTATAAACAAACATACCGGTTAAGACATTTAAGATAATTTTGGTAATGGGACCTATCAATCATATACTGCATCAGAAAGTTAAATGATTCATTGTATGTGTTAAAAAAAAAGATTTTCCGACCGTCTGTCCCTAATTGTTTTGGGCATGTAATAGGAAACAAGTGATTTTTTATTTGGCCTTATTCAAGGATCAGTTTATTAACATTTGTTTCTTGCTTTTATGTTAATCAGGGTTTATTGTCTGCTACAGCATTTTAATTTATACTGAAAATATTTATGGCAACTGCAAACAGCTTATGTGCCAACTAGAAAATCGAAAGCTTGAAAAGCGATAACTTCAGAGCGTATGACTCTAATGTAGAGTTGAGTCGGAGATCGGTCTCACTCATTTGATTGCTCATATGTGAGCTCTTCTTGAGGCATAAATACACGAATAAAATACAAACGATTGGTATTCTATGATAATTCGGTTGCAGTTCAACAACATTTTGTTTACACATACGGCGAGTATTTCTTTCTAAATACAGCTGTTTGACAAATTCCACCCATTATGACTGGACAGTTGCAATATAATACAAGTACAGTGGAGAAAACGTTATTCTTTCTAAATAAACGCGTTGATGCATACACTATCATTTCCATTGCAAACAGTTCCCCTGGCGTCTGATCAGGCACAAACTGTTTGCCACTCAGATTACATGAGTCAGAAGAGTCAAAGGGTTGTATCTGTCGCCATTTCATAGCAATGCGTTTGCGTTTAAACGAGGAAGAAATACTTTTTTCTCCACTGTATGTAGGTAGCATTATTTTTTGTCAATTTATAAAGGGTTTGCGTTAAATCCACTCTCAAGCTGACAGCTTTCGGGTTCTTAACACATTTATAACGCAGGATGCTAATGCAACTCGTGACTTATCCACCGAAACACTAACCATTTCTGCTGGTCGTAATTGCACCGTTTACAGCAATATTCAGCCTTACATGTTCATTAAAAGGGTGGTTTGTAATGAAATAATTTTTTCAACATAAATATGAAATAGTAAACATATATTTAGCATAAGTTGACTAGCGTCAACAGGAACTTTCAATTTGAGAGATTAACACCATCGTAGAGCATATTTACGCTCGCATATTAAAAGAAACTGATCACAAGGTTGACAAGCTTTAAGCATTCTTTAGAATTAATCAACAATATACCAACTGAAAGTTTCTGATTAATTCCGCTAAAATCTCGATCAATACTTTTCTAATCAAATGTAAAAGTACAGTTGCAGTACTTTCGTCGAGATTACAAACTGGAATATGGTACATGTATGTATGTACATTGGGAAGGCTAGGTGAACAATAATTTCTGACAAGGGTAATATGTGTATCTGACATAATGCAAAAGTATTTACGAAACATGTGAATCAAGTAACTGTGTATGTCATTAATTCATACTGTATGTCGCTCAATGACATTCAGTTATTTTGTAGCTGAAATGCGTATCATATTTATAAATGGGATAAAGTATATCGTAAACGTTACGTATTGTGCAATATTCGGAAACTAATACGTTTAGTTATACAAAGCTCCGTCTCTACAACAATCTCCTACAATGGGAGACACTATTGTGTCATTTTCAGAGGGCGTTTTAAAAGGAAGGATATTGGCTAAGATTTGAAAACAGTTTGAACCTAGATCAGAAGGTGCGTATCGCGGCGTCTGATCTTGATTCAAGCTGTTTGACACTCGTCATTATGTCTTTTTCTGTCAAAATGTCCAATATGTAACTTTTTGGAAAAAGGCAAACGACAATTTTAAGCAAACAAAAATGCAGCAGTGAAAGCATTAGACATTAGATTTAAAGATATTTATTTCCAATCATCATAAATTCTTGGCCTCCGATAGGCTGAAACTGCACATGTGACCATTGTGTTCGAAACCGTACACATTGATCTATCTGGGTAGTACGGATCACGTGTCTAATAAGATTTTACCCCTCGATCGATTCGCGTAAACAATCTGTTAATTAAGCAATTGTTTTCCAACAAATAAAAATAAATCTTAATTAAAAACTTTCTTTAATCTATCATTATGCGTACTTGTAACTCAGATATCGATCATCAGTATGCTACATGTAGTCCCTTGCTTTGTTTTCCCTGTTTACCCCATCCGCGTCGTCACCATGAAAAACAAATAAACGGCGGGACGTGAAATGAACAATGCGAAGTACAACGGCTTTGTCACTGGTTTATTATGAAACTGACACTGAATTAAGACAGATTGAAATGAAATGTTTATCAAAATCATCCCAAATAGACATAACTCTATATGCCTAGCCATTGACCTACGTGTTCATTTATTCGCTCCTGATTATATCCGTACATGTGTTATAATTTATCGTTACAGTGTTTTATAAAAACGTAAAATATTATGGTAATAAACATTTGAAAGATGTCCACATTCCAATGTTATGACGCAACCATATCAGAAACAATCTTGAAATCAGTTCAATCTATCATATCAGCAACACTTTGTCATATTATGCATGTTTTCTTTTTTTTATTTGATATGGACTGGAAATAAATTCATTACACGGCATTTCGACAGGCTGTACGGTTTGTATGACGGTTTTTGAATTCAAAACCGTCAAAACCGTCACACAAACCGTACACCCTGCCGAAATACCGTGTCACTTATAGTGTTGAAAACAGGATGGTTGTAGACAGGTAATCGTTGTTCAGAGGGCCTTACTCGGGAGGGAACACTTTACAGTCCTATTTAATTTAAATGTAAGTTGTTTTTTAATTTGTTTCGATATTCATATCCGCAGGAATATAGTTTTCAATTATATGGTATTGTAAAACAAGGCGAAACTTTAAAGACCTATTCAGAAATTTCTTCAGCAGACTTTATCATTCAGTTATACTTTCATTCCACTCTAGCCACAGTGGTGAATACCATATTCCTTCGCTATAAACGCCTTTATGCAAAAAATATTACCTCCATTGAAAAGAGTTTGGTTCAAGATACGACGCCGGGTTTACCGGGCTTCTGGTCTGGCTCCAAACTGTTATCCATTCAGTTTAAAACGATTCGTCACAATTGTCAATAAATATTAATTTTACAAACTATTGAAAAATAATTTTATATTAGCTTGTTAATTACATCAAAAGAATTCCCCTTGTTCGGAATTTGTATTGTGTAAATCCATAAGGTATCATGGTTAATTTTTTTATGTAAATGTAGTTGTAGGTCTTTCTCGCCTTGTAGGTAAATTTGTGTAATTTCATGTGAAGCGTTTTTGAACGCACAATTCCTATGTGAAAAGAGCGCTATTTATTTATGCTTTTCGGTCGATTACGACGAAATAGCAGTGGATTATCACTTGCTAATTTCACTGCTTTAAGCAGTGGGATTATCGCCACGCGCGCTTTTTTTATATATTTTCCCCGTAGGGCTCCCCAAGAATCGTAGGCAATCGTGTCTTATCGTTAAATTCCGGCAGACCGATTTGTCGCGAACCACTCAACGGAAGAACACGAATCCAAAATCGGGAGCAACGACGTAATTCGGATGACGTCAAATCAATAAATCAGTGACGTCATCGTACGGGAAACTGTTTCGAAAATGTGTTCGATATAAAGTTGGGGCTCAACACGGGGTAAATCATGTACTTTCGCTTTCACAATTGTCGAACAATTTCGTTTGAAAAGTGCTTAAAAGCATAAATAAATAGAACAATTGTATTTTTTTCAGTATAAGATCGAATTTAATCCATTTCGTGAACATCTTCGCCACTCGTGAAAATATAACGTCTGATGTTCACTCAATGGATTAAATTTCTATCTTATACTGAAAAAAACAATTATCCTCTATATAATTCTGGTATAATAATAAGAATAATAATAATAATGATACTAATGATAAAAACAATAATTTATTTACAACAAATAAAACATGCTTGCGTTTGCATTTTATTTGCGGTTAACCCATTTATACCCAGTGGATTATTCCATGTTTTTTATATTGAATTAGTCCATTTTTTATCAAAGGGATGCCTGGTCAAAATTTTCATTTTCATTTTGGTTTATATTGAAATATCTGTCAGCAAACAGTGTATACTCTGATCAGACGCCGCAAAATGTGGCGTCTAATCAGAGTCTACACTTTTTGCATATGTCCCAAATATGGGATCGTTGGCACAAATAAGTTAAACAGGAAAACATAACATATTCCCCCTCACTGGACCAATTTATGCCAGGGTATTGTAATTAGGTATCCCCATACCCCTTTTGGAAAATTACCTTATAAATAAACAATGGTTAACTGAAGGAACTGCATTCAATTTTTAAATTTTGTTTGTCCATACAGTTTAACATTTCGTTCTAAAAAGCATCCTCTGAAGATGGTGCCTGGCTTCCTACATGGCGAGGTAATTGAATACAGCTATGCACGTAATCAGCCAGCTTGCAATGCCCTTCTGTCTATACATAACATAACATAACATAATATTTTTTCGGCATAAAGTTGCACAAAGCAAATATATAGCCGTACATGAATATAGCAGTATTGTGAAAAAGCAGATGTATATGACAAATTTAGATATATGTAAACCACATACATTATGTGAAAAAAACCATAAATAATTCTTTCATACGCATTTACAGAGAAAAAAAAATGGAACATCGTTTACAATATTTACGAACCAAACTGAATTTATACATACAGTCAAACTTATAAATCCTGAACTCGCATAAGTCAAACATGGTCGTATTTCAAAGTCGTTTCAAACTCCGAAATTAGGATCTGCTCGACCCAAGCATGGACTATTTTTATCTATTTAAATACTGGAAATCGAATGAACTGACTTCGAGATATCGAAGTTCGACTGATCAAACATAATTGTTAAAGATCAGTCAGATTCTGACCTTAGAATTTAAGCAAAATATATCAATTTTGACAAATTTGTTAGAGTCGTTACCGATTCTGTTGACATAAGTGATACACATTTATTCAGCGTTGGCCAGTGACAATAATGCGGTGTAAAGTACTTGAATCGAAGATTTCTGTATTTCGGACAAACAAGTAAGAAGTGATATTCGTCTTCAATGACGTTTAAATTACAGTGTTTACATTTTCTATCTTGTATGGCAATATGGCAAGCTGGTCTTTGGGTGTTAAGCACAGGCACGCCAACAACAACACCAACATTTTAAATAGCAATCAGTTTAGTATCTTGTGAGAATTACTGTGCATTGTTTGCTTACTACTCTTGTGAACGCTTCGAATAATTGGGTTATACAGGCAATCTGATATTTATTTATGTAGTGGTCATAGGCTGTGTCGGATAAATACTCTCAATGATAGACTGTAACCTGTCATGATAAGACAATATTGCTCCCATGTTAGATCTTAACAACTACATAACACTCTTAAATCGAAATATGAAATATAAAGAAACCTGCACCTGCCCTTTAACGTAAACCCCTATGTTGCTAAGATTCTATCTTTGTCGTTAAAATCGTTCAGGTTACATTTCAAAAGTGCGTGTTGATCATTAATTTTGGTGTGAAATTATAAGTATTAATATATAAACTGCTATTTTCTAATAGTTCGACCTCTATGGGCCTTTTTCAATTATAGTCACGTCCAAACACACGTCACATTTTTCTTACATGCATTCAGCCATAAAATCAAAGAGAATATTGTTATAATTATTGTGAAGTCAAAAGGCTTAACACTTACATTTAAAAACTACAGTCAAGAAAAGCAGTTGATGCAGGCGGTTATCTGGCAGTTCAGTGTTTTTGTTACATGTACCCATCAAATCGTAAACACTTTGGTATTGTGTAACATGTTCACTGCCAAAGCGGACTACACTGGTATTTGCAAACAGTTTGGATCCTGATCAGACATCGTGTATCGCGGCGTCGAAAAAAGATTAAAATTTTCTTAAGTTCCAAAAATCCAAATTTTATATGTAAATCAGCCGAAACATAATTATAAAGCATATAATAATATGGCAGCGACAGTGTTATTACATATTTTTACCCCAGTTAAAGGGTTTATCAGATGCATTTCTATGAAAACCGTGTAAAGTACATGTAATTTGCAAAATAGCTTGAATCTAATCTGTTTAAAGCCACCACCTACCTTTAGTGCTTAAGACAATCCTTGGTGTGTGGGATCGTATATATAAATACGATCATTACTTCCAATCGCTGAACTTAGGTTGTGTTACTATCGTTTCATTTAGTTTGGTTATGTATGGCGTGGATATGTGCACCTGCCTATTTATAAAAATGAATTTGAAATTTAGGTTTGAATTACAACGCAGATTGCCTGATGAAATCCACAGAGAGCAATTTTTTTTTTTCTTTCTAGTAAAAACTGATTATAAAAAGAAAAACAATTGAACATAATTGTAGAAGGAAATTGTTCTAATCAATATTTGTTACAGTTTAACTCCTGTTTAGACGCCAAAGTACTCAACTACTAATCGGGATATATGCTTCTGAAGCATTTTGGTTGAGTCTATGATCGTCTTTTAACTTTAAATGGTCGTGTGTAATCAATTTGCTAAAAGATTACTAAACAAATGTTTAATAATGATCTTAGGTGCTTTATTAAAACGGACTAGTGATCCAATCCATTGCATTTGACTTTAATTTAAGATCTTGACCATGAACCGCGTAACAAGTATAAAAGATCTACACTGATTGGTTCATTTAACTGTATGTCGTAGGTCAATATACACACAATATATAAACAGGCGACAAATGGTTGATCGGTTAAAGCAGATGACTTCAGGAAAATGAATGTTATTTATGCATTGTCTGCCATGCTACATGATTTAACCATTTCACTCTCAATGACGTCATAAACAATTTGAATAGCGTTTTGACACTGATCAGACAGGATGAAACTATTTGTCACTTGTTTAGTAATTACGTCAGTTATACTGCTTTAAAACTAACTTTGAAAAGATATTGAAAACAACAATATTGAAGCTGACGACAATATTGCGGCGAAAGGGTAAACACTTGACGATGAATATGATCACGAAAGGTTTAAACACAGCGTGCATGAGACGTAGGGATACGCAACATTGTACTGCCAAATACAGGAAGTAGAGACAATAAGGTCACAGTCAAATGGTATGTTATTCACTTTTAACAATTCAGCACATTCAATAAAGATAACTCTCGGTAAAAATGTCATCAAACCAAATTAAGGAAATAATGAATTGATTTGCACTAAATCAGCTTAACCCTTCACCCAATAACCCGTATATAACTTTAAATACAGGTGATCACTTAAAGCAGGTTGAAAGTTAAGCAGAATGTGCCTTAAGACACATTCTGCTTTACTTTCAGCCTGCTTTAAACTCCCATCTGCTAGGCTATATAAAATATGTATGGTAATTGTTCATGAGGCTATAAACTGGAACTATTTTTTTAGCGGAGGAATGAATTGAATACGCTAAAAGTCGCTTCTATTGGGGTAAGGGTTAACTCGGAACATCAACCTTCTGTAACGGAGGTCTAAAAGCATACTGTCAAATAACTGAGGGGCCTCCATGGCCTAGTGGTATAGTCACTATGACTTACATCACTAAGCTCCTCACCGCTGTGAGTTCGAATCCCAGTAGGGTCGTTCGGATTTTTCATGTGGGGAAGCCTTTCAGCTGGCTTGCGGAAGGTCGGTGGTTCTACCCGGTTGTCGAATTGTGCCTCAAACAGTGCATAAAGGGCTTCTGGGGTCTTCCTCCACCTGTAATTAGCTGGACGTCGCGATATGACTGAAATACTGTTAAAAGCGACGTACAATCATAACAAACCAAATCAAATAACTGATTGTATGTGTTTAAACATGAAATGATAAATCCATTGTATTAGATAACGAATCATGCATGCCCGATTTTATAAACCAATTTAGATTTTTGTAATGTCCAACATACTGCCTGCTTTCATTGTTTCAAATTCAAATTTAAGGCAAGTTTAGAAGCAATGCTGTATATCATTCCGCGCCTTGTCAGTGCAATACCATGTCTTTTTTGCGACATTGAAGAGAAACTTTTGATTGTGTATATATATATATATTCTAAAATATACGTCGTATATATAAATATATTAAACAGATGTAGATTAAAAAGAACTTACGCAAACTATTGGACAATACCCAGCAACATATTTCCGATACAATATACCGGTATAATCTTCTGTCGTCCATTTTTCCTATTTATCTGAAATGTTCCTTGTAAGCTATAAGATTGAGTGACATTGTCGTACTATTACATGCTCCTCCGTATTACTATAGTTAACAGGTGGTATATGGGTAGGGGACTCTGGGTTTTAGTAGCCTCTATGTGCTTGTCGACTGCATATTACAATAAATGTGGACAAGTGTCTCTAGCGCAAACGTTACCTACACGTCAATAAATAAATCAAACGAGTCATTAGGACGTGCCACACTAATACTTTTAGATTTTGATAAACTTTTTTGAATACAGGAATGACTTATATTGCCCGTTATAGAAAAATGTGCGAGCTGTTGACACTAAAACCATATCAACTGATAATTGTTTATAGAAAGTCAATCTCAATTAACTTTTAAGATGTACGATAATATTTGGTTAGATGTAAACGCACTAAATTTGGACACATTGCGATTTATTTTACAAACTGACAAGTGTTAAAAAATACGAGTATACAAATACTAGATGTGTCTTATCTGACTCCAAACAGTTTGGAATGACTTTGTGTGTATTGTTTTTGTATTGGGAAATACTAACATTTTATTACCGTTAAGTTTAATTGCTGGCTGTGTCTAAGACAGTATAGAGTGAACCCTGACTTCAATACCCCCGGAACAACAATTGCCTCCTTACAACAATGATTGCCGCTGTTCCCCCAAAAATATATAAATGTCCAACGCTTTCACTGCTGCAAAATTCTTCTGCTTAGAAATTCCTTTTGTAATGTTTTCTCAAAGTAATAGGGTTTCGGACAGTTTAACAGAAGAAACATAAAGACGAGTGACAAACATATTGAACTCATTATAACCAAAGCTAGGTGAAAATGTTTGAAAATGCTTAGCATTTTAAGGGTATGTATTGACCCTTCCTATTATATAGCGTGAGGGCACTTTATATTCTAAGTTAACAACGAGCGATTTCTTATTGAGTTCTCCTTGTCTGTTGGTTTCCGAGATATAGCGTATTCTCTCTTCACTCCATTGTTTCATGTATATGGTTGAGACCACCGTTTACCATATTTGCACTGATTCTCTGAGCGGTATATCATTTCTCACTTTGTTACTTATTCTACAGGGACATTCTGACAGACTTATTAAGACAGTATTATGTCGATATCTAAACTTTCAATTGAACGGTAAACCATTAACATCACATACCGAGCTAAACGCATTTAATAGTAATTGGAATGTGCTGAAATAAAATAGTGATTCGTGACGATGCTTTCTTGTCTTGCTTAATTTGATTCAAAATAGGAGTTTGGGTCGTATTACAGTCAATCATTCTTATGCTGTGCAAGTTGAAATAAGCAAATACATTTGAAAAGAGTATCAAACAGTTTGGGTCCTAATCAGACGCCGCGGGAAGTGCGTCTAATCTGGACCCAAACTGTTTGCAAACGCGCTTTGAAGCGTCATTGAGAGTGAGAGGATAAATGAAGTATGGCTTACGGAGTATCGATGCGAGTTTCAAACAAGTTTGAATCTGATCAGACGCCACGTGACGAGGCATCTGAACTGGATCCGAACTGTTTTCATAGTCGACCTAATGCGTCCTCGTTAATCTTTTCAAACAATAATTTCGGTTTTGAGGCACATTTTCTTTTAAAAACACAATAATGTAACACCAATTTGCCTTCTTTTAAAACGCAACTAATTCAACATAAAAAATGATGCAACGAAGCGTTTCATAATATACAGTGACCAACAAACAAACATCGATTCGACTTTTCTAATCCGGGTCGGTAATGATTTTTAAATACTTACATGGTGCTAGTAATGGAGTATGAAGTTAAATATAAGTCGATATCAAATCTTACATGAGCACGATGTAAACTATAAAATTAATTATGAAAGTCGGTTATATGAAACCCTACCTTAGCTGTAAATCTCAACAAACTACCATTCCAAATGGATGGTATATCGATGTTGGTGATTTTACTACTGTACCAGTGCTCATCTCTTCAAGAAAATATTGTTAATGTTATAAACTCGTGACTATATACATTGGAACATTTTTCTTTAATTAATCAGTCAAATGTGTATAAAAATGGTATCCGGTTGTCAAACAGGTTGAAGCCTAGTCCTTCGCCGAGAATCTGAATGAGTTAATTTTATCAAATTAGATGGGTTAGTATCCATATAAGTTGTTTTTTCTAATAAATTGAACGAAAAGATAGTGCAAGAACTACCCTTAATTGTAATATAAACCTGGACTTGTTTGTATCTAACCTCATCTGCAACGATATCAGGAACACGGGCAAATAACTATTGACCTATTGGTCTGACATTAATCACAGCTGAACTAATTCTAGAAATTACAGTTGCCCAACCTGGGAGAGTTTGTAAAAGGTTTAAGAAAATGTGTCTAAAAGTGTACAAACTAAAATTGGTGACGAAGCACGACGGACGCTGGCTACTAAAATATTACAAAAGGTCGACTTTTTTTTCAGCAAATGTGCGCACTTTGTTTACCCCTTACAGTATTTATCGTTTAAGTTAACCCTTTAAGTGTCACTATAGAATATACATGTAATATCAAACTATTGTCTACACTCTTGTTTCAACGTTGAATTTCAGACATACTTATGGCCCAGCTCTTATAATGTGTTTGTGTTGAGTCTTAGTACGTTCTCAAATCTGAACAATCAAATGCTTGATAATTTTTTAAGACTCAGCTCAAACGCTTTATAAGCATGGATCCTAGATTCGACAGGGCAAACAGTATTCAGGCGCTAAAATATAATACTTATCATCTACCGTCAATTATTATAATCGCAGACATTGCTGTCAGCATTGTTTTATTATACGTAATTAATAAGTTGGATACTTGAACCATTATAACAATAACGATGTGGCTTTGTCCGTCCTTTCTTTTGACCGTCCGTCAACTTATAAGGTACACCCATTTACTTTTTCTTTCCCTTTCCAAGCTGCAATCTTTTAAATCAATAGTATGTTCACATAGAGCACATATGTGCACATAGTCAGGAGTTTGATAATATGTAATATTTCAAAGAGCTACGGGGGAATGCAATTTGTAAGGCTTTGCATGTACGGTTCATGTAGCTTACGGGAATCACACATACATCTCTTGTTAAAAACTGCATTGTCAAAACCAACCTAAGTTACTGCATGTGAATACACAGATAACAATTGAATCGGATGCGTCACTTTTTGAAAATAAATATTGTTTCCTTTCTATGCTATCTTGGTTAGCGCATGTACTTGGCATAAAATACAGTAGAGGCGATGTTATTCTGGTAAAAAACAACATCAAAAAGGTTTGGAGCAATATCGGACGCCGGTCGACGGTTTCTCTGTTAAGGCCTCAACCCGTTAGGAGTTTAAATTGTTTACATTTTATAGCATTGTATTAGCGTTTAAAAATGAATAGCATGTTCTCCACTGTAGGAAAGCCGCTTCTATCCTAATGCAGCATAATACTTCAATATGATTCACTACAAACCGGATTTGATCATACTGCGTTATTGTGATTTGGGAATTATATCACTGCGGACATGGGATAAAAGATGAAATATTAAGCAACGTCGAGATATGATCGACCATATATTAATCAACATAACCAGGTAACTTTTCAGAATGGGTTTAACAGTTATAAATATTTGATTCAAGCAAATTAGAAATACCACCATAGATCTATTAAGATCAATAGTTAAGGCCAAGTTGATATCGCTTTCCTACATAAAATTGCTGTCTCCTCCTCCATTTTACCAGCTGGATAGTTTTCAATTAGGAACACGTGTCGGAGAAGTATCAAATATAAACGTACACAGAATTCATTCATTGAATGACTGTTAGGTATCCTATTGGCACGATAGCTCGTATTTCATCTAGCACTCGTATTTCATCTAGCACTCCCAAATATCTCGATATGTCTGTTGTGTTTTGGTTAACTAGTGTTTGTCACCTGTTCAAAGTCAGTATTGTGCATTATGCTTTGTAGACTTAGTGAAGTATACTTTTATATAAGAGTTAGTTATCGATCTACAGAGCCCTATTATAAGACAAATGAATCGATCAGTATAGAAATTCAGAAGTAAAGTTTTAAATTCACACAATTTGTGTGGCCAACAGCTTACTAATATACGTTTTGTTTCTAGAATTGAGAACCAAAATGTTGCACCGACTGATTAAAGGTCCTATCTCGACCACTAATATTTGGTATATAAAAATATAAACTAGTTCATTGGTAAGTCAAAGACTTATATCAGTTCTTCTTTACCTCCTGACTCCCTTTGGGTGTCATTGTAGAGAGGGAACACTGTACGTCCAAAATACAACTGACATATTTATCATACACTCCGGCTACGCTTGGTATATAGCTGAATATATGCATCACATCCTATAGCAGTCGAACGTTACTAACAGATGGGTCGTACACTGCTTATAAGTAACCGGAACTTTTATAATGGAATCTAGCAATAGGGTAGATATGATAAAGTTGATACTGGCTAAATTTGCACAACTATTCAGTGTAAGAGTTTACATTTTTTAACCATCAGGGGTGTTTTACGTATGACAATGTTTTATCCCTTATACATCACTTTGATTTCAATTCGGTATGACATTGAGGTCGATGTTTTCACGCTAGTGAAAAGCATTGAAGACTGCTGACTTGCCGTTTCTAACATATTGGTAGTGAAGATATCTTCATAGTGTACTGTACAAATGAATACAAATTGAATTCGGAAATTATCTAAGCGGGGCAATTACAAGCCTTCGTAAGGCATATATCAATTAATTTTATGACTTCACTTACATTGCCCCCAGAGCTCCAGACGGCCATCTTGAAATACAAAACATGACTCACCAGGACTCCAGATAAAAGGGAGTAATCTGAACAAATTCAACAGTTTCTCACCTATTTCAGCACTAAATCCTATAGTGTTATAATCATCAGAATCGACTCGAAGAGACGCCTTTAATGAGTAGTAAATAACAGAAGAAAATAGATTAAAGTTATACAGTCATGCATATGAACCATAATAAATATTTTCTGTATTTAGGCAGATGGTAGCTTAGAGCAGGTTGAAAGTAACACAGAATGCGCCTTTCTTCAATACAAGAAACATGCTATGGGATAATTGGGTACAACGAACAACATTAACATGTCCTTTCAAAACTACGGACCATGTTATGACGGGAAAGTTACAATGTGTCTTATACGGTTACACTTTTTTATTTGTATTTGGCCATGTCAGTTTATTGTACGGTCTGGATAAAACTAATATCGTTCTGTAAACATGCTGAATAACAACGATAAATCCAAACTGAAGGGGGTATGCAATTTTCCAAACAAGATCTCTATGGCGTTTTTGGATTTTTAGCATTTATTATGATCAATTGTTTTAGCTAATTCATATTATGTCTTATGGATAAATATGACCATATTTCACTAACAAGTAAGTGACAAATAGGTGTACACTGATTATAACTACTAACGACATAATTATGCTAAGTAGTAATTATAGAGAGGACTCACACATACTCTCTCTATATGATTGTGTTGAAAATGGCATTTGCCAATTGTGTTCAATGATAAAAAAGAAAATTATTTAATAGCATATTACTGTGTGTACGCATAATGTAAGTTGCTATACGACTTCAAAACTGGCTTACCACGGTTTTGTTAGATATCGTGGATGTCCATGAAATGTTCACCATTTTGCAAAGCAAGCACATGAAACAGAAAGCCTCCAAATAGATTATTATTTTTAGACTTAGCAGTGGATTTTAAAACAAATTTCGGCAGTTTGTGTCCCAATCTACAACCTTACCAATATAGCAAATATCTCGTTTTCATAATTCGAATTGACAAGACAAGTTATATATGTATTACCAATATTCCAAATCTAGAGAAAATGTCAATCTCAATCAATATCCATGCATGTTTTCTACAGACGTCCCTGCCACATAAATTGTGTTTGCGCTATATATAAGACATGAATCCATTATAATTGTAGTTTACGAGACATTGATGGTCAATATTCTATTAAAGAATGATGTATCATTATACGTTTCTTACTTTAATGCCATCGTCTTACTTCTCTAGATAAAATCAAATAAAATCACCTCAGACGCATTGATTAATTCGCTATGTACGAATCCAATTTGCGCTTGTTTGCAAAATTGTTTCCTATTTCCATCGTACAAGATTACAGCTAGACGGACTTAAATGAATGCTTTTGGGCAATTTATTACAAGACTCTATTCGCAAGCAGCTCAGATATTATTCAGATCAGTAAAGGCGGTTAAATAGGGGAAAATTGTCATATATCGATTGCTTCTCAAATACTAGAGCAAGTTGCATATACACTACCTATTGCAGTACAAAGTAGTATCGCTATAATACAAACTCCAACGAGGGTAAAAATGAACTAAAACTACTATGTGTATAGAACATATGGTGTTTGTGTTGTCGGGTATGTTCGACTTAACCGTGTACAACATATCGAAGTTTGACTTACAGTATATTGAAATGTCTACTTATATTTTGTGATAGACATTTTAATAACTATATGTTATATTGGTTCTGACTTTCAGCAGCTCATGTTTTTAAAGATTGAATGTAATATTAATCATTTTGAATAGTTTTTGATATTTTTCAGAAGTGATTAGTTAAATTGAAACAAATCAAGATATTACTCGAGCAATGTAAGTTGTAAATGAAAACAAAACTGTTAAATCTAATTAAACTTACTCTTAAGCAGTTACTTAACACTATAACGGCTGTACCTAGGCATGATTTATACATATATACAAATGTTTATAAAAGAAAAGAATAGAGGAATGCGTTTTGAAAGACGAATACAGTAGAACCTCTCTATTACGACCACTAAATTGTGTCTTATATTAGTCCTTAGAGACAGGTGACTGCTTAAAGCAATGTGAAAGTGAAACAGAAAGCTCCTATAGGAGCTTTCTGTTTCACTTTAACATTGCTTTAAGCTATCACCTGTCCTTTATACGGACACTTTGCCTTCTTTTAGTGGTCGTAATAGAGAAGTTCTACTGTACTAGATGGCAATGTTCAACCCACAACTATCTACTTCAGATGACTGACAAGCAGCAGACACATAAGATCGTGAATTGGCCTGGCAAGTCACCTCCGGACGCACCGATACCATTCAACAAATCGATTATGAGGAAGGAACACCACCATTATACATATAACCAGATTGTTTCCTTATCAAATGTCTATTTATGTTGGGCCGTTTATTCATCGAATTACATTTAAATACCCATACTTACATATTAGATTATAAAAGACGTCTTGTTCCTACGCAAAATGTTTGCCACTGAAAATACTACGCTTATTGTTCTTCTAAGATATATGCCACATTTTTTAATTGCACTTTCGTTTCTTCCCCCTTATTTATGCAACAGGCAAGTAAAATACGAGGAGTGTTTCATAATTGCAACTAGATCAATAACTTTGATAATATAAGAGCAAAATTGTGTTATATATCATTCCAAAGAGCCATTGTTTGCCTACACATTGGTATAATACACAGTAAGATCACATGACTAGGTAAGTCACACAACAAGCCTAGATTACCCTTAGTCAAAGGCACTGGACCGTTTTAGTGTATTTTTTAGGTAAAGTTTCGAACAAAAGTTTGATACTATAATTACCATATATCCCATGATGTGATGTAATCGTGCATTATACCATGGTGTAGGTGAGGAATAGTCTTTTCTATCGATATATGTTTATTTTAATTATTATATTGAAGTTATTAATGGAATTGCATTAGTTATGAAACACCCCTCGTATGTCTGCAACGGTATCAAGGAGCGTCTTGGCCAATACTCTCGGGGGAAATTATGCAAATGAACAATCAAACCGCTGCAATTTTTTTACATATTTAGGAAATGTTAATGAGTCCCTAATAATCGTTGCATACTGAGTATTTATTTTATCTGTAACAATTGTCCTCTGCTACTGTTCTAAAAAAAATATATCAAAATTTCATTTTCAAACAGGATCAGGGTGTCCAACAGATTTGACCCCTGCCAAGTCTTATAGCTTGTTTTAAACCTGTTACCGCCAAAACATCGTTTTCATTAATAGTGTCGTCTGCAATATTTCTAAAGTAAGATTTAGGCTGTTTTGAGTAAAAAAATGTCGATACGAGTTTTCTTGACAGAGCGCTGATCAGGATCAACGCTTTTTTGCGCACTTGGCAATGAACTAATTAATCGTTTTATAAGATGGAGAGGGTATAAGTAGACGATTAATTTGGCGACGAAGATTTAACTCTTACATGTATCATGCTGAGTTGTTGTCTGCTTCATGTACAGTGGAGAATCTGTTATTCTTTCCCGTTTAAACGCAAACGTACGCAAACGAAAAACACTAAAACGTAGAAAATAACAACTTTTGGACAATTCTGATAATTCTTGTTTATCTTGGTGGCAAACAGTTTGGAGCTTGATCAGACGACGGGTTACCCGGCGTCTGATCTGGCTCCAAAATGTTTGCACTGCAAATAATAGTTTTAGCGTAAACGCGTTTATTTGGAAAGAATAACAGATTCTCCACTGTATATCGTCTGCTAAAAACTGAAATATAGTTTGATGCTTTTGATACAAAAAGAAAGTTCACTACGAGTGTAAAAAGTGTTCGGATCTCTATCATACGCTGTGTAACGCGGTGTATGATCTGGATCCAAACAATTTGTTACATGACGTATCATCAGGAGCCAAACTGTTTGCAAATGTAACCACTTCTGCACATGTATCCGCTGCTTAACACGCAAAGAGTTAATGCCTATTGTTTAGATGTATAATTATGTTTATTACAACTGACTTCATAAACTATTTTGTTAAGTATAACTGTATAAGTATCATTTTAAACCCATTTCCACTTTGCAGATTATGAACAGTAATATTCAAAAGTGTACTGGTTGTAACGGAAAAGCAGATGTATGCTTAATGCCACCAAAATACTTAGAAGAACGCCTTTGTTTGATTTTTACGCCATACGTTTACCCTTTTTAAACTAGATTGTGCATATTTCCCTTTCCGAAAGTGCTTATTTGCTGAGGAGTCGTGTTGTAGTTCTATTACTGCATTTGTATTACGGTATTAACCCTTTACCTAATAGACGCGCCTTTTAGCACATTCAATTTATTCCTCCGCTGAAGAAAATAGTTCCAATTTATACAGTCATGTATATGAACCATAAGGATTATTTTCTTTAGTCTAGCAAGTGGTAGCTTAAAGCAAGTTGAAAGTAAAGCAGAATGCGCCTTAAGGCGCATTCTGCTTTACCTTCAATGTGCTTTAAATGGTAACTATAAACTGGCTTTTTGGTAAAGGGTTAAGAAACATCATGAAACAAGGATTATCAAAATAATTAGAGAGTGGCCCAAACGATAACCTATCTAACTAATAAATACCAGGTTAATTCCATGAAATAAGCATTCCATTTATTTTAATCACCATCATTTGCCAGTGAGTTGGTTTGTTTAGTCACTTCTGTCGACTGCAAGTTGTTTTAGAATACAGAATAAAGGGGTCTGAAGAAAGTCTACCTAAGGAAGAATCCACTGGACGAAACTTGGTTAAATTCTATAGAGATGTGTGAATGTCATGGCGATTGGTTTAAATTAAATTATCGCAACGCTCAAGTTGTACATAAAACAGGCGACAAGGTTAAAGCATCCAACAGTATCGCGATTAAAGGCTTGAACTAGTTTCAGTAAGAGTAATCCCTCGACGAAAGCATGTGATTTATATAGAATTACTGACTAACATGAAGCAAATTAGATCTACCCTCAGAGGTTATGGGTTATTAGACCATCGATCGATAGTGAACCTGTTTTAGCAAATATATAATCTGAGAAAGATTTACTTACACGTATATTTCAATTGGTATTGCTTGTTTTGACTTATGAGTTAAGGTAGAAGATGTTCACGCATTGTTGCCATTGCACATAATATAATGATTTAACCCTTCATTGTAGTAGATAATGATAATTAATGTTTAACTCAACCGGATATTTCGTAAAAAACAAAAAGAACCGTGACACTCCTGTTTAACCCTTTCATGATCAATTTTATCATGAGATGTTTACCCATTCACCGTTTCATTGCCGCGTGCGTCAATACTGGTGTCTGCAATACTTTTTCAAAGTTAACTTTGAGGCATTATGACTCAAGAAATTTGGACTCTGATCAGATACCGTGTTTGCGAACGTGCTTTTTTGTGTTGTCATCGAGAGTGAAAAGGTAAACGTAAAACTTACTCGAATCATTAAATCTACTGAAACGCATTACAGTGGAGAAACTGTTATTCTTTCCCAATAAACGCGTTTACGCTAAAACGATCAGGTCCCAAACTGTTTGCCACCAAGATAAACATGAATTATCAGAATTGTCCAAAAGTTATACTTTTCTACGTTTTAGTGTTTTGCGTTTGCGTACGTTTGCGTTTAAACGGGAAAGAATAACAGATTCTCCACTGTATGTAGAACGACACTATCTACGCCACCACATGGGTGCTAAAACTAGTTGTTTTAAGAAAACTTCGATATGAAAGGTGGCACCTTCAAGCTTTTTAATTACAGAATGCCAAAGTCAAAAGTCATAAACAATTGTTCAGCTTTACTTTGATCTTTCTTAGAGCAGTTGTTTTAACACGATTTGATTAAGATGAGATACAAAAAAAAGGTTCATTCGTTTAACCTCTGCAGACCACATTGATGAACATGGTACAGTACTCTCTCTCTCTCTCTCTCTACAACGGCCCTCCGAACAACGGTTCCCTCCTTTCAACGACTGTTATCGTTGATCTCTAAACAATGTAAACATGTATGTCCAACATTTCACGGCTGCAATATAATGTACGTAAAATTGTCGTCTGCTGTTTCTCTCAAATTTACTTATTATACATTTTGACAGAAAAAAAAACATAATAACATGTGGCGTGGCGTCTGATCTTGATTTAATTTGTAAGTCACTTCCCCTCCCTACAACGACTCCCTCCGAACAACGCACATAATTGTTGTCTCCCATTGGGTGTCGGTGTAGGGACGGAGAGATGTATATAGCATTATCGCTGACCTGGTAAATTGTTTGGTTAGTGTAGTCGTGAACATTTTTATTCGCAGAGACTTTTCATTTCAATGATTCAAAAAGTGGAGTTGTAAATATGACTGAAACGGCCTTGGGTTACACCTGCAAATGCGTCTAGAAAAGTCTCATTCATGCATAAAATGTGTTTGCAATCTTAGTTCTATCACAGATGTGTGTTCTATCGCTGCCTCAGTACCAGCGTTGTGCATACTGTACGGAGCGCACACGTTCACCGTGACAACACAAATAAATGGGACAAATCTTGCTATGAAATAATTGGATAGAGATATAAAATCTGAAAAATAGACTAGATTGATTAGCTAGGAAGGTATTTGGTTACAAAGGCTTGCAAATCACTTGTATGTGAATATTGTATTGTAGTCCATGTTAATATGCATTAATATTATTTAGGGTCCAGTGGACCCCATCCATAATTTGGCTATTTTCTTCAAACTCTGTATATATTTTTGTAAAAGGTACACCTCTAATATAACACAATGGGTGAGGGTTAAGCACAAACCCCGACAGACTATGATCGGCACATTTTCCATGAAATGTGCCTATAATTATCTGTTATTATTTCACATAAACGTTGAACATATATATCTAATTCATTTATTAAAATTATCGCTGCTTTATACAGTGTGAACAGATTGTTTCCACACCTTCATGAAAACTATAAATATTCTATTATTCTTTATGTGAAACAATAAAACTCATCTGATTTGTGGGCGATTGGTCAATTCTGTCAACAAATATGTGTCATCATTTTTGTAAAAGCCTTTTTTGGCTGCGTGTGTGTTCGTCTGTTTATGTGCTGACAAATGTTTTAAATCGTGCTTTGGTTTACAAAACCTTCCATTTGTCAGATAGAATATATTTTCCTTCCATTACAAGTTAACGTAGCAGTTCATATTGAGAGACAATATAATTGTAAGTATCAATATGAATTGACATATAAATAGAAATTTTCCATTACACAACTTGTCATTTCAATTTGAATTCGACAATCAAATAATTATGCAGCGAAAAGCGCTATTAAATATACTGATACCAGACTTAAATGTGAACAAAGTGCATCTGACTCAAAGCTATATTAAGACATGCGACATTTTACAAGCGTTCTTTATCAAATTGAACAATAACAGATAATTGCCTACAGTGATATGAGCTGGCATGTAATATGATTCCTGGTAAGAAGCCAATACTATCGCATTGACTTAAAATCAAGAGTTTCATGGCTATTAAGTAATGGCAGGCTAAATGTTCTAAACAGAAAATCCGATATTGCTGTTATTAGTATAGACAAATATGAAGCTTATAAATGCATCATAACTGAGAAAATTGTTGATTGTCTGCTTATATCGTATAAATAATCATGAAACATTTAGCTTTCTAAGCGCAACCATATCACCAATACAACGACAGTTAATTTTAGTAATCGCAACAGATACATGATAAAAAGAAGATTTTAGTCGCACTAATGGATGGATAAGTTGAGTTCAATGCGATTCAAAAAATTGCATATAGCACCGATACGAGCATGCTTCAAAAAGTAATAACTTCAATATACTTCGTGATATACTTCGTGCAAAATGCATATATGATCTCTCATTTAAAGATAAAGTATATGCCTACGCTATGGTATATTGCACGATAGGGCCACTTGAATTAATTTAATTCTATAAGTCACAAAACGAACCCAAAATGACCTCTTCTCCAGGGCCGATGACTTTTTGGGCCATTTGGGGTATTGTTTAGGTTATATTTTAAACAAAGTTTGATACTATAAGTTTTGTTGCGGCTTTATTATATCGAAAAAGGTTATGAAAAATTTGATAAATAACATCAGATATTTATGCACACACCGAATGGTTTTAAACGTTATTATTATATAAAATATAACACAGTAGCTAATACTTAAGCGAACTGAAAATATAATAAAAAAGAAACTTCTGGGTATAAATGGGTTAAATCATACACTTAAACAGTCTAATTCACAGTTGTACAGCATTATTAATTCCCTCTATCTCAGCAAGCTGACACACTGTAGACAGTTTTATTGACTGCAGTCTAGATATGTATGTGTGAAAGTTATTGCAGTGGATTCTTCCGTGTTCATGTATTTGATTAGTCTATTTTTTTATCAAAGGGATGCCTGGTCAAAATTCTCATTTTCATTTTGTTTTATATTGAAATTCCTATCAGCAAACAAAGTAGACTCTGATCAGACGCCGCATCATGCGGCGTCTGATCATAGTCTTTACTGTTTGCCTATGCCCCACATATGGGATCGTAGGCACAAATGGGTTAAAGGAACCCAATGTATATATTCCTCTTTTGAAGTAGGGTACCACACTCACTTCATGATGGTTAGATATGATTTGTTCATGCTATGGATTATTATGGATAAGACAAATTATAAATTGATGATACAAATAACAATGTGTTGTAAGAGTTGAAAGTACATCGTCAACACGTTCCGACTTTTTAAGTACAGTGAAGCTCATTTAATATCAATTTGGATAAGACGAAATACTACTTAATACAAAATAATGCTATGAGACAACGTTACTTTTAATTCCTTACCATGTAGTTTGACCCTGTTAATACAAAATTGTTCATCATTCTCACAGTTTGACAAGTGCTCACTAATGCAGACCTACTTAATTTGTTGACAAGTTATCAACTCTGCTGGCATTAAGTATACTTGCTATCGATATGCTTAAAATGAAAAATTAAGTTTTGGGCATGATTTTGTTGAGATCAAGATCAAAAACCTAGTTACAGGATGTCTGATTAAGAATCTAGATGTTTGACACCAGATCAATGCAAATACATAATAACTTGTTAATTACTGTTAACATGTCAGCAAACTATAAGTTGTCATATTCTCGTAATAATGTTTGCTTAACCCTTAGCCCGCCAAATAAATTGTCGTCTGCTATATTTCTCGTCTGCTTCAAGTTTCAAAGTGCTTCAAAGATGCTCAAAATTGCTGAAAATGTTGTCCGAGTGTCAAACAGCTTGGATCCGGATGAGACGCCGAGTTACTCGGCGTCTCATCCGGATCCAAGCTGTTTGCATATGGAGCTATAGTCGTGCATGGCAGGCTAAGGGTTAATAAATGTTCATGATGTTATGCGTTTCCCATACATGTAAATATAAAAGATCTACACTTTTTCCTGAACTTTAAACGTGGAAAGAGTAAATCAATAATTAGAAAGTCGTGTTTCGTAGCCAACCCCTATTTTGTTACTATTCATTTATTTTTGGTTATAATACAAATATATTTCAGATTATCTATTTCTGTTTACCTCTTTTACTAATCAATGTTGCACTCAAAATATGGTAGATCCACATACACATTTAATTATTTTCAAACATATTTAATAAGAAATATTGTTATACGGATAATACGAAATTTGGATAAGACGAACTAAATTGCGAGATTCCTAGACTATCAGTATAATTGATATTCACTCTATCGATTGCACGAACATGCGACTATGAAAGTTACGCCATCCAAATTATCGAGATGATGAGTATGTACAAAACAAGATCTTTCTAAAACAAAGATAGGCATATAGAATGAGCTGAACGCCCGTGTAAAAAAAAATATGGCGTCCGTTAGGGTTATATCTTAAACTATTAAATGTGTTATTATATAGCCAAATATATTTAAGTATTCCAAGTCATATGGTCTAAATATATTGATGAATGGCTTGTATTGAAATAACTGATGCTTTCAGACACATACTACGATACAACATAATTATAATATTAAAATGATGCAATTTGCAATTGGCAATGACCTTAAACGTCACCTTATTGGCCTGGCAATCTTGTAGAGGCAAATGCCGTTTATCTAGTGTTTCAACACAACTGTTTGAAAATTCATTCACGATTTGCAGGAATGTGGAGTGTTTAGATTTCTAAACATTATACATGTATGCTGGATCTGAGACCTTATATGAACGATTGCAAACATCGTAACACAATGTCGGATGACAGCTCTTTGCAATACGCTCTACAACTCAGTTAACAATACAGGCGAAGCAAAGTCTCCAGCAGAGCATACAGCGGCTTAATTAAGTTTCACCATACAGTTAGCACTCGCTGAACACTCAAAGAAGTAGCAATATTGGAGTTAGAGAAATGACAAATTACTGTTGGAAACTGGAGAAACCTATGTGGAAGCTTTCTGTATATTTACCTTCTTTCATCAACCTTTCAGACTTTTTGACATGTATCTTTTACAGTTTCTGTAAGGGCATATTTTAGTACTGTTTGTTTATGTTGGATAGCTAAAGAAAATTGGATTTGTATGAATTTATATAAAATGGCATCTTGCATTTAACCTGGTTTTATTTATATAATTATATTCGTTGTATATTATCTATCACACGTGGAACGTTTAAAATGCATTAATCTATAATTAGACGTTTATTTGTTTTGTGTACATCTTCCATATGAAGAATATGTCTAAATTCACATCAATTATGTGCAAGTAAGTACATCAAACCTTGCCATATATAACGATACTGCATTTAAACACCAACTATATTAATGCCTACGGGACATACTATTTTACCATACCATCTAGGGATACTAAACGTGGTGTCTCGTTTCGTTCGTAGGTCATTGTGATCATGATAACTGGGCTTGATTTCTATTATAGAAGCTTTCGAAAAACCTGTGTGAACGAAATTTCATATACATCAACTTCAGGTATACCATGTTTGTTGTGCGTGTACATTGTAGGATTGTGTAACAATATCAGGACGGTGTTATCTTTGCATTGACCTGTCACCTCCGTTATAGAAAATAAGCATGTTTGGATCAATTTTCTTATGAACATGTCACTACACATCAGCTAGAATATAGAATATGGTGTGTGTGGATGTGTCAGTGTGTATGTATATGGGGATGACGGAGTCTCGGGCACTATCTTCGTGAACTCTTGTTCAGATATATATAGGTACGAGTATAAACTTATCGCTCACGGATACTTCAGTCGAGTTTCTTATATCAATAGACCCATCGGCTTTAATATACTCACGGAATTTAAAAACTGTGCATGGTTAAAATTTATTTCAAATGTACACATTTTCAATTAACTCAGACACGTAAAATGGTTTATACAGCTGATTAAAGTGTGTAGAAGGTATTGGTTACCTTTTTCGTGAAATTTACGTTAATTTTGAGTGTCACAAAACGTTTGTCTATTTTTGCATAAATTGGCCAAAATATTTATCTATAAAGTACACATGTTTTCAATTAACACTGGTTGTTCCGCAGCAAATCATCGGAAAAATAAGTAAGATTTGATTATCAACCATGATGGCTATTCCACGGCTGTCTGAAAATGCGCGTTTACGTTCAGCCAGCATATTAGAGGTTGGAATGAAGAAATAATGATGTCGCAGGCCGATTTGGTCTTCCTCGTAACATCATGTTGTCATTATGAAGATGTATCGACAAATTGGCAATGCTCGTGAGAACCTGCGGCCAAGGATATCGCTATTAACGTAACGTCGACAAGATACGTATTTTTTCCGTTACATATGTGCGTGATCGTTTTCAGTCTTCAAACTTTACGGCTAGGGACATTGGATGAGTTCGTCTAATCACTAGGAGGACAGTGCTGAAAAGATTACGCTTGTTTTGAATCCGTCCGTGACGTCCTACTGTACGTCCCGTTCTGACGTCAAACACGCCATATTGGCATGGCATTGCTCACCCACACGTTGCTCGTGTGCGTTGTCACGGTCTTCCTACAGAACAAACACATCGAGGTCATTGACTGGTCCGCAGTCTCATCCGATCTCACGCTAACTGCGCACGTTTGGGTGAGATTGGGCGTCGTTTGCGACGTCTACCACACCATCCATTGCCATTGGAACAGCTGGCTGATTAATTAGTCACGGTAAAGAATGACATTCCTTAGCGTTGGCAAGGTCCACTCGACGATGATGCCGTGTGCGCTTTGTTGCAAACGGAGGACACATGCGTTATTAATTGTGTGACATGGGTTTTGACCCCTAATGACAAAAAAACGCATTGCAGTACAATCATTATTGACATCACACATTAATGACTCTTATAACACGTTAGATCGGTGTTTAAAATAACACTATAAGACAGTTAATTTACAGCTGGGTTGATATTCCTTTTATTTATAATGCTATTCCCAATGCACAATTTTTAAATTCCGTGAGTATATAAAGAACACCCTTTCCACCCAATCGAAAAACACATCAACACTATATTGGATACCATATCGATAGTTCTATTTGTGTCTGCATTATGGAAAGTGTTCATTTAAGCTCGACTCAATTTCAAAAGCATTTTATCCATGATATGAGGATGTGTGCATTGTAGTTCGTAAGCGCAGAGTTAGCGCACCCGGTTTCTAAAAAGCGTGACAGTGCTGGTTAATTTCAAATATTGTAAACCTAGAGAGATCGCCTAGTATCTGGTTAGGCGGATTATTTGAATGTTCATGGTCTGCTGCACAACGAGTCTGGTAAAGTCATGAAATAACTTATTAATATAGTTATTTCATCCAACACGTGTACGTACATATGGCGTCATTTAATGTACCGGGATACTTTTAACCAAGTGATATATATTGAAAACCGGATCGTTATATCCCGTTAGTGAAAGGTAGTGTGCTAGAAGATGGATTGATTCATTGAATGGTTATTCCACTGAATTGAAAATCAACAGGATATACCTGCATGCAATCACGCCACAAAACGGTGAAACATGTTCATAAAGAACGGCATCAGGCCGTTAAGTTTAACATTTCCTGTATTGATGGTTCAATAAAACCATCCTATTCAGCACATCTTCGATCGGTTCCTTTCGCTTATCAACTTTTAACAAAAACTAACTCATTTCAGCAAAATAGTGTAATGATCAATTTCCTGTCAATCGTTGTTGCAAAGTGCGATCATTTATCAAAATAATGAAGCCAGCACTTTGATATTCCGTCAATCGTATATCCGGATAGATTCTTTTCTGTTTCCGCCCGACCTACCGGCCATCTGTATGTCTATTGGTATATTTAGTGTGAAGTGTGTATGCTCTCTTTACACATCTTATTGCACTCTTATGCAACTTGACCTACTTTGTTATGACAGAATAAAAATTGGCCCGATGCTCCTAATTTGACATTAAGAATATTTCCTACAATTAAAATAGGACTATTATCTAGGACATAGTCATACACCTAGTTACGCTCGTACTTGGTTTCTGATCCAATAATTTCTAAAAGGCCAATGTCTGTTCTAACATGTTTAAGAGAAAAGCTAAATGAGAAATTTGTAACTAATTCAGATATAACATTAAAAAAACATTTGAAAATAACGACATTATTCTTTAATAATAAATCATGATTTGAACATATTTGTTTTTTCACGCATTCAGTAGATTAAAATATCATTAGCTATTAAAAGTTGGTGTGCAATTACAACTGAGTTCCAGTGGTAAATGCTAGCCTATTTTATGCTTCTCTAACAGCATTATGTGTAAACGTATTCACAATATCACTTTTTTTCAACGAAAAAGGAGTCAGAAAAGAAGAGTATAGTGTATGAGGAGTAGTACAGTAAATAAGCTTTCTGCATCACTGTCATTATACTTTACTGTTGTTCCTGAAAGTCGTAATTGTGAATAGTTTTGATTGTAAGGTTGTGGAACAGGGTTTATATTTTATGTACACTGCTCGTCTTTATAGGTGAATATAGGAGATAAGTGTGAGGTTGGGCGCCCCTAAACCCAGGTTTAACCCCCCAGTGGTTGTTAATGGTTTATTTATAATTAATTATTGATTGCTGCTGACCGTACCAAGGCGGGCTCCTATGTTCACTTTGCTTTATGTTTGTCTTGTGTTTTGTTTTCTGTTTGGTGTGTGTGTAGGATTGCGTGCGTGTGTGTGTGTGTGTGTTATGGTATGGCTGTGTGTGTGTGTGTTCTGCTTTAGAGATGGGTGTATTGTTTGTGTTGCGTTTCCTGCTTGAGTCTTCTTTCGTATTTATTTGTCTATTCAATTCAATTGAAATCTTATTGGCATTAAACATATACAGTGGAGAATCTGTTATTCTTTCCCGTTTAAACGCAAACGTACGCAAACGCAAAGCACTAAAACGCAGAAAAGAACAACTTTTGGACAATTCTGATAATTCTTGTTTATCTTGGTGGCAAACAGTTTGGAGCCTGATCAGACGGGCTCCAAACTGTTTGCACTGCAAATAATAGTTTTAGCGTAAACGCGTTTATTGGGAAAGAATAACAGATTCTCCACTGTACATTTCAGAGTTAACAATTCACAACAATCGCATCATCAATATCGCTTGTCTGAACTTTGCACTGTAGTAAAATAAGGAGCAATGACTCACATTCATAATCAACGTATTTTTTAAATTACAAATTGGCTAAAATAACATGTAAATCTCCCAATCAGCTAATTTACCAGCAGGAATTATAACCGTAACACTGACCCAGTGCTCTAAATATGCACAAGGCGTGACTTGCATTTTGGCGTCAGGATTGTCTATATATGCGAGTTTTTTACACTTGTGAAACTAATCCACAGGGGTTTCTCACAGAAACGTTCATCATTCTATCATCCTGAGTGGTGTGCATGAATTAGACATTGATTAATTGGATGTCCGTCTAGGATGTATCCTGTTACCATAGTTTTTTGTAAATTACAAGTGATCGGCTAATTTGGGCAGACGAAGCACCACTGCATATGACAATTCATTGAACATAACGTGTAGGTTACGGTAGATGGCACATAAATCCATTGTGAGTACACACGTATGATATGTTTATTACTGTTTACAATAATGATCAACCACTCTAGCAATACTGATCACCCACTGTGGGCTTTTGCACAATTCCATCGATGGGTCCCCTTTATTCATTTACGTTCAATCCGTTTATCTGGGTCTGAATTATGTGTAAAAGAATAAAACGCTGAATGGGAGGAAATCATAGGAAGGCACTTACAGTGGAATGTCGTAAAATATTTTAAGCTTAGCCCCTTTACTGCCATGACGTCATCAATTTTAAACAATTGTCGTCCGCTTTTATTTCTAAAATTAAATATATAAATAACTTATTTTGACTTAATAAATATAGAAACTAGTGTCAAACAGTTTAAATCCTGAATAGACGCCGCGACACGCGGCGTCTGATCAGGATCAAAACGATTTGCAAATAACTACTGTACTCGGGGTAAGGCAGTGAAGGGGTTAAATGTTATCTGCTTGCTTCTAGATACTGAATTAACATGGCAAGAAATCCCATTTCGTAATACTTAAATATGCTTACATCATGTCTCTGAATGACAATAGAAAGTCTATTGCGTTAAATATACATTTTAATACACGTCCAGTCTATGCTTTATCTTCATTTTGTCTCTTTTAACGCACAGTGTCCTAGTGTGTTTCTATTGACAAACATCTCCATTTTCTTCAAACCAAAAGTGCAACAATCTCGTATATAAAACCCAACTTGGTATAAAACGTGACTATTACAATGTATTGTCTTAACCCTTTGAATCCTAGTCCCGCCAATATGCGTTCTTTTCAAACAATGTCCATGTGAATAGTACAATTGTCCTGTGCAAACAGTGAAGACCCAGATCAGAGGGCTCCGAAAGGAGCCCTCTGATCAGGGTCTTCACTGTTTGTCATAATGCCAAACATTGAAAAGAACAACCCTTAAAGGTCAGAAATGGATTCGACTTAAATGGAAACTGGAATTGTTCATTTAAAGTTTCAGGGAGGAAAGAGTTAAACTGCCACACGTGCCGAATCTCATCGAGGACAAACAGTGTGTATTACTGATTCAGATGGGAAAGTTGACGCCTCGCTGCAGTGGATCAAATACAAGACAATTCAGTCTCTAAGATCTTGCTTCATCTTTGAGCAGAACGACGAAAATCCTACACTTGGCGCCTTATGACCATTCCATGTATCGCTGTGTCGTAAAACATAACTTATTGAAACCTTTACGATGACGTCATCAGCTTTGATAAGCGTTTTCTCAAATTAAAATATTCGGCATTTCGAATTAAAAAATGAATATATTATTGTCAAGCAGTTTCGATGCTGATTGAGCGGCGTTTTATCTGGATTCGATTTGTTGCCAAATAACTTTTGTACAGGGGTACGGCAGTGAGGGGCAGGATAACGCAGTCATTTGTTAGCTTTCTATCAATACATACAATATTACCTAAGTATTCAAAGCTATTTAATGAGGAAATGCTAATTTAGGCCAATGGAATGAGCTTATTAACTCATTTGTAAATGAACTAGGGATGTTGGTCACTATTTCAACAGAACTGCAAGCAAATCGTACCTATGCTATATCTCCTGGAACAATGCGCAGTAAGATACGACAGTCATGTTTGGTTCGAATATATTGACATGGATATTACATTATCATTCTTGCAATTCTACTTCTTAATTATACGATATTCAGTGTATAACTTTTTATTTATATCTCTACATGTAGTACAATGTTTCCAAATGTATACATCTCGATATTGACAGCTATAGGAATGAAAAAACTGTGCACCATTTTGCTAACACATGGTGATAATGAGCATCGAGCCAATATATAAATATAAGATTGAAGTTGGCGTGACATTCAAATTGTCAACTCGAACAACAGAATGTAAACCCGTGGCGAAGACGAGGACGACATTCTTTTGTTCTAATGTATTATTGAATATAATATTGTTTCTATTACAGGAAGCTTATCAACCCTAGTTTTCGAATCGTCTCATTTTTTTTTACTCAAACAAGAAGCAAAGTGATCTTGGTAATACAGAATAACGATGTCGCACAGCAACAGAATGTTGCATAGCTCAGACAGCATTGTCAAAGCGCGACAATGACGTTTTTTATAGATGTAAAGAAAAATATGCCAAATGTTACATGTTAGTCCATGGAAAGTTTACAGTTTAACTCAAAGCGAAGAGTACTAGTATTAGTTATATACAGTAAGATATGCAGCACAAAACAGAAGTGACACGTGGTCAGATCATGTCATTGTTATGACTGTAATGGTTTCACTAAATATCGTAACGTATTGCATATAATATTTCTTAAGGCTATATGATATCAATATATTTCATGTACTATATTATAATCAACAATACTTGTTTGTAGTTTATGCACGACACTTTTATCAATGCATGTATATACATTATAAGATTTATACCGTATGATGTTAGTAACAGTCCGTATCTAAATATAGCCATTTGATTCGAAATCGTTTCGAACAACAGTATTACAAATAACAATGTGATGAGTTATAAAGATTATTTATTGATAATTCAAATTTAGAATGAACCGATGAGCATTTTACATCAGCAATGATTTAACGTTCATTTGCTTCAATCACATTATGGTTCTTGTCAACCGTCAACTCAACAAGCGGACCTTTATCGCCATTTGAACCAGATAAGACGTCGAGTAACACATACTTATTTGACATACACTTATTTAACATTCAAATATAAGATCGTAAAGTTAACAATGCATAAGATAAAACTTTCAATGTCGATCGCAGAGTTTCTTTAACCCATTTGTGCCCACGATCCCATATATGGGACATAGGCAAACAGAGTAGATTCTGATCAGACGCCGCATTTTGCGGCGTTTGATCAGAGTCTACACTATTTGCTGATAGGAATTTCAATATAAAACAAACTATGATTTGGGATTTTGACAAGGCATCCCTTTGATAATAAATGGAGTAATCCAATATATAAACATGGAAGAATCCACTGGGTATTAATGGGTTAAAGGATACTATGGAATGATAAGGTTCAAGAAAAAACTCATAGAAAATTCATAGAAAATAATGATATATTATAGTTTTCAATGTACAAAACCACAAGACAGTGTCTGCAGTATCTGACACATCTTGTAAATGAGCTGTTTATATCTACAAAAGCATCTCGTTTCCTTTCAGTCGATTGATAGGGAAAGGTCTATGCAGTAGAGAACTTCAGTCTATATCTCGAACTCGCTTAAATCGAACTATCCGATAGTTCGACACATGAACTGCATTATTTCATGCTCGGTTCAGTCGAACATACCCATATTTCAAAGTTAAAATTAGCCACGTTTTAACTTTGAAATACGGGTATGTTCGACTTAATCGAGTTCGAAATATCGAAGTTCGACTGTATAAGGATAGACCTTTGTAGTAGAGAACTATGGCCCATAGCGATGAACATTGATTAGTGCACCCTTCGTTGCCTCTCAACAATCAACCGTTTGTCCTCTAAGTCTGTTTAGAGTGACCAGAAGTTTAAGTACCCTTTGTATCCTATAAAGTGATATTCAAGTGATTATCATGCATATATGAAATCAATAAAAAATATATAAATACCTTAAGTATATGATATACCTTAAAATATCCATATTTCTCGTGTTGAAATATTGCAATAAAATTAAAACAACTTTACGAGTATTTTAACAGACTGTATCACATGTTTAACCATTGCAGTTCAAAAACAAATAAAAGCAAACTGAAAGTTCTTTTCTTACAATCCAATACATGTGCACTATACTGATCAATATAATTGGATATTTGACTGTCTCTGACCTTTTCATTTAAAGCTGTAAGACATAATAAGCAAGTGTCTTAAGTATAAGTATTTTTTATATCTTTGTTTGGGCTTCAGTTCATGTACTATAAATGTGTTTGATTCCGGTGTGCATTTGAGTATATTTACATTCACCCTGTAAAGTCTTTATGTAATCCTATTAAAAATATGCAGTACATCTGCCGATGAACCTACACTTCCAAACTGGTTTTAGCCAGTTCGGATTTCCCCCGTGCTATTTGTGGACTTCTTCAAATAGACTACATCGGGCACTTAACACTAAGCTCCCATTGGTCGACGGTCATATGAGTGATACAGACTCATAGGTCGTTGCCATCGCGTTGCTATGTGTGTAAATGGGTTAAGAAAACAACTGCGACCTGTATTTTTAGAATGCACTGTTATTTGTTTGCCTTGTAAGTCTTTTCCATTCACAGAGAGAAAGTTAACTGGAAAAAATCCTGAATTTTTAATACAGTTACAGTACATGTAATTTGGACTACTTTCTCACCATATTTAGAAACTGGAATGGCTATTACATCGACATTACATCTATCAAACCTCTTTGACCGGTATATGATAAATTCTTATACAGAAAAACAAATCTGGCCAATAAACACATTAAATTGACAAGACATAAAATATAAATATAAATATAAGGAATAAACAGCATATTTTTGACGTTCATGAAGGTATGACTACATTAGCTTCGCAGGGGGTAAATTTCGTAAACGCCCGAAGGGCGTTTACGTTTACTTTACCCCCCGAAGCTAATGTAGTCACATATTTTTGACGTTCATGACGGTATGATTACATTAGCTTCGCAGGGGGTAAATTTCGTAAACGCCCGAAGGGCGTTTACGTTTACTTAACCCCCGAAGCTAATGTAGTCATATCGTCATGAGCGGCAAAGAGATGTTGTTTATTCCTATAGTAAATGCCTTTTAAAAGGCCCCATAAAACTTTTTTTGTAAATGAAACATTGTACACTAGCATAAAATATATGGTTTGACGTATCATGCCTACTAGTTCGATTTTATACATGCTTCCTGTACAGTCAAACTAGTCTGCATTAGGTAGCCCGTGACGTATCCTTGCTGCTTTAACTTATAATATAAAATAAGTGTTCACGTAATATAAGACTGACTGTATATCTAAATCAGGAACTATGTAGAAACGCATCTCGCTAACTTTAGAACTCACTTAAAGAACGCGCCCTGAACTGAAGTAAGGATAGCAAACAGTAATTGGTGACTGATTCAGTTCATTAATACTGTCTTAAAAACCTTCTACATAGACTTCTACACATAGTGGCGTGTACACCTTACAGTTGATGCCCCTAAATGCATCTGGATTGAGATTTCAGATATCTAGTGAAGGGATAAGCATTAAACCTTGCTTTGATAAAGTTATCGTCGTGCTTAAAGTGCATGTTTTTCAATTTGAAACCCATTTGTATGACCTACCTTTTACTCATACAGTACTGAACCTTATTTAATTAACAAGTGTTGCGATTCGCTTGCAATTCGATGGCAATTCGATCGTAATTCACTTGCGATTCAAAATAGTAACTTTAACCTCGGGTAAGTTGGCCTGAATGGCGCAACTCACAAATATTCGCAAATATGCCTTTGTCAATGTTTTCGATTCCATTTTAGTCACAGCCGCTTCGGAAAAATCGCGTCAAAGTATTCAAACGTAATATTTGTCTTTTGAAGCACCCGATTCGATGGCAATTCGATGGCAATTCTCTTGCGATTCGCTTGCGATTATCAATTTAATTTAATAATGTTCAGTACTGTATGCATGAATGATAAACTCCGGTTTTTTACATTCTCATTTGCACACTTTTGTAATAAACGCGCACTTGACTCTCGTCTGTATCAAGTTTTTGTATAGGAACTATTACATGCACTTTTCAGAGCTAACTGCTAATATATTTTACGATAAAGAAAATACGAGGTACAGTCAAATATTTCCAGTCATCCTCAATTCTTAGATTCTCATTGGCTGAAACTGCTCATGTGACGAATATTTACGAAACCGTACACATTGATCTATCCGGGTAGTACGGAAGGTAAACGTAGTACGTCACTCATAAGAACCCCTCCCACATCCCCTCTGATCGATTCATGTAAACAAACTCTATTTTTCTATTATTCAAGCAATGGTTTTCAAAGAAATGAAAAGAATCTTCGTTGAAAACTGTCTTAAATCTACCAGTACATGGCATACTATATATGTATGCTACTGTCTTGCTTCCATTGTTTTTCCCCGATTACCCCACCTGCCTCGTCGGCAACACCAATGTAATAAAAAAGACGTGAGGTTAACCCAACAGTGTAAAGTACAAGACCGAGACTGGAAATAAACTCGTAACACAGCATTCGTTGTATAGACCTGTATAAAGGTTTACAATACCGTTTTTCTTCGCGCTTCGCGCTCAGGAAATACGGAATCCTAAACCGTCATACAAGCCCGTACACCCTGCCGAAAGACCGTGTAACTAATAATATGCCGGGACTGAGCATTTAAAACTTTTTTTTACGTCTGATCGGGTTTTTTGCAGACATATAAAGCATATCAAATGTAGTATTGACTTTGTTCTTTTTATTAATTTCACACCAGTATTTAATTTCAAAAACGTTACCGTTTGCACTGTAGAAGCCGGGCATCTTTTAAAATTGGCTGTGAGAATATCATTTACATGTAGCTACGCCACTCTATCATTATTTGCCTCATGCCGTTAAGTTCTGATCACGTGAGGCCTCTAGAATAAAACTTACTCGTTAAACTCAAGTTTTACCCATTACCCCATAACATGATTCTAGTTTTGAAGACAGTTAACCACTTAAAGCAGATTGAACGTAAAGCATAATGCGCCATAAGGCGCATTCTGATTTACTTTCGGCCTGTTTTAAGCTTTAACCGTTTAGAATCTAAGATATATTTCTTATGGTGTCTATTTTGTTTCTGTATAAATTGGTACTATTTTTTATAGTGAGATAATATATTAAAGGCATAAAATGTGTTTTTATGGGGTGATGGGTTAATCCTAACCACTCGAATTCGCTTAACCCTTATCGTACTTAACGCGGTCGCGCCGTCTGATCTAGGTACAAACTGTTTTCTACTAAAACTCAATGTTTCTTCAATTAAAAAACAACATAAAAACCATATTTGTTTTTCGCCTTCGATAATATTCGACAATCCAGCATGATAAGAATTAAGTCGGAAATTCCCATGATCTAACTCAATAGCATATGCAGCATTCATTGCAAATTTGCGATAGCGTAAAGAAGATATGACAAAAGCTCACATATATGTTTTAATTATAGAAACTTCTCAGAACAAATCCATCTACTAACAAATGTTTGTGGGTTCCCGCTAATACAGAACAAATGAGTAGTGCCAATATAAAAGCTTCCTGGATTTTTCAATATAAGCTGATAAATTGCAATTCCGTGGCTCATAATACTATACCCTACTGGAGGTGGCGAGACATACAACTAATATCCGTAAGGGAAAATGGATGATTTTCTCATTTTTCTCATCAATCAACACCGTTTGTCATTTTATTTTCTGAGCTTCTATCAGTCAGTTCATCAAAGACCTGAGACTAATAGATCGCCGTAGAAGACTGAGATATATATACAATTATTGAGTCGGTATTTAGTAGTACTAATACGATACTTCGAGTTCCAACGGATATTGTTTTATTTGTAAAGGACGAGATAGATACGTCCAGTGGATGAATCCTTAAAATGAATATTAAACTGATTAAATCATAAACTACATGCATAATGTATAATGACTTATTGACAAACGCCAATCTATATAATCAAAAGTGCAATGTATGCGCACTTGTAAACAGCTGATTTTCTTATCACACTCAACTAGACTTTTTCTTTAGTTACAATGATACCAATCTACATTTGAGATTTAAGAACACGATACTATGATAATGACTAATATGTATTTAGGCTTCGCCTATGGACGGAAAAAAGCAAAATTGTACTAATGAGTAAAACTTAATGCGTCTTGATTGTGACAATATTGTGGTACTTTTACCTAGAGTTTTCATAAATTACCATCTAAGATATGACATTGTGACCTGCTTTACGATCCATATTCAAAGTGGAGCTATATAAGTCTTCAAGATAATTATCCTGAGCAAATATGATTTTGATAGGGGTAAATCTATATATGGCCGCTAGATGGACAACAGACATCTACTGATCACTATAGTTTACTTGAAAAGTCTCGGGTGAACTAATAAAAATAGGATGACGAACAAGAATGGTGTCACAGAAAGTGACAAATGCCCCCGATGGCCGAGGTTTTTGTCACTGCAATGTATTCATTTGGCTTTCAAATAAAATCATACAGCAGGCTATAGTTGTACTCCTTGTTGTTGCAATATATAAAGAAAAACGCTTGTTCTAGCTTATTCAAATGCATCATCACCATAGTATCACGACGTCATATGATGTCATGATGACGTCGTCGTCATAACAAGGTTTGTCAAATGTCATAATGAGGACTTATTTCTCAATTAAAGAAATGATCACATGATCAAAGAGTTATGGCCAGTTAGGATGAGTTACCTCCCTTCCTATTCACTTGAAATAATAAAGGATGAGTTATCTCCCTTTTCACCGGATTTAACCTCTAAATGACCTTGACCTTTGCAGGACATGACCCAAGTTGTACTGACCTCAAGAGCTTCTTGAGGTGAGTACACATACAAAATACAAGAGGGCCTGACAACTCTGGACCTATTGATCCGATTTCAACCATAATCACACTTATTCGAACTCTTGTGGTCATATACAATCTGAGCAAGTTTGAGATAGATTGGATAAAATTGTGGCCTCTAGAGTGTAAAACTGTTAAATATGGCATTTTCAGCAATTCAAAGGTAGATAACTCTAAACCGATTGATCTGATTTCAACCATAATCGAACTCATTTGAACTCTTATGGTCATTTACAATCTGAGCAAGTTTCAGATTGATTGGATAAAAATTGTGGCCTCTAGAGTGTAAACACCCTTAAATATGGAATTTTCAGCAATTCAAAGGTAGATAACTCCACATATTAGTCTGATTTCAACCAAAATCGAACTCATCTAAACTCTTATAGTCATATACAATCTGAGCAAGTTTAAGAAAGAATGGAGAAAAACGGTGGCCTCTAGAGTGTAAACACTGTTAAATATGGCATTTTCAGCAATTCAAAGGTAGATAACTCTTGATCTATTAATCCGATTTCAACCATAATTAAACTCGTTCAAACTCTTATGGTAATATACAATCTGGGCAAGTTTAAGAAAGATAGGATAAACAATGTGGCCTCTAGAGTGTAAACACTGTTAAATATGGCATTTTCAGCAATTCAAAGGTCGATAACTCTTGACCTATTCGTCCAATATCAACCATAAATGAACTCATTCGAACTCTTGTGGTCATATACAATCTGAGCAAGTTTGAGAAAGATTGGATCAATAGTCAGGGTCTACAATCTCGTGACGTCATTGGGGCTGAAGGGGAGCTGAAAGTGCTCGATTCAAGTAAGTATTTTGCCGATTTCTTTGTTAATACTGGGCCGATCTTGACCAAATATAGATGGTACCACCCGCCTTACTGAGATATATCTCCGAAAAATACTCTCATGCGGCGAAATCCTTTATTTCAAACGCAATTTTGTACCAACCTCCGCGGATTACCGGCGTTGAGATGGGGCGTTGGGGAGAAAAACCTGCGAGTTGTATTGAAATGCACTTTAGGGGCACTTTTTCACCAATAAGATAACACTTTCTAAATGAAAAAATGTATACTTTACTGTTGCAAGCGTATTTTGACTGAAAATGGTGTTTTCGTTTGTGCAATCGAACATTTATGAATTGCGGTCGTTGGGGAGAAGGGGTCGTTGGGGAGGAAAACGCAACAACACTGGACTTCGTCTTGAGTTTGTGTTATCGGATATACATTATATAGCCCCAATATAGTTTATTATACGCTTATGATTGATAAGATACTAGTTGAGTGATTAAATAAAATTTAAATCAATATCGTAGCTTTATTTTATCCCCCTTCCTGAGTCTAAAATTGTGTAATAGTTTGGAGTCCCTGCTGTTCCCTCATATCGTTTTAATGGTATCTTAATCATGTAATGTTCGAAACAAATGTTAAACAAATGTGCGATTGAGTTTTATTTTTTCAGATGTCACCCACACCATATCTAACGTTGTGTTGGTCTTCTCTTGATAATACATGCAGTTGTATTTGCAAAACTGTGTGCTAACTTCGACAATTTTATTCGTAAATCATTAGTCCCTGAAAATTTACAGAAATTATGAACACCTGATGACTATTTATTAGCTAAAATTATACTTTAAATCATCCGAATCGCATATTTTATGTGTCAGCACGAAGAAAAATGTTTATACTTGGATCTCACATAGGCAAATAAAGTATACCCTGATCATACAGCTCCCGAGGAGCTGTTTGATCCGGTTATACTTTATCTGCAAAAGACGACCAAAGTCGTCACTAGGGCTGATTGTGTTAATCTCGATCATCTGTAGGTAGTATAGTTCTATCTAATTTGGATCTACATAGATTTTGATAAATCACCAATGCATGAGTGATGAAATTGTTGTACGTTTATTACATTTATGATAAGTATTATTAAAGAACAGCCGAATTATTACTTCAATTTGTTCAGTTCAAGAGTGTCTATCTATAGTCTCAAATATAATGTTAAAAGTTCAGTCAGTAAAGGATTAAATGTTCACTATCGAACGGAAATTGCCGGGACTTTCCGACAAACCTCTATGAGATATGCGGAAATTGCCGATAATTTCTTATGATTTCCGAACGAGTGCATGGCACCGCAGTTCACGGGCAGAACGGGTATTCAGAATTTTCATTGGCTATCGTAAATTTACGAAGATGGTCGTGGTGACCCAGTTTCGTGTATCTACGCAATGATAGTCTCCTATTCTTAGATTTACGCTAATTGGTCTTCTCGCTAATCATCGTTTAATTCCGGAAGATTGACCTAATTTATAGGTCCGCCCACTGGACTCATGCGATGATGTAATGTTACAACCACCAGATACAGTGGAACGTCTTTACGCATGAAACCTTTTTTATTTATTAATTTATGTCATCTTTTATCTCTTTTTTCAAATTAGGATCACTTATTTTACCGATTGAAGTAGCTCGAAATCTAGATCGAAATATTTCGTCTCAATGTGGGCTTTTCGACAGTCGCATGGGATTCAGTCCTATTCCACAAATGACGTCACACATCTTATCCGATTCATATAATTTACGGGAAAGTGCACCTAGCCAAAAATCAGTCACTGAATGTAAAACATTAACTAGATCTGTCCAAATACTGAGTGGTCTTGTATCCTCAAACCGATTAAAGCCAAATCGCCTGAACATAGGAAAGAACTCACTCATATGGGTTCTACCTGGCATGCTGTTTTGCAAATTAGGCTACAACTACATCTAGATAGCTAGTTCTAGTTGAATTAATATCAATATCGGTATCAAATTCTGGCGTTGATTTAAAAATCATTTCTATGAAAGTGTGAGTATGAGTGGGAGACAGATATTTGCAGGACATTTCTGGATTGCGATTGTTGTCTTCAGGTAAGGATGTAGGGTGTTGGGGGTAACATGGGGGAAGGGGGTAGATCTAGGTTTTCTGATTTGTTAAGGTAACAAAACAAAGACAAAAACGTTGTTAATGTAAATTTGATTCATGCACTTTAAAAACATAAAATTTAATCATTTTGGGTGCAGCAGACCTTTTGTGTTTGGGTTGGGGATCCTGTGAAACACTCTGGATCACGAGCTTTTTTTGTTTTTGTATTTTGTCCTCATGATTTTAGGCAGGAGACGAGACGCAGATACTGTGCGACACTAAATACGCCGTTTCTCTAACAAGTACTCCAGTGTTGTTGTGTTTTCCTCCCCAACGACCCCTTCTCCCCAACGACCGCAATTCATAAATGTTCGATTGCACAAACGAAAACACCATTTTCAGTCAAAATACGCTTGCAACAGTAAAGTATACATTTTTTCATTTAGAAAGTGTTATCTTATTGGTGAAAAAGTGCCCCTAAAGTGCATTTCAATACAACTCGCAGGTTTTTCTCCCCAACGCCCCATCTCAACGCCGGTAATCCGCGGAGGTTGGTACAAAATTGCGTTTGAAATAAAGGATTTCGCCGCATGAGAGTATTTTTCGGAGATATATCTCAGTAAGGCGGGTGGTACCATCTATATTTGGTCAAGATCGGCCCAGTATTAACAAAGAAATCGGCAAAATACTTACTTGAATCGAGCACTTTCAGCTCCCCTTCAGCCCCAATGACGTCACGAGATTGTAGACCCTGAATAGTGTGGCTTCTACAGTGTTGACACTAAAATTGTTGACAACGAACGACGGACATTCAAGTATTGCAAAAGCTCACCCTGAGCTAGCTCAGGTGAGCTAACAAAGTCTCTATCCCATGTTATTCAAAAGTTATGGCCAAGATTAAAGTTGTGTGCAGACAAACAGACAGACAGACCAAAAACAAATATACCCCAACTAAGTCGTGCGGGGGCATAAAAATGATGCAAAATACAGCAATGCTGTGTGGTCAAAACTTGCATTCTGTTGCAGTATAACAGAGACCATACATTCACCCTTTCCTCCACAGAAGTGCCTACAGCACCTCTACATACACCTCAGTATAAGGATATTAAATGAGTACTTGCTACCTAGTGACTGTTTTAAACACATGAGGTAGTTCAAAGCAAGATAAAAGTAAAGCAAAATGCTCTGAAAGGAGCTCCCTGCAAAAAGTTTCTTTCATCTTACTTTAAGCAGTCAGTGTTTTTGACATAGTTTGATATAGGGGATTTGCACTTTTTGCTATGGCGGAAAGGGGTAAAGCAAGGTGAAAGTAATCAAAAAGCACCTAAGGGGCTTTGTGCTTTACTTTTATCTAAATATTCTTGCATAATGCAGTCACTTGACAAGTTGTCTTGCACACCAACAATTGGACCTCATGTAGTGGTTGTATTAAATATGTTTTACTGTAAATGAGACAATTGTTGGCATCGAGATTCAAAATAAGTGTGTCAGAGAGGGAAATATCACATTGACAAAAAGAAAAACATGATCTTGTTAAAATTAAGGTTCTCTAGGGCTTTCAATTCTGATTTTTTTACTGGCACTTTAGGACTTATTTATAAACACAACAGGAAAATTATTTCGATATGTACATTTAATTTGCTTTTTATTATTTCATCAGTTCTGATAATACACAGCAGTAAAAAAGAAAACAACACTAAAGTTACGTTTCAATTTCATATATAGATAATTACAGCTTTTAGAGACTATATTAAATCATTTGTCACAAATTACGATAGCATAGTTTTTCTTTTAAATAATTAACATGGATACAGGGCTCCACATAAGGGGAGTACTTCAAGAACTTAAATCTTTATGTCTGCATTAAACCATATGGTGTGACTACCCATTAGAAATGGTTCAAAGAGACACTTTTAATGATTAGTTAAAACACACCAAAGGATTTGGTGCTGACATGGAATTTGATCCATTTTAATTTATCCACCGCTCTGATCAGTTCATATATTTATTACTCAAATTCAGCACATAATTAGGTTGTTCTATTTTGAAAAAAAATCAGTTTTAATTTGCATCACATTCTCTGACTATCTGTATGAAAGTCCATCTTGGATAGAAAACTGCTGAATGTCATGGTTGAAGGCTTGTCCTACATTGTTTACCACTTCAGGCAGGGAAACATTCCAAACATTGCACTGCTTATGAAACTCCATAAAGGCTATGCTGATTCTGCAAAAGATAATACATTAATAATTTATTGTTATGTATAAGGCACTCTACAGGCCTCAAACATCTCAGGGCTTTTGTGTTGTTGTTTTCTTTTATAATTTTTGTACGACTTAACATATTGACCAAATAGCAGGTTTTATTCCGCACAGTGACACTAGTGGTCTCTAACAATTTCCTGCTTTAGCATTTAGTTACTTGTGCAAAAGCAGGAGGTTATGTTGAAGTTTCTTTAACTATTCTTTATAAAGCATAAGCTGAAATTTGGAGGCAATGTTAAGTATTATTTGGATTTATGGAAACATGTGAATAAGGCATGGTTTTGGCTAAGTTTTACTTTCCCATGAATTTTTCAGCATGTCTGGTATATGTATTCAATCAATGGAGCTAAAGCCAAATCAGAATGATAATAAATTAATGTTGACATAGTTCTACTCATACAAGGCTACAGATAACTGAAAATGAATTCTTTATGTCTACATTAAACCCAGTGGTGTGACTACTTATTAGAATCCTGTTCTCAAGACAACTCTAATGAATGGTAACACCACAGGCGTTGGTGCTGACATGAAGAAAAGCTGCATTTAGTCTGATTACTCCAACTTATGTGGAGCACTGACTCCGTGACTCGTAATCATAAATCAGATTTCATGGACTGAAATGGAAATCATTATACTGTTAGTGTCAGTACTGTACACATTACTGGCTTATTTTTCAATCTAAAGCCCCACACACATTACCTTTAACTTGTCTTTCAAATGTTTTCTTTCGAATATTTACTATATACTGTACTTTGTAGGCTCTCTAAATCATAACATGATAATATACGAAAATATTTTGCATTTAAAGGAGATTCAGCTTTTAAAGGAAAAATAGGCAGAATTTAGCATTGGCCATAACTTTGTGACTTCACGTGATAGAGATTTCATTTTGGCATGTGCATTAAAGAATCTCTTGAGAACAGTACAACTTGGGTTAAGTCAGACAAAGGTCAAGGCCATGTAGATGTCATCTAAAGGTCACATAGGGTGAACTTGACATAGGCCGCAACTTTGCAGCTACATTTGATAGATACTTCATATTTTGCATGTGAGTCTACACTGTTTGTCAAGGCAGTTTGTAGCTGGTTCAAGTACTTGAAGGTACAACCCTTAACAATTCTTATACATTACACATAGTCTACACCAAATAGCTACATGCTCAGTATTGTATGATAAATTTCAATAAACATCTATTTTACCTAACAGAATTAGAATCTGACTTCTGAGTGTCAAACAGAGTAGATCCAGATCAGGTCCCGCATTAGTGGTGCCTTATCTGTATCAAAACTGTTTGCAAGTCCCAGATGAGTAGCATGTTTTTTCACCATATCGCAATTTCAATTAAGGCTAACCTCAGCTGACTGGTGGGTGTTTTTTATTTTACTTTTTCTAAATTTATGTAATTTCTTAATGAAAGAAGCAATAATTTACCTATTTTATGGCTGTTGAATTCCCCTTGAAAGGTCTGGTACCACGTTGGTGTGATGTTACCATGGCTTTCATCTCAATCAATGAGACATCCTGTCCTGAAACATCATCATCTCTCCATCCCTCATCATACATCCATGCTATATGACCCATTTTGTATTTAGGTGCCATAAAATCTGACTCATCCATGGGATCCATCCATACCATATTACCATTGCCCCTGTTGAAATAATTAAAAAATATGTGTAAGTTTTCAGGATAAACAACCAACATAAATCAAAGAGTGAAGGTCTTGACTCTTGAGAGTTGGCAAGGATGAGGTTTTGCAATTAAGTAAACCACTCTGTAGACACAACTGAGGCTACAGTAATCATTATTGTATACAGCAGGTGGTCACTTAAAGAAAGATGAAAGAAAAGCAGAGAGCATTTAAAGATGTTTTCTGCTTTAGTTCCACTGTTCTGTAAGTTGTTAGATATTTTTTATTCCATCAATAAGTATTGTTTAGTCCTGGTTATAGACTAAGAGGGATATACATCAAATGATTACGCGGAAGGTACATTTTGCATCGAGATGATCTAATGCTTGATTCACAGGGGTAAAGAATTTTAAATGTAGCCAGTGTCAAATGTTATCTTTAAAAGGCAGTTGAATTGCACTTAATTCTTTCATGGCTGATGAGAATATTTTAAGATAGATCTATTATTTTTATTTTGTAATTTTTTGATTACATGTCTATCTATCTATCTATCCATACTGCAGCCCCCTCGTATTGAGTATTATGTGCAGCTGCGCGTCTGAGCAAATTAGTAACAAGAGCCACATGCGGCCCTTAATCGCTCACCTGGTACCTATGGTTATGGTCATGGTAATGGACCAGTAATGGTTAAGTTTTCAATATAAGCCATCATCGGTAAATTCACCCCCACCCACGGGTGGTTATGTTTGAGCTAGGAAGATTATTTAAAGTAAACTGGCAAAGGGCCACATATGAATCATTATTTATTTAAAAATATTCTTAAATGACACCAACAGTTTCAGGGAAAAGATTTTTAAAGATTTTCTATACAGAAATATAAGGAAAACTTGCCCCACCCACTGGCAGCCATGTTTTTTTAGATTACAAAATGATTTTAAGAAATCTGATAGATTTATTAATGGATCATTTGTGTAAAGTTATTTTCAATTTGGACCAGTAGTTTCACAGAAGTTTTTACTATACAGTAACATATGGAAAATGTGCCCCACCTACAGGGGGCCATATTTTTTATATATCAGAATTATTTTAAGAAATCTTGTAGAGAGTCGCCCATGAATCATTTGTGTGAAATTACTTTCAAATCGGATCATCGATTGCAGACAAGAAGATTTTTTAAAGTTTTCACTATATAGCCATATAAGGAAAATCTGCCCCACCCACTAGCGGCCATGTTTTTTAAGATAGGAAAATTATTTTTAAAAATCTGATAAACGGTCACCAATGGCACATTTGGGTAAATTATTTTCAATTCGGACCAGTAGTTTTTGACAAGAAGATTTTTAAAGTTTTTTCAATTGGTTGCCATGGCAACAACAATTTCATTTGGATGACCTATATTTGAAGAAATCTGAGAGAGTACCCTACAAGGAACAATCCTATGAAGTTTTGAAGAAATTGGTCCAGTAGTTTCCAAGAAGATCATTAACAAAAAGTTTGACGACGGACAGACTGCCGGATATACCCACAATCTCCATTTAAGTGGCCATTGCCTTCTTTATTTTATCTCTTTTATGTGGTTAAAATGTGTGTGGTAAGCCACATAATTGAAATCTAACTTTGTTATAGAATGATCTGGAGGCTAACCCTACCCCTAACCCTATGTCCCACAACTGGCCAGGTCACAAGAAATGGCCAGGTTAATGTTACAAGAAACTGCCAGATTAATGTTTTTTCATTTACGTGCCTAGTTATTTTAGACAATTTTAGCCACTTTACTATCATTTTGTGAGCACGGACAGACGACGACGGACACAGGGCGATCACAATAGCTCACATTGGCACTTCTTGCTAGGTGAGCTTAAAAGTGTGAATAAAAAAGTTTAATTAACAGTTGCGCCACCATGTTTATTTACTAATTCAAGGGTTACGAGGGTACAAACGATTTATGTACGAATCGAAATAACACAAGCAAAAGTTTACTAATTAACTCAAATGCATCAATTTTACCGCATATAAAAATAAGATTTAACTGCTCAGATGTAAGCTGCTTTATTTGATACATTAAGTATCGGAAAATGTTGGTTTATTGATGAGAAATTAATTCGGGACTGTTCGCTTATTTTTGTAAACTCATTTGGTCACCATTTTGTTTTTCTTGTTTGTGTTGGCTAACTACCCATGAGACCATTCGTGCCATTCGCAATCGATATCATGCAAACAGTCTTGTTTTAGTTAAATTGTTATGTTTTTTATGCAATTGATGCAATCAATACGGTAACTGAACACGCTACAGGTTAATGTCACAATAAAATTCCAGATTAATGTAGGTCCAAGCTGCCGAGTCAAGCCAAAAACTTTAAATACTGGCATTAAAGGCTCCCCTCCTTGGCGCTCAGGATTACAGGGATAGTATTTTGACTGGTTTGACGGTCTCCAGATAAAGTGACGGGCCGGGCACAGTCCCTGGTGCATATCATAACTGCCCTACTCATAATTCATCATGGAGAAAACAATAGAAAAAAGTGTATCCTCTGTAAAAAAGTTGTTTACATTAATTATTTTTTCGACTTCTAACATGAAATCTGCACTCTGAAATTCATCTCGCATCAAGAAAATCATGTGGGAGTTAGCAAGTATTAAATTCAGAGTGATACTGATTACTCATCAGTGTCAGTTTAAAAAAGGAAGACTTCATATAAATACGGATTTTCCCCTACAGATTCAAAGATGGCATTTAATTGTCTTTGACCGGGAGCCGAACTGTCATTTTTATGAGTCGATGAAAACAACAAACGGCATGATTTAACAGTAAAATAAACCCTAAATCGTTGTTGTTAAACTACCCGCTGCCAAGTCTGTAACCATCCGAATACAGTCATGAGTTCAGTAAAGAAATCGATGGCCATCTTCGGCCATAATGATTCAATGATTGGCTCTAAAATAGTCAGAGTGGAGAAAACGGTATTCTTCCATTCAAACGAAACGCATTGCAATGAAATATAGAAAATGACAACTTTTTGACAACTCCGACTACCAGTTTTAAATTGAGTGGCAAACAGTTTGGAGGCTGATCAGACGCCCGGTTACCAAGTCCAAACTGTTTGCAATGATGAATGAAAACAAAAGTTAAAGTGTAATGTAACTGGGGTTATTTGGAAAGAAAAATGTAGATCTAGTGTACTCTGCAAAAATTGCTAACCTAAACAGCAAACAGTGGTAATTGATCAATTGAATACCTACAGCATGCAGTACTGTACAGCAAAGCTGCCATTTCTCCGGATTTTTCCCCAGTTCATGGTAGCTTAAAGCGACTCGCAACCAGATGGTGCATTAAAAATAGTAATTTGTAAATATGTGTCAAACGCTTATATAAATGGTAAAGAATTAGTTTAGGATAAGAAATTCTGTTTAAAAAAAATGTATTTCAATAAAAAAAAATATTGGTCTCTGGTGGGATTCGAACCCGGGGCCCGGCATTGGCGGACAGAAGGCAAAATAGGGGAAACCGCTTAGACCAATGGACCACGGAACTATCCGTTTATCTCGGATCGATTCAACGTATTTCAATGTGTAGCGATCGAAAGTGCATACAACTTCGTAATTCGGCTCGTGTTTATGTCTGAGCCCGTGTAGAAAGCAACAACAACAACTATTTCTCTATTTCTATTTCTATTTATTACTTCTCCGCCATCAATTCTGATGATTATGAGAAGGGGCACTTTTTAGGTGCACCATTGGTACACCTGACACCGACGAACCAGTCGTAATGCTAACCCGAAATCCTGAGCGCCAAGGAGGGAAGCCATTACTACCAATTTTCAAGTCTTTGGTTTGACCCGGCCGGGGATTGAACCCGCAACCTCCCGCACTGCAAGCGGACGCTCTACCACTGAGCTATACAGGCGGTCTACTAGTCGGTATAGAAAAACGATGGAAAATATCTAAAAATCTAAGATTCGGTGACGATTCTTGAGACTTTTTTTGGACTGATCATATTTTTTTAATGTCAGAAGCCAAATAATGCCACAAATTTGCTTTTATTTGAGTATTTTATTTTGACAAGTACACCATCCGGTTGCGAGTCCCTTTAAAGCAGGCTGAAAGTAAAGCAGAATGCGCCCTAAGGCATATTCTGCTTTACTTACATCCTGCTTCAAGTAGTCGCATGTCAACAAAACAAGAAAAAAGGCTATGGGGGTAACGGTACGACTCGTAAAATCGCACTTGAAAAATGCAAATTGGGAAATCTTAGGATGTTTCATGTCAACTTATGGCAGCCCTGGTTCAGCAGTTATCACCCTCCGCAATTTGGAATCAAACAAATCCATTTCTTTCACAGAAGCCTGTGCGCTTATACACACCTTTAACGACTGGTGGTCTCTAGCTCTTAATCATTTCAGACATTTCTATTGATGTCGAATTTATATGAAAACATAGGTTTGCCTTTTCGTGTAGCCATCTTGGGTATAGTGTAACCGACAGACCCGCAAAGATATTATCGGGAGATTATACGGTTATAATGTAACGCGACTTGTATGTTTTAGACTTGATACACAGATAATTGCAGCCACAAATCTGATGTCAATTTCGTCGAATTTTCGATACTTCAGACATAGCAGTAGGGAATAATACCATTAAAATCAACTTACCTGATAACTGAGCCCGGGTGTATACAATTCTGTGTCACAATCCTGTTTTCCAGTGGAATATCCATGTCCAATAGTAGATTCTAATCGTTAAATGGTATGGTCCTAATCACTCAAACTATAATTTGACGACAGAACTAAGACGAAGTACTACGCCGTTTCCGGCGTAGGTTTCACAAAATATAGTTCGTTTAACTACGATTTAAAATAAAAAAGTCCACGTAAATATCGTCTTTCTTCATCAATTATTGCTTCATTATATGGTGAATAACAAAACGAAAATTTGAATCGAGAGCTTAAAACTGACGACCACTTGCATTTGTTGGATTCTTTAAGTACTATTTCGTAGTGTTGCTTAGTTACAGGAAGTTATGCACGCGCAAATCAAACACTTTTCAAAGTCTGTCAGGGAATTGAATTGAATTGGAAATCCTTTGTTTTTTCCGTGCATTACCTAAGAACGGAAAAAAAGCAAGCTTTTTTTCCGTATGACTATGTTAACCCATTTATACCCAGTGGATTCTTCCATGTTTATATATTGGATTTGTCCATATTTTATCAAACGGATTCATGTTCAAACTTTTCATTTTTATTTTGTTTTATATTGAAATTCCTATCAGCAAACAGTGTAGACTCTGATTATCCTGTTTGCTTATGTCCCGTGGGATCGTGGGCACAAATGGGTTAAATATGCTTTGCGTAACAAAGTAACTCGGCACCAAATTTGAAGTGAACTATTTTACATGTATCAAATACTAAATATGCAGTGGGTAGAACGCTAGACAGATTACACTGTTTGGATTGATTTTTATCGGTACGGTTTCTATATTAGTGCATTGCCTATTAAACATTACTGTTTGGGTCAACTACATATATTCATTCTGCCTTTAGTAAATACATGATACGTCCCGGAATGTTTTATTGACTACAGTCTAGACACGCCTGTGTGGTTTTTGCAGTTGTCAAAAGTTATTAACTCTTCCAACCCTAAATTTCTCTTGTGTGTATTTATAATCCTTTTAGACTCTTCTGTATTTTGAACCAGTCTACTGTTGCATTTTTTGTATGACAACAAAAGTCAATGAAAATATCAAACAGTGCAGACTCTGATCAGAGGGCTCCTATAGGAGCCCTCTGATCAGGGTATACACTGCTTGCATTTGTAGTCAGTAATCTCTACAGAGGACTGTAGGGTTGAAAGGCTTAAAGGAGCAGGTTTATCTTTTCCGGTATTGAATAAATACGAAAGACTCAAGCAGGAAACGCAACACAAACAATACACCCACCTCTCAAGCAGAACACACACACAGTCATACCATAACAAACACACACACACACACACACACACGCAATCCCATTACCTCATCTACAGACTAAATAGAAAACAACACGCAAGACAAACATAAAGCAAAGTGAATATAGGAGCCCGCCTTGGTACGGTCAGCAGCAGTCTGGAATCATTGTCCCATCATGACGACAAGATACAGTTAGTTCATGCCAAGAAATATTTCGGGTAGCGATACATTTATGTTTATAACAAATGTGTAAAATAAGATATATATAATGACAATTACCGTAAGAGTCTAAGTATTTCCGTAGGCTAATATAACAATAGAAATATATATGGCATGTTCAACCTGTCACATTTTAGTTCAGGAAGTTATACCTTATCGTACGTATGCATATTGATTGAAATTTTGTTAGTTTGATTTGTTTTGGATTTTAAATATTTAACCCTTAAGCCTTTTAGATTTGAAGACAGGTGATCATTAAATTTGGTTGAAAGTAAAGCAGAATGTGAATTAAGGCACATTCTGTATTTCTTCAAGCCTGTTTGAATCCATCATCAGTTAAGAGGTAGAAAACATTTGTATGACTGTAATGTATACGCGATAAAAGGCTCTTCCTTCTGTATGGGGTATGGGGGGGGGGGGGGGGAAACGAAACGTGATAACACTATATAGCTATTGTATTGTTGCCGAGTGTGCACAGCACATAAAATTGTTTAAAGAAAAAATAACTAGAAACTTCAAATATGTTCTAAACATTATCACAATACGTGCCGATTTATTAACAAACTAAACGATTGCGTTATCTGTATCATGTTTAAAAACGAAAATTATAGGGGGATCTACCATTCCTGTGCATGATATGCGTCCGTCGTTAACCAATTGGTGCCTAGTGGATTATTCCATGTTATATATATTGAAATAGTTCATTTTTTATCAAAGGATGCTGCCTGGTCCAATTTTTCATTTCGTTTTGATATATATTGAATTTCATAGCATAAAACAGTGTAGACTCTGATCAGACGCCGCCTAATGCTGCGTCTGGTCAGATTCTACACTGTTTGCATATGCCCCATATATGGATCGTTGGCAAAAATGAGTTAAACCGGATGTATTATATCGTAAGAGCATGACGCAATTTCCATACTGTTGGCACAACATTCGGAACATATCTTGGACAGCGGTAAATGTTCTGGTCACATTAACATATTAACATGGCCATTTTCCTTCTATATTGTTTATGACTCCCTCAAGACAAACATTATACAACATTTGTAGGACTATGAATGTATGTCAGTGTGAACGTGCCAATGAATACGAACTGTCTTTAATACGCGGTCTTACAAAAGCCTTGCATAATAACAACACTAGTTTCTTGAGCGATGGTTTTAGGCAAAAAAACAATTCCGCATATGACTTAACCCTTTCTACAGTGGAGAATCTGTTATTTTTTCCCAATAAACGCGTTTACGCTAAAACTATTATTTCCACTACAAACAGTTTGGAGCCAGATCAGACGCCGGGTAACCCGGCGTCTGATCAGGCTCCAAACTGTTTGCCACCAAGATAAACAAGAATTATCAGAATTGTCCAAAAGTTGTTATTTTCTACGTTTTAGTGCTTTGCGTTTGCGTACGTTTGCGTTTAAACGGGAAAGAATAACAGATTCTCCACTGTATGTCTAGACATTTAAAGTGTGTTAACCTTTTTACAATTGAATTCAAACGCCAAGTTTAACCTAATAACAGACCCTGAATCGTCTGCTAAATTATTATCGTCTGCATCGTTTCGCTAAATTCAGGGTAAACGTTGTGACTGAAAAGACATACTATACGAGTGCCAAAAAGGTAATATCCTGATCAGACGCAACGTTACGGTCGAAAATATTTGGCAACATCTACTGTAGTCGCCTCTCGCGGTGTAAGGGTTAAACACAACGGCGTTGTAATTTTGATTGATATTGTGTGGAAATATTCATACATGTTTGCGTCTAAACTTTTCAATGTCACATACATAGAATGACGAATTTTTTTTTTTTTTTTTTTTTTTATTTGAACTCGCTTTCAACAGTATTTCACTCATATCGCGACGTCCAGCTAATTACAGGTGGAGGAAGATCCCAGAAGTCCTTTATGCACTGTTTCAGGCACAAATCGGCAATAGAATGAAGAAAGCTATACCTGGTAGCTTTCGTCCGAGTACATGACTATTACCTACCAGGCAAAGCTTTCTTCATTGTTTGTGTTGTGTGTGAACTTTTAAAGTTTAGACTCTTAAAGATATACAGTAAAACCTCTCTATTACGACCACTAAAAGAAAGGCTTATTGGTTATATAAAATACAGGTTACGACTTAAAGCAAGGTAACAGTTAAACAGGAACTTTCTGTTTTACTGTCATCTTGCTTTAAGCAGTCACCTGTCGTAAACATCTAATAGTTTACACAAATTAGTGGTCGTAATAAAAAGTTTTTACTGTAGTCGTAATAATTTGCTGTTGAAGCTAACCCGATGTGTTTTAGTTCACATTTTTTTAATTTCTCTTTATCAACGGTTGTATTGTCTATGTTACCTATTCGCTGCCGTTATGTCGTTAATACCTGTCTAAGTACTAGTTGACAATATTATCTGCTCAAACTTGTCCTTTGTTTTGATATAAAATTTGATCTTAAACTTATGGAATATTGAAAGTACATTTGTAAGCGGCAAACAATTTGGAGCCTGATTAGACGCTGCGTTACGCGGCGTCTGCTCTGAATCCAAACTGTTGACATATGACAGTGCTATAGGGCATGGCAACGAACGTATAAAAAGGGAATCAGTTACCTTATACTCTTATAAAATGATAATAATATTGTCATTACAAATAATGGAATGTGTGCAAGCGTTTAAAATCCTAAATTTACCTACTGTATTTAATTCAGAAACGCATACAATTCAATTTTCTTTTTAAATAGAAGTAGGAGAAATTGTACAATGTAAGCATGTGCTAATATGGCAGTGAACTAGGAGTTCTTTCTCTAAGAAGGCCACAGTCCGAAAAAGGAAAACATTTTATAAACAATAGTGTCCATTCTTTGGAGTTTTTCTCTTTGTGAAATTGTTTTTCAGGCTTCAAGTAATTCGTCATGCTGATTTAGATAACCTCACAGTTTTTATGTATAATTGTTATATTGCGTTAATTGTCGTTCCGTTCAAACTAGAAATGGTAACTTCTTCTAAAGGGTCGTCTAGCATATTTGCATCCCACTTAGCCATACTCAATACTGATAATATCTAAAATACACATTTTCATCTAACAAGTAAAGCATTTATGCATTTATATTCATTCGTTGTATCAAAATGCTAAGATGATAAACGAGACACATCATATCACAGAAACTCGACTACCGTTGCCTGGAACCGTTCCAGCCAGGAATTTCGAATTCCCAGACTGCCCGAGTGCCTGTTATTATTCGAATTCACACAAATGGTTTGTATTTGATGTAACCCCTTTACTGCCATGACGTCATATATTTCAAACAACTGTCGTCTGATTGTATTTCTTAAATGTAAATATCAGGTATTTTGACTAAGAATCGTTGATATGAGTAGCAAAGAGTTTGGATCCTGATCAGATGCCGCATTACGCGGCATCTGATCAGGATTCAAACTTTTGAAAATAACAACTGTGCTTGGAGTGTGGCATTGGTCATTGGAAGGGTTAAGTTGGTTCGTAGTCTCCGAGGGTAAAATAGTGGTTCAAGGGAATCATGCATAGGTGTACACACAGAAGATAATGTTTTATTTTGTACAGTTTAACCGAGATTTAACGAATTAATATCAAATGTATTTGAAGTTCTGATCAATCGTTTTCTGTAGGGTCAAACAGTTTGAAGATTGATCAAACACCTGATTACCCGGCTATTGGTCTTGTTCTAACTTGGTTAAATATCAAGGTTTTTTTAGCTCAAACCTGTTAATTGTTTGGAAATAAAGTGTTTATTCTCCTTTGTTTAAAACAGTTTTAGGCCAATTTAGATTCCTAGTATACCATGTTCCTTAATGATTGACGCTCAGATACATATAGGCCTTTTACATATTCAAACCTTATGCCATTTGTCATGTTCCATTTGAAGGCGGTTGCGTTAAATTTTATTTAAATTGGGAAATACACATGAACGTCGATATTGCCTGTTTAAGTGGCATTCTGATATTTTGGGCAGTGGAGAAGACGTTATTCTTTCCCGTTTAAATGCAAACGAAACGCAAAATTGTTGCTTTAATTTCGGTTAAATGATAATTTAAACCGAGTGGCAAATAAATTGGAGCCTGGTCAGACGCAGGGTAACCCAGCGTCTGATCTGGCTCCAAACTATTTGCATTTGAAATAATAGTTTCAGCATAAACGTGTTTATTGGTAAATAGTGAAGTTGTCTTCTCTGTAATGATTTTAATAGCAAATTGTTCCATTTAAATGCCCCAAACTATATTACATCGCCCTTATAATAATTACGATGATACGGCAGAAAAGACGTTAAGCTGTCCTATTGACTTGCTTGTTCTGAGCGATTTCTAAGGACTAGGTTATATCAGACGCCGAAATAAATTTGCGTCCGATCAGGCTCTAAACTCTCTTCAGGCACTCAAGTTTGAACAGGCTGTACAAAGTTTAGTCGTTTACTGTCCATTTCGATTGCTTTTACTCGTGGTTTTGTTTAAATAGGAGGGAATGATCAAATTTTACTCTGCATCAGCACTTGAATTTCTCTTTTCACATTATCACAGTGGAGAAGACTTCATTTTTTCCAATAAACGCGTTTACGATAAAACTATTATTTCCAATGCAAGCGTGCAGTATGGAATCAGATCAGATTAGATGCCGGGTAATTTGACTTCTGATAAGATTAAAACTGTTTGCCACTCAGAATAAAATGAATAGTCAGAGTTGTCAAAATTGTTCTTTTCTACATTCTGTTTAAATGCGTTTGCGTTTCGTTTGCGTTTAACCCATTTGCGTCCTGTTGATTCTTCCATGTTCTATATTTGATTAGTCCATTTTTTATCAAAGGGATGCCTGGTCAAATATTTTATTTTCATTTTGTTTTATATTAAAATTCCTATCAGCAAACAGTGTAGACTAATTAGACGCCGCATAGTGCCTATGTCCCATCTATATGGGATCGTGGTCACAAATGGGTTAAACGGGCAATTATATATGCAAAGTATTCTCCAATGTACGTCACATACATCTAAACCTCAGTAGCAGTAACTCATGTAAATCGAACTTTTTATTTAAATAAAGTTCGTTTAGATATTGAAATACATGTTGTTCGGTATAAGCAAGCTTGAAGTATTAACGATTTAACTGATTCGCCAAGGTCCGATCGCCCTGTGCTAGATCGGGTTATTGAGATCTATATCACACACAAATATGTTTTTTAAAAATTACAATTGTCACGAAAATACATGCAAAGTTTTCTCCAATGTACGTCACATAATCTAAACCTCGATAGCAGGAACTCGTGTAAATCGAACTTATTATTTCAATAAAGTTCGTTTAGATATTGAAATACATTTTGTCGGTATGGTCGAGCTTGAAGTATGAACGATCAAACTGATTAACCCATTTGTGCCAACGATCCTATATATGGGACATAGGAAAACAGTATAGACGCGGATCAGACGCCGCATTATGCGGCGTCTGATCAGAGTCTACACTATTTGCTGATAAAGATTTCAATTTTAAACAAAATAAAAAATGAAAATTTTGACCAGGCATCCCTTTGATAAAAAATGGGCTAATCCAATATAAGACATGGAAGAAATCACTTGGCGTAAATAGTTTAACTAAGGCCCGCTCGTCTCGGGCTACATGTAGTTCGGGTTACTGAGCTCTGTCTGTATCACACACAAATGTGTATTTTAAAAATTACAATTGTCACGAAATAATTTGATTGTATCACGCAAATTGATTGTTATTCCGCTGGGTAGCTCCATTACATAACATGATTTAACCATTTACTTAATTACAAACATTTTCCTTAATTTATTTTAGATTGAATACAATCTTTGTTTTTTATTTCAGATTCATTTAACCTAGACTGCTCGTTTTCAGATAAATGCGGTCATTATACGAAGCCATTACAGCAGTGGAGGAAACTTTATTCTTTCCCGTTTAAACACAATTGAAATTGAAAGGCAGTGAGCTGAAATGTACAAAAATATAATTCTACGAAACTTCCAAGCATTTAATTCAATATGAGTGACAAACAGTTTGGAGCCAGATCAGACGCCGGGTAAATGCAATAATAGTTTAAGCGTAAACAGGTTTATTGGGAAATAATAACACAATCTCTACTGTACAAACCGATTTAATAACTACAGTGAAATTTGTGTTAAACGATCGTTACTTGACCAAAAATCCTTTAAAGATAGATGACAATTAATTGCAGAACGCTATAAACTCGAAATTCCCAATGTATTCCCGGCTTTCCGAAGGCACACTCGCAATGTAGTTGAAGTAGGAAGTGAGATGCATGCGAGGTTTTTATGAAAAACTGAGGTGGCCGTCTCGATAGTGATCATCAGTGAATTGCACAACATTACCACTTGAATAACTACGTAACATTGCCAGTCGTAAAGCATTTTTGCTGTCCACATTACAATCTCTTTCCTGTTTGTCCTGTCTATAATTGTCCTCTGAGATGCTTATTCGTCCCCGTTTAAACGTAAACTAAACGCAAACGCATTGCAATAAATCGTAGAAAATGACAATCTGTTGACAAAACTGATCATTTATTTCAATCTAAGCGGCAAACAGTTTGCAGCCTGGTCAGACGTCGGTTTAGCCTGCGTCTGATCTGGCTCCACACTGTTTGCAATAATGGAATTAATAGTTTTAGAGTAAACGCGTTTATTCGAAAATGATAACATTGCCGGTCGTAAGAAATATTTGCTAACCACGTGACAATCTCTCCCCTTTGTGTCCTGTCTTCAACTGCGCCCTCAGAAGCTGAGAACATATGTATAGTAAAACCTCTTTATTACGACCACCAAATTTTGATAAATATTGAGCGTAAAAGTCAGGTGACTGCTTAAAGCAAAATGACAGTGACACAGAAAGCTCCTGTAGGAGCTTTCTGCGTCACTGTCATATTGCTTTAAGCTGTCACCTGTCTTTTATCCAATCAATAGGCCTTTGTTTTAGTGGTCGTACATGTAATAGGGAGGTTTAACTGTATGTTCACGCCCCGTCTCTCTCTCTCTCTCTCACTCTCTCTGTCTCTCTCTCTCTCTATCCCTCTATTTCTCTCCCTCTCTCCTTTTCTGTTCATGTCTGTCTCTGTCTCTCTCTGTTTCTCTGTTCATGTCTGTCTCTGTCTCTCTCTGTTTCTCTGTTCCTATTTCTGTCTCTGTCTCTGTCTCTGTGTCTCTCTCAGTCTCAGACCATCTGTCTCACTCTGTATGTCTTTCTGTCTCTCTCTGTCACGCTCTGTTTCTGTCTCTCTCTCTCTCTCTATTTTTGTCTCTGTCTCTTTCTCTGTGTCTGCTCTTATTCTATCTCTCCCTTCTCTGTCTCTCTATTACTGTCTCTCTCTGCCTCTCTCTACATCTATGTCTCTCTTTGTATGTCTCTCTCTGTATATCTATCTTTCTGTCTTTTTATGTATCTATCTCCATCTCTCTATCTATCTATCTATCTATCTATCTATCTATCTATCTATCTATCTATCAATCTATCTATCTATCTCTCCATCCATCCATCCATCCATCCATCCATACATCTATCTATCTATCTATCTATATGCCTACCTGCCTGCCTGCATGCCTGCCTGCCTGCCTGCCTGCCTGCCTGCCTGCCTGCCTGCCTGCCTGTCTGTCTGTCTGCCTGTCTGTCTGTCTGTCTGTCTGTCTCTGTCTTTGTCTAGCTCTGTCTGGCTCTTTCACTGTCCCTGCCTCTTGATGTCTATGTCTCTGTCTCTCTCTATCTCACTCTGACTGTGTCTGTCTCTGTCTATGTCTCTCTCTATATTTGTCTTTGTCTCTCTCTGCCTCTGTCTCTGTCTCTTTATGTCTGTCTGTCTTTGTATGTCTCTATCTGTCTCTTTCTCTGTCTTCTTTGTCTCTGTCTGTTTTACTGTCTCTCTGTCTCTCTCTATCTATCTATCTTCCTCTCTCTCTACTCCTCTCTTTCTGCCTCTGTATATGTCTCTGTTTGTCTCTGTCTCTGTCTCTATCTCTATCTCTCTCTGTCTCTCTCTATCTATGTCTCTGTGTGTCTGTCTCTCTTTGTTTCTGTCTCTGTCTTAGTTTGTCTCTGACTATGTCTCTAATTGTCTTTTTTTGCCTCTGTCTCTTTCTCTGTCTCTGTCTATATCTCTCTCTTCTCTGTCTCTGTATGTGTATGTCTGTCTGTCTGTCTCTTTTTTTCTCTCTCTCTCTATCTCATTCCCTCTCTCTCTCTATTTCTGTTCATGTCTGTCTCTGTCTCACTCTCTCTCTCTCTCTATCCCTCTATCTCTCTCCCTCTCTCTATTTTTGTTCATGTCTGTCTCTGTCTTTCTCTGTTTCTCGGTTACTATTTCTGTCTCTGTCTCTCTCTCAGTCTATCCATATGTCTCATTCTGTATGTATCTCTCTCTGTCTCTCTGTCTTTCTGTCCGTCTCTCTCTGTCTCTCTATTTGTGTCTCTCTTTGTCTCTCTCTGCCTATCTGTTTCTGTCTCTCTTTCTGTCTGTCGCTGTCTTTGTCTGTCTCTCTCTCTCTCTTTCTCCATTTGTCTCTCTGTGTCTTGCTCTCTCTGTGTTTGTCTCTCTCTCTTTGTCTTTCTGTCTGTCTCTCATGTTTTCTCTCTCTTCTCTCTCTCTCTCCTTCTTTTTTTCTATGACTGTCTGTCTGTCTCTCTTTCTTTATCTCTTTCTGTCTCTCTTTCTGTCTCTCTCTTTCTCTTTATCCCTCTCTCTATCTGTCTCTCTCTGTTTCAGTATGTCTGTCTGTCTCTGTCTGTCGATCTGTCTCTCTCTCTCTCTGTCTGGTTGTATGTGTGGCTGTCTCTCTCTCTCTTTCCCTCCGTCTCTGTCTGTCTATCTGTCAATATCTCTCGCTGTCTCCCTCTCTCTCTCTCTCCCTATGTTTCTGTTCATGTCTGTATATGTCTCTCTCTGTTTCTCAGTTTCTATTTCTATCTCTGTCTCTGTGTCTCTCTCAGTCTCTGTCCATCTGTTTCACTCTGTATGTATCTCTGTCTCTCTCTGTCACGCTCTGTTTCTGTCTCTCTGTCTCTGTCTATGTCTCGCTCTCGCTCTCTATCTGGCTGTCTGTCTGTCTCTTTCTGTCTCTCTCTCTATATATGTCCCTCTGTATATGTCTGTCTCTCTATCTCTGTCTCTCTGTCTCTCAGTCTCTGTCTCTCTATGTCTCTCTCTCTTTCTCTGTATGTCTTTCTGTATCTCTCTCTCTCTTCCTCTCCCTTTGTATATGTATATGTCTCTGTTTATCTATGTCTCTGTCTCTTTCTCTGTCTCTATGTCCCTCTGTTTCCGTCTCTCTCTATCTCTGTCCCTCTGTGTCTGTCTTCCTCTGTCTCTGCCTCTTTCTCCATCTCTCTCTTCTCTGTCTCTCTCTATATCTGTCTCTCTCTGCCTCTCTCTATATTTTATGTACCCCTGTCTCTCTCTCTATTATCTGTCTGTGTCTGTATATGTCTTTGTATCTGTCTGTCTCGCTCTGTCTCTGTCTCTGCCTCACGTTGTCTCTGCCTCTGTCTCTCTCTGTTTATGTCTCTCTCTATATTTGTCTATGTCTCTCTGTCTCTCTTTGCCTCTGTCTCTGGCTCTTTCTGTCTGTCTCTGTGTGGCTCTGTCTCTCTCTCTGCCGCTGTCTCTGTCTGTCTGTGTCTGTCTTTGTATGTCACTATATGTCTATCTGTCTGTCTGTTTGTCTCTGTTTCTGTTCATGTATGTCTCTGTATGTCTCTGTCTCTCTGTTTCTATTGCTGTCTCTTTCTCTCTGTCTCTCTCTGTCACTCTATCTGTCTCTGTTTCTGTCTCTCTCTCTCTCTCTGTCTATGTCTGTATGTCTATGTTTCTGGCTTTATATGGCTGTCTCTCTGTGTCTCTGTCTGTCTCTGTATCTCTCTCTCTCTCTCTCTGTCACTGTCTCTGTTTCTCACATTCTCTCTCAGTCACTGTTTCTTTGTCTCTGTCTCTCTGTCTTTCCGTCTCTCTGTCTCTCTGATTTGGCCAGAGAATTTATTTCTTAAATGGATGTTAGACGCCTATACAAACAGGTATATACTATAAAGTTATTTAATTGCTCTTCTCTAATATTAGACAATACTAATTTAATAATGTCATATTTTCAATACTTTTCTTTTGATTCATTTTTATTTGGAATCTTTTAATTTTAATCGTAAATTCATGTATATATATATATATTAACAATGTTAAGAAAGAAAAATATTTAAGCTCGGTCGGGAATCGAACCCGTGCGGAGAAGGCAAAACAATGTGTGTGTGGCCTTACCTGTGATGTCATCACTGGACTACTCGATAAATCTTACCAACCATCTTTTATATCCGATTCGTATTTCATAAAACCAAATATGTCACGTTCATGGTGGCCGTCCGGAAATATAACTACTTGGAGATGTTATGAAATCTTTATGATTTGTATTTTTCTTGCAAAATAAAAACTAAAAAGAGACGATTCGAACAACTTGCTTTACTTTTCTTTATTCCAACAGTACCGGTCTCAATTCGAACAATTTTGTCTGTTAAAACGCTAAATACTGAACACTAACAGTAAATACCCCATAACTCTTCAAACCACCCGATAACAATACCAACTACCGAACACGAAAATTAAATAACCTACGACGCTACAATAACCCAACAACGACTTTAACTGCTTACTGCTCTATCTATCTCTCTGTCTATGTCTGTATGTTTGTCTTCATATCTGCCTCTCTATCTGTCTCTCTCACTTTGTCTCCCTCTGGTTCGATGTCTATGTGTCTCTCCATGTGTTTCTCTGTCTTTCTGTCTCTCTCTGTCTGACTGAATGTCTGTCAATGTATGTCTCTCTCTCTGTGTGTCTCTCTATTTATGTCTGTATATTTCGGTGTCTCTATCTGTCTCTGTCTCTGACTCTCTCTCTCTCAACCTCTTTCTCTGTCGCTATGTGTGTGTGCGTGTGTGCCTCTCTCTCTGTCTCTCTGTTTGTTTCTGTCTCTGTCTCTGTCTCTCTGTCTCTGTCTCTCTTTCTCTCTCTCTCTGTTTTCTCTCTTGGCTCTGTCTGTCTCCGTCTCTGTTTGGCTGTCTGTCTCTCTGTCTCTCTATGTGTTTCTCTTATCTCTGTCTCTCTGCCTTTGTCTCTCTATCTGTCTCTAGCGCTGCCTGTCTGTCATTCTGTCTCTCTGTCTCTCTGTCTCTCTGCATGTATGTTTGTTTCTCTCTATCTATCTCTGTCTCTTTATCTTTTTTCTCTCTCTCTCTATTTCTGTTTCTGTATCTCTCTTTCTCTCTTTATCTGTATCTGACTGTCGCTTTATCTCTCTCTGTCACTCTCTCTCTCTGTTTGTGTGTCTCACTCCATTTTCTGTCTATGTATGTCTATCTCTGTTTTTCTCTCTTTCTTTGTCTGCCCACCTGTATGTTTGTATGTATGTCTCTCTGTCTTGTCTGTTTCTGTCAGTTTGTCTGTCTGTATATCCCCCTCTCTCAATAGGCGTTTTCGACTGGCTAATTTTCGTGGAGCAACCAAATCTCGTGGGGCACATATTTTGTTCGACTGGTAGTGTGACGTCATGATCCGATACGCGGAGTACGAAAGATATCGGTTGTAAACCCTTGTTGCGTTCGTTGAGCAACAGACGCCAAACATAATCCATAAACAATTGTTTGATTGGTCAGATTTTTTTCGTGGTGTTATCTCAATTGATGGAATATCTAACATTTTGCCAGTCGAATACGCCTATTATCTCTCTGTTCTCTCTCTCTCTCTCTCTCTCTCTATCTAATTGTCTGTATGTATGTCTCTCTCTCCTTCTCGCTCTCTCTCTCTCTCTATCTCTATCTCTCTCTCTCTCTCTCTCTCTCTCTTTCGATCTGACTCACTGTCAATCTCTCTATATATATTTCTGTCTCTCTGTCTCTCTTTGTCTCGCTGTGTGTTTCTGTCTTGTACGTCTCTAGCTGTCTTTCTTTCTTTCTCTCTAAACTAACATTAATTACCCAAAATAAATTTAAATACCCTAAACTAATTTTAAACACCGAAATTACTTTTGAATACACAAAACTAACTTTAAATATCCAAAACTAATTTTGAATACCCAAAACTAACATTAATTACCCAAAACTAACTTTAAATACCCAAAACTAAATTTAAGACCAAACATTAATTTTAAATACCCAAAACAAGCATTGTATACCCCAAACTAATTTTAAATACCCAAAACTAACATAATTTACCAAAAACTAACTTTTAATACCCAAAACTAATTTTGAATACCCAAAACTAACATAAACTACCGAAATTAATGTTAAAGACCCAAAACAAATTTAAATACCCAAAACAAACATTGTATACCCAAAACTAATTTTGAATACCCAAAACTTACATTAATTACCCAAAACTAAATTTTTATACCCAAAATTAATGTTAAATACCCAAAACAAATATTGTATACCCAAAACTAATTTTGAATACCCAAAACTAACATTAATTACCAAAAACTAACTTTAAATACCCAAAACTAAATTAAAGACCCAAAACTAATTTTAAATACCCAAAACAAACATTGCATACCCCAAAATAATTTTAAATACCCAAAACTAACATTATTAACCGAAAACTAATTTTAAATACCCAAAACAAGCATTGTATACCCCAAACTAATTTTAAATACCCAAAACTAACATTATTTACCCAAAACTAACTTTAAATACCAAAAACTAAATTTAAGACCCAAAACTAATTTTGAATACCCAAAACTAACATTAATTACCAAAAACTAACTTTAAATACCCAAAACTAAATTTAAGACCCAAAACTAATTTTAAATACCCAAAACAAACATTGCATACCCCAAAATAATTTTAAATACCCAAAACTAACATTATTAACCGAAAACTAATTTTAAATACCCAAAACAAGCATTGTATACCCCAAACTAATTTTAAATATCCAAAACTAACATTATTTACCCAAAACTAACTTTAAATACCAAAAACTAAATTTAAGACCCAAAACTAATTTTGAATACCCAAAACTAACATAAATTACGGAAATTAATTTTAAAGACCCAAAACAAATTTAAATACCCAAAACAAACTTTAAATACCAAAACTAAATTTAGAGACCCAAAACTAATTTTATATACCCAAAACAAACATTGTATACCCAAAACTAACATTTATTACCGAAATAAATTTTAAATACCCAAAACAAACATTATTTACCCAAAACTAACAATAAATACCCAAAACTAACTTTGAATACCCAAAACTATCATAAATTACCGGAATTAATTTTAAAGACCCAAAACAAATTTAAATACCCGAAACAAACATTTATACACAAAACTAATTTTGAATACCCAAAACATTATTTACCTAAAACTATCATTATTTACCCAAAACTAACTTTAAATACCCAAAACTAAATTTTAAAGACCCAAAACTAAGTTAAATACCAAAATCAAACATTGTATACCCAAAACTAATTTTGAATACCCAAAACTATAATATTTATTACCGAAATTAATTTTAGAAACCCAAAACTAACATTAATTACCGAAAACTAACTTCAAATATCCAAAACTAGCAATACCGAAAACTTACTTAAAATACCAAAAACTAAAATAAGTAATTATCGAAAACTAACTTTCAATACCCAAAACTAGCATATATTACCGAAATTAATTTTAAAGACCCAAAACTAATTTAAATACCCAAAACAAACATTGTATACCCAAAACTAATTTTGAATATCTACAACTAACATTTTTTACCGCAAACTAACTTAAAATACCCAAAACTAAATTTAGAGACCCAAAACTAATTATATATACCAAAACAAACATTGTATACCCAAAACTAACATTTATTACCGAAATTGATTTTAAAAACCCAAAACAAACATTATTTACCCAAAACTAACTATAAATACCCAAAACTAATTTTGAATACCCAAAACTATCATAAATTAACGAAATTAATTTTAAAGACCCAAAACAAATTTAAATACCCAAAACAAACATTTATACCCAAAAATAATTTTGATTCCCAAAACCAACATTATTTACCCAAAAAAAACATTATTTACCAGAAACTAAGTTTAAATACCCAAAACAAACATTGTATACCCAAAACTAATTTTGAATACCCAAAACTATAATATTATTACAGAAATTAATTTCAAATACCCAAAACTAACATTAATTACCGAAATCTAACTTCAAATACCCAAAACTAGCAATACTGAAAACTTACTTAAAATACCAAAAACTAAAATAAATAAGCGTAACTCCACAATTTTTTTTAAATACCCAAATTATTTTAAATACCGAAAACTAATTTTAATACCCAAAACTAGCATTAATTACCAAAAACTAACTTTAATACCGAAAACTAATATAAATTATCGAAAACTAACTTTAAATACCCAAAACTAGCATAAATTACCGAAATTAATTTAAAAGACCCAAAACTCATTTTTAATACCCAAAACTCATTTGAAATACCCAAACTAATTTTGAATTCCAAAAATTAACATTCATAACCGAAATTCATTTTTTTCCAAAACTAAATTTGAATACCTAAAACTAACATAAATTATCCAAAAATAACTTTTAATACCCAAAAATAGCATAAATTACCAAAATGACTTTAAAGGACCCAAAACTAATTTTAAATACCCAAACTAGTTTTGAATACACAAAATTAACATTAATTACCGAAATAAATTAAAAAAAACTTAAAACTAATATTTATTTCCCAAAACTAAATTTAGATACCTAAAAACTAACATAAATAATCGAAAACTAATTTTAAATACCAAAATTGAACATAAATTACCGAAATTAATTTTATAGACCCAAAACTAGTGTTAAATACACAATAAATTATTTATAACCGAAAACTAACTTTTACTACCCAAAACTCATTTTAAATACCCAAATCTAACATTAATTGCCGAAATTAATTTTAACTACCCAAAACTAACATTAATTACAGAAAACTTACTTCAAATACCCAAATCTAGCAAACATTACAGAAAACTTCTTTTCAATACCCAAAACTAATTTCAAATACCTATAACTAACTTTTGAATACCCAAAACTAACATTAATTACCGAAAACTAATTTTAAATACCCAGAACTAACATTAGTTACCGAAAACTAACCTTTTATAGCAAAACTAGAATTAATTACCGAAAACCAACATTTTATCCCGAAAACTACCTTCTCTGTTTTTGTCTCTGTTCTCCCTGCTACTAATGTTCTCTGTTTGTGTGTGTGTGTGTCTCTCTCTCTTTCTTTCTCTCTCCCTCTCTATCTCTATATATCTGTCTCCCTCTCTTTATCTATATGTCTGTCTATTTTCTGTCTCTCTGTTTCTGTCTATATGTCTCTTCTCTTTCTTCTCTTCTCTTTGTCTGTATATGCCTCTCTCTCTCTCTATCTAAGACTTTGTGCCACTGTCTCTCTCTTTTCTTTTTCTGTCACACGCTCTCTCCCCTCTGTCGATCTGTTTGTTTCTGCTCTCTGTTTCTGTCTTTGTCTCTCTCTCTCTTCTCTTTTTTCTGTATGCCTGTCTGTTTGTCTCTCCTTCTCTGTTTTTCTATCTCTCTAAATATGGTTGTTTGTTTGTCTGCCTCTCTCTCTCTCTTACTTTTTGTCATTTTCTTTCTCAGTCGCTGTCTTTGTCTCTCTATGCTCCTCTCTCTGTCTCTCTGTCCTCTTTCTCTCTAAACACTCTTTCTCTATCTCACATTCTCCCCCTTCTTCTTCTTCTTCTTCTCTCTCTTTTTCTCTTTCTCTCTCTCCCCCTCTCCCTCTCTCTTTCACTCTGGTACGTCCAAATACAATTAGCCCAAAGATGGCAGAAACTCTCTCCCATTCTCTCTCTCTCTCTTTCTGGTTTTGGGTCCCACAGTTACGGTTAAGTTTAAAACCAACGTTATGGGGACGCACATAATAAGCCTTGCCAGACATTAACTTTTTGCATTTTATTGTTCAGTTACGTCAAAATAACCTTATCTCTCCGCTTATTTGTTTGCAACTATATTCTGTTTAAAGAAAAACGCTTTTAAAAAGCAAACTTTGTGGGGACGTTATCTCATATCTATCTCACTTTGTCCCCATACAGTGTGGGGACCTAATGCTATCTCTTTTATTTTGAGATACATTTTAAGCTGCACTCTGGGGACGTTGTCTCAAACTGTCCCTAGCCTTTCTAGGGACACATCACATCTCATTATAATCGTGATCGCGCTGTCCGTCCGTCCGTCCGTTACACTTTTCGTGTCCTCTCTCTAAATGAAATAGTTTTCAATTGATTTTCACCAAACTTTCTCCAAATGTGAATATGCATAAAATCTCGGTCATGTTCAATAACCAGAAAAATTACATTAGGCATTTCTGAGTTATGGCCCTTGAATTGGTAAAGTTTGCATTTTTAGGTCACCTGGCACGAAGTGCCAAGGTGAACTATTGTGATCGCCCTGTGTCCGTCGTCCGTCAGTCCGTCCGTCGTCAAACTTTTTTCTTTAAAGATCTTCTTCTTGGAAACCACTGGACCAATTTTCCAAAATTCATAGGATTGTTCCTTGTAGGGTACTCTCTCAGATTTCTTCAAATATAGGTCATCCAATTGAAATTGTGGTTGGCATGGCAACCAATTGAAAAAACTTTAAAAATCTTCTTGTCAAAAACTACTGGTCCGAATTGAAAATAATTTTACCCAAATGTGCCATTGGTGACCCTCGATCAGCTTTCTTAAAATAATGTTCCTATCTTAAAAAACATGACCGCTAGTGGGTGGGGCAGATTTTACATTTATGGCAATATAGTGAAAACTGTAAAAATGAAAAATAGACCTATTTCAGCACCAAACCCCACAGTGCTACCACACAACAGACTCGTCCCGAAGAAACGACTCTAATGAGATGCGACACCATACTGTTTAATGCAGAAAAAACTTTAGTTTATTTTTGACAAATTTCCCCCCCTCCCTTTATCTGGAGCTCTGTCTTTAAGAATATAAAACCACCGGACGGGAATCGGACTGAGCACGGCATGCGGAACATGACATCACAATTATCACAGTATGACGTCATGATGAAACTTGAATTGCTGTATTCGTGAGGACTTAGCCTGGTTCCCATTATATGTTAACGCAGAGTCTGCGACAATGCCAAAACCAACGGTACTTTAAGAGATAAAATAGCCTCTCTCACATCGCTCTGGGGACATTGCCCAAACTATCAAAATAATTCCGTTCATACGTTTTGAAGCAATAATTCTACTAATAGGCACTTGGTACGCAACTGCTCGATGTTACCCGTGAGGGTGAGTAGCAGAAAGAACGAGATATAGAGAGAAATAAGCTCTTGTAATTGTGGGGACGTGACTGACGTCCCCGGAGTTACGGCGCGTCCCCACAACGAGGGTTTCTCGCGGAACGAATGTCCACGCAGATACGGTAATTCAAATTCTCTCTCTCTCTCTGGTACGTCCAAATACAATTAGCCCAAAGATGACAGAAACTCTATCCCTCTCTCTCTGTCTCTCTATCTCTCTCTCTCTCTCTCTCTCTTTCTCATACCTTTCCGTATGTTGTATTACATACATTTTGTCCATTTAACTGTTTAATGGGGAACAAACATGCAGAAAGAAAATTTTGAATTTTAAAAGTTAAAACTCTAAACATACCCCTTAATTTGGTACATTTAAGATTATAGTGAATAAATTTGTTTGTGAAATGAACAATAAAAAAGTGAGTGACTTCTCAGAAAACCATGAAATAAAACTACATGTACATTATTACAAATTATTATCCATTTTATATGTTTTTTATATGAAAAAAAAGATTCCTTTAGTTTGATTTCCCTTATACCATTGCTGTAGCACTGTGTCATGTACATGTAACCTAGATATAATTGTTATTATTCGCACAGTTAGTGTCTACAGATACAGAGTATTCCCTTTTTATGCAAAAAACATGAATAAGCTTTGTTTTCGTATAGCGTCTTTAAATTTCCATGAAAAAAAATCTCAATTTAGGAAATTATGCAGATTACACCTTTAAAGCAGACGACATTACTGCAAGAAAAGTGTATCTATTGTTTGATACGTTGCTTTTCTGTAAATACCACTGTCAAGTTTTTCAAACTGTGAAAAGCTAGATTGTATGTGATGGATCTATTCCTCCAAAGTTGAACGACTCAATTTCTCGAAGCTTGAGATTTATTGACACATTTAACGTTTCCATTGCCAATGGCACCAAAAGGCGACTTTGCAAACAGTTTGGATCCTGATCAGACGCCGCGTCACGCGGCGTCTGATCATGGTCCAAACTGTTTGATACTCGTATCGACATTTCTTCATTCAAAACAGCCCTAAAGCTGACTTTAAAATCATTGCAAACGACTTCATAAATGCAGACGATATTTTGGCGGTAAGAGGGTAAAGGCAGACGATAAAACTTGGCAGGGAAAGAGCTAAACGGAGGCGGCATGCAAAGGTACTATAAACTATTGATAATATCCATGCTTTTCTTCATTTACAGCAAAACGGAGCCAGTCAAATATGGGCATAGTAATTAGAAATTAGTCAATTTATGAAGTTTATGAGTATTCACTAAAAGAATAAATATTACATCTTGTAAAACGAGATACACTTAGCCCGTATCCTTCCGTGATATCCCACAAATCTTCCATTAATATAAATATACGTTAAACAAATATTAAAAGCATGTGTCCGACGATCTAGGTCCAAACTGTTTGCAAATACCAGTCGACTCGCAATAGGCTGTATTTGGGCTATCCATATTTTACTAGACAATCCATTCAAGTCAGAATGCGATCACAGGACATTGATCCCTAAAATACAAATGGGAAATTTAAGTAACAAGAAGTGTTAGTCTATTTGTGTTTGTGCTGTGTTTGTTCTTTGGAAAATGATAAACATTAACTTTGGTTATCTGGTCAACTGGTGCACTGTTTGCATAGAAACATGTGTACTCTTTGCATGTACACCTTAAGTTAAGACTAGTTTACTCATCGATTTGGTTCAGTGGATTATTGCAGAACAATAGTAATCTGCAGACTTTCATCGTGTTATTATAACAGTGCAGAAGACGTCAGTCATTCGACGCATTGCAGTAGTTTAAAGCCGCATTGTGTTTTTGAGAAACCTGCATAAAACGGTTGTTTGGGGTCCCATTTGAACTACGTGGGACGTGATTCTTTCACAAAAACCGGTTTTATCTAAGCAATTCGCTTTTTAAATTTTATTTATAATATTTTGGTGCTGCACAAATTAAAAAGCCTCCCTTGTGAATGGAAAGAAGGACAACTCTGTAAATACAGGGCTCCAGATAACGGAAGTATTTCGAAAACTAAAATCTTTATTTCTGCTTTTAAACCCAATGGTGTCATACTCATTAAAAGTGTATCGAAGAGACGGTTTAATCAGTAGTAACAGCATAGCATTCGGTGCTGAAATGAGTGAGAAAATGTTAGATTAGTTCAGATTACTCCTGATTACATGTTTAGCTAGAACACTGAAAATGACCCTGTTAACCCTTATTCTGCTGCACAGACGTCTGCTTCGACATTGTCGTCTGCAAAATGTGTTCAGTTTAGATTTATGCATTGTTTTAATTAAACAAACCTTAAGACGAGTGTCAAATAGTTTGGATCCAACTGAGAGGCCGCGTTACTCGGCGTCTTTTTAGATTCAAATAGTTTGTAAACTCCGTAAAGTAGGCACAGGGTTAAACACTATGAAATCCAATAACAACGTGTACATATCTGTCACCATGGGTATACGGTTAAAATAAACTACGGAGAATCTATACCTTGAGCTTGCTGAAAATGACTGTTTCAGCCTTGTCCGCTCTCTAACTCAAACACTTCTTTTTGGATATTCACCAAACTTGCTACAAATGTTTATTAGTATAGAATCTAAGTCAGGTTCAATAACTAGCAAAATCGCATAAGGCATGTCTGAGTAATTGCTGAAAAATGCTGAAACAGTCATTTTTTAATACATAAAGGGCAAAAACTCAGATATGCCACATGCGATTTTTGTAATAATCAAACTAGACATAAATTTTATATACTTTAACATTTTCAGAAATTTTAATGAATATCCAATAAAAACTGTATGTGTTAGAGTGCAAAAAGTGACTGAAACCGTCATTTTTAATTAATAAACAGGCAATAACTCAGATATACCTTATGCGATTTTAGTAGTTATGAAACTGAACCTTGATTTTATATCAATAAACATTTTCAGCAAGTTTGGTGAAGATCCAATAAAACGTATTTGTGTTAGAGAGCAAAACTTGCTGAAAACAGTCATTTTTTAATACATTAAGGGCAAAAACTCAGATATGCCACATGCGATTTTTGTAATAATCAAACTAGACCTAAATTTTATATGAATAAATATTGTCAGCATGTTTGGTGAATATCCGATAAAAGCTTTTTGTTTTAGAGTGAAAAAATTACTGAAACAGTCATTTTTTATTAATTAACAGGCAATAACTCAAAAATACCTTACGCGATTTTAGTAGTAATCAAACTAAACCTTGATTTTATATCAATGAACATTTTCAGCAAGTTTGTGGAAGATCGGATAAAAAATAGTTGAGTTAGAGAGCGGACAAAAAAGTGTGATAGTCTAACTGACTGATGGATGCACGGGCGGAGGTAGATACGGTTTGCACCCAGTGAAGTTGAATTCGGCTGTATCACATGATACTAAGCCGTGTGGTAATGTTTATGACAGACGTTCTATTTTCGGTTTGTTATGATTTTAAATCGCCCTTTTTGGTGATTTAGGTCCGTCTTCATCATTTCATAGATCAGTTTGGCCCATAAGAATGTTCAAACATTATTATTAATCGTTATTGTATTTCAGGCATTGAGAAAAGGTCTGAAAACACAATGGGACTTTAACGTAGAAAATGACAATTTGTTGACAACATTGACTAGTCAGTTCATCCTTAGTGTCAAACAATTTCTAGCCTGATCAGACACCGTGTTACCCAGCGTCTGGTCTGGCTCCCAACTGTTTGCAATTAAAACAACTTGTTATGCGTAAACGAGTTTATTGGTTAAGAATAACGTCTTCTCCACTGTATAACGCTATAGATAATCCGTTTAACACATGCATTCCAATGATATTGTCTGTTTGCAAAAATGGAGTCTGACAATGACCGATCGTTCTCTGTAGAGTTCCGAAAGTGACCGACATTGGTCCGACATCGTAAGGGGTTTTCAACCTTAAATCAATTTATATGAGTGTTACACAAGATCTTTGTCAGTATACCAGTAGTGTTGAACTTGACAACGAATTAGTTAGTTTTCATCGGTGTTTTCACAGGACAATTCTACACCTATTAATAGTAAAATATGGAAGGTTCACAACTTGTTTTATGTTTTATGAATATGGCAGTTTCATTTGCATTTAAATAGGCCTTGAAATAATCTACGCTATTTCTTGCAAAAACATCACTTTCGCAGCAATGGGAAATACATTTTTAATCTAGTTGGTGAATGTTGTTTACATATAAATCAGTTCACCACCAAACCAACATGAACTGTCCATAATCATTCTAATCCAGTTACAGTCGAACCTCGATATCTCGAACTCGCTTAACTCGAACTAACCGATATTTCAACACAAGAATTACATTTTTTCATATTCGGTTCAGTCGAGAATACCCGTAGTTTAAAGTTAAAACATGGCTACGGGTTTGTTCGACATAACCGAGTTCGAAATATTGAAGTTCCACTGTATGTGGTTGTGGTGCACATGTTCGGTCCCATTTACACGAAATAAATGGGGATGAGATGAGATGATACAGAACGTAACTCCTACAAAGACCACATTTCTAATGAAGAGGTACGCAGTTCTGACTACACTTATGCAAAGGCGATTGAGATGGCATGGACTTGTCTCCCATTCATCATGCTCCAAGATTATAAAGCTTTTGTGTTGAGTCTGAAATCGTTCTCAAGCATTTGATTGGTCAGATTTGACCAATCAAATGCTTAAGAATGTTACAAGACTCAGCTAAAAAGCTTTATAACCTTGGACCCAGGCTTCACCAAGAGCAAGAAGTCGTGGACGAAAAAAGGAATAAATGGGAAACTACAGTAACGGTCAAGGAATTGACAGGATTGAACTTTTCAGCAACTCAGAGGACAGTTGTAGACAACTAATCATTAAATCAGCAAATATGCTCCTACGACCACTACGTTACAGAACAAGTGAAATGAAGTGAGAATACAGTTTCTCACATAACTACATGTACCCCTGTTTTCTATAGCGAACAACGATGACGAATATCCTTATCTCCAACATGTGTAAGATCACGTTGATGACGTCACTATAACCTCACTATTTATAACGGCGTTTTGACGTTTCCGGGGTTCCCAAAAATGCATATTTGCTTTAAAAATAACTTAAATCGTTGGTAATGTGAGAAAAAGATCCTGTCACTCGTCGATGTTTAAGACAAGTTGATCTCAAACTCGTCTAGAATAGGCTCGCTTAATAACTTCTCAATTCTAGACTCGTTTGAGATCAGCTTGTCTTAAACATCGACTCATGACAGATCCTATATAACTTAATTAGGCGTTACCCATATTAGCTCAAACGTTGTAAACTTATACAACTCACGGTATGCAACGTAGTTTATTATATTAGTTGTACACATCTATCCATAAACCATTACAATACATGTAGGTATAGGTATGTTGGCTTAACCCACTCCCTTATAGGAGCGCCTTTAAGCGCATTCAGTTTTTTCCTCCGCCGAAGAAAATAGTTTCAACTTATACAGTTATGAATATATATCAGTAGAAATATTTTCTTTATTCTAGCAGATAGTAGCTTAAAGCAGGCTGAAAGTAAAGCAGAATGTGCCTTAAGGCACATTCTGCTTTACTTTCAACCTGCTTTATATAATTAGCTATTTTAAAAACCAGAAATAGGTTATAAGGTTAAGGGTTGAGGTGTATAGCTGTTACATGTATAATACGTGTTACACTCACAGGATCAACTACTGAGGTTAAAGGTAATTGTAATTATACATTTCTCAGATTAATTCCGTTTACGTTGGAATTTTATCAAATGCAATTTATGATATGTTTTCAATAATCAAAATATGCCCTTCATTTCTTTCTTTTGCCAGTTACTCAATGTACATATTCAACAAATAAGAAGAGAAGGATATAGACTTTGTCAAGGAATTATTACAATGAATATTGTATTTACAAAAGTAGTATGCCTATGACGACCATGTATAACTAAAGTTTGTATATATCGTCTAAATGAGATCTACATGACTTTTATACAAACACGCAACTACTTATTGTTAGGCTTATTTATATTGATAATGTTTACATCAAAATCATTGTGTTTAAGATTGCTTCATATTCGATTATGCAAGATTTGATAAGTTTGTATTTAACAGTCTACACTATAGTATATTTAGACAACAATCTTAGATAAGCCTTATATGTCAATTACTCAACACTGTTAGAAGGAAACGCGAAATTTATTTTTTATTCAGGTAACATACTAATATTTTCGATGTACGAGTATTATCTTATGGAATTCCATATACGACAGCCAACTGCTAGCTGCTTACTGCCAACTGCTTCCTGTCAATTATTCAAAATTCATGTATAGGGATTAAAAATGGAGGATCTTCTGGTAAAATACTGCCCACTGCGGCAACAAAACTTCACATTGGACCAAATAGCTGCCGTATTGGAAGTAAAACATGGAGTATCGTACAGGTATGAAACGTACAGTAAGTAGTTAGCAGTAAGCAGTTGGCAGTAAGCAGTAAAGAGTAGACAGTAAGCAGTTGACAGTTAGAAGTTGGCTGTTGTACAAAGCGAGGAAAACAAAATATTGTGCATTTGTTGTCAAATGTTTGGATAGGAATAAATCAATGACGCTCCTGAATGTTTTTAGGCGCCACAATTAGAACTATGAGTGCATCTGAATATCAATACGTCGTGGAATCGTGGCGGATTTCCATCAATTATTAGTATATAATGAAGCACAAATAGAAGAAAAATTAACCTAGGAAACGACAAGCTTATTTCAGTAACAGTTCATAGGGGCCACGGTTCCTGGTTCGGGGCTTCGGTTTTATACCCCTCATTAAGTATGCATACAGTACGCATTTGGCGGTGAGCAGTTGGTAGTAAGCATTTGGCAATAAGTAGTTAGCAGTAAGCAGTAAAGAGTAGACAGTTGGCAGTTGACAGTAAGAAGTTGGCTGTCGTATATGGAATTCCATATTATCTGGACCACAACTGTTTAAAGCATTGGCACACACTATCATATAACGTGCTAAAGGTACATAACAAGTTGACAAAACTTTTAAGAAAACAGATTTATCCATAATTTACCCATTTCAGCCCACTTTACTATGTATGAAACATAGACTAAACGTGTAGATTCTTATCAATTCCACATCATGCGGCGTCTGATCAGTCTCCACTGTTTGCTGATAGGAGTTTCAATATGAAACAAAACGAAAATAAAAATATTAACAAGGTATATCTTAGTTTAAAGAACGTCTTATCCAATATATAGGCATCATAGAAGAATCCACTGTGAGTAAAGGGTTAAACTTGACAGAATAAAAGCATACAGAGGAGAATCTGTTATTCTTTCCCGTTTAAACGCAAACGTACGCAAACGCAAAGCACTAAAACGTAGAAAAGAACCACGTTTAGACAATTCTGATAATTCATGTTTATCTTGGTGGCAAACAGTTTGAAGCCTGATCAGACGCCGGGTTACCCGGCGTCTGGTCTGGCTCCAAACCGTTTGTATTGTAAATAATAGTTTTTGCGTAAACGCGTTTATTGGGAAAGAATAACAGATTCTCCACTGTATATCATAAAACTTGGAAAAAGCAAAAGCTCTGATATGGGTCTTAACTATTTGCAACATGTACATGTTCTGGTGTACATGAAGGCTGCATTGAAAGGGTAAGATATTTAAAAGCTTTAAACATGTGTGTCTAAACGCATCAAGTAATGCCTACATTTGCATACTTTAATTATATTTGTTTGTTAATCAGAATTAAATCTTCTTTTAGTTGAATAGAACGTTATGATAATCAACACTTATCCGACCACCTGCGGTACTTCTCTGAATACAGACCAGACGTCGATTAGGTCAGAATCTTACTGAGATGCACACTTTTTACATCAATTCATAAGATTCCTCTGTATTGATGACAATGATTTGTTGCTCTTATGCTTTTTCGACTTTGCTATGTTGCTTGTTTTTAGCTGATCAGAAATGCAGATGGCATTTTAAAGTCGAGGATATATAAATCCGAAGATAGGGCATCAGGGCTGCCATAAGTTGACATACAAAATTTCCAAATTTGCATTTTCAAGTGCGATGTATCGAATCGTACCTTTCCCCATCGCCTGTTTCTAGTTTTGTTGACACGTGGCTGCTTAAAGCAGGCTGTAAGTAAAGCAGACTGCGCCTTAAGGCGCATTCTGATTTGCTTTCAGCCTGCTTTAAGCTAACATGTACTAGAAAAAAATCCGAAGATTTAGGAAAAATCCGGAGAAATGGCAGCCCTGTGGCATTGTGAGAAGGAGAATAAACACAAATCTCTTAAAATTTCGTTCAGTCTGTTAGTCCCGTTTAAAGGGTAGACACTAGTGTTTTCTCACTATTCCGTGCGTCAAATATAAATCACAATTGCCATATTGCCTACAGTACCGGAAAATGTTAGCAACAATAAGAAAGTCATAGTTCGAAAAACATTTGACATCGGACAATAAACGCGCAAAAATAAAGATGAAAGGAGTGTTCATTTTAGCTGCGTTGGTAGTATTAGGTAAGTATATGTCAATAAGATGAAAACACAATATTTGTTGTAAGTCCACTAATCTGATCGAGACGATTGAGAAATGTCTCATAATATAATGGTGTCGAGAATGCGGCTGATAGGTCAGTCATCAGCAGAATTATGATTTCATTCTTATTAAGATGTTGCAGGATGTTATTTTGAAATGATGAGGAGAGCAGTTTCTATAGAGTGCTGCTGACGATATGCTGACTGATGCTGCTCGTGTAGATTGTTTGTGATCCAGCGGGTCTGCTATTTTTTTCTAATTCTTTGGAGCGAAATACCGGCCTGTACTTCTTAAGCTCATTTCCTTTTCTCGTCAATAAAGTGATTGTCGTTGATTTAGGGTTTTTATAGACAACAGCTATACGTACTGTGAAGTCTGTGATGCTCAAATACAGTTATTGTACTCAAAGGCTGAACAAAAATGATTATCTTTTTGTAAAAGAAAGGTTTCGTATATAAATGGATGCCTTATGTATGAGTGCCACTCCGACAAGGTCTCCACAACAGCAAGGGGCACGTTTGCTCTTATAGCTGTCGAGAACCAGTTCTCTTAAGTATGTTTTATCTGCAGCATTACCAATACATTACAGTATCATTTGAGATAATATAGGCATGTATATCAAAAGCTTTATTTACCGATCTTTGGATTAAACTGCAGATTTATCTGCTTCTGAGGTTTCGTGGACACTAGAGGTTCATATATGTTGTGTGTTCTCTTGAGGAGATTCAAATGAGAATTCAATTTTACTATTGGTTTGACAAGTACTGAAAAAACTTCTATTGGCTGTCACCTTTCGTGCTAAGAAGCTCGTCTTTTAAAAAACAATTCCGTTGGTATCCGGAAGTAGTAGTATCAATGCATATAACAATGACGGTACCGATGGATGGCGATATTTTAAAAGATCTACATCTATGCGGTTATGAGCATTGTTTATTTATTCCTTGTTTTATTCACTCAACATGTGCATATTATCTAAAGGCGACCTGTTCAAAAAGCTAGCCTGCGGCCAACTTTTTGTTTTTGCCGTATAAAAGAAATCTCTGAACTTTATTATTTACTTTAACAATATAGTTTGAATTAATAACACATCAGTGATTAACTCTTTCTTTGCTAGTTTCATTGTCTGATTTAACCCTCTTATCGTCTGTTTTGGACTTGTCTTTTGCAATATTTTCCGAGTCAGATTTAGGGATTACATGACTAAAGAAATGTTGATGCGAACATCGAACAGTTTGGATTCCCATTAGACGACGGGGTTACGCGGCGTCTGATCAGGATCCAAACTGTTTGAAAAGTCTCCTTTTGTCACCACTGGCAGTGAAGGAGTTTAAACGTGATCTTATAGAATGGAAATTATTCTTTCTAGTATAAACTCTAACAATACGTTAATGTGATGCAAAACAATGTACTTGTAGATATAAAATTTGTTTTGAATTTCTATCGATGTGTTTTGATCTGACTGGCACACAATTGTTAGCCTGGTCTTCACTGTTTCTAAAAATGAATTGATTTATCGTTTTGAAGGAACTTTATCTTCTGCTTTAATTTCAAAATGCCTTAGGTGTTCCCATGTCTTTCAAAATTAGAAACAGGCTACGGGGCAAAGGATTTAGTTTAAGTCTAGTCCATTTCTCACACCTTGGGACGTTTAAAACAAAATATTAGATCATGAAAACTTATGCAGACCCTGCTCAGAAGGCACCAAAAGGTGCCCTCTGATTAGTGTCTATACTGTTTGCATTAGACGAGAATACTAGATGTAAATGTAATTTGTTTGTAACCGACGAGTATACTCGTTGCTAAGGACCAATTGATGGATGTAGTGCATAAAATATTACAACTACTGATTGGAATTGTAGTCAAAAACAACGTTTGAAGGAATCTTTGAAAACAGGTTCTGATCGCTGCTTATAGCATGACAGACGTTAAATAGATGTTTCCTGCGTTACTTTCCCCTTTAGCCCGTTACCTCGTCATTACGCATATTGACACCTTTTATCTATTTCTCAACTCAAAGAAAATAGTTACAATGAGAAGTAGTTTCTAAATTACTTTGGAAATAAAATATGTTTAAACTAAGTAGTTTCTATATCCTAGCAAGTGCCAGCTTAAAGCAGGTTGAAAGTAAAGTAGAATTCCCCTAAAGGCGTATTCTGATTTACATTCTCAACCCGCTTTAAGTGATCATCTATCTTCTAAACTATAACAGGCTATGGGGTAATGGATTAAGAAGATGTTGCCAAAATTATAGACTTTGTGTCCAATCTCAGTGTCGTAAAAGAGAATATTTACTCTAAAAGTCATTTTATTTTTTAAAAAATTCCACTAATAGTAGCCGTTTTAATTAAAAGGGCAAAGTTCTGGATTTTATCCATTTAACGTCAAATGAGATAGATTAAAACACACTTTGGATTGCTACAGATTTTCAGATTACCATAAATTCATAAACATCTAAAGAATTAATATCAAATTTAATGACATAATCTCATATTACTTAGTTTCAACTAAATATTTTTTGTTCGGAAGTCGATAAACTTAGCATGTTTAGATTAAGTTTTTAACACATTTGTGCCCACGATCCCGTATATGGGACATAGGCAAACAGTGTGGACTCTGATCAGACGCCGCATAATGTTTGCTGATAGGAATTTCAATATAAAACAAAATGAAAAATGAAACTTTTGACCAGGCATCACTTTCATTAAAATTGGACTAATCCAATATATAAACATGGAAGAATCCACTGGGCATAAATGGGATAACCTAGCTACAGACCAAGTGCAATGAACACACTGTTTCGATTTCCCATAACACATTACATTATAGCCTAATTCTAGTTTTAAAGAAAGATGATCTCTTAAAGCCTGTTGAAAGTAAAGCCTGCTTAAAGATAACATCTGCTAGGATAACGAAAACATGTCTTAAGCTGCATATTGATACATATATAAAGTGGAACTACTTTCTTCAGTGAAGGAATGCATGAGAGGTGTGAAAATGCGAATCCATGGGGTATTGTGTTAAGCCATCGTTTAGGTCTCAATGAGACACATAATGTTCTGCCCTTTTTTCAAGGCTTTTTATACTATAATTATATCTTATGTCCTCAGTCAAACTTGCTACAATTAAATTTAAAACAACATACGCAGATTGTGTGCAATGAAGCGGTTAGTTTTAGAAAATAGTACAATGCACGCGACTATCAGAGTTATACAATAATCAGCGTATCGGTATGTCCTATTGTCACACTGGTATGGCAAAACGAGCGGGCTCCCGCGTAACGCTTCAGTTCCCGTTAATCTAATATAACGTATCGGCTCCCGTTAATAATGGCGTCAGTTGTCAAATCGACACATATGAGTATACAAATATGATGTTTTTCCTTGGATATTGCTTGAAATGTAGACCAAGACTACTCTTACGGAGTGTCTCACACAATGATGCAAGCATAATTATGTAAAACTTATTTATAGGATAAATGCTTGAGGTTGATGTTTAACTTGAAAAAGTTTCTACCGTTACGGCGATTTCTGAAGAAACTGATGCTCATTGACCATACATTGTTCTGAATAGGCAACAAATTCAGCTCTTATCGACACCAAATATGTCCATCGAGTAGTCTGGATACAATCGTCAACTGCATATAAAAAATAACCCATGTAGCTATTAAACAAATAAAGATTTTGATTGTTTTTTATTACAAAGAACCACGCTCCAGTTGTGTGTACAACGAACATGCTCCAGATCAAAATCATTGTAGAGTTGTTGTTTTTTTCTAAACCTCTAGATCAATTTGAAATTAATAGTTGCATCTGAAGTAGAATACCGTCTCCATTGCTATCGCCGGCAATGTTTTGTAAGTTTACTCTGTTATTTTAAAATACAAATCCCTTACTGAGACCGTTTGAATAACTCATAGTGGGCAGCCAGGGCACCCACATTTTTGGGATCCATATTGTCAACAGACGTTATGAATGAAATTAATTTTCAAGCACAGGGCATTATATCTCGTTGCAGGTATAGATAAGGACACGAAAGCGGATTTTCCACCTGTGCCTGTTATAACACCCCTTAAAATTGTATCTTTGACCAGACCAAGAACACCAAGCACGTGAAAATATAGATCTTCATTGGCCTTGAAAATTAATTGCATACCCCCATACTACCTACTCCTAACACTAACACTACCTACTCCTAACAATACTCTACATATCCCTAATACTTCCACTCCTACCCCTGATACTACCACTACCTACTCCTAACACTACCACTACCTACTCCTAACACTACTCCTAATACTACCACTACCTACTCCTAACACTACTCTGCCTACCCCTACCACTACCTACTCCTAACACTGCTCCAAATACTACCACTACCTAACACTACTCCTCCTTCCCCTACCCCTACCTACTCCTAACGCTACTCTACCTACGCTTATATATTACCACTACCTACTCATAATACTACATTCTCCTAACACTACCACTACCTACTCCTAATACTACTCTACCTTCCCCTAATACTACCGCTACATTACACCTAACACTACCACTACGTACTCTACTTACCCATAAAACTACCCCTAATACTACCTATAAACACTACTCTATCTACTCCTAATACTATCACTACCTATTCCTAACAACCACTACCTACTCCTAACACTACCACTACCTACTCCTTACACTATTCTACTCTACCTACCCCTAACACTACCACTACTCTACACCTAACACTACTCTAACTACTCCTAACACTACCTACTCTTACACTACTCTACCTACCCATAATACTAGCACTACCTATTCCTAATACTACCACTACCTACTCCTAACACTACCTACCCGTAATACTAACACTACCTATTCCTAACACTACCACTACTAATCCTTACACTACTCTACCTACCCCTAATAATACCACTACTTTACACCTATCACTACCCCTAATACTATCACTACCTATTCCTAATACTACCACTACCTACTCCTTACACTACCGCTACCTACCCCTAATACTACCACTACCTATTTCTAACACTACCACTACATACTCCTTACACTACTCTACCTACCCCTAATACTACCACTATATATTCCTATCACTACCCCTAATACTATCACTACCTATTCCTAATACTACCACTACCTACTCCTTACACTACCACTACCTACCCCTAATACTACCACTACCTATTTCTAACACTACCACTACCTACTCCTTACACTACTCTACCTACCCCTAATACTACCACTATATATTCCTAACACTACCACTACCTACTCCTAACCTTACCAATACCTATTCATAACACTACCACTACCTACTCCTTACACTACTCTACCTACCCTAATAATACCACTACCTACTCCTAATACTACCACTACCTATTCCTAACACTACAACTACCTACCCCTAATACTATCACTACCTATTCCTAACACTACCACTACCTACTCCTTACACTACTCTACCTACCCTAATAATACCACTACCTACTCCTAATACTACCACTACCTATTCCTAACACTACAACTACCTACCCCTAATACTACCACTACCTACTCCTAACAATACCACTACCTACTCCTAACACTACTCGGTCTACCCCTTATCTTAGCACTCTACTACATATGCACGTTATCTACTTCTAACACTAAAGCTAGATAACTTCTACTACAACAACTACTACTACTACTATTACCCCTGTGGGACAGGAGTAGTGCACGGACAAGGCAAAAAGACACCAATGTAAACAAATACATACACGTCGTTGACTCCCGAATGGGTGTCAGTTCAAAGAAGGCATTGTGCCATACAGTGAAATTGACCTTAAATATATCACGGGAATTATATACAAACACAGTTTTACGTTGGACAAGTCTCTGCAGAGTGAGTGAACAAGTTATGAGACAAAAATGGCCTTCAAACTCATTTTAGTTCATTCAAGCGGACGATTGCTTTCATGTGTGTCCTTTAAAATAAACAATCCTATTCAAATATTTATTCGTTTTTATTCTCACCTCTTTAAAGAAGTTAATATTAATAAAATTCTAAATTTGCTTTCCCAAATGTATGCAATCGAAACGGTATGTCCCTGATTTGCATATGAACAAGGTGTTATACCCCCGGGCAGCCAAAATCAGTTAAGACTGCCAAAGAGTTATCTTTCGTGTATCTATTAGTGTGGTTGTTTAATCCCTTCACGGCCTTACCCCGAGTACGATAGATCTAGTTATTTGCATTCAGTGTGGTTCCTGACCAGACGCCGCGTAACTCGGTATTTGACCAGGTTCTAAAGTATTTGCAACTAAGATTAAGATATAGCATAAGAAACAAACAAAAACGTATTTCTACATTTTGTTGCATTTCGTTTGCGTTCTGCGCTCAACTCAATAATTCAGGCCCAAATACCTAAAACAAAAACTACATTTGATAAATGAAACCAGACTTCGCGCATCGCTGCGTCTAATAATGGTCTACTGTTTACCCAAATTCCAAGAAGATTGGTTCATGTTTTTGTAACTTATATGATCCACAAGGTAACTTATAACCCACAAAGGTACTTATTGTTGAAAGAGTTAACCCCTTCACTGCCTTACCCCGAGTGCGATGGTTATTTGCAAACAGTTTGTATCCTGATCAGACGCCGCGATACGCGGCGTCTGATCAGGATCCAAGCTGTTTGACATTCATTTCAATATTTCTAAAATCAAGATACCTAAAACTTAAATTTCAGAAATAAAAGCAGACGAAAATTGTTTAGAATTGATGACGTCACGGCAGTGAAGGGGTTAAATGGGTTTATGGTGCCGATGGTTACATTTTAACAGAACACGGACTTGTTTACCCTTTGGCAAAGTAAAATTGGGCGTAGGTTAAATATGACATATTTACTCCACAAGTTGAACTCTTTGAAAGGGACAGATATACTCGTCGATATTGTTCTTTGAGATAATATTGACCCTTTTACTCTCATTGTCGTCATAAAGCGCATTTGCAAACAGTTTCGATCCTGATCAGATGCCGCGTAATGCTGCGTCTGATAAGGATCAAACTTGTTTGAAACTTGTTTTGAAATAATGTCACGGTTATACATGTACTGCATTGAAAACCAATTTTTAAACGATAAAGCAGACAACAATATTGAAGCAGACGACAATAAGGCGACGAAGGGGTAAATTAATCAATATTTTAGGTGCTATTGTCTACGTCTTTATTGCATTACGTCATGTGTTTCGTTTCGTTTAAAGGGAAAAGTAATATGGTTTCTCTGTCATTTTCTTGTTGTTTCAGTTTTACATGCGCATTGCGAAGTCATATGTGAGGATTTTGGCACCCATTATACTTTCTGTATAAATGGGTACTCTTGTTGCAACAACAAACAGAATTGCTGGTAAGTATAACATAAATCTCATTAGCACATGGCTTGGAGCCCTCGGCCAATCAGATGCCTCAAAAACCTGTGCATATATCGTTTAAGTATAGGTTAGACCATGGTTGCGAGCGACTAAACGATATAGTTCGAGGGGGCGTAGCCCCAGAGAACTATGTCGTTTATTCGCGCGCAACCATGGTCTAACCTATTTAGCACTGGCTTGGACTCGAGGAAAACAAGAAGACCCTTCGTTTCTGCTTTTTGTTTTAGAATAAAAGGTCATTTTATTTGTAATATTTTACTTAAATTGAAAAGTTATTTCAATGTGTAGTTTGTGAAATTAAGCATGCTTTAACACCAACATAAATAACGCTTATTGAAGCTCTATATGTAAGCACAATGCATTATTAATTGCTTTTAAAGTTTAGGTCTCACTGTACATACTATGACGTAATCAAGCGAGTGCAGTTCCCCTCCGATCTCAGCTGTTTAGTAAAGACAATCTACACATGCATATCCCGGTTTTTACATCTACAGCTGAAACAATGCATATATCTAGGTCCAAAGGGGTGGGGTAGATCTAGATCTATTATAAGTCTTTAAAAATAAGGGCAATCTAGATAGGAAAGCCTGGTCCATGTATTCTGCTCATTGTTGAATATATCATGCATCCGTTTTCATTTAGAAATTGGCAAATCAAGTACACAGTGATATTGAAATCCCTTCTATAACAATATGAATTCAGTGATGTAACGGGACCGTAACACTATGGTTGCATAGGTATTTTTGTTCCCCAAATCGATGTCATAGTAAAGCATTTATACTTGAAGATATTAGATGTATACTAAGTTGGCAATCAAGCTCTTCTTTAAGCTTTATATATCAGAGGAGTCGTTTATTTCCTTTATGTAACATATTTGCTTCTTTACTGTAACAGCCTATCGCTAATAATATTGAAAAACTTTCAATCAACCTAAGTTTTGATACTAAGTAAGAAATGGCTAAGCAGTGTTAACAGTTCTAAAATGTTAACTGTTTTGTTTACAGTTGGCTCATGTTTATCAAACTTTTGACGTTTGATATATCTTTGTATTTTCCTTAATGTAACATTGCTGTAGCTGCAGATTCCTTGATGTAACCGTCTTCTTTTTAGCAAATACAATTCACAGGCGAAGGCAGTTTGTGCATCCTTTGCTCTAAATGATTGTATTTATTACACTATAGTATTAAATAGCATAGGAATCATGATCAAGTTCTGAATGTTTTGTCAGTGTGAAAAAATGTCAGTTATGAAAGTTATTTAAGGCGCAAACCGTACATGATTGGAAAATAAAATCATTTGATAAAATTTGCAAAATTTACTATTAAGGAAATCTATTAGATGCTATTCTTTGTGATGAAACACCTAACACAGTTGTTTTCATTCATTTAATGACATTGTACTTGTTTAAAGGATTGTTACATCAAGGAAATAATTTTGCAATGGTGTTACATGTAAATATACGCCACACCTTAACAATCTGGGTATATGTAAGCTCCTTCTGTAACTTATTTCCACAGTATAGATATGCATGGTGCTATACTCTAAGCCATTAACCTCAGAGAGAATATCAAAATAATCTCACCCTTGACATGAGAATTGTTACATAAAAAAATATTGACTCGTATTGCAAATATTTTGGAACCTGATCAGACGGCGGGTTACCGGACATCTGATCAGGTACTAAACTGATTGCCACTCGGATTAGTTCAATATTACTTTATTTAAAACGATACGTCATCAATTTCAAGACTTTGCCATTCTCAAAATTGTATTAGAGCTTCATTGCGTTTGAGTTTCAGTTTCACTGCATAATACATAATACTGAATTTAGTTTTCTTTCATATCCGGGTTATAATTAGTCGAACAACTTTTCACAGGGTACGTAAGGAGTTGTTTCCGGCTGAGGAAACTCATGTTGCCCGAGTCGTAAGGCGAGGGGTGCATGCATTTGCATGACGGGAATAATTCCTCACGTACCCAGGGCAAACACTGTATAACGAAATTAGTTATACATTGTACTGCAAAGTTTTCACTTTTCGAACGAATGATTTCCAGTCATTACAGTACTTGTCGAGAGTTCTGACGTTGTTCGTAAATAATGTGATAGATACCTCTGACGGTTGTTCTTCAAAGACAGATAGGCACGCTCGTGGACGTGGAAGTCAAACTTTTCAAGAAAAGGAACAAAAGGAGGCTGTTCTGTCAGCAGATAAAAAACCTGAGTTGCTATGTGCACTGTCAGTACTCAGTGTACATGGGTTCTAGTACATGTATATGGCTTGTTACTCAATAAGCAGTCAGATATTAACTTTGCAGCATATAATTATTGATGTTGTTGCAGTTCCGATAAGATACGATAATGTCAAAGAATCTTTAAAACGGAATAGGTAATTCAACCAGTATACAGTTGAGACGACGCTACTCTTGTTTTAAAAAAAAAGAAACTAAACATAGCTTAATCTAATTTAATCAAGAACACATTTTTTAAAAATGTTGAAGAATAATGTTCAAATGATCGGTTTTATTCCTGTAACTCGCCACTTAACTAACTTCAAAATTAATCGTCTGCACTAGACATGGTTATTTTGCAATTAACGCGGTATTTTCTCAGATCAACGATTACCCTATGATAGCATAAAAATGTGAAGAGTTGGCAATGTGACAACCATTCTCCGAGGCTGTCAACTTTGCTAACGTAGACATTGTTGCAGTTAATATTGAAATTCATTACCCCTTTCAGAAACTGCCCGGTGTTTATGCCCCAATTTACATATAAGTACATCTGTTTCAGACAGTACGAGCGTATTCATTAAACGCGTATATCTCAAGTAGGAAAGTGTACGATTATATATTCGATGTTACCGTGCTTACCTATTTACCATTATTAACTATTCTGTTTTAAAAATAACTCGGACAAGTCAGAAAAATCGCTCAATAGACGGGTATATCGTATTCCGTATGTTCGTCTTGATGGCAGAGAAAGGATTACCCGATGCACTGTGGATAATTTATTAACCAATTAATGCTCAGATGATTCTTCCATGTTTATACATTAGATTAGTCCGTTTTTTATCAAAGGGATGTCTGGTCAAAATTTTCATTTTCATTTTGTTTTATATTGAAATTCCTATCAGAAAACAGTGTAGATCCTGATCAGACGCCACATTGTGCGGCGTGTGATTGTTATTATTATTTATTATTATACCAGATTTATATAGCGCTCTTTTCACACAGGGGTTGTGCGTTCAAAAGCGCTTTACATGAAACAACATAAGATAGATAATCTTTATTTATAGTCGGTTTCAGTCAAACATACTAACACTAGCTTTAAGCTATTGTCCGACATGACAAGATTATCCAGTAACAATTTAAACAAACAAACTGTAATAAAATATGCATTAAAATAGTTAAGAGACTTCTATAAGAGACTCCTATAAAAGCTTTCTATAAGGTGAGATCATAAGTTTGATCATAGTTAAAAATATATTTTTATGCAATACTATGGTAAATAATACAATTTAAAAGATGACAGGTTCACATTTTTGCATAGCTAGAGGATCCAGATCATAGATAGACCAGTAGCCCGAGACATATCGGTATGGCACTAAATCTGACCTGGACCCACTTGCTGGAGCTATCACATTAATTTTTGAAGACAACACTGAGCATACTTAAGGATCAATATAAAGTTGTGTAGATCCATTTTTCCTACAGACCAATTATGGCTAACTCAACAATTATAAATATGCCTCATAATAGCAGCCCAAAAAGTTATTTTATAGGACAAGGTAAATGTACCTACAAATCGAGGAAAGACAAAATAACTACAATTAGATCTGAAATAAAACATGAATAGACACATATAAGAGACAGTCCCCAAAACGGCGATCACATTACCCCCATCAATCAGCAATGAACCGACCGGCTAAAGATTGCCGACTGATATACATAATGGTAGAGCGCCCAATGCAGGCCATCGACAAAACACAAATGACTATAATTAGATCTAAAATAAACATGAATAAACATACAGAAGACAGCCCCCAAAACGGCAACCACATTACCCCCATCAATCAGCAATGAACCGACCGGCTAAAGATTGCCGACCAATAGAAATAATAACAGAGCGCCCAATGCAAGCCGCCTAATGTAACATAACTAGGAAAAATAGCATGCGACCATAACTAGAAACTCTATTGAAGATCAATGACATGATTAAAAAAAAGCTGTCCAAGGATTATACCACGGACCCCGCCAGCTGGTTTCAAAAGAGATCAGAGCCATATCCCTACCATCAAAGATCCACCAAACAGACACGGACAAACGGTACAACTCCAGAACTCCCATTTAGACCCACAATATCCACAGCAAGAACATAGCCTATCCTAAGATAGCAGTCATCCATTTTCTAATGCGTTATAATAATAAATATTGTAGAAGTGTGTTTTCAGACTTTTTTTGAAGACTGCAACTGAGCTCGCATCTCTGATGTCTGATGGTAGAGTGTTCCAGAGCTTTGGGGCTGCATGCATGAAACTTTTATCTCCAAACTTCACCAAACGACTTCTCGGTACAACCAGCGATACTGATTTACTTGCAGACCGCAACTCTCTTCGAGGTTTATACACGTCAAGCATACTGACAATGTACTTTGGAGAATCATTGCACATGGCTTTGTATGTGAGTGTCAGAATTATGTGTTGAACTGGAAGCCAGTGAAGCTCCTTCAAGACTGGAGTGATGTGATTGTACCGGGGCGTCCTGGTAATGATGCGGGCTGCTGTATTTTGCACACGCTGTAGTTTTCGTAGTGAGTTTTGGGGAATCCCATATAGCAGTGAGTTGCAGTAGTCAATTTTCGATGTGACCAAATAATTGACCAAAGTCTTTGTAGCTTCAGGGAAAAGGTACTGTCTAATATGACCTATTTGCCGCAGCTGTGCATAGCTAGACCTGCACACAGCGTTAATGTGCTGTGTCATATCCATTTGGGAATCGAAGCTAGCACCAAGATTCTTCACACAATAATGGTTTGATTTGAGAGCATCCGACTTGAACGTGAAAGTTTTCAGGTATGTTAACCTTTTTTGTGTGAATCAGTATGACCTCTGTTTTGTCAGTGTTCAGCTTCAACATATTCTGATGCATCCATGAGACAATGTCTTTTAGACATCCTTCGACTTTTGAGAGGGCTAATTGTTGGCAAGAATCATCTGCATAGAAATGATGATCCAGATGATGATTTCTGCAAATTGATCCAACAGGTTTTGTGTACAAGATGTAGTTTTTCGGCCCCAGGACCCGAACCCTGCGGTACACTATACTTCATTTGAACTGGGGCAGATACTTCTCCATCTACTGCGATTGTTTGGAATGGTCATTAAGGTACGAAGTCATCCACTTTAGACTGATCAGAGTCTTCACTGTTTGCCTTTGTCCCATATATGGGATCGTGGGCACAAATGGGTTAACTGATTGTAAAGCCATTTCCTGAGTCCTTTGATGGACTCCCCCTCCCTGTTCTCGATAGGCGTGAAAAAAACCGTAAAGCATGAGAAAGGCGTGCACTACCAATATCCCCAACCTCAATATGTCTAGAGAGGCCCTTACATACTCAAACTCAAGGTTTTTTCAACGGGTTTTTACTAACCAATCTATCAAATGAACATGTAACAGTCGGACCTCACATATAATGCCTCAATGATCCACATGTATGTAATAAATCATGATTATTGCAAGGAAACTGCCTGCCAAGGGCTATCATGTACCAGAGAAAGTAGGCCCGGGAAAAAAATATTTAAAGTAAAGGACGAGACATATATCACTTTTAGAAATACGACATTCCTACTCCGAATTCCAACGAAAATGATTGTTTAAGCATAAAATAATTTATTGGAAATGAATAACGTATCTTCTCCTCTCTACATACATTTCAGTCTGAATAATGTAGTTGTCCAAAATGTCACGAACGAGAATTCTCTTGGTCCTGGAGTTATCGCCGCTGTCGTCATCAGTAGTGTCGTTTTCCTCATTGTGATGGGTGTCTTTGGGGTGTATATCTACGCTCGGTGCGGTAAAGGCACGAGGGCCGTGAACGGAGAAACCATCCATGGTACGAATGTCCCTTTCCCAATAGAAGCGCCTTTTTAGCATATGATTTATTTCTCCGCTGAATAAAATAGTTCCAATTTTAATCAGTCATGAATAGTTAGTATAGGGAATATTTTCTATATTCTAGCACATGGAAGCTTAAAGCAAACTAAAAGTAAAGCAGAATGTGTCTTAAGGCATATTCTGCTTTACTTTCAACTTGCTTTAAGTGATCACCTGTCTTCAAAACTAGAAACAGGCTACAGTGGAGAATCTGTTATTTTTTCCCGTTTAAACGCAAACGTACGCAAACGCAAAACGCTAAAACGTAGAAAAGAACAACTTTTGGACAATTCTGATGTTTCATGTTTATCTTGGTGGCAAACAGTTTGGAGCCTGATCAGACGCTGGCTCCAAACTGTTTGTAAAAGAAAAAATAGTTTTAGCGTAAACGCGTTTATCGGGAAAGAATAATAGATTCTCCACTGTATGAGGTAAAGGGTTAACCCGTATGCTATCGTAATATACAGTAAAACCTCTCTATAATGACCACTAAAACAAAGCCTAATTGATTGTATAAAAGACATGTGACTACTTAAAACAAAGTGACAGTAAAACAGAAAGCTCCTATAGGAGCTTTCTGTTTTACTGCCACCTTGCTTTAAGCACTCACCTGTCGTAAACGATATAATAATCAACATAATGTTGTGGTCGCAATAGAGATGTTCTACTGTATTCTGCTTTAAAATTGCCGTGTGCAAAAAAGCTTAGTAAGCATTTGTTGATCAATTTAAGAATTAAACAGTTTGGATGCGAATCAGACGCCGCTCGATGATGCTCCAAAAGGGTTAAAAAGGAATAACGTCTGTCCCATTGTACCTCTTTAGATTTGAGAATTTTGTTTGTACACAGTGTTTACTGTATACATTTACTCTAATACAAAACCAGCGTCCCGCATTTAATGGCCATAAAACGTAGCCCCGTACCTCTTTTTGCAGTGCTGTTATACTTGTCTGTCCTTTGGGATCATTGATTTATACACAATTATTGTTGGAAATCGAAGTTGTTGCTAGAGTGCGTGAGCAACGTGACCCTTTTCAGTAGTGCTCATGAACAGACTCAATTACATGTTACCTATTCATGATCAAATTTATCGTGAGTTTTTCACCCATTCACATCTATAATTATTGTCGTCTGCTTCAATAGTGGTGTGTTCAAAACGTTTCAAACATAGATAACAGACGCCATTTCAAAACAAGTGGCAACCAGTTTTGATTCTGATGGGAGTGCCGTTGTAGGAAGGGGGCAGTGAAGTAAAGTTTTACTCTTACACTGCCATACTGACTATTAAAGTCAGCCTTGTATATAATAGTAAATAGAAATTGTTTACACTAAAGGCGTTACACGCATATTTTGGGGGTAATTGGTTAAACTGTATATTACTAAAACTCAAACATTCTAAATGAACAAAATGTTATATATATAGAAATTTACCTGATAATTATATATTATTGAAATACAGTGTTCCCTCTCTACAACGGCCCTCCTAACAACGACTCCCTCCTAACAACGATCCATGCCACTGTTCCCCAAACGAGACTTTTATGTCCAACCTTTTCACTGTTGCAATATCGTCTGCTAACAAGGGTCGTCTGCTGCATTTCTCAAAGTTACAATTTTGCCATTTTGGCAGAATAAATTAATGACGAGTGACGCATAGCTTGAATCTAGATTTGACGCCGCGTTACGCGGCGTCTCATCTGGAGTCAACCTGTTTGTAAACGTAAGCCAAATTCCCTCCCTATAACAACTACCTCCGAACAACGCACACAATCTTTGTCTCCCATTAGGTGGCGTTGTAAAGAGGGACCACTGTAATACTAAAAATATCAAAAGCTGACGATCCATCCATAATTTCTTGATAGTGAACACGGATTTTGAAAAGATATTATATTGTTAAAAACCAGAAACAGTTATGTTTCCATGTAAATTGGAGAAAACGTTATACTTTCCCGTTTAAACGCAAACGAAACGCAAACGCTAAGCACTAAAATGCTGAAAATAACAATTGTTTGGCAATTCTGACCTTTCGTTTTAATCTGAGTGGCAAACAGTTTGGAGCCTGATCAGACGCCGGGTTACTCGGCGTCTTATCTGGCTCCAAACTGTTTGCAATGGAAATACTAGTTTTAGCGTAAACGCGTTTATTGGTAAAAATAACGTTTTCTCTACTGTAATAAATATACGTTTCTGTTATATAACTCTGTTAAGCTGTTTCTTGTTCCCTTCCTTTTTAGATATTATATTTATTGCTAACTACATAATTATGTTTGTTATTTCCAGTACAACCGACCACTAGTACGGTGACCATGGAGTACACCGATACAGTCCCGACTGCCCCATCACCACCACCGCCGCTGCCACGATACGAAGTGCCCCTCTACGCCCATCGGGCCGACAGCGTACGCAACACAAAATTTCACGGATTCGAGACACCGGACGATCCCGACTTGATTACGCCTACTGAGCACGAGTTGTACTCACCCTCTCCTCCGAACAGTTCACAAGCATCCCCCGAGACCACTGTGATCCCTGATACCTCTGCGACCTCTGCACATCCGGAGATCTCTGCGATCCCTCCCATCTCTGTGAACCCTGCAACCTCCGAACAATAGTAATAGGCCGATTTTATTAACCTGGCAGGTCGAAGTTTCGATGCGGACCATTGCATTTCAACTGTAGGGCACGCTCTTTTAAATTCGGAATTTACCTTTGTCCTCTGCCGGTTTTTCTCAACATTACATATAATATTAGTGTACATTTGACAGAAGGAATATAATGAAGAATGACAAGCAGCTCGATTGCAGATCAGACGCCGCGGTATATTTTTACCTGAGCTGCATCTAGTAATGAACCTGATACATGTAAGACAACGGGTTATCTGGTGGTTGATCTGGTGCCTAAACGCTTACAATGGAAATATTTGTTTTAGCAGTGTGACTTTTTCCGGGAAAGAATATCTTTTTCCCAACTGTACGTGAAACTCAGAATTCAAAAAACCAAACTACAGTGAAGACGCTTTTCTTTCCCGTTTAAACGCAAATGAAACGCAAAGGCAATACTTAAATATGGGTCAAATGACATTTGTTTTAAATTTTGACGATTCATTTATAGCTGAGAGGCAAACAGTTTGAAGCCTGCTCAGACGCCGGGTTACGCGTTTATTTGGAAATATCGAGTCTTCTCCACTGTATAAAGAGAGAAGTTTGATTTCTGTTGAATTATTTTAATTAAATCATCCGTTATCACGTCATATCATTTAATGTGTCTGCTACATGTATAGTGAACATTTACTAACACCTACTGCCCATTTTCATTCCATAACTTAAAATTTAACCACCAGGGAATTTCTATTATAGGCATACTAGACAAATTGCAAAACGCAATGCGATAAACAATAGAAAAAAACTAACATTTTTTTTAAAAAACGTATAGCTTAACATAAACCATAAACACTTGAAGAGCAAACGATTTTATCAAACACCGAGTGTTTGATAAAATCGTTTGCTCTTCAAGTGTTTATGGTTTATGTTGACGTTTTATCTTGTTCTGATCTGTAAACAGTTTGAAACCTGATCGGACGATGGCTTTGACGGCGATTGGTCTGGTTTAACCTGTTTACGATGGACATGATTGTTTATAAGTATGAACGCGCCAATTTGGGAAGCAAGAATGTTTCCATGATATAGAGGGTTATCCTTGTCTTTAACCCATTTTGTGCCCACGATCCCATATATGGGACATAGGCAAACAGCGTAGACTCTGAGTAATGGCATGTCTCATTTATTCTGAGTAAATGATACACACATTAATAATCATATTGCTGTTATCATTGATTACCCTGAATTGGACATCAAATCATCTGTGTTTAAACTAGCGGCTTTTAACCCATTTGTGCCCATGATTGCATAAATGGGACATGACAAACAGAGCCGTAAACTCTGATCAGAGTCTACATTGTTTGCTGATAGAAATTTCAATATAAAAAAATGAAAATGAAAATTTTGACCAGTCATTCCTTTGATAAAAATGGATTAATCCAATATAAAACATGGAATATGGAATAATCCACTGGGTTACAGGCAATCGTGGCACACACTTCATAGTTGACTGGCATATGATATGTAGTTACCCTCTACAAATATGACTGCGAGTTGAATGCAAATATATGTACATGAACATGTATGGAGTATAAACGATAACTCTGATTTGGCTTGACAAAACTTCTTAAGTTGAGTTGTTTCTCCTGCCCACGTGTTTTCAACTGTTCAAGACTTTGGTTGATACTTTCTCATTCATACCTGGCACAAGTAAATACACACTAAGACTTGAAAAGATATTTCACCCAATTTGCGCCCTGTGGGTTCGCCCATGCGTATATAATGAATTAATTAGTCCATTTTTATCTAAGGGGTATCAGCAAACAGTGTATACTCTGATCAGACGCCGCATAATGCGGCGTCTGATCAGCGTCTACGCTGTTTGCCCATGTCCCATTTATTGGACACTAGGCATAAATTGGTTAAGTACCTATACTTTATTTGATCTAAAATCATAACTTTCATCCTTAATTTCTTCACCCATATGGATATCCACTGTCTCATTCTTTCTCTCATACACATCCACTCTCTCCCGTTCTGTTGCTCTCTTTCTCTATCGTTCTTTCTCTTTTTCTGTTTATTTCTCTCATTCTCTGTTTCTCTATTTCTCTCTATATAACTCTCCTTCTGTCTGTAGGTATAAATCTGAATAAGGGGAGATCCTTTGAAAGCACAGAAAACAAAGCAAATACTGAAAATTGCAGACTCGGTTTAATTGATTCTGTTCATGAGCAATACTGAAATGTGCAACAGTGCTCACGCCCCCTAGCACCGGCTTAAGCGGAATTCAACCTTCAACTGTAAATGCGCTGAAAGGTCTGTATGTCTCTGTCTCTATCGGTATCTGTTTATCTCTCATTCTCTCCCCCCATCCCGCTCTCCCCCCTGTTCTGTCTCTCTCACTTATTCTCTACATATAATAAAAAAGCATAACACATAATCATTTTGTTTTATATTGTGTTATTTGTTACACTTTTGTTTTGCACTGAACACGGAAGACTAAAGATGGTCCTTGAGAGGTTTCGACGAAAAAGCATTTATTATACTGTTTTATTGTGTACACAGTACACACGCGGTGTTCGTTGAAATTTATAATGCGAATAACAAGAAGTAAAGCCCCGCGCTTATACGGTCATTTTAGCATATACGAGAACGCAGCGATATTATTCAAGGACGGGGGTTTACCCATTTGTGCCCACGATCCCATATATGTGACATAGGCAAACAGTGTAGACTCTGATCAGACGCAGCATTATGCGGCGTCTTATCAAAGTCTATACTGTTTGCTAATAGGAATTTCAATATAAAACAAAATGAAAATGAAAATTTTGACCAGGCACACTTTGATAAAAAATGGACTAATCCAATATCAAACATGGAATAATCCACTGGGCGCAAATGGGTTAATCAATGTTAACCATTTCCTGAAATTTGTCTTAAATATCGTTTCAATGTAATCGTTAAAGTCCCATTGTGTTTTCAGACCTTTTCATAATGTCTGAAATACAATAACGGTTAATAATAATGTTTGAACATTCTAATGGGCCAAACTGATCTATGAACTGATGAAGACGGACCTAAATCACCAAAAAGGGCGATTTAAAATCATAACAAACCGAAAATAGAGCGTCTGCCATAAACCTTACCACACAGCTTAGTATCACGTGATACAGCCGGAGTCAACATCACCGTGTGCAACCGCAATTACCTTCGACGGTCGATCCATCAGTCAGTTAGACTATCACACTTTTTTGTCCGCTCTCTAACTCGAATATCTTTTATCCGATCTTCCACAAACTTGCTGAAAATGTTCATCGATATAAAATCAAGGTTTAGTTTGATTACTACTAAAGTCGCATAAGGTGTTTTTGAGTTAATGCCTGTTAATTTATAAAAAATGACTGTTTTAGTCACTTTTTCCACTCTAAAACAAACAGTTTTTATCGGATATTCACCAAACATGCTGAAAATATTTATTCATATAAAATTCAGGTCTAGTTTGATTATTACTAATATCGCATGTGGCATACCTAAGTTTTTGCCCTTTATGTATTAAAAAATGACTGTTTTCAGCAAGGTTTGCTCTCTAACACAAATACGTTTTATTGGATCTTCACCAAATTTGCTGAAAATATTAATGAATATAATATCAAGGTTTAGTATGATTACTTCTAAAAGCGCATAAGGTATATCTAAGTTATTGCCTGTTTATTAATGAAAAATGACGGTTTCAGTCACTTTTTGCACTCTAACACATACATTTTTTATCGGATATTCATTAAACTTGCTGAAAATGTTTAAGTATATAAAATTTAGGTTTAGTTTGATTATTACAAAAATCGCATGTGGCATATCTGAGTTTTTGCCCTTTATGTATTAAAAAATGACTGTTTCAGCATGTTTCAGCAATAACTCAAACATGCCTTATGCGATTTTGCTAGTTATTGAATCTGACCTAGATTCTATACTAATAAACATTTGTAGCAAGTTTGGTGAAGATCCAAAAAGAAATGTTTGAGTTAGAGAGCGGACAAGGCTGAAACAGTCATTTTCAGCAAGCTCAAGGTATACATTCTCTATAGTTTATTTGACCGTTCACCCACAGTGAAAGATATGTACACGGTGTTATTGAATCTCATAGTGTTTAACCCTGTGCCTACTTTACGGAGTTTACAAACTATTTGAATCTAAAAAGACGCCGCGTAACGTGGCATCTCATCTGGATCCAAACTATTTGACACTCGTCTAAAGGTTTGTTTAATTAAAACAATGCATAAATCTAAACTGAACACATTTTGCAGACGACAATGTCGAAGCAGACGTATGTGCAGCAGAATAAGGGTTATCCAGATGTTCCAGCTAAACATGTAAGCGAGAGTAATCTGAACCAATCTAACATTTTCTCACTCATTTCAGCACCGAATGCTATGGTGTTACTACTGATTAAACCCTCTATTCGAGACACTTTTAATGAGTATGACACCATTGGGTTTAAAAGCAGAAATAAAGATTTAAGTTTTCGAAATACTTCCGTTATCTGGAGCCCTGTATTTACAGAGTTGTCCTTCTTTCCATTCACAAGGGAGGCTTTTTAATTGGTGCTAGCACAAAAATATTATAAACAAAATTTAAAAAGCGAATTGCTTAGATAAAACCGGTTTTTGTGAAAGAATCACGTCCCACGTAGTTCAAATGGGACCCCAAACAACCGTTTTATGCAGGTTTCTCAATAACAATGCGGCTTTAAGGCAGTGAAACTGACGTCATTTCAAAACAAGTGGCAAACAGTTTTGATCCTGGTCAGAACTGTTTGGACATGCGTTTAATGTCGTCACTGAGAGTAAAATGGTTAATTTAAGCAGAACGCGCATACAAGAGCTTTTTGATTTACTGTTTGAACAATCAACACTTCCTTTTAGCTGGTTTTAAATCGTAAATCTGTCAATGTACATGTATACATTGTAATCAACGAATCGTTTACCCTTTCACTGTTTCAGTTATGACGCAATACAATGTAACCAGTCAAATACTTTCACTTCCGTAAACTTATCAGTCTTTGTAAATCATTCGTACGTTTTATCTATATAAACTTAAGATTTTTATCGGTTGTCCTACTATAATAATACTGATATAAGTGTCAAGCAGTTTAGATCCTGATCTTAATATGGTTCAAAACTGTTTTCATATTCTAGTGCATTCGGTCTTGGCATGCTATGAATATAAGCCACTGTAACCCTTTTCTCAATAGAAGCGCCTTTTAGCGCATTCACTTTATTCCTCCGCTGAAGAAAATAAATCCAAATTAAACAGTCGTGAATATGTTTCATAATGAATAATAACTTTACTCTGGCAGGTGGTAGCTTGAAGCAGGCTGAAAGTAAAGCAGAATGCGCCTTAAGGCGCATTCTGCTTAACTTTCAACATGCTTTAAGTATTCAATATTTTAAAAACTAGAAAACAGCTTTTGGGTAAAGGTTTAAAGAAAATTCCCCAAAATCAGCCAATCAGCTTTCATAGTGAGTGCGGGTTGGGATTACAAAATTGTATCCCTTTCATTTACAGTAAAACCTTGTTATTACACGTAACCGACACCCTTTACAAATGTTTATAACAAAATATTTACATTCTTCCTATTTAGTTCCATTAAACAAAGTGACGTTTATTTCGTATAAACACATTTTTATCTTTGGGGCGGGACTTGTGAATTGTCTCGCATTGAAGGCGGTGCTTTAAGATCTGCTCTCTGCGAATCATGTTGTGGCGGTCCCTGGGTAATGCAGTAATGACTGATCCTTTCAGGATAAAGACTTTATTCGTGTTAGCAACCTCATAATACGGGTTAAACATACATGCATACTAATAAAATGTTATTATAATATCAGAAATTACAGCAACTATAATGTGAATATAAGACATGCACTGTTTTTTCGGCGTTTAAGCGAAATAAACGACTGTAAATGATCGGAACATTTGCCGATTATTTTTCTTTGTTTATTTCGCTTAAACACCGAAAAACAGCAGTTCATGTCTTAAATCAACTGTACAGCAGAAAGACGTTATGCGCAAACGGAACACAAACACAATGCAATAAACTGTAGAAAATTGCACTTTTTAAAATGATTAATGATTTATTTTAATCGGAGAGGCAAACAGTATTAAGTATGCGAATGTTATAGACACCCAACTATAATAATACTATATAATGAAACTGTACATTGGGTTTGAAGGATTTTGTTATACAAAAAGCGTCCCCCCTCTACAACGACATCCAATGGCAGACAAACACTGTGTGCGTTGTTCGGAGGGATTCGTTATAGAGAGGGAAATTGACTTAAATTTGCAAACAGCTTGAATCCAGATCAGACGCTGGGTAACGCGGCATCTGATCTGGATTCTAGCGGTTTGTCATTCGCCATTAAGCTTTTTATTGTCAATATGATGATTATGTAACTTTTTGAAAAACAGCAGACGACAATTTTAATCAGACGTTACTGAAGCAGTGAAATGGGTAGAAATACTTTGTGTTGTTTGGGAACAATCGACAATGGTCGTTTAAAGGAGGGAGTTGTTGTTGAGAAGGCCGTTGTAGGGAGGGAGCACTGTATAATGAAACTGTGCAATGGATTTGAGGGACTTTTGTTTTACTTATAAGTACAAACCATAGACACATTTGGTATCAAATTGCGTAAAAATATGTTGTCTGGACGATGGTGTATGTTTAATTGTTATTAGATACTTTGCAGATAATTCATATAAAAAAGAAACAAACTCATTGTTTTCCTTCAGTTCTTTAAGTGTAGAGGCATTTGTTTCCACGCCGAGTTTTATCGTCTCCTTTAACTCTTTTACTTCCAAAATATCGTCTGCATTGTAAGTGTAGTCTGAAGTTTTTTTAAAGTCAGATTTAGGACTGTTTTGAGAAATGTCGACCACGACCGAGTATCTACGAGTGTCAAAAAGTTTAGATCCTAATTACACGTCGCGCTACGCAGTATTTGATCAGGATTCAAACTGTTTACAAAGTGGCCCTTTGACACCGTTGGCAGTGAAGCAGTTAAACAGGTTTCAAACATAAAGGATACCATTAGAACAAATTGATTGCCGAGCGTTTTGTCGACCGTCTAACTCCACTCACATAAGCTGAAGCCTAGAAGACATTTTACTGCCATTTTAACCATTTGTTTCAGCTATTTGATAACCCAAATATATTCTGCTAAAATTGTCGTCTACAATTGAAAGCAGCATTCGCTTTGTTATGGCTAAATGCATGTTACAAATAAGTGACGTGTTTTCAGACATAATTCTCTTTACAGAGGACCCTTAGAGGTCGAAATATTAGAATAGCGAAATGTTATACATGTAACCTAATGCTTCTTTTTGTGCTGAGACTAGAAATACTGATACGAGTTTCAATGAATTTGACCCTTTTCAGACGCCGCGGGATTCATTGACACATTCAAACAGGAAATAGTTTCAATGAAGTTCACACTTTCAGACGCCGCGGTATGCATTGAAACATTCAAACGGGAAATAGTTTCAATGAAGTTGACCCTTTCAGACGCCGCGGTATGCATTGAAACATTCAAACAGTAAATAGTTTCAATGAAGTTCACACTTTCAGACGCTGTGGTATGCACTGAAACATTAAAACAAGAAATAATTTCAATGAAGTTGACCCTTTCAGACGCCGCGGTATGCAATGAAACATTCCAACAGTAAATAGTTTCAATGAAGATGACCCTTTTCAGACGCCGAGTTATGCATTGAAACAGGAAATTAAATAATGTGGAGAAAATACGCACTAAAACATGATATTACGTTCATTTCGAACGAGCGTATGGGTTGTAAAACGGAACTTTTTAACGACATCTTAAATGCATTAGCCAACTGAGCTTCACATGTATTTATTTCGGTTTCCAATTGTTATAGGCTATTTCTGAGGATAAATGGTTGAATTTCCAATGATACAGTGGAGAATCTGTTATTCTTTCCCGTTTAAACGCAAACGTACGCAAACGCAAAGCACTAAAACGTAGAAAAGAACAACTTTTGGACAATTCTGATAATTCTTGTTTATCTTGGCGGCAAACAGTTTGGAGCCTGATCAGACGCCGGGTTACCCGGCGTCTGATCTGGCTTCAAACTGTTTGCACTGCAAATAATAGTTTTAGCGTAAACGCGTTTATTGGGAAAGAATAACAGATTATCCACTGTATATTGCAACGAAAAACAAAGCAAATACTGTCACCATGCTTTAAGCAGTCACCTGCATTAAACACCAAATAGTGAACATTAATTAAATGGTTCTAAATAAAAATGAGTGGCTAACAGTTTGTAGCCTGATCAGACGCCGGATAACCCAAAAGGTTTGCAATGGAAATAGTATTTTAGCGTTTAAATGCCATATCATATATGTTATGTAAAGAGCAGTAAATTTCCTGTAAATAACCATAAAATAGCAGAGCTGAACAATAGTTTAGCATAATGATACTGAAACCTGACCCTTTAGGCATGATTGGGTATTTCATAAAAGAAAATTCAGTATTTACCAATGCATGGGACAATATCTTATATTTCAGGGTTTTTTTTCAATTCTTCCCGTTGCAAGTGTCAATCATTAGTTATCTGTAACCTTAATTCCTTTATCGCGCAAACTTTGAGTTGACTTATTCTTTCAAATAGTGTGGAGCCAGATAAGACACCGAGCGACTCGGCGTCTGATTATGACTCGAATTGGTCGACATTAGATGACGTTCCCTTAGCCAAAATAAACAAAATTGGGTTCGATACTTTTTTCAGGCACTTCAAAACAAAAACGATCTAGACTTATTCGGTTTAAGTGTGTTTAGTCAACGGTAAAAACAGTTTTCCTTTCCGGTATAAGTTAAAATAATCGCAAATGCAATACATAGAATAAAATGTTTAAAATATGCCTGACTGCTTGCAAATAGATGTTTGACAATATGAGAGAATAACAGTTTAAAAGAAAGTCAGGCGTTCAGTTATTCGATTTTTGATCTGACTCTAAACTTATTGCAATGATTACCATCAGACACCTATTAGGTTATAAAGCGCTTGAGTTTAGTCTGGATTTGTTCTCAAGCATTTGATTAGTCAGATTTGAGCCGAGGCCTAAATCGGACCAATCAAATGCTTGATAACGAACTCAAACACAACCAAAAAGCTTTATTTGGGGAAAAAATAACGTTTTCATCACTACAATATAAAGTGGAGAATCTGTTATTCTTTCCCAATAAACGCGTTTACGCTAAAACTATTATTTGCAGTGCAAACAGTTTGGAGCCAGATCAGACGCCGGGTAACCCGGCGTCTGATCAGGCTCCAAACTGTTTGCCACCAAGATAAACAAGAACTATCAGAATTGTGCAAAAGTTGTTATTTTCTACGTTTTAGTGCTTTGCGTTTGCGTACGTTTGCGTTTAAACGGGAAAGAATAACAGATTCTCCACTGTATTAGTGCATGTAAATGTAGTCCTTAATTCTTTCACTGCCCATGGCGCCAAGATGATACTCTTTAAACAATTTAGACTCTGACCAGACGACACGTAGCATGCCGTCTGATCAGGATCCAAACTGTTGTACACCCATATCGACTTTTGTTCAGTCTAATCAGTCCTAAAGGTGACTTCAAAATCATTGCAGACAACACTACCAATGCAGACGATATTTTGGGTATAGTAGAGTTAAAGCAGACGATAAAACTTGACAGGGAAATAGTTATTTAAAAGGGTTATATATAGTAGGTTAAACGGTGTTTAGGTTATTATATTGAGTAATATGTGATCTAGTATATGTATCATGTGTCCCGATATATGTGCTAACTATAAGAGGTCACTAACACTCTGAAATCAATCTTTAACGGTTCAATATATTTTTCGGTTTTTCTTGTAAGGGTAATGACCGACCTCTTAGTGACAAGAGGAACAACTCTAACATATAATTATGAAAATGGTTTGGATCCTGGTACAGTGGAGAATATGTTATTTTTTCCAATAAACGTGTTAACGCTAAAACGTTTATTTCCATTACAAACTTTTTGGAGCTAGATCAGACGCCAGGTAACTGAACAACTGCTTGCTGCTCAGATTAAAATCAAATAGGAATTTCAAACCGTTATTTCTCTATATCAATGAATATAATTATGTGTTTGAATTTCCTTTGCGTTTAAAGGGTAAAGAATTACGTTTTCTTCACTGTAAGACACGAGGTCTGATTTGGATCCAATCCAAAATTTATGACACTTATATAAAATGCTTTTATCTCAAACTAGCTTAATATTACAAATCAAGCCAGACGGTATTGTTTGAGAGATGACGACATATTGGCAGCTACGTATTGTGTTACAACTGGTTATAAACAGTGGAGAATCTGTTATTCTTTCCCGTTTAAACGCAAACGTACGCAAACGCAAAGCACTAAAACGTAGAAAATAACAACTTTTGGAAAATTCTGATATTTCATGTTTATCTTGATGGCAAACAGTTTGGAGCCTGATCAGACGCCGGGTTACCCGGCGTCTGATCTGGCTCCAAACTGTTTGCAATGCAAATAATAGTTTTAGCGTAAACGTGTTTATTGGGAAAGAATAACACATTCTCCACTGTAAGTAGAGATCCAATCTTTATTCGAGTCTCATCATGGTTACATTTCATATACATACATGTATATACATTGTATCACATTTCATATCATTCATGTAAACCATGCCATTCTTTCAAGAATTATAAGAGACTATTATCACCATTTAAACACTATACATTTCAACAGTACATGTTCAACATATGACGCCATAACAGCATATTAAGGGGTTTTAACAACTTTTAATATGTTCAAATCGTCAATTAAGACATTATTTTTTTTCAATAAAAGCGTAAACCCTTTCCCTCAAAGCGACGCCTTTTAGTGCATTTAATTTATTCCTTCACTAAGAAGAAAGATCCAATTTATACAGTCATAAAAGTGTACCAAACGAAATAGTTTCTATTGCCTAGCAGATGGCAACTTAACTCTTTTAAACTGTAAATGGACAATTCCAGTTTCCATTTAAGTCTAGTCCATTTCTGACTTTTAAGGGTTGTTTTTGACAATGTTTGGCATTATGACAAACAGTGAAGACCCTGATCAGAGGGCTCCTTTCGGAGCCCTCTGATCTGGGTCTTCACTGTTTTCATAGGAAAAGTGTACTATTCACATGTACACTGTTTGAAAATGACGCCTATATGCGGGACTAGGGTTCAAAGGGTTAAAGCAGGCTGTAAGTAAAGGAGAGTGCGCCCTAAGACGCCTTCTGCTTTACTTACAATCTATTTTAAGTGGTCACTTGTCTTCAAAACTAACAATAGGCTGTTGGGTACAGGGTTAATGCTAAAAATCCGTATGTCCATTGTAAACAGGTTGGAGTCAAAGCAGACATCAACCCGGCGTCCGATGTAGGCTTCAAACTGTGTGCCACTCATATTAGATTCATCCATTTCAAATTTCATACAATGTAGATCTAATTTCTACATTTAATTGAAATGCGTTTCGTTTTCGTCCTAACAGGAAGGGTTAGAGTTTTTAGAGATACATATCGGTGGTTTACCCGTACTAGGTTAACCCCTTCACTGCCGTGACGTCATCAATTTTAAACAATTGTCGTCTGCTTGTATTTCTAAATTTAAATATTTAGTTATTTAGACTTATGAAATATTGAAATGAGTGTAAAACAGTTTGTATCCAGATCTGACGCCGCGTTACGCGGCGTCTGATCAGGATTCAAACTGTTTTCAAATTACTAGTGTACTCGGGGTAAGGCAGTGGAGGTTTTGGCATTCTAGTTATTGCGCAGTGTTAGGATATCATATTGTCCGAAACGAATAACGTCAGACCCTCAACACAATGACATTCCGTTTTAACGGCCTCGAAATTGATGGGATTTGTCGATGATTGATGCACGCGATTGCTTACGGCAAATAACAAAAAGCTAACAGCTCCTATAGGAGCTTTCTGTTTTATTTTTGCCCTAAGTTAAGCTTCAATTTGCCTTTTGATAATTGTTTAGTCTTGTGAGTACTTGTAATCCAACTATTGAAACTTTACTGTGTGACATATATTACGTGACACAGTTAAAAAACTTGTATCTTTAACACGCGGAGCTGAGTTTGTCTCTTCAAACTTTTGTTCCAATAGTTCTTGTAGAAAATATACTGCAAAATCATTAAAAATGGTACAACAATGAAGTGAAATATTTCAAAACATTCTTTTCACCATATCCAGATCCACACTGTTTAAAAAAATATCAAATCGCTGCAATATTCATCTTATTTATTGAGACATTACACAATATTATCAAACTCAAAGCTTAGGATACTCTATAAATAAATCAAAGCCCATAGCTATAAGGTTACTTACAACAACGGCATTCAGGAAGTTCGCATGTATAACATCAGCGCTTTAAATATTATAATTGTTTAGTAATTGCCGTCTCTTTCAAGTTTTTGAATCTAGATAATTGGCTTTTTGCCTGAATAAAATTTAAAACGTATGTTTACTAGGCCTAATGTTAACTGTTTAGATCATGCTTAGACGTAAAAGTATTCAGTAATTAAATAAACAGTTTGGATCCAGATCAGACGCCGAGTTAACTCGGCGTCTGATCTGGATCCAAACTGTTTGTAAATAACTGTACACTTTTACGTGGCAGTTAATTGGTTAATATATTAATATATGATGATTATGTTCCAGCTGGTGATTAACGGAGACAATGGAAGGAGCTGTCGTCCTCAGCGTGTTGATCGTTTTAGGTAAATATCTTAAATCCATGAATAATAAATCGATTGGTTTGATGTAATTGATTGAACTTTATTTCAAGTCATTAGGTTAAAATGTTAAAGGAAAACTTATTTATTAAATACTGATTTTATGTAAAAATAAAAAAGGAAAAAGATTGTGAGATTCAAGTATGTTAACTTTCAAGATTAACAAGCAGTATTGACCCAGATCAGACGCCGATGAAATTGGTTGTCGATCAGTTTCAATATTCTTTGACATATATTTTAGCGACGTTTTCTTAATAAACATGTTGAAAATCTTAATTTGAAATATAAAACGCAAAATATAATTTTCATCAAGTCACTGCCTTACTATGGCAATCATGAGATGGTGTCTGATCAAGATCAAAACAATGTTACATGCATTACAATATCATTTAAGTCAAATACCTTAAGTTTATGGAATTGAAGACGATTACAGTTTGTATAGCAGAAGACGTGGTGGCGGTCAATGAGTTAAAACAAAAGGCCGTCAAATAACAATTACTTTCGGTTAATTGTAATATTTTTTTAAAGAAAAACTTTTTAAACCAATTACATGTAGTTGAAATATATCGAGTTTCTATAACATATCGGTCTTTAAAATGTATTTTGACTACTATTTGCTGTGTAAATTTAACAAAAGATATATCAAACATGTTCTATTAAAGATAACCCTTCCAAGGTGATTATTAGTACAGTCGAACTTCGATATCTCGACTCGGTTAAGTCGACACACCCGTATTTCAAAGTTAAAACGCGGCTAAGCCGCGTTTTAACTTTGAAACATGGGTATGATCACCTAAACCAAGCTTGAAATAAGGCAAATTCATGTTTCGAAATATCGGATAATTCGATTAAGCGAGTTCGAGATATCGAAGTTCGACTGTATTTAAAATGATGTACACTTTCAATATGTATCAGTTGAATTAATACAATGGCGTTCAAAATATTGAAATATTTTCCAAAAAAGAGAGCAACTCTGATAAGACAGAAACTTCAGGAACTTTCTGAGCTGGGTTTATACTGTTACAGTAGAGAATACGTTATTCTTTCCCAATACACGCTTTTCTCTTAAACATTTTACAGTTGCAAACAGTTTGGAGCCAGATCAGATGCCGGGTAATCAAGCATCTCCAAACTGGTTTGCCTCTCAGATTAAAATAATAGTCAGAAATTTTTTAAAATGTCATTTTCTACATCGTATTGCACTGCGTTTTTGCGTTTCGCTTGTATAACACGGGACAGGATAACATCTTCTCCATTGTACATGTACCATCTGCGTACAATTTGAAGCAGCAGAGGGAATTTAGTCATTGGCAATGTTTTATACAGTTCTTTATAAGAAGAATATTCATAAAATTTTAATCGCTGCTTCTTAATGCAGGGTAACGGTTAAAAGGGATTTTTTTGTATATTGTTGACCTGCATTAAGCTGCCAACTGTTTTGACGCACTAAAAGTTTATTTTCCCCTGACTGGTTTCAAAATCCCTTGATCCCGGTAAACTATCCAAACCGGTTTTTTTTTGTCTCGGACCAGAAAGGCACGGTTTTACGTGGTTTCTCTGTAAACTTAAACGACGAATTCAACAACCGTTAATTATACATGTAACAATATGTTTGCTTCTATAATTGTGTCTGTTTGGATATACATGTACAGTGGAGAATCTGTTATTATTTCCCAATAAACGCGTTTACGCTAAAACTATTATTTGCAGTGCAAACAGTTTGAAGCCAGATCAGACGCCGGGTAACCCGGCGTCTGATCAGGCTCCAAACTGTTTGCCACAGAGATAAACAAGAATTATCAGAATTGTCCAAAAGTTGTTCTTTTCTACGTTTTAGTGCTTTGCGTTTGCGTACGTTTGCGTTTAAACGGGAAAGAATAACAGATTCTCCACTGTACATGTAGTCGTCTGGATTTATTTTTCTAACTTAACCTTGTTTACATTTTGATTGGGGAAATACAACCTTTTTGCACATGAAAGCAATTCGTTGTAATATTGCTGATTCTTAACCCTCATCCTGCCGAGGGCGACTTGACTACATTTTAGAAACACTTTAACTCCAGTAACGCGGCGTCCGATCTGGATCTAAACTGCTTGACACTAGAACTTTAGTTTCTTCAATTGAGAAATACATACAATTGAATCTAGGAACCTTGATAGATGACAATTTCAAAGCAACGGTATTTCTGCAAAATTAAATCTTTCGGCGCCAAAGTTACCGTGATTTGTTTACCCCTTCACCGCTATATTTTCGTCAGCGTCAATAGTGTTGTCTGCAAGATCGTTCGGAGGGGTTAATTAAAATGCACAAATCCACTGTAATAATAACATAATCCATTACCCCATAGCCTGTTTCTAGTACATTGTGTATTGAAAATAGGTGACCACTTAAAGCAGGCTGAAAGTAAAGAAGAATGCGCCTTAAGGCACATTCTGCTTTACTTTCAATATTTCTTATGATAACTATTTATAACTGTATAAAAAGGAAATATTTTCTTCAATGGAGGAAATATTAAAAGGCGTGAAAATGCGTATATATGGGGTAACTGGTTAAAACGGGTTAAAACAGTAAACTGACGGTATTTTTCTTTGTATTTTAAAAGAAACTAGGAGTTTTGACATTTTGATCAAAGAAGCGTTGGTACACGTAAAACCAAACAGTTTAGATCCTGGTCACGTGTTGAGTTATTCGGCGCCTGGTCAGAATCAAAACTGCAAATACTGATAAAGTTGCGTTCAGCACTATAAAAGATAGGCTAAATGGAATTTAGCCAAAATGATCGAAACAACGTGATGATTGTGAATAGATTTAACCCTTCAAAGTGTAATCGTTCTAGGCGATTAAGGCCGATATTGTAAACAGTTTGGATCCAGGTAAAATGCCGCTGCGCTCGTATCAAAATGTCTTAAGACCTTTAATAATCAAAGTTTGCATAAAATTGGAGACGACAAGTTTTAGCTGACGATGTTTTGTTTGCAAGAGGGTAAAGAAATATGGTCATTTATTGCCGGTTAGGGTTATCCCTATCAATAAAGGGTAATTAAGTTTTGAACCAGTGGGTAGAGCCAATGTGTGTCTATTGCGAAATTTGAATTTAGATCAATACAAAAAAAACGCTTCAAAAGTTAATAATCGTGAACTGACATTAACCCTTACTCTATAGCCTGTATCTAGTTTTGAAGACATGTGATCACTTAAAGCAGGTTGAAAGTAAATCAGAATGCGCCTTGAGGCGCATTCTGCTTTACTTTCAGCTTGATTTAAGCTATCATCTGGTATCATATAGTCATTGTTTCTGATAACACATATTCATGACAGTATAAAGTAGAATTACATATACTTTTTTCAATGACAGAATAAATAATAGGCGTAAAAGGGCGTATTTATCGGGTACATGTACTTGGTTAAAATGTTTGCATGTCGCACTTAAAGTAAACTGATTCACTCTCTCTGTAATTCATCCATTGAACTTCAGATGGAAAATCCGGTTCATAGTTAGGTAAAGCCAATCATCGACCAATTCGGTAACATTTTACAAATATTCGTCATTTACAAACAGTGTTCCTGTAAAATGTACACTTGTCATAGGCAAACAGACAGTGTATATTCGGACCAGAGATTTCTGAAAGGAGCCCTTTCAAAGATAGTAAACGAAGAACGGTGAAGAGAATTTGAGCCCTAATTTTCTAACAGATAACAAATTACACGTAGCTGGCAGATACATATTTTGAACTCCTTTTTTAACCTTGTTTACATTTAAACTTTCACTTCTTCAGGAGCTCTCTGATCTGAGTCTACATATATGCTTTCTGAATACGAAAAAGGCACTCTTCACATGCATACTGTTTGTAAATGACGAGAGTATACTCGCCGCCAGGGTTGGATGTTCCAATGCATTTTACTGCCGCCAGAACGATCAGGCTCGAAAATGTTTGCCGTTCAGATTTTAAAATACATGTCAATATATTGTTATTTTGTACATTTTAGTAAAATGCGTTTGGGCTCTGTTTGCTTTTCAAAGGGAAAGAATAACGTTCTCTCCTCTGTACACATACATTGGTTTTAGATCGACTTGGTTGCACTTGATAAACTGAATTAGATAATCGTTTGTTTTGTTAAAGTTTATTTGAAGGTCTATGGTAAACTCTGTAACCACGATCACTGAAAAGTAGACTTCGATAGGGAATTATCGACATGCGTAAAGTTAAAACAAGATGAAAGGAAAGAAGAAAGCTCCCATAGACACGTTCTGCTTTACTTTCATCTCGTTTTAGGCAGCAACCCTCCTTAAACACAGAAACGAGAACAACCATTATCTTTTAGTGGTTGTTATAGAAAGAAACAACCTTGTTTTTAAAAATGTACAGGAAAAAACGTTAGTTTTTCCCATTCAAATCCCATCGGAGCACAGTGCACAAAATGTTAAGAATGCATTTTTGGCATTTCTTACTATTTATGCTAATATCGGTGGCGAATATTTTGGCGCTTGATCAGACACCGGGTTACCCGGCGTCTTATCTGACGGCAGACAGTTTGCAACAGAAATACATTTTATCGTAAAAGCCTTCTTTTGGAAGGAAAAACATTTTCCGCACTGTATATTAAGACACGCAATGATATTAAGTCATCAATATTTTAAGGTACATTTTATTGATCACATAAAACGGTGCGCTATCTGACAAGCATGAAACCCTCACATTGACACCTCCCCGAGTGCACAAAGATTATGCTAACAGTGTCGATCCTGATCGGACGTCAAATTTCTCTGCGTCTTGCCAGGGAATCATTATTCGACACACGCGTCAAAAGATTCGTCACTTTTAAATGCCTAAATTTTAATATTGACAAAGAAAACCAGGCGAACGTTTTTTAAGATGTTGATAATGAAGTGTTTAACCCCTTAATTGCCACGGTGGCATCTACTTGAAATAATTGTCGCCTGTTTTTATTTATTAAATCTAAAGATTCCGTAAATTGACTTAAATACTTTCGTAATGAGTGTTAACAGTTAGGACCCTGTTCAGACGCCGCATAACGCGGCGTCTGATCAGGATCAAAACTGTTTGCAATATAATATTTGTATTCGGGGTGAGGAAGTGAAGTGTTTAAATTGTTAAATACATGCAATGATTTATTGGACTATTTGTACCATAGAGTGCGATTGATCTCTCGGTCCCTTTGTTCGTTTTGAGATACAGTAAAACCTCGCTATTACGACCACTAAATTATGTTAATTATTAGGGTGTTTACGGTAGGTGACCGCTTAAAGCAAGGTGACAGTGAAACAGAAAGCTCCTTTAGGAGCTTTCTGTTTCACTGTCACATTGCTTTAAGCTGTCACCTGTCTATTATACACTCAATTAGCCTTCGTTTTAGTGGTCGTAATAGCGAGACTTTACTGTAATTTATCACTTCCTGGTACAGTGACGTCACGTGATCGTATGTACAGTGGAGGACATGTGATTTGTTCTCAGTTTAACCCTTCCACTGTCCTCATGACGACAATACCTGTATGACACAATCGCTGCCCTATTATCGTCTGCTTAGATTTTTACCGTCTGACGTAACTTTTACATGTAAATAAAGTTGGTTGTTATGTTGAAATTATATATACACATACAGTGGATAAAACATTATTGTTTTGTTTCCAGTTTACACGCAAACGGAACGCAAATGCAAATTGCTAAAATGTACCATTTTTTTTACATTTCTTTGACATATTTTTAATCTGAGTGACAAACAGTTTGAAGCCTGATCAGACGTCGGGTTTCCCGGCGTCTGATCTAGCTCTAAACTGTTTGCAATGGAAATAATAGCTTTAGCGTAAACACGTATATTGAGAAAGAAGAACGCATATACCATTGTGGCAAAGAAAAAGGCTTACAAGAAAACACACAAGCTAGATAATAAAACATTGTTTAACTTTCTGGTCCTTTGGAATCATTGATTTCAGCGCATTTACAGTTGAAAGTTGAATTCCGCTTAAGGTACTTCGCATGTGCGCTTAATTTCCATACAATGTGTATGAAACTTTTCATGAAGAATGATAATAGCCTAAGAAACAATGTGTGAAAATATAGGCAAAATCTATCGTGTTGTTTGTCTTTTAGGTCTCTTTTTCTGAAAAAACCTGGAATTTTGATGATTTGATTTTTCTCAAAAATAAATAAAGCTAATGACTTGAAGTTTCGCCCAATAAGTAGCCTACAACATTCATTACAAGAAAAGCTAAAAACATTTTGAATAAAGGTGTTCAGAAAAATGTTATCGGCTATTTAAATTTTGCAAAATGCTAAAAAATTGAATTACAAAAAACTGACTCATTCAATGTTTTTGTTTTTCATTTTATTCAAATGTATGGTTGATGAAGTAGTTGGTCAGAAAAAATTAGAAAATATTACAGTCAGGATTTGTTGTAATATCAGTTTTTCTTATTAAAATATGGGAAAGAAGTTGAAATACAGTTACCTACCTTAAAATTGAAATTCTGTCATTAAAATGCATTATTATTTATTCATGGACTTGCATACAAGGTTAATTATATTGTTTAAACATAATAATGGGCAATATCAATCTTGAAAAGCTTCAATGTTTGGCTTTATAGTTCGATCAAATCTTATACATGTATACCGATTTTATTGACTTGTAAGTCATTAAACTAAAACGTACATGTAAGTGGAAATATATAATTGGACCGTATATAACATCACTTATTCTAATCAACGAAGACAAAACATAACACGTCCCTTGATCACTGCTTGTTATGGATTGAGAAGTCAATATATCGGACACTTAAAAAAATATTTGGATCGCATGGGTCTCGAACCTATGGCCTTTCAATTGCTAGTCAACCACTATACTGACTGCGTTATGAAGGATTATACTAAATCGTATCAACATTTCCTTTATATAAATTTTCTAGTATAAGCACGTACGGAAGAAGTCTGTGTCGTCAAGACGCATATCCGCTCGCCCGCAAGACCGACTTCCGGTAGCGAAAGGCCTTAAGCCGGTGCTAGGGGGCGTGAACACTGTTGCATATTTCAGTATTGCTCATGAACAGACTCAATTGAACCGAGTCTGCAATTTTCAGTATTTGCTTTGTTTTCCGTGATTTCAAAGGATCTCCCCTTATTAAGATTTTTATAATTCACAACAGCAGATGTTAAGTGCTTGTGTGGCGGCTGTAAAAAGTCGCCCCGTACTTCATTCTCAGTGTTGTTATACTTTCTGGTCCTTTGGAATAATTGATTTCAGCGCATTTACAGTTGAAAGTTGAATTCCGCTTAAGCCGGTGCTAGGGGGCGTGAGCACTGTTGCATATTTCAGTATTGCTCATGAACAGACTCAATTAAAACGAGTCTGCAATTTTCAGTATTTGCTTTGTTTTCTGTGATTTCAAAGGATCTCCCCTTATTAAGATTTTTATAGCCTAAAACCCGGACGTCTCTGAAAAGTACACACATTTACTGATCCCAGTCACTTAGTCTAATTGAGCAGTGCCATGACAAAACCAGCCTTATTGCATTGCAATGTTATACAGACCGAGCACCGTTGTCATCCCAGGCTCTGTATCTGAGTTTGGTCTACACTGTCAAAAACTGTACATAATACAGCTACATAAAACACCTTTGATGCATATGGCTGTCAAACAATGTAGATCAAGACCAGCCACCGCGTCTTAGCCTTTTAGATGCGGCGGCTGGCCTAGATATACACTTTAAAGCAAATATTTTAAAGTCAGATTTTCCCCATGATACGGCTTCAATGTATTTATTTGACAAATGGTTCAACAAATATATAGAAATACAAGTTAGTTACATTATTGTATGTGGTTGTTCAATGCGCGTCACCATTGGTGTAGCAAGCTGTTTCAGAACTCTATTTGCATTAAACCTACAATGTACACCTGTCTTAACTATTTGAGCCCTAGTCCCGCATATATGCGTCATTTGCAAACAGCGTACCTGTGAGGAGTGCATTTGTCCTATGCAAACAGTGTATACCCTGATAAGAGGGCTCCTTAAGGAGCCCTCTGATCAGGGTCTACACTGTTTGTCATTTTGACATATATTGTAAAAATCAACCCTTGACCAAATTGAACACTAGAGTTGTCCATTTGAGGTTTCAGGGAGGAAAGGGTTAAACCTGAAATGACTGCTACACTATAGCAGCCTAAACAAATTTTCAGACCTCGCTACCATCGTTCAAGAAAGGTTCAACTTTCAAAGATTTAGCTGTAATTAAAAAAAATAAAAATTTCAGTCTCCCCTACGTATGGCCGGGTGATATGCGAGCAGTTTGCCACCTACTACACATACTGTGAGTCGGGCTATTCTTGTTGTTACAACAACCAGTATTGCTGGTAAGTATACCCGTTTACAAAATCATACTGACGCATACGTACATTTTCCCCGCCTAGTAAATGCATGTGGGCTAAATTATTTGCATAGAAACAGTTTTGGGCCAGACCAGACGCTAAGTACAGTTGAGAAGACGCAAATGCAATATATTTTAATGTAGAAAATTATAATTTTTGACATATCTTACTGCCTACTTCTGTGCAATCTGAGTGGCAAACAGGTTTAAGCCTGATCTGCCATGGAAATAATTGTTTTAGCGCAAACGCATTTTAAAGTGGCGCATGCGTTATCGTTTTCCAATAAACGTGTTTATGCTAAAACTACTAGTGCCATTGCAAATAGTTTGAAGCCAGATCAGACGTCGGGTAACCTGACGTCTCATCAAGCTCCGAACAGTTTGTCTCTTAGTTTCAACATAGTCTTCAAACTTACAAACGATTATCATTCTACACAATTTAAAGCAATGCGCTCGCGTTTCGTTTACGTTTAAACGGGAACGAATAATGTCTTCTCCACGGTTGGCGAAAAATGTGATATTTTTGTTCAGTCTTGAAGATATTGAGCCAAAGGCTCGCAACTCGTCCAACTCGTTCAATAATTTCAATATTGGAAAATCACTCTATAGGCAGTCATATGGATGCAAATGTTGTATTTCTTGACCACTTTAATATACATGTATTTGGCGAACAGTATAGACCCTCTTCACGGGGATTCTCTCATCAGTGTCTGCACAGCTTGCGTCACGTTTGTAGCATGAATACAGTTTTTTCCATGACATATTATTTCATTTGACAGTTGAAGCTTTGTAATGAGTGTGTTAAGTTAACCCTATATAACACAAACAAATGCCAACATATTGGATTATGATCGGGTGCTCAAATGTTTTGACACTCATTTCAATGTTTCCTAAGTCAAACACGCACCAAATTCAAAATGTTTAAAGAAAAAGCAAGACTACAATACAAACGAGGAATTTCTATTTGAGTTTAGGGACGAATGAGTTTAGATGTCAACTGTATTGAAGCAAACATTCTCAGCCCTGCTTCAGAAAAGGTTTTCAGTACATCGCTTCTTGATATTGCAAAGATTTATTGAGTATTGTACTTGAAACGTCACTTCCTTGTTCATTCATTGAAAATAGTTATATTGATTACTTTGCATTGAACCTTTCGGCGCCGTTGTCGCATAAGGTCGACTTTCAAAACAGTTTGGATCCAGAACAGACGCCGCGTAACGCGGCGTCTGATCTTGATCCAAACTGTTTGACATTCTTATCGATATGTCATACAACCTTAAATCTAATTTTGAAACGATATTGCAGACAACAACACTGAAGCAGACAAGAATAAAGCGGTGAATAGGTAAAATTCCTCCGGAAAATTTGGCGATGAAAAGGTTAACTACAGACGTACCTCAATAACTGAGACTAGTTTTGAAAGGCAAACCCGCATTTATTTTAAGCCTTATTATGCTGAATTGTCTTTTTGACATGATGAAATTTCCGACAAAAATTAAGATGGCGTAAAATATTGTAATTAACAATACTCATTTTCGGTGAATGCATATGATCAAAAAATACTATTTTCGCGAAACAAAATGAGGTTTCTTTCCGTATAGGACTTTGAACTTTTTTGTCCGATTCGTACATGTAGTTTACAGCATACACCGTTTTCATAGGTACATGTAGGTTGCACTATGTTACATCCGGTTTTATTTTTATTTCTCAGAATATAAGCATGAACTTTTTCAATGAAATATGTTTTTATTAGAAATTATATATAATTAAATAGATCAAATGATTTTTTTTTATAAAAAATGTAATATTTTATAAAAAAAAATCAAAAAGGGAAGAAATGAGTAAAATAGATTTTTTGATAAAATGGTTTATATTTTTCGTAAGAGTCTGGACTCTGTATTTTTTATTTGCTATTTCACTAAGACTTTATGTGTGCGAGGCTAAAAACAAAAGAAATAGAAAAATTGGTAATTAGTTTGCTGTAATTCATAAGGCAATGTTCACTGTGACTTAATTTCCCATTATAAAATATGGGTGGGGTAAATTTTACTCCATTCCAGTCAAATCGCCCTTTTTTCATCTTGACAAAACATTATTTTCAGAGTTTATTCTTACTATGGTAATACAAATTAGGAACTTTCTTGTACACATAGTTTGTGTAAATAAAGATTGAAAAAACGTAGTACAAAAAAGAAGGAGTTTTTGTGAAGCTTCCATTTTAAGTGTGGTAGTCTTGAAAAGTCTCAAATTGTGAAAAAGAGGTCCAGTACTCCCGCCTTTTTCACCAGTTTTGTCATAGAATCTGGTTATTACTTTTCAAAGATGCACCTACCCCCTTAAAACAAAATGTCTGCAAAACATATTAATTCAATTAGATATTCTTCAACCTAGAGGAAATATAAATATTAGTGGTAAACAGTTTCCAAACTGTTAGCAAATATAAGCCAAGTCGCGCTTAGCACAACACGAGTTAACTTAAGTGACTAATCGAGAGAAATATTCAACATACACTCCTCATAATTTGCAATTTTAAGCAACTCAGTTTTTCAAACTCACATAGAAACATTGTTTATCATAAATAATTTGATCGAAGTTGATTTTTGATAATTAAATTTCAAATAACTTGAAATATACATCTTTTTAATTCGAACAAATATTTCATCAATCACGCGTTTAAAATTGTGCAATGGACCAGGGGAGAGAACCCCTCGGTATTATGAACACGCTATACATTAGTAAAACTGGATATCATTTAACTTACTTTGTGGTTTCTTTATTCAAACATACAGTCGAACTTCGATATCTCGAACTCGGTTGGGTCGAATATACCCGTATTTCAAAGTTAAAACGTGGCTAAGCCACATTTTAACTTTGAAATACGGGTATGTTTGACTTAACCGAGCCGGAAATAATGCAATTCGTGTGTCGACAAATCAAATAGTTGGAATTTAGCGAGTTTGAGATATCGAATTTCGACTGTAAATCATTTATCTTCTCCTTTATAACTGAACACACACAAAACTTAAAAGTAAGAGTCGGAGCCGACAAGGTCACTCATATACATAACAATGGGCCACACACAATAAAATACTGCCACAAAAGTAATAGTAGCTAAAACATGTTATTAACATCATGAAGCTAATCACTGCATGAAAAAAAGTATGTATCCACTGTTCAAAACACACTGGAATATCTGGATCAAAACTATTTGAAAATACGCTTAATGTCGTCATTGAGTGTGAAAGGGTCAATGTGGAAATAACTGCATCATTTGACCCGAGATTTTTTAATCGACCGACTATCTAGGACCGACCTATGTTTTTAGTCTTGCAACATTTAGTATTATACTGCAAAGTAAATTCCTTACTTCTGATTGCGTACCGAGCCGTAGACGTGATCCAAAGTACCCCTTGAGCTGACAGGGCACGTAGAAATGCAGATAATTTCATTGGCTGACAGGTCCCAGGGCCTTGCTTTTCAGAAAGTAAGATGGCCGACTGCTCGACAAGATTGAGTGCATTCAATCGCGCATCCACCGTTTTAAGTTCATTTCGACTCAGAACCAATAGGGGGTTGGATCTTTCAACAGTCATTTTTTTCCTGGGAAAGTTTGACGCCGACGTCTACGAGCGTGCCCATCTTTCGTACGAGTGACAACCGTCCGGAACATTACGTCATTTATGCTTAACGTCATCTGTTTTGGCGCGATTTTGTTTACTATGAGCGCTGCACACGACAAATTCCGAAACATTTCGTTTGAACGTAAAAACTTTGCAGTATAATAAATTCGTTATAACAGTTTCTTCACGGTGTTCATGAGGGTTTATTCCCGGCTGGTAAAGTCATGTAACCCTCACCAAACGTTTTGGGCAACATGATTTACCTCAGCCGGGAATAAATCCTCATGTACACTGTGAAGAAACTGTATAACTAATAATGTCGTACATGTACATTGTAGCAAAGACAGCATTGTTATTCAGAACGTTACCGACGAGGCTGGCCTCCATCCTGGAGTTATCGCCGCTATTGTAATCAGCTCTATCGTACTCGTACTCTTGCTGATTATCATAGGCGTGTATGCCTACAAGAAATGCAACAAGAACAAGAGGAGTGTAAATGGGGGAAATGTAATGCATGGTATGTATACTCGCACTCTTGCTGGGTATTGTAGGCGTGTACGCATACAAGAAATGTAACAAGAACAAGATGACTGTAATGGGGGTAAATGGGGTAAATGTAATGTATGATATGTATACAAGAGACGGGATCTAACAGAGGAGGATAATTTTATTATATAGGATCTGTCATGAGTCGATGTTTAACACAAGCAGATCTCAAACGAGTCTAGAATTGAAATGTAATTAAGCGAGCCTTGGCGAGCTTAATAACTTTACTATTCTAGACGAGTTTGAGATCAACTTGTCTTAAACATCGACGAGTGACAGATTCTTTTTCTTACATAACCAACTATTTTAATTTATTTTTCAAAGTAACAGGCAATGTTTGGATCCACGGTGACGTCAAATCACCTTTATAAATAATGACATTATGGTTACGTCATCAATTTTGATCTTACACATGTTGGAGACAAGGATATTCGTGATCGTTGTTCGTTATAGTAAACAAGGGTAGTTATTTGAGAAATGTTTTTCTTCCCATTTAACTCATTTACGCGAAGTGGATTATTTCATGCTTATCGATTTGGTTTGAGTCATCCATTTTTTAGTAAGAGTGCCTGGCCAATATTTTCGTTTTTAATTTTTTTTTATATTGTAAACTTATACTGTAGACTCTGACCAGACGCCGCATAATGCGGCGTCTGATCAGAGTCTAAACTGTTTGCTTATGTCCCCTTTACGAGACGCTAGGCACAACGGGTTGAATATAACAAAACGCAAACATAATACTGAATAACTATAGACAATGGAATAAGCTTGAACGTTTTGACGAACATCTCTTATGTGAATGACCGTCTGATCAGATTTCAAACTATTTGCAATTGAACTTATTGTATTGATTTTGGAAGAATAATGTCGATTCCCATGTAGACAAATCATTTCTTGCACATTGCGCCCAGCAAAATAAAAGTGAATTAGTAAACTCCTTTTGGAATGTTCTGTTTTTGATATGGATGTTGCATTTAACTGCCACCTGTAACTTGTCGGGCGTTCTATGATACTATTGAAGGATATAACAGTGGTTAGCGCACACGCATCTCATCCAAATGAGTTTGTGCGAGGGTACATTGGTTGCCCGTCCGAACACGTAGGTTTGATTATAGTCATGACCACATTCGTGTACCTGACAATTCGCATCATCTTCTGCCTTGATTATTAGAACTTGTTCAGAATCAATGTAAAATAAATCACGTTAGCCTATACTTATTGTACTTACGCCGTGGAACGGGTTTTTGCGGCTGTCATAAGTACTCAAATTTAATGTAAAAAAATTTCAATAAACGATTATTACCTGATCACCAGGTAACATGTATGTTTTATTTTCTGAAAAAATATCTTGTTTGACCACCGTTACTACTTACAGTACAACCGGGCGTGAGTGTTGTGCCAATGCAGAATATGAGACAGCAGCCAAGCAGAGGATATAGCGGGCTGGCTCGCTACACAGGAGTAGGCAATGGGGCACCTATGACTGTACCTCCAAGCTATGAGGACAGCACTAAGGCCTTCCAAAAGGAACGAGGAGGCATGCCGCCACAATATACTCCGTTCGGCTAATTCGAAAACTTATGGATATTCAGTTTATTCTTGTTAATACAGTCAAGTTTCGAAATCTCGACTCCCTTAACTCGAATGTTCCTGTATTTCTACAGATGAATTTCATGATTTCTTCCTCAATTAAGTCGAACATATCATTATTTTAAAGTTAAATCGTGGCGTAACATGGCTCAAACTTTTAACAAATTCATAACGTCGAACGTAAATTATCTAACTTAATAATGTTTTACGTGACTAAACGTGGTCCAGGGATAAAACGTTGCTTAGTCACTTTTTAATTTTCAAATAAGAATATGTTTGACACCAGCGAGCTCAAGATATTGACGTATGAGTCTATGTTAAAGTTTATAAGCCATGCTATGAGAAAACTAGATCTAATGATTAGCAAACTATGAACACGAGCGTCTATTTGACACTTTTGAGCATCTACGATGCATGTACTATGTTGACACATGTTGAAGCCTTTTATATTGGGAATAACACCTATCAAACATACTTGTCGGTATATTATATATTCGTATACGTAAACGCAAATCCAGTCAGCATACACTTTGTAATAAACAAGGAAGAGTATAACAGTATAAATATAAGCTTTAAACGACATGTTTATGTGGCTTATCGGCGTATAGACCTCTGAGATTGACCGTGTTAGTTTATCGTAAACGCACGACAAAGCCAAGCTCATGCGTTAACCTATTTATGCCAACGATCCCATATATGGGACATAGGCAAACAGTGTAGACGTTTATCAGACGCCGCATTATGCGGCGTCTGATCAGAGTCTACACTGTTTGCTGATTGGAATTTCAATATAAAATGAAATGAAAGTGAAAATTTTGACAAGGCATTACATTGATAAAAATCGACTAATTCAACATATAAATATGGAAGAATCCACTACTGGGTATAAATGGTTTAATACACCGATAAACCGCAAAAGCATGTCGTTTATTCCTTAAAAGAATGACGTGACGTCATGAATTCATTTCGTTATTATTGGTTTGAGTTGTTTTATCGTCAGTCCTATGTCCTGTAAAAATCAGTATTCTTGTTTATGTGATTTGTAGGCTCTGAGTCAGATGAAGGATCATTTAATTTGCGTTATATGTGTCCGAAATTCGCTGCTGTACAACAATGTTATAAGATTCTTGTAAAAATCTTATTTTACAAAAGTAATTAACTCGGTCTGAAAACTACATCCGCAGTTGAAATGAGCATAAACATTTATTAATTTGTGTTAAAGCTGGTCATGTTAGTTTCGAAGTAAGCTGGGGCCTGTCTTACGAAACGTCGTACGATAAAAATAGTCGTAAGTCATAACATTAAAATACGCCTAACTTCTGATTTCTCCATCTAATCCTGTCTTGTTACATCTCTTTGGAATCGTCTTTTCAAGACGATTCCAAAACGATGTGACAAGAAAGGATTTGATTGGAAAATAAGTAATAATTTACAACTTTAGAAACTGACTTACGACAACATTTGTCGTACGACGTTTAGTAAGACAGGCCCCAGGTCTCTACCGTTGACGGGACTCGACAATTTTCGAGAGCTGTGTTACGCAGAAATTGACAACGAATGTCTTCTGATATTGAATTACGATATAAGAGAGATTATTTTCTATTGACAGGAGCAAATGGGTTGACACGACGCATGTGTTGCTGAATAGTTGTTAAAAATAAAGCTTGCATTTGAAAAACTATTGTTTATATTGTGTATAGTTTTATAGATCATCAAATGTGATATTGTATTTTACTGGATTTCTCGATGGAATGAAACTAACTATAAAAGCAAAGCTGTAGAGCGAACAAAATGACTGGTTGTGTGAAACGATGGATTGATTTATGAAATATTTGAGGCATATGATTAGGAAACAGTCACAATCTGGCTCCAAATTGAATGGAATTTAAGATAAGATCTGAATAAGATGTCTTTCCTACATTTGATTGGCTAACATTTAGTTTTTCTTTACCTCCTTCACTGCCTTTGCCTGTATACAATGGTTGTTCTGGAAACAGTATGGATCCTAATCAGATGCCGTTTTACTCGGTGTCTGATCAGAATCCACATTGTTTGACACTCATTTCAATATTTCTGATGTCAAGAAATCTGAATTTTAAATTTGAGTTATAAAAGCAGACGACAAGTGTTTAAAGCTGATGACGTCATGACAATGAAGAGACATAATTAATTTATAGGAAAGTATACTAATGTCTCACAGTGTTGTAGGAAACAGTGTAGATCGAGAATACACATCAAGCGTTTTCATACATGTAGAATAGGGTCAGTGAAAATATTTCCGTTTATGCTGGGCATAAATTGGTTATCTGTGATATATTCATTAACGTTTCATTGTTTTTATACACTACATTAAATGTGTTATCTTGTTAATACTTTGTTGTGGTTATTGTTACCTGTATCAGACACACCCATCCCCAGCAAACGGCATCTCAATAAGTCAGTGTATCCCTATTTAGTTTAAACATATTTTATTTCATACTACACAAATATGTTTAAGTCATACATATATAATTAGGATTAGAACGAAAGCAGTTCTTCTCCTATTTGATGGTATATAGATACAATCACGACTAACAAAATTTATTAAATTTAAACAGGAATATGGATGATATAGGTATCCCTATTTAAGCCGATTTAAGTCGACTTTGCAAATATGTTGTAGCGAGTTCAGGTGTCGCTTAACAAAATGATATTGCAAATTTCAAATTTTGTTAACTTAAAAGTACCTCGTATATTGCCAAAGCGACGACAATATTGTCAAAATTTAAGATCAAGATCAAACGCTGCGTAACTAAATCTAAACTAATTGACACTCGTCTAACGTTTAATGACTGAATACATAGAATCGAGCGTAACAAAGTTTATTATTCGCCACCCTACGATTTTTTGGCAATTTTTCCACACATTTTTTACATTACTGGTGATGCCACACACGTGTCGAACAAAATATTACACAACAGTGTAGGGCAGTTTAAAAGTTAGGGTGTTGACTTATCAAGTATAGATCTATTATCTGCTGTTCTGACCAGTACATCTGTTGCTAGGCAACTTTAGAATGTAAATGAAAAAAGTCGACTCGTTCCATTAAACTGGTTACCATGGTAACAAATGGTACAAATAACTAGAACTGAAGAACGTTTTTATTTCAAAACATATTCTCCCGCACAATAGTGCGCTTTCAAAAGGAAAATAAAGAAAGTTTAAGAAATTGTTAATGTTCAAGTTTACTGACATGCGATAAATGCTAAAGTTAACATGGGAGTCTATGGAAAATCAAGTTTACCGATTAAATATTAGAACTGTGTGACTAACCATGAAGTTACAGAGCTTTAGAATGACAATTTATTATTTTACTATTAATCGCATATGTAAGGTGTTCGTTAATCCGGTGTAGTTTTACATAATTTCTATCTATTGTTACCATGGCAACCATATTATGTGAACATGGTTCAAATTTTGCACGTACATTCTAAAATTACCTAGCAACAAGAACCAAAGAACCACATGTTAAATTCGAGACTAGAAAACATTTTACGGTTCTTTGCTCAAACTATTAAAACCAAACAGAACTACAATGCATGCTGTCTAGAGTTTTAATTCTAATAAACAGTTGAGAAATACTGATCAAAATAAGCAACTGTTTCGCAAGGTGGTGAATAATTATGTCCACTGACTGTACGTCTTACGCTGCGTCTGATCTGACACCAAGGTTATAAATGTAAATAGTTTGAGTTGAGTCTGATTTCGTTCTCAAACATTTGATTGGTCCGATTTGACTTTAGACGCGTATTGCAGTAAAAAGGATTAATGTACCTATATAAGCTTAGATAGTTTACATTTGATAAATAACATTGTTTGAACATTGAACGAGAAACTATTAGGACGGTACTATGGTCGAATTATAATAATATGTGTCGAGTTATCTTTCCTTAAACTCACATTTGTCTACGGTAACGTTTAATACACGTCAGATCTGTTTATGTAAACTTTTCGAGTAAACTTGTATATAATGGATTGGTTGATAAGTTTGGGTTTACGCACTGCGACACCGGATACATGTAGGCCATAAAGCGCCGATAAAAGATGATTTGATGATGTTGGATGGTCTCAGTTACTAAACTGATTTAAACAATAAGAACTATGACGATTAATGACAATTAAGCCAATATGTTACAATATTTGCAGTTGAAAAGACATTATTATCAGCAAACTATGCACATTTTTACACAGTTTAACCGCTATATTTCGAACTCGTTCATTTCAAATGATTCAGTATATATATATTTTTATTTCATTATTTTAGAATCGGTCAAGTCAAACATATCCTGGCTTAACCACGTTTTAAACTTTGAAATACAGGTAAGTTAAACATAGCGAGTTCAAAATATCAAAATATGACTATGTATGTATTTTGAAAGGTAACTCGACTGGCATTATTTCGTATTTTTTAAAGAGTTATTTCCCACTATCTGTTGCAAAAAGTAGATGAACACGTGTATAGGCCGGTTTTATTGACTTGGCAGGGCGGATTTTCGATACGGACCATTGCATTTTAACTTTGGTGGCGGCAGCACGCTCTTTTATTATCGGAATTTACCGTTTTCGTCTGCCGTTTTTTTCTCAATATTAAATATTAGTGGACATTATGACAGAAGGAATATAATGAAGAATGACAAACATTTTGAATCCAGATCAGACGCCGCGTTACGCGGCGTCTGATCTGGATCCAAGCTATTTGCAAATGTAAATCAAGTCTTAATTTTCTCTCTATATAACAACTCCCTCCGAACAACACCCGCTATATTTGTTTCCCGTTAGGTGTTTTTGTAGAGAGGGGGCACTGTACATACCTTTTCACATGGATATGGATGCAAGCATAAATTGTGTTTCTCCATGCTGAAAGTATCGGGCAATAACGATATAAAACGGAACGGTACCTTTCACCCGTAAAACCAAAAGTACATAAGTTTATCGTTGCCAAAGGTTAGCTCCGCCCTGCCAAGTGAATAAAACCGGCCTATAACGGAAAGCGCTAAAAAACAAATGATAAGACAATGATAGAAAAAAAGTTTGATACTTTGAAAAATTCGCTTATGACTTTGATACACCCTTAAGGTGCATTCTGCTTTACTTTCAACCTGCTTTAAGCCGCTATCTGCTAGTTCATATGTATTTGTTCTTATTGTACATGTTCATGCCTGTATAAATTTAAACTATTTTCTTTGGCGGAGGAATAAATTAAATGCGCTAAAAGGCGCTTCTATCAGGTAATGGGTTAATACGCCCGAAAAACGGTCACAAAGACACCAGCGACTTCCATTCTATAATACTAGTAAGTTCGCAAGCTTATTGAACGTATTATGTTCTTCTAGAAAGAAGGGAAAAGGACTGCATGGCTGCCGCCTATGTCATAATATTAGCCCTGTTTGACTTATTGATACATGCATGAGCAAGACACAAGACTCTAGACAACAGAACTTCTTTTAAACCGGGTACATTCATCTGTTTAAATATTTAATCTGCTATCTAGCCAATTGAACAAAAAAGATGTCTGATTTATCACAGAGCCCATATAACGAGTGACTACTTGAAGTTTTAACCCTTTCATCACTTTAGTGTAGTGTGCTTCAATATTTATGTCTGCAATATATATTCAAAATAAGATTTAAAGTAGAGTGACTTAAAATTTATCTATACGAGTGTCAACCACTATGAATCGTGATCAGACGGCGCCTACAGTGGAGTCCAATCGTTATCTAAACTGTTTGCAAAGTCGAAAAAGTTAATTTACGCAGGTTAACAGTAATACAGTGGAGAATGTGTTATTCTTTCCCAATAAACGCGTTTACGCTAAAACTATTATTTGCAGTACAAACAGTTTGAAGTCAGATCAGACGCCGGGTAACCCGGCGTCTGATCAGGCTACAAACTGTTTGCCACCAAGATAAACATGAAATATCAGAATTGTCCAAAAGTTGTTCTTGTCTACGTTTTAGTGCTTTGCGTTTGCGTACGTTTGCGTTTAAACGGGAAAGAATAACAGATTCTCCACTGTACCGACAATCCTTCAATGTTATTTTGAATAAATAAGTACTGTCGTTCTGCATTTATCTGCCATCTGTCTTAAATCTGAAACTGCAATGGAATTTACATATACAGTAAAACCTCGCTAATACGACCACTAAAACGAAGGCTAATTGAGTGTATAATAGACAGGTGACAGCTTAAAGCAAGGTTACAGTGAAACAGAAAGCTCCTATAGGAGCTTTCTGTTTCACTGTCACCTTGCTTTAAGCGGTCACCTATCGTAAACACCCTAATAATTAACATAATTTAGTGGTCGTAATAGCGAGGTTTTACTGTACTTCTTAATCATTCACTCTTAATGACGTTAAAAAGAGCATGTACACACAGTTTGTATCCGTATCAGACGTTGCGTCTGATCGGGATTAAACTGTTTGCCACTTGCTGTGAAATTACGTAAATTATACTGCCTTAAATCTAACGTCGAAACGATATTGCAGACAACAATATTGAAACAGACGTCAATATGGCGGTGAGGGGGTAAAAACCTCACAGAAATGTTATCATGAAAGGGTTAATCACACTCCAATTGAGTTAAAGTTGTGCCTGTAATTAACCCTTTCATTGCCATATACGAAAAATGCCAACTTTGCAAATAGTTTGAATCAAGCTCAGGTGTGGCATCTGCTCCAGATAAAGAATGTTGTGCACATATATGTGTTGTGCATTTTTTTTACAGTCAACACTTCTATACAATACATTAGCTGACGACAAGTTATAACTAAAGGTAACATACGGGCAAAACCTGTTTCTACAAAGTATACGAGCAATTTTTTTCCGGTCGCAATTTTTACCGAACCTTGAATAAGTTCAGAAGAATTACCTCCCGTGCTAAAAAGCCCTTCTTTTAAAAGACTCCCTTGCTATCCAGAAGTAGTAGCATGGCAGATAACTATGGCTGGCGATATTTTGCACGATCTATGAGATTATGAGAAGTATTTCTTTATTTCTTGTTTTATTCACTCAACGCGTACACATTATCTAAGGGTGGCATATCTGTGAAAGGGATAAATATCGGTTAAATGTGAGGGGAGCGAAGTCAGAAAATGATTGCCCGAAAAACTACATTTATTATCGACAGATTTCTCAGGTTCTTTCTGATGATCAGTGTAAAGTACTGAAACATCGGACCTCGGTGACGCTACCATTTTCAGCTTTCTTTAAAAATAAAAATTGAGTGCGTTGTTAGGAAGAGCTGTTATAAAGAGGGAAATTGGCTTACATTTGTAAACGGCTTGAATACAGAACAGACCTCGCGTAACGCGGTGTCTGGTTTAGATTTAAGTTGTTTGTCACTTGTTTTTAAGTTTTTATGTCAAAATGTAACCTTGAGAAAAACGGCAGACGACACGTTTAAGCAGCCGATATTGCAGCAGTTAAAGCGTTAGGCATGATATATAGGGTACTGCGGGAGCGTCGTTGTATGGAGGGAGTCGTTTTTTGGTAGTGCCGTTGTAGGGAGGTAACACTGTACGGATCCCCAGTTATTGAGACACGTTTAGTAGCTACATCATTATAATATACGAGTAAGCTACCGTCCAAGTGTTTCGACTCTGAAAAGAGTCTACACTGTTCGAAATTTCAGAGACCACTTAACTTCACGAACAGACGTAAACGTCTTGACAAACTGTGTAGGCTTTTGCAAAGACTATGCTGCACTCGATCTTTGTCTGCCAAAATTAAAAGTATACATTGGTTCTCAACTATAATGACCTAGATATATTATTGGACTTCCAAGAAGAACCAATATCTGTTGATTTGATCATTTTTGGAAGTTGTTTTGACGACATGAATAACACATGTTTGACTAACTCTGTTGAACGATTTACCCCTTCTCCTGCTAGTAGCGTATATTGACAATTTGTTTTGAAGATAATGTAGACCCAGAGTTAACATGATACCGGGTGCAGTGAGCAAGACTATTTTCCCCGTTTAAACACAAACGAAACGCAAAAACACGTCCTGTAAATCTAGAAAGTAATTCGAACATTGGACTATCCATTTTAATGAAAGTTTCCGAACTACCACTTCTGACAAGCAATGGTGATTTGAAAACGTGCATAACGAAGTGTATATATATTAACCGATTTTACCTCCCGGCAGGGCGGAGCTTACCTTTATAGTGCTGCAACCGAGACCCAATATCATGCCTAAATCTGTCACCAACCGGTCTCCCGCTGTAAACAAAGGTTTCTATATACCAAAATGTTTGTACAGGTGTGTAGATTAAGAAACTGCTTGTTGCAGTTGTGATATCTGTGGGCCAACATCGATATTCAAGATGGCGTCCAAGATGGTCGCCACAAACATGAAATATCACGAACATACTACCTATTGCAATTCTTTTCAGAATATACAACTAAAAGTGATTCAAATGCAATTTGAATATTATAAAGAAGTCATGTTATTCACGTGATGTGCAAAATTACCATTTTACCTTTCTACAGCGACCAAAACGTTCAAAATGGCCACCATAAGCATAGAAATATTACGCACACACTAGTTTTTACAAACATTTTTTTATAGTTTTACTACAATTTATAACAATGCACATTGAACGTTGAAATAGAGTCATACTGTTCACTAAATGTGAATTCCTATACTACGAGCACAATGTTCAAATATGGCGTCCAAGATGGCAGCTACATATTTATGAATATCACGAAAATGCTATATTTAATTATAAGTGGTTCATTTATTGTCAACTAAAAAGAAGACAATGCACTTTCGACAGTACTTAATGCAAATAAGGACAGTTAAACTCCTTTTTAGTGAACAAAATGTTCAAGATGGCGACCAAGATGGCCGCCACAAACAGAAAATGCAAGAAACTTACTATTACATTTTTTACTTATACTTGTAGATTGGTTATCAGTAAGGACAATGAAATTTCGCCCTTACAAAAAGAGACATGTTATTCACTTAAAGTGGATAAAGACTGTTATACCCTTGTACTCAGATTAAAATATTCAAGATGACGTACGAAATGACTGCCACAAATATGAAATGTCAAAAAGATACTTATTGTTACAAAAGTTTTATTATAGTTTTAATAAAAGTGAAGACAGTCGCCTTCAAATATTACAATAGGGGCTTATTATTCATTTCATGTGTATAAACATTATTTTAATCGTCTTACTGCTTTGACCCATACAAAAGGGACACATTATTTACTTAATGTTGATAAAGACTGTTCTTAAAACATTTCTACTCCAAACAAAATATTCAACATGGCGTCCAAAATGCCACAAATATAAAACGTCAGGAGCATACTGACTCTTACAAATGCTTTCTTATGATTTGATTAAAAGTAATGACAATTGACTTAAAACATTACAAAATTGACGTATTATTCATTTAATGTGATTAAAACTCTTTGCAATTCTTCTGCTGCGAACAAAATATTCAAGATGGCGTCCAAGACGGCCGCCATGCCACAAACTATCACTAACATACAAACTTATACAATGTTCGATGGTTTGACTTAAAGTAATGACAATTGACTTTGAAAATTAATAGAGAGAGAAAGGTATATTTTTATTTTATGTGTGTCAAGACTTTAATCCTCCTGCTGAAATTAATATATTCAAGATGGCTTCTAATATGTCCACGATAAATCTAAAGTATAGATAGATAGATATATTTATTTCAACATAAAATGTACAATTACATGGCAATAACATGGTTATTAAAAACATACACATTAAGCAATAAGCAACAATATGTATGATTTAAAGTATCACAGAACATACTGCTGGATTTTTTTATTACAGCTTCACCAACAGTGATGACAATGGACATTGAGATTATCACAAAAGAGACATAGTAATCACTTTGTGTGTATAATAACAGTTTAATACTTAAACTGGAGGCAAAGTATTCCAGATGGCGTCCAAGATGGCCACCACGTCACAAACCTAAACTATCACTAACATATAATTACACTTGTTTTCTCACGGTTTGACGAAATATTATGACAATGGACTTTGAATATTACAAAAGAGACTTGTATACCATTGGCTTAATGTGTATGAAAACTACATGGATTTAAAATATCTACTGCGAATAGAATATTCAATATGACCCCCAACATGAACTCCACAAACCTAAAATATCACCGTTTTACTATTACAATTGTTTTCTTACAGTTTGATTCAAACTGATGCAAATTGATTTTTAACATTACAAAAGAAACATGTTAACTTACTGTATCTTACTTACCGTTTTATTTATATACAGCAAACAAAATTATTGTCTGCTAATTTCCGTCTTTGGTTCAAAATAATTGTAATGTTGCCTGTGAGATTTGATTTGATTTGCTATGATTTTACGTCGCTTTTAACATTATTTCAGTCATATCGCGACGTCCAGCTAATTACAGGTGGAAGAAGACACCAGAAGCCCTTTATGTACTGTTTCAGACACAAATCGGCATGTAGCTTGTGAGTAACATGGTTGAGATCCTCATGACATGCTTAGTTACTAAACGTCTCATCCACATCCAAGTTGTTTGCATATATATATTGTAAGAAACAAGGATAAGGGTTCATACAAGTTTTGTGTACCAACATACATTGCCGAGAAAAAGGTCAAGAACAACTTGTACAGTCCTCTTCAGACAGCTCAAGACATGATGTCATACTGCTATTAGGTGACTTCAACGAATGAGTTGGAAGGAACAACAGTAACAGAGAGAGATTCATGGATCGAAATGGAACCGGCAACTTCATAGGTAACTGTAAAATGCTTATTCGACAAGGTATCTGGCCGTCTGGCCGTCCAGTTGAGACCGGATGATACCAGTGACGGCGTTTTGATGTCTCCAAATTGATAGACCCGACAGTTAAGAACAGCTACAATGACGAGCTAAAAATCAGATTCAGTATTAGTCAGAAGGACACAATTACCACTATTGGCAACTTAAAAAAAACATATTTTGAGACAGCTGCTACACCATGGCACACAAAAATAAAAACGTTTAGTGGATATCTGCAGACACATGGAAGGCAATAGTTGAGAAAAAACAGTTATGGAATCATTTTCTAGATGCCAAGTCACAAATATAATAAGAGGGACCTACAGAAATAACCAAGGTGGAGAAGGATCTTGACATTAACATGGAACCTATCACATTACAGGAGGTCCTGTATGCCTATAAATGAAGAGTCTACTGGAGAGAATGGAGTGTTTGTTAGCTTGCTGAAAGTTAAGTATCTGATAAAACAATTGCTGCTTATTTTTCAAAACATTTTTGGACAAGGGGATATACCAGCTGCCTGGAAGAAAGGAGTCTTAATGAAACTGTCCAAGAAATGTAAATAGGGAAACTGTAACATTTGGAAAAACATTACACTCTTTCTCTCACCAGCTATCTCTTCAGTCATATCATTTTCAAATGCGTGACTGTGGCGGTTGACAACATATTGCATAAAAAACAGGCAGGTTTAATAGGAAAGATCTCAGAACAGTTATTCAAAAACAATTGGTTGATATATTATGTTGAATGACGTCGTACTACTATCCAGCAGATACCATAACTCTCAACAAGACAGAGATGGTTCTAAGTGCGACTGCCAATAATATAGGTCTGAACGTAAACTCAGAGAAGACACACGTCCTGACGATCAATACCACCATCCAAAGTTACATAGAATAATAACTGCTAGCCTACTTATCATGCTCAGACCAGTTTGGTGATCAGCATTTTAGGAATCAATGCCAAATTGTTTAAGAACAGTGCATTCTTTTGTATGTAATCGAAAAAAAAATGTTTTCCGAAACGAGACCTGTATATTGAAGATCTTCTGACCCAACACCATTTCGCATGAGAAACTACTCAATCTGACCACCATGTCACCAGTTAGAGAAACTTTTCGATTACGATTTTAGTAATTTATTGGCCATGTATACTGCATGCAACCCAACTCGCTCCACAAAGTAACCATTTAGTGGCCACCAAGGGGGAGAGGTGACAAACTGGCCCAACGAAACCTGGAGGCAGACAGTAGGAAAAAGACCTCAATAACTAAAGAAAAGAGAACTCAACCTATCAACAGTCCCTCATGCATCAGCAGATAGATTCAAATAACGATACATTGAAACGACCTCAAGTACCAGTCTTTATTCACATAAATTACATGCTCTTTTCGTTATGGTCAAAGTCCATTATTCTCATTTTTAGCCAACCATACGAAAATAATTGTTATACAAATATTTTCTGTTTATGTCGGCTATCTTTGACACTATGTTGAACATTTTTTTCGTTGTGTACGGGTAAAACTTATACATTTATAGTGAATAACGTATCAATTTTGCAATGTTCAAAATATATTGTCATCTATTTTAGTCAAACCATAAGAAATCAATTGTAGTAGTATGTTCATGATTTTTTATGATGTAGCGGCCATCTTTGACGCCGTATTTAATATTCTATTCGCAATGTAAGGATTAAACCGTCTTTATACACAATTAGTGATTAGTATGACCCTTTTGTAATATGCAAAATCAATTGTAATCAATTTTAGTAAAATCTTTGTTATAATAAGTATGTACATGATATTTTCAAGCTTTTGGTGGCCATCTTTGACGCCTTTTTGAATATTTTGTTCCTAGAAGAAGAATGAAAATGTAAACATTAAGATTTTTTAATAATATGAGACTCTCTCATAATATTCAAAGTGCATTGTCATCGTTTACAGTCAATATATAAAGAATTTTATAATTATAGATAGTATTTTTATGATAATTTCATATTTCTAGGGGCCATCTGGGACGCCATATTTGAACATTGTGTTGGTATTATAAGATTTAAACTGACTTTATTCACATATAGTGAACAGTATGACTCGTTTGTAATGTTCAGTGTGTATTGTCATCCCTTTTAGTAAAACCATAAGAAAAAAATAGTAAAAGTTAGTGTGTGCGTGATATTTTTATGATTATTGCGGCCATTTTGGACGCCATTTTGAACATTTTGGTATCTGTATAAGGGTTTAACGGTTTTTATTCACATCAGGTGAATACTATGACACCTTTATAATGTTCAAATTGCATTTGCATCACTTTTAGTTGAATAATCAGAAAAGAATTGCAATCGGTAGTATGTTCGTGATATTTCATGTTTGTGGCGGCCATCTTGGACGCCATCTTGAATAGTGATGGTGGCCCACAGATATCACAACTGCAACAAGCAGTTTCATAATCTACACACTTGTACGAACATTTTGGTATATAGAAACCTTTTTTTACAGATGGAGATCGGTTAGGTGTCCAAAACGGCCCTCGATTTGCAGCATTATTAGCGTAAGATGAACTAATTTTCATTTGATTTTAGGGGTGAAAGGAACAGTTACGTATTATATCGTTATTGTCCGATACTTTCAACATAGAGAAACACAATTTATGCGTATAGCCATATCAACGTTAAAATGGTATTCAGTGTTACATCTTTATAACAACACTCAATGGGAGACATAGATTACGTGTGTTGTTCAGGGGATTTATTATATGGAGTGAAATAAAGACTTGGCTTCAATGCAAAAATCTTGAATCTATATCAGACGCCGCGTCACCTGGCGTCTGATCTGCATTCAAGCTGTTTGTCACTCGCTATTATATTCCTTCTGTCAAAATGTCCACTAACTTGTAACGTTGAGAGAAAACGACAGACGTCAACGGTAAATTCCGATAAAAGAACGTATTAGCTGGCTCCCCCATAGTTAAAAAGCATTGATCCTCGTCGAAATCCCGCCCTGCAAGGTCAATAAAATCGGCCTATAACCTAATGTTATAAGTGAATTTTCGATACGTGTTGTAGACATGATGGAACCAGATGAGACACTAAGTTTTTTTTCAGACTCAGACTGTTTGACAGTCTGAGAATATGTCAGACATTTGTTGCAGACCACACACAGTGCAGAAGAACATTAAATAGCGTGCAGACGGTTTCACAATTATACGTATATCAAAGGTACATGTGGTTGGTACAAATGCGGCAATGGTGTATTGCTATTCAGCGCCAAAGCGTTACAGGACAAACATTATATAACATAATACCAACTTCAGATGTTTTACCTACTTCACAACCAAGCAAGATACCAGTAACATGCCAATGTATAATGTTTAAGGCTGATACTATGTTTCATACTCTCATTCTTCTTTGAAACTTATTAGAACATACCTCTTCGACAAGAAACTAAACCACACTCGGATGTTAATTTTGACGCTTGAAAGCTTATGCTTATAATAGTTTTCTTATGCGTGCAAAGACATCTCAAGTTTAAACTACAACTTCATCAATTGTTAGCGGTATATAACGTTTATTATTATAATAAGCAAACAATAATTTTATAGTAATGATTTGTCTTCAAAATGTAAATGGTCACGGAATTCAAACGAGACACTCATTTGTTTAATTTATAAAAACAGGATAAAGATTGATATTTTTCAAAAACAGTCGAACTTCGATATTTCGAACTCGGTTATGTCGAACATACCCGTATATCAAAGTTAAACGTAGCTTAACCACGTTTAAATAATGAACTACGGGTATGTTTTATTTAACCGAGCATGAAATAATGCAATTCATGTATAGAAATATCGGTTACTTCGAGTTAACCGAGTTTAAGATATCAAAGTTCGACTGCACTTAATATTCTGTTATTGTGTATGAATATATGCCACGACCTGCCTATATATGTTAGATGAGATTTGTCTTACTAATTGAGCCCAAAATAAAATCATCAGAGCTAATGGTATGACTTTGTTTTGTTTTACCTTTTCAATAATCTGAGACACCCGTGATCTGATATTGATTTAAAGTACGTAAAGGCAAGTACACTTGAGTATAGTTAATGTTACTTTGTGCAGTGTTTACATTTATGTTAAAAAATCATCTAATTTTAGTAATACGATAAGTGATATGTTTAGTCAAAATGTAAATACAATTTAATTGCTAAGTACATCTGTAATATGAAAACCCATTGCATCCCAATCAAAACCGTTCGAACATTCTTATCATCAATGTTTCTGTTCCAGAACACATTATGTAGTGGGCCATTCGATATATCTAAAAAATAAAACGACAAAAATCGCAAATATTAATAACATTAAATGATGATAAAAAGTCAAACTTTTGAAATTGTTATATTTATTACAATCAAAATAGAAACCATGCTGAAATCTGATCGGACCCGACTCAAATTGGTTTGCCATCTTGATTCTGAGTTACTGGTTTAATTGTAAATCTTACTCTAAAGTAAACGAAAACAACTTGTTAGTCTATGTAAAATGAAAACACCCATACATAAGTAATAATGCATCCCGACTTCTGCTACATCTCTACACAAAATTTAATATATAAACAGAATTGTGTTCTCCTTGAAGGAAATATCATTGAGCAAGGTCATAACCACAAACATTTCAACAGAAATTGGTTTTTCAAAGTCACGCGTTTGAGGTAGTGACCTAGATCAATACGATTACTTAGAAGAACTCATTTATGTTGTAATTATCCATTGTGCATGTTGACAATACGTTCTTGGCCAACTCCGTTCAAAAACTTAACCTTGCCAATGCCACACGCGTCCAAGATGGCATACGTATCTGACCGCTTTAATTCTGTGTCAGATATGATTAACCCTTTCAATGCCTTACTCCATGTCAAATAGATATTTGCGAACATATTGGATCCTGGTCATACACCGCGTCACGCGGTTTATGACCAGGATCGAAACTGTTTGACACTCTTTTCAATATTTCTTAAGTCAAACTGCTTAATATTTCATTTAAGAAATAAAGTAGACAGCAATTTATTGAAATTGATAACGTAATGGCAGCGAAGGGGTTACCTCGACTATCTGTTGAGAATGACATTTAACAGTTAACATGTTTGATGCATTCTATGTCTCTAATTTGGGTTTTATGTCTTTGAATATGCCCTTACAAAACAAGTTGTAAACATTTAACATCGATTAAAAACAAACTAATACCGAGACCCAATACAGTCAAACCCCCATACTGAGTTGGAACAAGAATTATTTACAAACAGAAAAAAAGTTTCAGACTATGATGATGAGTTACGTAAACGGAAGTATATATCCAAGATAAAACGTTTTAATTAATGTGCAGCTGTTTAAGAACACATATTTACCGAACATGAAACTTTGCATGAAACCATTGCACACATGACGTCATGATGATGACGTCATTATGACGTCATGACAACGGCAATAACAAACAATGCTGTTAACATTATTCTCTTTTATTTTATGGCTGAATGCATGTAACAAAAATGTGACGTGTGTTTTGACGTGATTTTCTTTGAAAAAGGCCCTTAGGTCGAAATATTAGAAAAGAGCAGTTTATATATTAATACAAATCTGAATCGTAAAGGGCAGTTTACTCTTTGTGTTTGTTTCACTTATACGAGGGTACGGTTGGGCAGTGACATACTTCGTTCACGATCCTGCATAACTCGTCCGTTCAGCAAAACTGCAGTAATACAGACTAAGATCAGTATAACGTGGTAGATGAACTAAATGTCTTATAATTGCACTTTTAAAAAAAAGTGGTTTGCATGTTTAGTAAATCAGAACACCAACTTGATTTCCCCAAATAATTAACAGAAAACGCGGGACAAAAGAAACAATGATTGAACATCATTTATACGTGCATTGGTCATTTATAATGCTTAATTTGACAGATATTTAATATGCGTGTTTCTTCATCGGTTCATTACTGCTTCCGAAACCGTAAATATTTTACATAAAATTCCAATCTCCACACAACGAACTAACCTAAAAGTCAAAAAGACGGAAAAATAAGTCTCATGTCTTTTAGACATCTGCACATGATCGACATAATTGAATAAGGCATGCCTACTGTTTATTTAAAGCAACGGTGTAAATATTAAAAAACAACTGTCTTTATGGTTAACAAATTACGTACCCTAAAAACTACTTGTAATTGCTTTACAAACGATGTTTGGAAACGAAATTACTGATCAATGTATACACAGTTTTGTTTGGCACATAGTTGTTATCCGTTATTTATGATACCATATGCACTGCTCATGAACAAATGTACATATTTCTTAAACTACCTACGTAGACCTGACACATTTGATAGACACTATATTCGCAATTTAAATTCCTATATCAAGCCGATTACTAGTACCTAGAATTGGTACCAATCAATGAGACGGTAACCAATTAAAACAGTGAAAAAATAATCAAGGGCAGATGCTGTATGTTAATTATGTTTGGCCCTAAGGGTGCGTCTAAAATGTCAATATCTTTAATAATCACGTGATCAAATGTTTTTGGCAGAAGCACTGTGTTTGTATCTATAAATAATTTGTGAATATATAACTTAATATTTTAGGGTTGTTAGGCCGTATTCTCTCCTACGGTGATTAAATAAGGACACTTATATTATAAGATATCGATTGCTAAAATAATATTCTTTTTCGTTAACTGAATATTTTCGAACATTCATCACCATCATGCGAATCGTATAATCACGAAATATGTCATTGAGCTTTAGTACCAAAGACATTTTACTGAGGATTTAAGTCAACGCTTTTACAGACAGAAAACAAAATAAAAAATTAGCATTTAGAGTGAAACACATATTCAACCATCTTCCCGCATTCGAAAGTCAATTAGCTATGTATTCGTGCTAAATACACACGATCGCACCTTCTATCATAACATAACATAATTATAGTTATTGTAATAGACGTTGTATTGTAATAATTGTCGAACATATATTATTTTGAAAGTAGATTTGTATGACAGAATTTGCCCAGTGCTGATTCGAAATTACGATAACATTGGCTCTGATGCACTACTATTGACAAGAACTAATGCTTTTTAAAACAAGGTGAATGCTTAATGTACGGCTGAGGTAATGAAATGCAGTTTACTCCTAAATGAGTTGTGTATTTTCGTCCTGCATTATATGCTTTGTACAAAAAACAATTGAAAGTTATTAATTAATTAATGTAGCCCAAACTATAGTTAACAGAACAATGAATACTGTTATGTAATCAATATATTTAAGATATCGTAATCAACGTAAGTCATATTGTTTTAAACATTATAGTGAACCATTTCGATTTTAGAACAGACATATAAATATCATGTTTCACTATAACAGATGAATCAAAACCGTAACCAAGCGACAGCAAACATTCTTATTTTAATGATACGCTTAGTGCCCCTCTAGGATGTAGCACAGGACACGACAGGACGCGCAGAATATCGTATATCCCTTGTTATACCTATTGTTGGTTTGTAATTATAGTTGTTTTGATATTTTACGTCTTTTCGTATGCCCCTTTGTCCCATGTCTATATAGAAGTGTCGTTTTTAAGAGGATAAAGTAGGCAGTGTAGTTCATATCATCAATTACTACGTACGTCCCTTCCCACCCTTTGTAGTCTAAGACTACTTTCCAAACCAACGCTATTCCGTTTTACAGTTCAGAATATCTTGGTTGTAAGAGGTGTTTGGGTCTTTCGGAAGTTAAAAGATGTCAAACTTTAAAAACATACGGAGGTAATTGATTGTAAATAGACAGTTTAGAAAAAATCGATCATATGTTTATAGAATTTGTTTAAAATACACAAAATGTGCAATAACCTGCGTCCTTTGGATTCATACAATCGTGAAACCTAGACAATAAACTATTAAGGTACGATTTTGCTATCCGAACGACTCTGTCTGTATCCTGATTGTGACGCAATTCCGTCATTTACCTGTTAATGGCTACAATCGCTGTACAGAGTTACTATAGGGAATAACTCATTATTTCGGTGAAAAAGAGTTTTGAGAATCTAAGTAATTTTGAAAATTTGCAACCTAATCTGCAGTTTGGCCTACCACATCGTGTTACTTTGTATGAAGATTTGTTTTGTGTCTGTGAATTTGGCCCTTGTTAGAATTCTTTTTAAAGTTGGCAGTTGTCTTTTGCTTTTAATAATGTTTGTGTTGGAAATGATATTATTCATGGTTTCGTCTGATTGTAGAATATTGAAATTATTTTTCAAAATCGGGAACATTTCAGTATTAGTTGGATTGTGTGTTGAGACGAAAGGAATGCTTTCTTTCTCAGTTTTGTTTTTTACCTTTAAAAGTGTATCTCTTGAAAGTCTTGTAGCTTTTTTTATTCCAACTTTAACTAATTTTTTGGGGTAATTTCGTGACAAAAGAGATTGTTTTAATTCCTGCAATCTTGTATATTACATACCTTCATTAGATACAATTGTGGAAATTCTACGGGCAAGGTTATACGGAATGCTTACTTTAGTATGTTTAGGATGACAAGAGTGAAAATTAAGGTACTGTTTAGAGTCTGTCTCTTTAAAGTAAATGTCATTGGTTATTTGTGTTTCATTTTTTAATATGAGTATATCCAGGAAGGGAAGCTCCTGGTTATTTACTTCAATTGTAAATTGAATGTCTGGATGGAGGTTATTTATCAGATTGTGGAATGTTTTAAGTCCTTCTTTAGATTTTGTCCAAAACACAAAGCAGTCATCTAAAATAATTTTCCATGCGTTTTTTTATGTATGTTGCAAAGTCGTCGTTGAAGATATTTTTAACTTGTGAATACATTTTTTGCTCTAGATATTCTAGTACTAGTGTTGCATATGTCGGTGCAAATTTTGTCCCTATTGCTGTACCTTTGACCTGGTTATAAAAAGTTTCATTTAAATGTTCAAGTATTATTTTGATTTCTTCCATGATGAAGGCCTTATTAAATCTCCTATGAATGAGGTCTGGATATTTATTCAACCAGTAATTTATAGCTTCTAAACCTAATTTATGTGAAATGTTAGTATATAAACTTGTGACATCGAAGGAAACTATTAAAGTATTTGCAGGAACTGATTTTGGAATATAATTCAAGAAATTTATATCATCTCGGACATAACTGTCGACATGTTTAACAAGAGGTTTTAGCAGGATGTCTATGAGGTTACTTAAGCGGTGAGTTTCGCAAACTGGTCCTGCCACTATTGGCCGGAATGTTAGATCTTCGGGATCTTTAAGTTCCAAATAATTGTTTTGGGTTTCTTTGCATTTTTCCTTTATAAACGAGCTTTTATGAATTTTTGGTAAGCCGTAAAAGGAACTTGATTTACATTCAAAATTTGTTATATAGTCCACCTCATGTTTTGTCATATTTGGTGCCAGATCTAAGAGTTTATGAAGCTTTTTAAGTGTTTGTTTTGAACAAGTTGCTTCTGTAGTGCAGTAAACGTTTTTGTCATTAAGCATTTCAGATATTTTTCGTTTTATTCATAATTACAATTCCACCCCCTTTGTCTGCTTCTTTGATAATTATATTGTTATCCTGTGTCGATGATTTTGTAGCTTCCCTTTCTCTTAATGAAATGTTATGTTTAATCTTTACTGATGGGTTAACTGGTATCTTTTTAGTAATATCTATGTATTCATCTTAAACTTTATTTCTGCCTTTAGGGGGTTGAAAATCACTTAATTGCGTACTAGAGAGTCGTCATTTACACCCTGTTTAATAGAGATTTTTTTTTTAATTTAAGTCTCCTATGGAAGTTCGAAATATCAGATTCTAGTTCTTGATGGTTTGGTCTTTCCGGAGTAGGTGTAAATTTTAGGCCTTTAGAAAGTATTTGAATTTCGTAATTTGTTAGGTTTCTATCGGAAAGGTTGAATATTTTAATTTGGTTAGATGTTATTTTGGTCAGGTTAGCTTTTCTGTGCTCGCGCTCTCCTCTAAAAGATCATCATCTGGGTCTTCAATGACGTACCTGTTTATTGTTGGTTCCATTGCTTGTCTAATAGTTTGTGTTCTTTCTTGTATTTTGTTTGTATTGTTTCTTTGTGGTTGTCTTTCATATGTGTCCATTTTGGATATAAGTTTGCTGGTTCCTTCTTTCATGTCCACTTGGCACTTGGTTGTTTCTTACTGTCGGTACTTCTCGGACGAATGTCGTGGGAGTTCTCGGTTTGGAATTATTCACAGCTTGTGCGTATGTTCTTTGGTTGGTGCCATGCCCTTGATCGTTTGTGTTGAACGTGTCTTCTTGAGGTTTGAAGAAAGGATTCTTATCTTTGTGTTCTGTTATAAATTTCCGTTCATAATTTTTCAACCAGGTTTCATTTTTGTTCCATCGTCGGAGTGAAATATTTTCATTGTGTTTAGTGTGTGCCTTCCACCAGGTTTTCAAGAGTTTTTGTACTTCACCATGAGACTTCTGTTCGATAAGTGAAAATATTTGGTTATCTATTGCTTCATACCTTGACTGATGTTGTTCGGCTCTTAATAAATATATGTTCTGGGGGAAGCTAATTTGTTGTTTTCGCTTCAGCGTCATCGACCCATTGCAAGGAAACATGCGAGACGTTTGTAACGTACTACACGTATTGCCGAGATGGTTACGAATGTTGCAATGATGACAATAAATGCTGGTAAATATACGCAAATACACTATTGAAGAAACTTCTTTATCTTAGGTGAATGTTGATTGAGAAAACTATACAGGTACATACATATTTTAACCGACTTTTGAAGACATCTCCTGAATACCTTTCGATCATAACGCCTTGCCACACAATTTCCTTGCAAAAAGCATGGGTTTTGTGGACATGTCGGTAGCAAAGAACCATTGAAGCGTCTCATGTGAGAACCAGCTTTTATATTTGATAGGTTGGTACGAAATAACTATTGAAAAGCACTAGAGTATGAGTATAAACTAGGCCTCACCATGTAAACTGAGATTGGTATACCCGCCGGCAGCTTGTGCTGCATGCTTTGACAGTAACATTTACACATATCGAGAACAAGGGGGCACTCCATCAATGGACTGGGGAGACATCTTTAAAAAACATATTGTAGACAGTACATCACGCACAAAAACTACACTTGGTATCACACAAAACGTTTGTGTGTGCTAAATTGATAATTTAACGTCGCTCTGACGATATATCAGGACTATTCAGTCACCATTTCTAATAAAATTTCTGAAATGGATGCTCACAGTCTGCAGAGCCACACGTATGTTTGTTTTGAGAGATGGTTTGTCGCTTACATGCAATACATAAACAAAACGGGCACCAGCCAGTAAAAGTCTCAATAAGCACATTCACACACGAAGGTTTATCTAGATCTCAAATGAATGGCGATATAGTCTATGTTGTACTGAGAAATAAAACAATTCGGTCGGTCTGTGAATGTCGATGGAAAATCTTCACATTTGGTCTATTCTTTGTGTAAGTGACCTGGAAAGCCAATTGGGTCAGTGAAAGTCTCTCGTGTACGGCTTCAGAAAAATTATGACGCGTGCTGCGAAGAGTTGAGTGTTTTGATCCTCTTGTCAGAAAGACTCCGATTTCTCATGTTCCCTGCCTCCTGAATGTATTTTATGATTGCAAGGGACCAACCACAGGACAGAAAATCTTTAGGTAATCGATCTCTGTCAAATTATCCTTACATGCCATATCCACCAGAGATGCCGCTTTCTAATGACAAACACACTGTTTTTCTTGGTCAGTTGCAGTAACTCAGGTGTATATATCATGTCTTTTGATTTTATGTGAAGAATACGTCTCAGATATCTAAGATGAAAGTTTGAGCTTCTTTACATATAGTCTCACTGCTGAACACTATATTATTCCATATGCATGCTTGGGGGACGTGACTTTTGATCTCTTTCGCAAGGTTTGAACTGTTAAAACATTTAATCCAGTTTGACATCACTCAATCTGCATTGAAATCATGATGGTCAGTTCAGCATTTCGAGATATTATGTTACTGCTTAAAAACATTACCCCAGTCTTTCCAATATTCCCCACATTGTTTTCACTAAGCGTGAAAGTAACTGTAAGAGCATGAAAACTATGGCCTAGCTAACTCATTGTGTTAAGAGAAGCCCTGACATACTCAAATTCAAAGGTTGGTTGTTGTTGTTGTTTTTAAAAAAAACATCAAAAATAAGAGACGGATTTCAAATGGTATGCTTCATTGATTTTTTCTAAGATATTCAGCAGGTTTTGCATGGTAATTTGTCATTTTACCGACCACCTAGATGCAACCACACACGCAAGGTTAAGTAATAACTTGAAGACAGCGTTTATTTGTAATAATTTGACAGTAATGTAAGCTCGAGAAACTTCGAAGTGAGCCGCGTGGGTCACTTATTTCTTTGTTATGCCCTTAATGTAGACTTGAAGTTTGGCATGAAAAATCAAGTAACTGATGAAACAGTTATAGAATATCGTGCGCTTAGATGTTTAGCTCACCAGAGCACAAAGTGCTCAATATGAGCTATTGTGATACCGCTCTGTCCGGCGTCCGTCGTCCGTACGTCTGTCTGACTGTCTTTCTGTCCGTTCGTCCGTCAAAAATTGTAAACGACTCCTACTCTAAAACCAACAGCCCAAGTGTAACCAAACTTAGTCAGATGCATGCTGTTGGTTTGAGCTTCAAACGATGTTCAAATTAAGTGGGTGGGGATAGTGGTCTTGTTGCCATGGCAACCGTGCACAATATCTAGATACAAAATCTTCTTCTCCGAAAATAAAGGTCCGATTTCTATTTGGTTTTCACCAAAATGTATCCTAATAGATAGACTTCAAAATTTGTTGAAAGAATAATGATCCGTTAAAAATCATGACCGCCAGAGGGCGAAGTCATTTTCGGTGTTCTGAAATATCGAATAGAAATTAAAAACCTTCTAACCTTCTATTTTTGGCTATATCTTTATGAAAATTTGTCAGTGTCATGTACTTGATAAAGTTATGTAGGGTCATTTAGTAGGTTTGTAGGTCAAATTGCAGAAAAGCAATTTATTACTGCAAAGGCCATATGTTTTGCTTAATCTTCTTAAAACTTTCTTAGAATGATTATCTTGACAAAAGCTAAGCTTTTTGTTAATATGGGTTACATAAGGTTAAAAAGTAGGTCAGTGGATCAAAACAAAGAAAAAGCTTTTAACACTACAGGAGCCATATGTTTCGCTATAATTTCATAACATTTTCTCAGAGTGATAACCTTCACCAAAACTAGGCAATGTAGTATTATTGATTACTAGGGGTCAAAAAGTTGGTCAGTAGATCAGACCATAGGAAAAGCTTCAAAGTTCTCTAGGGCCCGAATCGTTTGCCCTATATTCATGAAACAACTTAAAGTTTATCACCTTGACAAAATCTAGGTCATTTGTGAATATGGGTTATAGCTCAATAAATAGTAGGTCAGTAGGTCAAGTCATACAAAAGCCTTCTGAACACTTAAGGGGCCATACTTTTAGCCCTAATTTCACGAGACTCGCTCAAAAGATTCACCTAGACATAAGGTAGTTAGTGTATGATTATGAGTTGTTATGAGGTCAAAAAGCAGGTCATTAAGTCAAATAATAGAAAAGGCTTATGAAACGTCTAGTTCATAAGGAGTACACACATCAACAATATTCTGACACATTTGCTTCTTGTGACAAGGTTCTAGTGGGGGTATTAATCACCTTTAGTGATAAAGTCTAGTTCAAATTGGGAATTTTGTATTCTGGTGAGCGCCTTAGAGCCCATTAGGATCTTGTTTTGTGAATTGTGTTTAACTCCTCAATATATCATATGACAGCTCACTTTTAAATAACAAAACTGTCACCTTAGTTTTAAACAACGCTTTTGCTTAAATGATTATAGTTATTTGTCTCACCGTCAAATAGAAGGTGTGATTTTGCTGATACCTTTTATGTTCGTATTTCAGTCGATGTTCGAACAGTGTTTCTTTGATTTTGATTTGATTTATTTTGATTTTACGTCGCTTTTAACAGTATTGCAGTCATATCGCGACGTCCAGCTAATTACAGGTGGAGGAATACCCCAGAAGCCCTTTATGCACTGTTTCAGACACAAATCAGCAACTGTGTAGAACCACCGACCTTCCGCAAGCCAGCGGTAAGGCTTCCCCACATGAAAAATCCGAACGACCCTACTGAGATTCGAACTCACAGCGGTGAGGAGCTTAGTGATGTAAGTCACAGTGACTATACCACTAGGCCACGGAGGCCCCAGTGTTTCCTGGAACTTCAATAATCATTACACCAACATTCACTTGGCAGAATGGCCAGGGTACCGTTTGACTAACATTGCGTAAGTTTGAACGTAGGAATTTGCGTAACTTTACGCTTCCGACAATATTTACGCAAATTCTTAAACTGTATTACTAAAACTTCGTAACTTTCAGATTTTGCGTACGCAATTTTTTAACGTAACTCTTCAATCGGATGTAGATCTAGTAACTTTGCTTAACTAATTGGGGCTGATTGATAGGTCCCTTTAATGCAAGAAGGCCCGAATTAGGCCGTTTGAGCATAAAATAATGTTTCTGCGATTACCTCCCTTTATTTACATTATATTATTTTTTCCTTTGTTTTAACTTATATGGGTGATTGAACTTTTAAAAGTGTCAAACACAGCTTTTATAATGGCAATTATATCAAAAAAGGAATAAATTTAATACAATTCTTCCAAACAAATATATTAATTTAAAACGTATTAAGTTTTTAGAAATTTATACTAGAGTTTTGTTCATGTTGACAGAATTGGGTCAGATTCGTGTTGTAGCGATAAACTTGTTCGCGATTGCCAAATAGGTTTAAGTTAACGTTGGGTCGCTAGTTCAAGCTCAATTGTCACCAAATCAAATAAATAGATTCTGATTGCCCGAGTACCCACATATAGAGGATATTGAATGAGTGTTTTTTCAGTAATGAATTTATTGAACGAGTTGGATAAAAATGATATTTTGCGAGCCTTGGCGAGCAACATATAATTTTTATCCAACGAGTTCAATAAATTTATTACTGAAAAAACACGAATTTGATATCCTATTTATCACATAAACACCAAATGATACGAAAATCCGAACGGTCTTACTTTCACTTTTGCCCTCGGCTCTATGGAAAACGATTCGCCATAGGTGTTATTCGGTTTTATTCATCCGAAGGTAAAAACACCTACCAAGCTAAAATAAAGAAAATCAACATCAATGTGTTGCGAAAAGACTTCTCCGATACCATATTAAAATTTTAAATTAATATTTAATTTAAAACTGTTCTTACTGACTAAAATTGATCATTTGACGGTTAGAGTCAAGTTTTGTTTTCAAAATAACGTCGTTATAGCAACACGACGTCATTATCATTATAACGTCTGAATTTGAAAAACTGTCTGAGTCACTGTTATAACAGAGCTCTACAGAGCATAATTTGCAGCCTGAGTTTGCGGGACTGCTCGGGATAATGTTTTTAGGACACTTGGAAATGTTTTAAAACCCTAGTGGTGATCTTATTTTGTCTAGATATTCTTAACTGATTTAAAGTCGGCGTAGTAATACAGTATTTTGGTGATTCGAAAATTAGTATAAAATATATGCCCAGTGGGCCATACGATTTTTACGGCCCTCTATATTTTGCACGTTTATGTGATAAATAAATTTATTGAATCTAAACTCTATACAGATCTATCGGGCATGTCGACGAACCAGTGGTTTCTTCAGCAGTGGGATTCCATATGTAGACCTATCCTTAATTGCACCTCCCACCCGAACTAAACTAACATCCGCTGGGGACCGCCGCCCCCCCCCCCCCCCCCCCCCCCCATGATAAGACAATGATGATCGAGGGACGATAATTACGATTATATAAGTAGATAATTAATCTACCCAAACCTGACCTGAGACTAATGCTCTTTTTGTATGAACATTGCTCCATTTCTGTTTCTAATTTTAAAGTAAAAGGTAAAGATGTTTGTCTAATTTTTAGCTGCTGAAGCTTTGATGTCCGTTTCTTGCTTTTTCCTGAACAATAGATCTAGATCTGACAAATTTGATCTAATTGTTTTAGATTAAGTTGGGTTTTACGGCACCGCCACTCATAACATGGTCATATAGATCTAGATCTAAAATGCGCCAATCTAAGTGTCTAAAGGTTATCTAGATTTAGATCTATGTAGACTGCATATTGTGTCACTTTTCACGAGGAGTCTTTGAATCTTTAGAATATAACCTACATTTTTAACCAATCAAACTGCCTTTTGCACCTTTTCTTAATTTCAGTTTGCCATCAAACAACCAGAACCAGAATATTGTCAATAGTGAGATAAACATCAATGTCGAGTCCGAAAACCGTGAAGGACCTATTGTTGGTATCTCTATAGGAAGCGTGGCTCTGTTTGCTTCTATTTGTGGTGTGGTAGTCTATCTGGTCTGTATACGGGATAAGAAATAACATGGTATGTACATGTAGACATGTCAATGTTCAGTCAGTAAATTCAGGTTAACAATGGGTCACTCTGTCCATGATTCCCACGCTTAATAGAAGCGCGTAGCTCAGCAATCTATGTGGTTTTATATTTTTCGATGCATTCCTGAAATTTAGTACGCTTTCCTACGACTTTTCAACATAAACCATTTTAAGATGTGTCCATGACAGCCCCTAAAGTTCTCTTACGATCACCATGATAGGTATGATGTTAATCTCTGTCACGTTTTGTGACGTTCTGTTTAGATATGCTACCTTCAACAAGTTTTGTTAAATCTTTTACGAGTATGACCATGAGTTAAGCACGTTTGCTTCTAACACGAGTGGGTATTAAAGGATGAAGAAGTAATACGAAATGTTATTTAACCCGTCACCCCATAAATACGCCATTTCTGGTCTATGGTTTATGACTCCACTAAACAAAATAGTTCCATAATATGCTGCATAAGATATCTTTATATGCTAGCAAATAGTAGCTTAAAGTAGGCTGAAAGTAAAGCAGAATGAGGCTTAAAGCACATACTGCTTTATTTACTTTCAATATGCTTTAAGTGGTCACCTATTTTCAAAACTTGAAATAGGCTTTGAGTAATTGGCTAATATAACAAGCAGATGATTAACATGCTATGTTAGCTACTCAGTTGAATGCATATCTGCAGTTGCAAAGGAAAAGGATTAGTATTTATTCGTCACAAAGATCTCTAAAAGTGCAAATCAAAGTCTATAACACTCCGTTTGTGTCTCTTAAGAACTATCACGATGTAATATGATGGCAATCTACTATCGCAACGTAGATTAGGAATAAGTGTGACCACGTTTAGAACAGGTACTCATTTTGTTACGAACATCGCGATTCTAATAAGTTCTATACAGATCACGGCAATTCTTATCCTCAACCACCACTGCTCGAAATTAATCACAGCTCATTGAAAAAGTTGCGTTTGTATATGCAATCGCCCAAGGTAAACGTAGCAAACTGGACGTTTGCCTAGCTATTTTGTTTACAAGAACACCAAAAAATACGTGGTGTTTTATAGTGGACATATGTGTGTTGACGATGGTATGGCGTCAGTAAAAAGTAGCCTATTGTATAAATTGTATTAAAGAATATGTAAATCACATCTGATCGATTCATAACGCTATCCAATGCGATACTTAGACAATTATATATCAACTACTGCTGCATATACATCACTCTTTTGTCCAAAGTCAGCGTTTGAACGTAGTAATGTAATTACACGTTGTTGTTCATATTGATTATGGCTATTGTGACGCTGAGATCATACGCCAATAAATGCATATGTCAACAAAAGTAGATTAAAACAAACAATGAAGACCTCGATAAGACACCGAGAAAAGTAGTGTCTAGTTTTGGTTCGTCATGTATCGTATTTCTTATTACAGTAATTGATTTGCTGTATGGACAACCACTGTAGTTTCAAGTAACCTTCGTTTATTACTGAAACAAATATTCCAGCAAGCACATAGGGAGAGTGCATTGCAATACCTGAGAAAATTACTACTAACACCTGAACTTTAAAATATGTTTTTAGTATTCCTCCAACAAATTGAATATATGTATATATTGCTATTGTCAGAATTATTCATTGCAGGACAAGCAGCAACAAATACACAGATCCGGGTGATACCTCTTCTTGAATGCTGTACTTTACTAGTGGGTTTAATTGAGTGCTCAGCAAGTATATTGCAGTCATTGACCACGCAGACCCTATTTGGTTGATTTCTGTCTGATCATGATCTGTGTTCTTTTGCATTTGTAAATATGGCGTTTATATTATTGTGGTTGAAATGTACCCAAAGACACATTTTAAAACAAAGTGATGCTTTTGTCTATCACGATCGAATTACATTAACCCCCTACCTTTACTTGTAAATCGTGATTTATTTTGTCTCTCCATTTTATTTGTAACATTTTGTATATACGTGTACTACCACACATAGTTGACCCTAGTTCTGTGGTAAGAAATTTTGCAAAACCAGGACAAATGTTGTGCTTTCTCTCATCAATTATATTCTGTGAATATACACTCATGTTAAAGTGTTAAGGAGTTTGTTTAAAGTGACTAAAAACCAGTTTTAACGTAAAAAGGATTTTGTAAATGTATGCCAAACGCTTATATAAACAGGTAAATGTCTGTTTAGAATAAAACTTTCTGTTTTAAAACTACACTTAAAAGAAAAAAAGTATTTCGCTCTGGTGGAATCGAATGGGAATCAGACATGACATGTACTATATAAATAACCCATCTCACAGAGGGTGAGAGAACGGATTGGTCACCCGAGGCAAGTAATGTCAACCGAGGAGTCAGTCGAGGTTGACATTTACTTGTCAAGGGTTAACAATCCGTTCTCTCACCCTCTGTGAGATGTGATATTTATTTTAATATACCAAACAAATATATAGATCTAATAACCACTGTTTTCAAAACAGAACAACGATCGAGAATAATTTGTCCCAATAGGTATATTGTTGTTTCCTATTCTCGTAGGACTAAGACTTAGAATATATATAAACTAATAAATCACATAAATTGCTATTACAGAAGTGTTCTTTGTAGCTTAAAAACCAGCTGAAACTTCGAATAGTGTAAACTATTCATAAAAAATAATAACAAAATACAAAAGGTCATTTCTACGTTTGAAAACACTACCCTGCATGATTTGAATCAGAAAAATGTTTTTCGTAATCTCGGGGTTTCTGATAGGTTGTCAATGTTTGTTACTAGGGAGGCGAAAAAATCTTCAGTTCAGAAAAAAGATTTTACTGAGTTACTTTCATTCTATCATACAGAAAGTTTCTTCGTCTGTTGTGTCTTTTTTACGTGTTTGTTAAGATTTTAACTATGCAGTAGTATTACGCAAATGACAATATGCAACGGGTTTTACAGTCCTGTGAGCTTTCAAAAATGAGATAATTCAAATCCAATTGGTGTTTTATTGGTCCATACCACATTTTCCAAAAGAAATGTATCAGAGGAAAACAGAAAATAAATTTTCGGATGTCAGAAGCGTCCATTTCATCTGTTTTCAATATCCCCCTAGAATACGAGAAATGCAGCATTTTGGTTTTCAGTCGCTTTAAACATGTTTTGTTAGTTTATAAATATCCACATTGCGAGGGATATGGATGCCATTCATTTCAAACAGTTAGAAGTGATGATTAGATGCCTAGTTACTCAGTTTCTGATATATTTCGAGACAGGTTTACACAAAGATTAATGTTAGTTAACAATTTAATGCAAATGCAATGTTCCGCGTTTCGTACCTCAATGTTTGCGTTTTGTATCGTTTAAACGGGAAAGAAGAAAAAGTATTTTCATGTTACAAATGTACCTACATCAAACTGAATTTATTACAAAAAAGGTATAGAATATATGGAAGAGAATTTCCGCCAAAAGTCTCTTGATGAAATTGACATTCTTATTCATGTTTATGACATTCTTATTCATATTTTGTCATAAATGTATCGATGCAGATTGCTCTTCTATGTCTGTTAATTGCACTTCTCTTGATGTAAATGGTATTCTTGTTTTTCATATGCATTCTTCGTCATAGCGTTATATTCAACATCGCAATAGTATGTAAAGCCAACTCGAAGATCGTAGTATTCCTACTTTATCTTATAGATCTAAATATCCCGATGTCAGATTCTTCATATTGAATAATCACTGTTTTACACCGATATGAGAATCTCTGAACTTTACCAATTTCAATATTTCGAATAGATAATATATTTTGCATAATTTCCGATTGGAGTTAGCAGTTGGACGATAGAATAAAGAAATATAGCATTTGAATACATATGCATGTAACTTTAAATGCTAGGTGTCGCCCAAAATACGCTTATATAAAATGACTTCCCCTTCGTCTTCGCATTATTTCACGCCCGAAGCTTATACTACATCGGGTATGGCGCTATGACAAATCATCACTTATGTTGGCACGAAATGATAAACTCTACTCACCTAGCGACGAGTATATGCGTAATAAATACCGTAAGCCTACAATGATGGGCTCTTTTATCATGTGTAAACAGTGTAGACTCAGATCTAATGCCTCCTAAAGGAGCTAATACCGGCGGACGTGACCAATGTGTAACGCTCTCGAGCACGATACCAAGGGTGGTGAATCAGATTGCTCGCCGCAATTGTTGCATGCAAACATGAGCTTTCTTTTTCTCTGTTTATCCCTCTCTCTCTCTCTCTTTCTCTCTCTCTCTCTCTCTTTCATGCTCTCTCTATCTGTATGTAATTTTTTTTCTTTTTGTCTCCCTTTCTGTCTCTCTTTCTGTCTATCTGTCTGTCTATATGTATGTTTGTCTCCATCTCTATATCTCTCTGTATGACTCTGTATCACTGTTGTATGTGTGTCAAATCGCTCTCTCTCTCTCCCTTTCTCTGTCTATCTCTCTCTTTCTCTCTCTCTTTCTCTCTCTCTCTCTCTCTCTCTCTGTCTCTCTCTCGCTCTCTCTCGCTCTCTCTCTCTCTCTAGGACGTCAAATTAGCACATTGGTACGAACATACAAAATACAAACGTTAACAAACCTTACAAGCGGTCAACTAATAAGTACTTTTCTTTATTTACTGGACTTTCAGGGAAGAATTTTTTATGTCCAATATAGATTTTGAAACACATTTCCATTGGCACGGTAATAAGGCTACGAAAGACGTTCATAAAACGATACCATCAGTCAAAATGCCGAAAAGGTGCGTTTGAAAATAAATGTCTGATAGACGGCAATTCCTAAGCCAGAGAAATAATGTCAGTGGAAGTTTTGATAACGGAGAGGGGGCTATCGTTTTTTACTTTACAACGAATTGCGGTTGGCATAGATACCATCGAAATTATGGAGATTTTGGTTTTTGTTGACTTGGTTTGTTTGTGGTGTTTCTTTGGGCTTTTTGTTTGGGGTGTTTGTCAGGGGCAGATGGAGAATAACCAATAGTGCTTCCTTATAACGATAAGACAATATTGATTGTAATAATAGGGGCTGTAGGATCCATTAAACAAATTTAGTTTATTTGTCAGGGGATGGGGCGAGTTAAGGGGGGGGGGGGGGGGGTAGGTTATTTTTACAACAGGGAGAAGGAGATAGGATCCAGCGTATGTGTCAGGCGGTCCGAAGTTTGTCAGGGAGCGAAGTAACGGAAATACCGCGACGAAAATGTTCATACAGTTCAGCAAACAATCGACACATTTGCTGTAGAAAAGCATTTTTATTGTTGATTTGCGATGTCATCCATTTCGAACGGTTTAAAATAATTATCTAGGAAATGTTGAAATTTTTTCTACATGTACTAAGTTTTCACATTAAGTCATAGGGGAGCAGTTTTTATAAATTTGCAGCATAATATTTATTTCCCTACTATGATGAAAATGGTCCACTGCCAAGACTGGTTATCAACTCAAATCTAACGGAAGCAATAAGCAACAGCAATATACCATGTCAATTTCCAATAATACAGGTTATCAATAAGCATTGATTTAGCAAAAGTAATCTACATAATAAGAAGGCTTTTACAACTAGTACAATACGAGAATACCATTGACATTTTCATGAAATATAATTGAAATGTTGAAGTAAACACACATATATATATCTACATGCTGGAATTATAATTTACATCAGAGACTTGCAAGTAGCATACATACACACAGGCAATTAAGACTATAAAATTATGCAACAATGACGAACATGCATACGAACATAATGTATGGCGTTTACACCAAGTAGCCTGCAATTACCAGATATACGATAATTGAAATCTAGACTGTATATGGACTGTATAACGAAACGTGAATAAGAATGCCACTTACATCAAAGGATTTTGGGCGAAGATTCCCTTCCTTGTTGTAATTTTATCGATACAAAAACCATTGGTTTTGGCAATGTCGTCTGTTACGCTTTCTAAAAGCGTACAGTACAAAGAGTTATTTTATTATATCATAGTTATAAAGCGCTCTTTTCACACAGGGGTTGTGCGTTCAAAGGCGTCTCACGTGAAAGTATACACATGTACTTACAAAGTGAGAAAAGACAATTAACTACATAGTAAAGAGATCCTTTCGATATCATTTATAAGATTGTAAGAATTGTTTCTATAAGTTTATAAAATGAATTTCAAAATGAGTGAAATATTACGTTATATGTGTCTACCAATTGTGACTTCATTGCTGTGTACTTTCAAAATAAAAAATGAATTCATCGGACAGCATGTTGTTTTGTTTGATCAAAACCGGGCTCTAAATGAGCCGTGCCATGACAAAACCTGTCTTATTGCATTGCAACATTGTACAGACCAAGCACCGTTGTCATCCCGGGCACTGTACCTGAGTTTGGTATACACTACGGTTTATTATACTGCAAAGAGAAATTTCCTCACTTTTGATTGGTCAGAGGAACGTAGACTTAAACTAAGTACCCTGTGAGCTGACAGGGTACATAGACATTCCCCTTGAAGGCCCCTCATGTTTCGTTACATCACAAACAAGATGGCCGACTACTCGACTCGACAAAATACTATCAAAGTTTACTACGAAGAAACGTTTGTAATGTAAAAGTATATACTTGGAAACGAATGTTTTTTTTATACTTTCGTTTGACACATAAAACAGTCTTTGAAAATTAGTTATTTGTAATATCTGTTTCGTCTATTTTGACGTGGTCCGATGACAAAGTGCCGTCACCAATGTTTTGTTTACGTCCGTTTCTGCCAGCTTTTAGCTAAGTGGACGCCTGAGAGAGACTGGGGCGGATGCAGAACCCCTGGGATCGATGCTCTACCCTTATTATCGACAGAGTTCTGTGGTTCCTTTGGATGCAAAGTGTAACGCACTGATACATCGGACCTCGGTAAAATAAAACTGGGTCAAAATTTCTAAAACTGTAAACAAGGATTGAGTACATGCAAGTCTAGAGTTGCGGCAATACACGTCCTATTATAGATCTACGCAGATGTCAGTGTATAATACCTGGCTCAACGTTACACAGAAATTGTGTCAGTTTAACCGAGACAGACTTATCTTCAGGCATGTCAGAGGTCTTTAAATCGCCTTATCCTAACGCTTCGATCGCATACATTCAAAGAAAGCAGTAAAACAATATAAAAAGAGGTCACTTACGATTAAAATTGAATATTTCCCTTTTCAATTCCATTTAAATTTCACATTTATTAACCAGAGTATTGTCTTTATTTCCCAAACAATGGTCTCAGCTCAACTGCAGTATCGATCAGCTGGTCTATAATGACGACATCTACTAAATTCTGACGTAGATTGATGTGACGTCAGCTACATAGTGGTTTTTTGGGTGCCCAACGGGGGATTAGTGTTGCGTTATGAAAATTGACAGATGGAGTGGACATAATTATTTTAAAGCGTTTAAACCGTAAAATCTTTGACAGTATAATAAATTCGTTATACAGTTTCTTCCCAGGGTACTTAGGATTTATTCCCGGCTGGTCAAATCATGTAACCCTCGCCTGACGGCTCGGGCAACATGATTTTCCTCAGCCGGGAATAAATCCTAAGTACCCTGGGAAGAAACTGTATAACTAATAATATAATACGGCTTTATAAAGTGCTTGAGATGCATATGGTGTCAAACAGTGCAGATCAAAAGGGTCAGAGAATAGGCGGCTGGGATTTATTTACCCTGTTCGCAATGCAGTATGACAGGCATTGTCATAACGTGGCTCAAATGATTTACAATAAAGTATCTGACGCGGCGGCTGGGATTGATCTACACTGTTCGCAATGCAGTATGACAGGTATTGTCATAACGTGGCTCAAATGATTTACAATAAAGTATCTGACGCGACGGCTGGGATTGATCTACATTGTTCGCAATGCAGTATGACAGGTATTGTCATAACGTGGCTCAAATGATTTACAATAAATATCTGACGCGACGGCTGGGATTGATCTACACTGTTCGCAATTCTGTATGACAGGTATTGTCATAACGTGGCTCAAATGATTTACAATAAAGTATCTGACGCGACGGCTGGGATTGATCTACACTGTTCGCAATGCAGTATGACAGGTATTGTCATAACGTGGCTCAAATGATTTACAATAAAGTATCTGACGCGACGGCTGGGATTGATCTACACTGTTCGCAATGCACTATGACAGGTATTGTCAGAACGTGGCTCAAATGATTTACAATAAAGTATCTGACGCGACGGCTGGGATTGATCTACACTGTTCGCAATGCAGTATGACAGGTATTGTCATAACGTGGCTCAAATGATTTACAATAAAGTATCTGACGCGGCGGCTGGGATTGATCTACACTGTTCGCAATGCAGTATGACAGGTATTGTCATAACGTGGCTCAAATGATTTACAATTAAGTATCTGACGCGGCGGCTGGGATTGATCTACACTGTTCGCAGTGCAGTATGACAGGTATTGTCATAACGTGGCTCAAATGATTTACAATAAAGTATCTGACGCGGCGGCTGGGATTGATCTACACTGTTCGCAGTGCAGTATGACAGGTATGTCATAACGTGGCTCCAATGATTTACAATAAAGTATCTGACGCGTCGGCTGGGATTGATCTACACTGTTCGCAGTGCAGTATGACAGGTATTGTCATAACGTGGCTCCAATGATTTACAATAAAGTATCTGACGCGGCGGCTGGGATTGATCTACACTGTTTGCAGTGCAGTATGACAGGTATTGTCATAACGTGGCTCAAATGATTTACAATAAAGTATCTGACGCGGCGGCTGGGATTGATCTACACTGTTCGCAGTGCAGTATGACAGGTATTGTCATAACGTGGCTCAAATAATTTACAATAAAGTATCTGACGCGGCGGCTGGGATTGATCTACACTGTTCGCAATGCAGTATGACAGGTATTGTCATAACGTGGCTCAAATGATTTACAATAAAGTATCTGACGCGACGGCTGGGATTGATCTACACTGTTCGCAATGCAGTATGACAGGTATTGTCATAACGTGGCTCAAATAATTTACAATAAAGTATCTGACGCGACGGCTGGGATTGATCTACACTGTTCGCAATGCAGTATGACAGGTATTGTCATAACGTGGCTCAAATAATTTACAATAAAGTATCTGACGCGGCGGCTGGGATTGATCTACACTGTTCGCAGTGCAGTATGACAGGTATTGTCATAACGCCGCTCAAATAATTTACAATTAAGTAGCTGACGCGACGGCTGGCCTTGAACTTCACTGATTGCGTTGCAGTAAGACAGGATTTGTCATAGAACGGCTCAAATTATTTACTGTCTACAACTTTTTACTGAGGTCTGATTTTATTGACCTGTCAGTAATGAATAAAGGGGCTTCTTTTACTGTATTCTTCTTCGGATACATGAAAAATAAAAAATGCTTTATTTCCCCATATATACACGTTTATGGTTAAACTATTATGTCAATCACAACTAGTTTGGAGCTTGATCAGACGCCAGGTAATTCGGCGTCTAATGAGGTCACAAACTGGTTGCCACTCAGATACAAACAATTTTCTTTTCATGTACAAAAATTGTTCATTGTACATTTTACTGTATTGTATTTGCCTTTCGTTTCTGAGTACGCGGGAAAGACAACACCGACTCTACTGTACCATAATATCCACAACAGCTCGTGTGTGATTACGTCATGTGTTACCCTTTTACTCTCAATGACGTCATTAAGCGCATTTGCAAACCGTTTTGATCAAGATCAAAACGGTTTGCCACTTGTTTTGAAATTACGTCAATTATACTGCCTTTAATATAATTCATAACATACTCAGACCTCACACTCATTTAGGTATTTCGTGAGTCACTATTCCTAAAGGTTATATTTCCTCATTACAGCAGACGATAATTGTTTAAAGATTATGACGTCATGGCAGTTAAGGGGCTAATTTTTATACAGGTATAAGTTTGTTCAATATCAGTTCTAGTTGTTTAGATTTTCTAGTTACATAATACACGACAAGACGACATCTATCTCTCGACTATAAGCATTGTCTGCATTGTTTGCAATGTCGGAGAACTTCATGAACAGGTGTAGTGTTGTCGTAGTAACATGTGTCTGCTTATACCGTGGAGAAAACATTATTCTTTCCCAATAAACGCGTTTACGGTAAAACTATTCTTTCTATTGCAAACGTTTGGATCCAGATCAGACGCCGGGTAACCCGGTGTCTGACCAGTCTCCAAACCTTTGTGTCACATATAAAAACAACAGTAAAGAAATGTCAAAAAGTGTCAATTTCCTACATTTAAGCGATTTGCATTTGCATTTGCGTTTCGTTTGTGTTGAAACGGAAAAGAATACCGTTGTTTTCACTGTACAGAAATAGTGCTGTATTTGACCTAGGACTGTCTTCTCAAATTATCTTAGTTTGCAAATTTAATGACATTGATCTATAAGACTTCCAAGAAGAAGAAACCATGATATCTGTTGAATTGATCTATTTTTGTAAGTTATTTTGACGACATAACACTGTTGAAAGATTTAACCCTTACCTTGCTTAATGCGTATACAGTGGAACCCTCCCAGCCGGAATCCCTAAATACCGGAATTCTCTCTAAACCGGACAAAAACTTTGCTTCCCCTTCCAACCCTTCTTTATTTTTATCTATTACATCATAAATACGCCTTTTGGCGCCTTTTACTTATTCCTACCCTGATGAAAGTACATTTATAAATAGGTATCATCAAAAATATTTCTATATTCTAGTAGATGGTAGCTTTAAGCCTTAAGGTGCATTCTGTTTTTTACTTTCAACCTGCTGTAAATGGTCAGCTATCTCCCATACTAGAAACAAGCTATGGAGTAATGGGTTAAACCCAGCTGAGTTGAAACCCCTGCAAACCGAAATATTTGTTATCCCCACACATTACCTTTTTAGAGGGGCGTCACTGTATTGTCGCTTTTTGACATCAACAGAGAAACTGAAACCCGTTTTTATAAAACCTTGCACGACAAATCTCGGTCGTAAGTCAAAACTTTAATATAAAATTTAATTTACAATGTATTATTCTCGAACTAATTCTGTCTTGTGACGTCTCTTTGGAATAAGCTTTTCAAGTCAATTTGAAAGAGATATCACAGGACAGGATTATATGTAGAAATACATAACAATTTAGACTTTAACAATTTGACTTACGACAACATACGTCGTACGTATGTTTTATGTAACGCACCCAAGATCAGACGGTTTCTGAAAAACCGTCTTATTTTAGGGTCTGTCTAATTTCGGCATGTACTGTTTTCTGATAAGCCTTTCATCAGGTAGATATCTGTCCGCATGAAATTTCCATGTTTTGTTGTGAAATGTTATAGTAAAATGTATGCCAAAAAGGTCTTAAATAAGAAATAAACAACACACAAGTTACCCACCATCATATTTTTGACTGTTTGATATTCTGTGAAAATACTCTGAATTAAAATGATTGCAAATCAACTGAGATAATTGTTGCAGAAAACACATTATGTAGATGAGCATTACACAGTGCTCAGAAGGTTAAATATGTTTTGTCTGTCAAAGGTACGTTTAAATATTTACATTCACCCTATCAATCTCATTAAAAAAGACATTTTGATTCGTACAGACGCAATTTTCTAGGGTTGGGACTTTTGGATCCCTTTCGCAGAGGAGGAAAATTTACAGTTCAATTCTTAATTGTTACTACCATGGCAGTGGTGTTTTGCTATTCGGTTTAGGCGTCAAAGCGTTACTGGATAAAGCAGTATGTAACGGATCACTAATTTTAAATGTTCTCTTATCATAATGCAGTCTAACATATACATAATTGTAGAAAGAAGGACTATCAAAAGAAGTTTACTTGGTTTGATTAAGCCAAACCAAGGCATTATCAAGAAATTGCTTTATCGACATAAATTCTAATGATTTACATAGTAGCTCTTAAATCTTAACTCCCTGATGATCATCATTTAGGGAAATTTACTTATAAAATAAACTAAATTCTATAGAAACAATTGTGCACTTTTAAGTTTTGAAAAATTTAATATCTCAAATTACTCTTTATTTATTCATTTTCTCAGTTTGCATGTGTAGTCCGGGAGTCAAGGGGTTTAACGTGGAAATGCCGGATGAACTTTTTTTCTCTGCAGTTTTCAATATTCTAGGGGGTCCTTATCAAGATTCAAGAGGGTGATCGGTGATATCCCTTGAGCATTTCTCAAAATATGCTAATTAAGTCCGCCATTACTGAAATTCCGTTTATTGGCTGTAACACATTTATTATACATGGTAACCTCCTACAAAATGTGTCTACACCTATGTTTTCAGGGTCTACGAACATTATAAGCACATCAGTTTTGCATTTTAATGACTCGCACTCGACAAATTACATCAATTACGCTAATGCTAATTAAGTCCGCCATTACTGAAATTCCGTTTATTGGCTGTAATACATTTATTATACATGGTAACCTCCTGAAAAAGGTGTCTACACCTATGTTTTTAGGGTCTACAAACATTATAAGCACATCAGTTTTGCATTTTAACGACTCGCACTCGACTAATTACATCAATTACGCTAATGCTAATTAAGTCCGCCATTACTGAAATTCCGTTTATTGGCTGTAATACATTTATTATACATGGTAACCTCCTGAAAAAGGTGTCTACACCTATGTTTTAGAGTCTACGAACATGATAAGCACATCAGTTTTGCATTTTAACGACTCGCACTCGACTAATTACATCAATTACGCTAATGCTAATTAAGTCCGCCATTACTGAAATTCCGTTTATTGGCTGTAATACATTTATTATACATGGTAACCTCCTGAAAAAGGTGTCTACACCTATGTTTTTAGGATCTACAAACATTATAAGCACATCAGTTTTGCATTTTAACGACTCGCACTCGACTAATTACATCAATTATGCTAATGCTAATTAAGTCCGCCATTACTGAAATTCCGTTTATTGGCTGTAATACATTTATTATACATGGTAACCTCCTGAAAAAGGTGTCTACACCTATGTTTTAGGGTCTACAAACATTATAAGCACATCAGTTTTGCATTTTAATGACTCGCACTCGACTAATTACATCAATTATGCTAATTAGGTCTGAGATTATTAAAGAAATCAAGCTTATTTGGATACTGCTGGAAATATTTGACCTAATGCCATAATGTAAATGTCCATTCCTATATTGTCAAAATCTGTCTTTCAAACAATACGGTGATTAAGATGCCATATTAGGTAATGCTGCTAAGGCAAATGGTGAAACTACTTTACTCGGGGCATTGTTATGTCACCTGGATAGTGTACAAATTGCATGGAACTTGAATGATTCTGGATGAACGATCGGACTAGATGTAGGGTTATGTATATACCTAAATCTAGTTGTAACCAATATTTGGATATGCATATATTATGTTCACTTATCACTGTAAAGGGTAGTAAATGTTTAGCTCCTCGGCCCTTTATTGAATATTCATGAATATGGCGAATGCAAATTCAATTCAGCTCAAAAGCTGAAACCGTCTTGGACAAGTGTTGTCTCTGTCAAACAACAAAAAAGGGAATCTCTAAAAAAAAAAGCCTGGAAGTCAGGAAAACGATAGCTATGCAATGATTGCTACAAACATTGTGTGCAATTCAAGATCATTGATCAACCAACTCCTATTTCATATAGCGAATTGGCCCAGGGTAAGCCTCGACAGGCAATGACAATGGGAGTAGACCAACGACTGAACGATAGCGCCTGTAACCTAACTAATGGTAAGCTCCTGTCTATACTTAGTGATGGTGATGCTGTGACACAAGAGCTGAATTATCACAAGTCATGTTTGACAACACTGTACAATAAGAAATTGGCTTATTTGTCATCGATTGAAACACAGGAAAGTTCTGATACACATGAAAAACAAGTTTTTTCTACTTGTGTTTTCAGAGCTCGTGGCATTCATAATGGATACAAAGTTGAGCGTAACAGGTCCTCTTGTATTTCATCTTAAGTAATGCTCGTGTGACAATGTTAATGAAATGACTTGAGCAGTTTACGAATGAAACCCAATCAAGAACAGATGTTCACTTGAAAAGACTGAAATAAAGATATTTAGCTGAAATTCCTGACTTGGAAGCCCACAGTAGCGGAAATAGTGATACTCGCCCAGTTCTATCTAAAACAGTCCATTTATTCTGAATCTGAATCTGTGGTACTGAAGTAGCAAATGCAACCTGGAGCTTGAAAAAAAAAGAGTCCTCAATGACACAGCTCCTACAATATAACTGTCATTCTACGCACAAAGAAGGAGCTTCCACGTTCATACATTATAAAGACCTCGAGACACCATTTTCAATTTTTATTGGTACAACAGAGTGCGCGAAATCTCAGCCCGGTTGGGCAATGCTGCACAGTCAAGTCCACAGTTCAACTACTGGTTCATTAAACTGACTAGTCTTTCAGTGATAAGGTCGTTTCGGGCTAATTTCAAGCTCCAATTCCAAGCATTAGCGACATTAATACCTTTCTTCTTCTCAAACAACAACGTCCACTATGCATGTTGGCTACCGGTGCAACTGAAAGACATGCTTACCTTAGATGTGACGCATCCTAACGAGAACCAGGCATTTCAGGACGGGAAATTTGTTGTGTTAAATCGAAGCGATCTTTCTCTGCAATAGCAATCGACCAACCCCATGAGCAGGCTAATGCCACAATCAAAGAAAAAGGAGGGTTGTATGTGTGACAGAAGACCCTTTTGCTTTAAGAAGATGGATGGTAGCTGGACCTGAAGTTTCACGCAGCACTTCATGAACATATCAAACGGGCTGCTTACCAAGCAGGAAGCATATGGGGAGAATGTTTAGAACCGTTAATGAAAACTGCAAGCCCTGCCGATTGTGGATGGACAAGGCAAAGCAACGCATGGAGGGTTCTCTGGACCTCAATGACACCAATAGCATAGAACTGCAAACAGCTGACAAAGTGCGGGTGCAAGAAGCAATGCATTGGACACTGCAAATGCTACTAATATGGACTCCAAATGAGAAACATAGCATAATCATTTGAATTCAGCTTAAGTGAATTGCTTCGGAAACAAAGTTTTGTGATAGAAAATGTACCAGAAATTCATTTTTACGGTGTTCGAACAGGTTTTGGCGGCCGGTTTGGAAAATAGCCGCCATCTTGGTTTTTCTACATAAGTCGTTGTTTATCAAGAAGATCATATCACATGCTTTTTGTTGTTTTTTAAAAAACTGCCATTTTTCTGAGGTGAAAATGATTTTTAAGGTTGGTTAACTTGAACTATCCCTCAGTAGCGGCCATCTTGGAAAATGGCCACCATATTGACTTTTTCCGATGGCTAACGACAGAGTTGAGGTAAGCACATCTTGGTGGACATTTGTGCTTGCTTCACCAAGTGCACCATTTTTGCACTAAAAGCTCCGCTTCTTAGTTATCAACAAAAACTGTAGCATTCAATTAGTAAAATATACACACATATGTGAAAAAAAACTGCAAAATACGCCTATTTTGCAGAAATTTGAATAATTTCTTGATTAAGAGAGATTTTATTATGAATTTAAAGTTCAATAATCATATATTTATGCGTTTCGAATACATCTGAGGCACATGTAAATTATTTAATGGAAAATTGTACCCACAACTGAGTCCTAAGTGATATTTCGTATTTTTGGCGGCCATCTTGGACGCCATCTTGAATTGCGATGTTGTCCCAAGCTTTGCTAACTGCATCAACAGGATTCATAAGCTTCAGACTTAGAATAACAGTTTATTATATAGAAACATATGTTTACAGGTGAGGACCAATTGACCGTCTTAAATGGTCTGATATTTGGAGATATAACAAAAAACCCTGAATTTCAGTAATGGCCGACCTCATTTGCATACTTTGCATAAGTTGCATATGTCCAAAACATTTAATTTTCTGAAATGATGGGATTATTATGTTCGTAGACCCTGATAACATGGTTATAGACACCAATTTCATCATCGTAGGATGCATACTAATTGACATATGACCAAATGACGGAATTTCAGTAATGGCGGACCTCATTTGCATAATTTGCATTAGTTGCATATGTCCAAAACATTTGATTCATGAAATGATGGGTTTATCATGTTCGTAGACCCTGATAACCTGGTTATAGACACCAGTTTCATCATGGTAGGGTGCATACTAATTGACATATGGCCAAATAACGGAATTTATGTAATGGCGGGCTTAATTAGCATATTTTGAGAAATGCTCAAGGGATATCACCGGGCACCCTCTTTGATCTTGATGAGGACACCCTAGACTATTGAAAACTGCAGAGAAAAAAAGTTCATCCGGCATTTCTAGGTTCAGCTAAATATCGGCCTTTGACTCCCGGACTAGTGTACAAATACATGAGAAAAAGCATGTATTGATCTAAAAGATCAAGAACAGTATCTAATGTATATGTGCTGTCAACCAATTACAAGACCATGTGTTGGACCTATGTAGAAAGTTTTAGTTTATTTCTAAAGACGGGGTCTCAGTTGATTTACACGTGTAGCTCTAGGAACATGCGCATGTCACCGGACAGCGCGAGTGTAATTCGTAGGTCTTAAACAAAATACAAACTACATTTGAAATCGCATCGGTACACTACCAACGTTTGATTGAATGAAAATAAGATATCTTCAGGTCATATGTGATAAGTATCTAAATCATACCAAAATACGCTTTTCTGAACAAAATTGAAATATAGATATTCGAAAAAAAAAGGCTCGAACATCGTAGCTCTATATAATATTTATAAGCTTATTATATAGTACTGGTGTGCTATCGGGGGGGGGGGGGGGGGGGGTAAAGTGACATGGCATGCTATGAGCACCTGCGATTATGTGTTTTAACATAAATTGAAGAATGGATTAATACATAATTTTCAGTCCATTGTTCAAATAAATTAAACAACTTTTTTATTTAAAATTGTTTGAATGTGCCCAAATTATTTCCGGTCTATTTGGTAGTTTTATCTTTTCAATCATTTTAGTCCGAGTTGCATAGTTCATTAACTCCTTAACGTTATTCTGGACAGTTTTAGTTGTCAGAATATATTTGAGAGGGAAATATCTCTGAAGAATTAATATTATAACTATTGTAATTGGTGTTAAAAGTCAAATACATAAAGGATAACTGGGATTTTTTTCAGCGTAAGATCGAAATGTAATCCATTGAATCATCAGATGGGAAGCCACTCGTAAAAAATATAATAATCTGGTGTTCACGAAATGGATTAAATTCAATCTAACACGGAATAAAATACAATTGTTCTATTTATTTTTGCTTTTAAGCCACTTTTAAAAAGAAAGTGTTAGAAAGGTGAAAGCGAAAGTACATTATTTATCCCGTGTGGAGCCCCAACGTTATATGGAACACACATTTCCGTGACATTTTGTCATACAATGAAGACATTGATTTAACGTCATCGAAATTACGTCGTTACTTCCGATCTTGGATTCGTGTTCTTCCGTTGAGTGATTCGCAACAAACCGTGTTGCCGAAATTAGACGATAAGACAGGGTTGACTATGATTATTGGGGAGCCCTACGGGGAAAATTCATAAAAGAAGCACGCGCGAAGATAATCCAATTGCTTGAAACAGTGACATTATCAAGTGATAATCCACTGCTTGTTTTCTAGTAATCCACCGAAAAGCATATATAAAGTTTTTTTTCATCGTTTTTAGTTATTAATAACGAATTTGCGCAGGTTGTACTGAGCTTCTGTTTTATTGATTTTTATGCATAGTGAACTTAGCTTTTCTGTAGCGCGATGTATATTTGCAAATCAAAATAGCAGCAATTGTCATTTCTGTAACCTTTGTTAATGATATTTAACAAAAAGTAATACCGTAATTTTTCAGTTTTAGAATCTATATTGAGAGTGTGAGTTGGCAGAGTTTTGGAGCAATGGTGGTAATTCATTTAGTTCCATAAACTAATAAGTGGGTAGAGTATCGTATCAGTTGATAGGTGTGTACTGTTAAGCTCATTAACATACCTGCATTCAAAAAAGCAATAGTTAGCCATTGTTTGTTTGCTACCATAACATGACATAACAACATGTTATGAGATATTATGATGATGGCAACCGCACAGCTTATTTCTAACCAGTATAGTCTTCATGCCCAGTTGCATGATAAGGAACAGTAAGGAAATTATGAGCATGCTGTCATTATCAAGTTTCATGTTTTATGCTTATGCCAGCAAGATCTGTTTGGCATGCTTACTTGTGTGTTAACCTACTTTCAGATTGCAGTTGGTTGTCAACTGTGACAGTTGAGTCGTGTTGTTTTATCCATGGTTCCATTAACGATTATCACCACCATCATCATTAAATCGATATGTGCTTCGAGAATGAACATTGGACCTACTTCTAGTTCGTCTTGGTTTTTTGGACCCTTAGAGCTAGGATACACAAATATTGAACATTCTTTTTCTGCGTGTGTCGGTATACCGTGACCTGCTCTGTATGTATCTACTTGACTAATTGAGCACCAAATTAAACTATTTTATCTAATAGTATGAGTGTTTTGTTTACAATTTCAATAGACCGAGTTACTCAAAATTTGATTAAAACTACTGAAAAGAAAGTATAATTGAGTGTGGTATAAATCGTCACAAATACATCTGCATACACGTATAAGATTTCCTTTACGTTGCCAATGGAGTCCTTCATTTCTAATATAGTCAACTAATTGTACTAGGGCTAGTGATTTTTAAAGGTGGGTCTATTTGTTTCTCCATCAAAACGCCAATATGTAATGCCCGTATATCTACGGCTACTTTTGAAATCGTCGGTGTTGATATTTATATTTTCATTAGTTACTATTCCGTCGTGTTAAAATCCAGCAAAGGAGAACAGGTGTCCCCAAGCACGAAGATGCTACCTATATAATGCAGCTGGTAAACGTGAATGTTATTAACACTGTTCAGAGTTTCAAATACTTTATTTCTATCCACACAAATGGCATTCATTTATCCGGTCCTGTAATGACCTAGATCAATCCAATTTCGTCGAACAAGAAGCCATTTTCGTTGAAATTCACCTAAATTTAGTAATATGTTTAGTTAAAAGAATTAATACGTAATTTACTCATTCTATTTGAACGATTTACCGATTTAATTGCTAAGTACGGCTACATAAGTACAATGCATGTTTCAGGCCCGTAGAAAGACAAAAATTGAGTATATTCACCATCGAATGATCTGAAGACAGCCTAGGTGCTCAGCCTATCCACGGCCAAGGGATTGAGGGGAGGGACTAAGTCCTTTACAGTAAAAATATAATAGTCCAGGCTCAAACTTTACGGATGTATAGTTATTGAGGGACCTTTACCCTTATAATACTGAATTGAAGTCTGCTTCAAATTTATCGTTTGCGAAAAAAACCAAATAAATTCACTCTCTTGAATAAGTTATGTTGTATAACATCAAAATGGAAGAATAAAGTAACTCGATGTCTAATCATGGTTCAGACTATTTGCCTTTTGGATTCTAATAATCTGTTTGGAGTGTTAATCGTACCGTTCAGTAAACGAAAACGAACTGTACGTCTATGTTAACACATTTGTGCCCACAATCCACTATATAGGACATAGGCAAACAGTGTAGACTCTGATCAGAAAACTCCGCAAAATGCGGCGTCTGATTAGAGTCTACACTGTTTGCTGATAGGAATTTCAATATAAAACAAAATGAAAATGAAAATTTTGACCAAGCATTCCTTTGATACAATATGGACTAATCCAATAAATAAACATGGAAGAACCCACTGGGCGTAAATAGGTTAAAATGCATGCACCCGTAGAGAGGTGATAAATCATTCAAACGGCTCCTATAATATACATGTATTTTCAGTAGAAATAGGTTTTCCATCTAGGAAATCTCATTGAAGTAGGTCATAACTGTTAACATATCAACATAAATTAGTTCTCATTCTATGATATATGATTGTCAAACGATAGTGGCGGTGACCTTTATAGATCAATGCGACTTCCTAGAAGAAGAAGACATTTCTGTTGAAAGTATCTATTTTTATATATCTTGTGTTGACGAAAAGAACAATACGTTACTGGCTAACCCAATTTAACGGCTGAACCGTGTTATTGTTACACGCGTCTATAGCATTTACAACTGCATGTATTCTTATTCAATATCAGATATGACTTACCTATTTACTGCCAATAGAACAATTATAGTTATTTGCAAACAGTTTTTATCCTGATTCAACGGCGCATTACGCGGCGTCTGAAGGATCAAACTTATTTGACGCTCACCTCAATATTTCTTAAGTAAAATACATTTAGATTTAAGTAATGAACCAGTGCTGCCATTTCTCATGAATTTTCCGAATACCTTTGATTTTTTCTCCTAGCAGATTGAAGCTTAAAGCAGACTGACAGTAAAGCAGAATGCGCCTTATGACGCATTCTGATTTACTTTCAACCTGCTTAATGTTATCACGCTTGAATAAATTATGAAATCTTATAATTGTTCAAGATCCACTTATAGCAGTCCTGATGAAAGAAGACGACAAGTTTTTCAAATTGACGATGTCATGACTTCTAAATAGTTAACTCGAGAACCGAACATACTGGTATTCAATCATTAGAATAATATTAGGAGGTAACTGATACAATTGTCTTTAACAAAAACTTTATGAGAGACTCTGCAAACATAGTAAAACCTGTGTGAAAATGTGTCTAAGTCTACTAACACATATTAACTCTCTCTACAAGCTCTGTGTAGCTAGAGGTTCAGTCACTATTAAGTATTTGCTTGGAACAATAGCGGGTAATATTTGAAATGTGACCAAATAAACAAGTTGTGCATAAGAATTTTATATACAGGTTACCTTGCTCAGACATTACTAGTATTTTATCTAGCAGCCATCTAGCAATCATTTCATCAAAAGTGAGTCACTCTTGGTGCCAAGTAAATCATGATTTCACTTCCTATATTATTATTTGTCATGATTTGTGAATGACTATACAAACAGGGACTTCAATACATGTAGATTGGTATTTATAATTGTCAGCGTGCATGTTGTCATTTTCAAACCATTCTATCAACAGTGAACTCTCTATTGTCAGGCAAATATCTTTTATTTTTACTCTGTTTTGTAAAAAACCGACTAATCTAAAACAAAAGCCTAAGGATAAAACAAGTTTCTCTATCTACCTTAGGATATTGGCTTACATTTGCTAACAGCTTGAATCCGAATCAGACGCTGCGTAACGCGGCGTCTGATCTAGATTCAAGCTGTTTGTCACTCGTCATAACGTTTTATCGGTCAAAATGCCCATTAAGTAATTTTGAGAAAAAACAGCAGGCGACAAATTTTAGCAGACGACATTGCAGCCATGAATAGGTTGGACATAATTGTATTTTTAGGGACAGAGCGGCAAGCGTCATTGTAAGGAGGGAATTGTTGTTGAGAGGGCTGTTGTAGAGAGGGGTGCTGTAGTATTATTGTTTTCCTTTTCATGAGAGACAAGCTAGTGAATCGGATTTGGAATTCGTACAAGTATGTTACTGCTTGATGCAGAACAAACAATAATACAGAAAATATATAAAGGTGGTTTCTGCATATGTTTCCCTATCATGAACATTCAAATTATCAAAATTGGAGCTATTCAGCTGGGGCGATTCATGGATAATTTGCCGATTAGTTTCTGTCGTTTATTTTGCTTAAGGGTGTATCAAACCCAGAAGCGAATTTTTCAAAATATTAAACTTTTTATCTATCATGTTTTTTTTTGGAAGAGCTGTTTATGATGAATGAAAAATTAAAAACAAAATATAAATGGTGGTGTTCTCTTTTTTTAGCTACAGCGATTTGAAAAAGGTATGTCAAATTTGGACCTTTTTTTCAAATTTTACCCATTCAGAGAACAAGCTTCAGTAAAATCTATTTCAAAACAAAACAAACATGGTAATTTGGGTTTTCATAATTTATTTCATGTCTATGGTGGTATTTTCACATATAGAATCCAAATTTAGACAAAGCAGGCACCAGGTTTGAACAATATGGATCCTTGAATATCAAAAATGTGCTTTTTATAGGGCATGATTTTATTTAGTTACATGTTTTATTTTATGAAATAAAATCTAACAAAAAGTTTGAAAATGAAATAGTTCTAGTATTAAACTTGTTCTTATATTCTACCAGATGAAAGCCCATGCTAAGGCATTTCAAATATAAAAAGAAATTGAAAGATCAGTGTTGAAAATTTTGAGTTATTAAAGTAAAAAGAGTTATCTCCCTTTAAAAAATTTACAACAAAAGTACCATATCAATGATATTTAGAGCTTTATAAATTTCACAGTTGGTGTCTATTTTGTCTTAAATTAGTTTTTGTATGAAGAAATACTACCATAGACAAGAACAAATAACACAAAACAAAATAATCATATTTGTTTTCATTTGAAATGGATTTTATTGAAGCGGGATGCTTGAAAAAGAAAAAAAAAGAAAACGTGGTTGGGGTAAATTTTACATGGCCGTACAGCCAAAAGTTGTGCACCAAAATGTACACTTTTTCTATTTGTTCATTCATCTTGAATAGCTCTTCAATACAAAACCATCATAGAGTGTTTTCATATACTTTCCCAAATTCATGAGTTTGAAACACCCTTAAAAGCCGAATAAATCAGTTCATTTCTTAAACATCATTAATACGTGAAATATCGATTTATATTGCTTTTCGAAAAATACTCTTTTTGTGGGTGTTTCTGCATCAGTACTTTAAAGCTACCAATATCTGCAAAAAGTTCACATCACAAATCAATATACAAACAACCAACTAAAATTATACACACAGATGATAAATGCCTTTCAGAAATCTACATTTGTTAGGCATAATTCAATAGTTCGTGCATAAAGTTTATTTTTTACAACGTAAACTTTTATACTCAGTTGTTCTTCGTAGAAAGACAAATTCCGTATATTCCAAACAGAACTATTAAGAATTTATTCAAAGGAATATTTTACAACAAGATGCCTGATCGAAGTCTACACGGTTTCGGTTAGCACAGAGCTATTACAAGCCGTTTAACCTATTGATGCCCAGTAGATTCTTCCATGATTATATATTGGATTAGTCCATTTTTATCAAAGGGATGTCTGGTCAAAATTTAACTTTCATTTTGTTTAAATTGAAATTCCTATCAGCAAAGAGTGTAGACTCTGGTCAGACGCCGCATAATGCGGCGTCTGATCAGAGTCTACACTGTTTGCCTATGTCCCATATATGGGATCGTGGGTACAAGTGGGTTAACGATCTACGGACTGCACTGTCCATTAATCCATATATAATGCTCTCTACCTACAACGACCCTCCCAACAACGATTCCCTCCTAAAAACGACACCTGTCGCAGTTCCCTAAACAGACAATTACGTTGAACCTATTCACAGCTGCAATGTCGTCTGCTTAATAAAATAGTCGTTTGCTGTTTTCCTACAAGTAACGAATCGGACATTTTGACCGAACTAAACGTAAGGACGAGTGACAAACAGCTTGACTCAAGATTAGACGCCGCGCAGCAACGCTGCGTCTGATCTGGATTTAAGCTGTTTGAGAACTTCACTCCCTATAACGACTCCCTCCGAACAACGCACACAGTTTGTGTCTCCCGTTAGGTGTCGTTGTAGAGAGGGAGCGCTGTACATCGTATTTATATTTAGTTCATAGCTAAGTAGTCTTAACCCATCTGATAGATAATTTGATCCGCAATTTAAGTCTTGAGCAAGCAAATTACATTGAATGGGTTATAATTATATGAGAAAGCATACGTTGTATAGAAGCACATGGGTATTGATTATGTTTGTATTGTAAACTAATAAGACACATCTTGCATGACATTGTTATTAGGAATCACGTGATCAAATGAATTTTGTAAAAGTACTATAGTTTCAACTATAAAAGAGTTTTTGAATGTATAGCTTACACCTCAGTCTTTGATTACTGTACTGTCGTACGCCATTGAGCATTCGGTAAAGTGCAGTTATGGAAATAAAAGGGTTATACATTTTATACATTTTAGCAATGCTAGGTAAGTTTATTTAAGAAACTATTTATTTCGATTATATTAACTGGCGTAAAACTATAACGTGTTTTGCATTTAAAAGCATCAGCTTATTGTATGTCAACAACGTACTTCTAACATTGTTTTTTGTTCTTGTTTTTATTTTGTTTGTGTTTGTTTTGGGGTATTTTTTTCGTTTTTTTCGGGGGGGGGGGGGGGATTAGTCAGCAATTAATTGTTAAGCTTTATTTCCCACAAAAATGACTAGGTAAGGAATATGACAGATATTGATTACCAGAACAAATGTTATTCAGAAATCAATGAACGGTTTCTAACATGCACTATGCATACAACGAAATAAGTCACTGAGTTTTTTAACCAAAGACAATTTACTAGCTACATTTTGTATTTGGGTCATCGGTCTTTCGGTCGCATCTTTGTAATTGAAATAAATCATTAGCCATAAGAAGTGAATGCGTATCTCATGAAATGGGTATCTCATGACCTTTTTGCTACCGGAAATTATTAATAACTATTGAACTCTGTGCTTTCTGTGTCAAAGATGCGTCGGCAGTTTTGACATTTTGTTAACTTTCTTAGCTCTTTCATGATCAAATTACTCGGGGAGATTTTTACCCGTTCACCGCTTTAGTGTCGTCTGCTTTGGTATTTTTGTCTGGAAGACAAGTTTCAAAGTTAGATTTAAGGTTGTATGACTTTAAGGCGTCATTGAGGGTGATAGGGTTAACGACATATCGCAATACACTTACACGAGTATTAAACTTGATATTAATTGCTAAGAAACTATTGCGTCTAACGAGTAATACTATTTTAACCCCTGCACTGCCGTGACGTCATCAATTTCAAACAATTGTCGTCTGCTTTTATTTCTCAAATTTAATTTTTAGGTATTTTGATTTAAGAAATATTGAAATTAGTGTTAAACAGTTTGCAAATAACCATCGTACACTCGGCAGTGAAGAGGTTAACACAAGGATCCTGTGTAGAACATACATTTTCAAACAGTGTAGCCCAAGATCAGAAGAATCCTACACTGTTTGCCAATTAAGACTAGTATTTATTTAACTTTATAGCATCCCCAGTAGACAGCTTTATGTTTTAGTAACTAAAATTATCCAAAAGAGAACCTAATAATCCACCAGAGATATTTAGTGTTAAAACAGTTAGTTAATTTATTTTTAAAAACCGTATTTTATTTATGTTGTTAAAATATATGTTGTAAATATATGCCGAATGGCCATTATATTTGATACAAAGTGTTCGCACAATATGTTTCGCTGGTCACATATTGCACTCAACTGTTGTTGTTGTTGTTTTTTTAAGTAACAGCATGAATACAGACTGTCAATAATGCATAGAATCTTAGAGAATTGTACTTGATTACTTAATTAGCTAACAATTTAATTACCCTAATCAAACTGATGGAAACATTACAAATGTGATCCACAACTTTTTTAATTTGACTGTAACAAAATATGTACACCAGACAGCATTACTGTATATTATATACTATTTTGTTCATAAGGTTCCAAGTGTTCCATACTTTATTTTTATAGTAAACCTCTTCTAATGGGATTGTTTCCTGTTGTTTTGCTTTATCGTCACTTACCTTTGGCAGGATGCAATGTGGGACCTATGCAACATATAAAACGTATTGTCAGGGGCCCGTTTTATAAAATTTCGGACAAAAACAGTCGTGTGTCAAAACTTTAAAATGCGTTCATTTTCTGATTTCTCTTTTTAATCCTGTCTTGTGACATCTCTTTGAAATCGTCTTTCTAAGACAATTCCAAAGAGATATAACAAAACAGGATTAGATGGAGTAATCATTATCAATTGAGAACTTTCGAATCTGACTTACGACAATATTTATCGTACGTTGTTTCGTTAGACGGGCCCTTGTTGTTTTGTTTCAGCGTCACTGACCTATGGCAAGATACACTGTGAGACGTATGCAACTTATAAAACATACTGTCCAGATGGGTACTACTGCTGCAACGACGACAAATGCTGGTAATTACGAGGGTAGTTCAAAAAGTTCTGATACTATATCAATAACTTCATTATAATAAGTACAAAATGCATGTGTTATAGGATATTTATGATATTACATGAGTGTTCATAATTTATTTGATTTATTGAACGAGTCTTTTTATCGCAGCCTATGAGGTCAAGTTAATGCTAGGCGCAAAATAAGTACATGTAGATCTATACAGGAAAAAGTTGTTCCAAATGAACCCCGTTCCCTAGTATAATGCTAATGTTATTATATGAACTAATAAAATTTTTAATGAAGATCTAATATTGATTAGTTACACCAAAAATCAATAGATTTAATCTAACTGAAGGACTGAAGACATTAGATATTGAACGCACGGAACGCATTTTAATGACGTCATAAGTAAACGACGTCTAGGTGTACCTCATTTGCATAGTTATTCAACTAGTTATATATGACAAATAAACAACGAGTGTTATTCAACGCGTTCGAAGAAACATATCCACTTTCGTCTTAAGCAAAATAAGAAATGTTGTTTTTGAAAAATGAGATTTTAGGCAGTTAACTCTTTAAACAGAAATAAAATTTGCTTTACATTACAGTTTAGCATAAACTGATAAATTTCAGAAAAAAGGAAACTATACTCTTTAAGAATGTATTACTTCAAAAATAATGTCTGCAAAGTGCTATGTTCCAGCGTCTTCGAGCTTCTTCTTTAGGTTCATGTTGTGACTCATCGAGTCATATGATCTGATCGTGCATTATACCATCGTGTAAGCAAAATATTGCTCTTTAAAATGATATATCACACATGCAATTTGCACTAATTATATTGAAGTTATCGATCCAGTATCAAAAATATCTGAACAACACTCGTATACGCAATTACACTAATCAATGCATTACTTAATCTTAGGTGCCTATTGTTTTTATAACAACATATATTATAATCGAATTTTGAATAATGTATCCATCGGTAATTGTATATACAATACGACTCAAGAACGACATTTATTATTATCGCATATATTTCTTGCTGTCTGTTAGAGTTTGGTTTTACGGCACTGTGACACATGAAATGATCATATGGCGCCGAGATTTGTTTTTGTTTCATGAAACAGTCAGCATGGCTCTGGCTGGTTTCCAATACCACTTCTAATGCAAATTATTAAATGCTTGTTCACAGAATGCAGAGCCTCATATTTTTCCTTCGAGGCGGTCGTTCATCTTTAATATGTATAAGAGGAATGAAACGGGAGACAAACAGTCTAAATCCTCATCAAGCATAAACTAACACAAATGTTTAACTCTTTGTTACACTTAGCCATCAAATGTTCGATCGGTTAACGTTTCAAATTAGTTCCCTTTATTTGCGCTAGTGGCTTTCCTCCAAGCCTGATGCGTAAGTGGCTGCATCGACTGCAAAAAACAGGATGACGCTTGCTGCGTATATTATTTTTCACTAAACTCTCTTGTCATCAAGTCTCCCATTTTTCATCTGTTGATGTTGTTGTTGTTCCAAAGAAGGTTTTACGTCCACTCGAAGACATATATTAACGCATCCTCCAATGCCTTGCGATCCTGGTTTACATCATCTCACCTTCGTCTCATCCAAAGGACTTGGTCTGGTGGGGGTCAAACTGACGACCCCTTGTACCACAGTTGTGAGGAGGGAATCTTTATTCAGAGGGTCGTTTTGGGAAGGGAGCACTGCATGAGTGCATCTTTAGAATGTGCGTTGCTCTGTTATATCTTCCGATGACTCTGACATTGACCTACACTTCTAATAGGAATAAAGAATAAATCTTGTCTGGCGCATATTTTTCTGTACAACACCAGTATTTAGTTGAGTATATCATAAAATGGTGGACCGTTCCAACATTTTCAGGCAAAATTCTACCCTGACCACGGTCTTTGACCTTATATGAACAAAAATGTCAGTGACATATTTCTACACAACTTCAGTTAGAGATGCTAAAATGTGTGGGTGAGTACTTTTTTGGGATAGCATAGTGTGACAAACATATTTGAAATAAATGTGACCTTGACCTGTGACCTCAAATATGTATAAAATAAAAGATATTATTTCAAGTACAAGTTATCTAGGGTAAAATCAGAAGCCATGGGCCTGTCTTATGAAACGTAGTACAATAAAAACGGTCATAAATCAAATAAAATAGGCCTCATTTCTGATTTCTCCATCTAATCCTGTCTTGTAACATCTCTTTGGAATTGTATTTTCAAGATGATTTCAAAGACATGCAACAAGACAGGATAAGATGGAGAAAAAGATAATAATTGAGAATTTTAGAAACTGACTTAAGACAATATTTTGTCGTACGACGTTTTGTAACACAGAACCCAGGTTATTAATAAGTCGCCTTGAACATTTCAGTTTGCCGTCAAACGACCAAAATGCAGCAGTCATAATCAATATCGATGTCGAATCGATAATCCGAGCTGGTCCTGTCGCTGGTATTACTATAGGAGGCATTGTCGGACTTATTTTTCTCATTGGGTCGGCCGTGTTATGTATGGGTTAAGAGCGGTAGGTATTCATTTCAATGTTTAGTATTGTCCGACCTTTCTGACCTGTCAGAGTTATTTTTAGAACAGAATAGTTCAAAATGGTAAATAGATAACAGGGTAACATCGGATCTATATAGTCGTACACTTTCGAACTTGAGATAAGCATGATCCTCGTGCTGCAAGAGACAGCTGCGCTAATTTTACTAAAATGTTTTTCTTTCACAATAAACGTGTTTATGCTAAAACTATTATGTCCATTGCCAACAGGTTGGAGCCAGATCAGACGCCGGATAACCCGGCGTCTGATCTGGCTCTAACCTGTTTGCCACCTAGATTAAAAAGATAAAATTATTGTTCTACAGTTTAGTGCATTGTGTTTGCGTTTATTCGGGAAATAATAATCATGTCTCCTCTACTGTACATTACGCACAATAAATACATAGTTTCGTATCCCTGGCTGATTGTACGGAAATCAACGAGTACGGTTATCATCCCTTTTAAAAGTTTAGAATGTTCCAGTCTAAACAAAACTCTGACAGGTCAGAAGAAAACACTAATACATACATGTATATGTAAACCATGGTTACAAATTGTTACGCTGTCCATTATCTCCATGATTAACACATTTATTTCAAGTGGATTATTTCATGCTTATATATTGGATAAGCTCCATATTGGTGTAAGGGGTGCTTGCATTTTGCGGCGTCTGTTCAAAGCCCCCCCCCCCCCCCCCCCCTGTTTACCTATGTTCCTTTTATAAGCATAAATATGTAAAAAGAATCGTGTAACTCAGAAACCTGTAATATGTTGTTTTCTACGCATTTCGAGCACTGTGTACGCTTTGTTACGATCGGTGTCGTTTTTGTAAAATGTATTGAGTCAGCCAAACGGACTAGATCCAAATCTTTCGCGAGTTTTATGAAATCCACTTTAGTTCTCTCTTACGTTCGCCATTATATGTTAAAATAAATTACCTCTGTCTCGTTTTGTTACGTTCTATTTAAATATGCTATGTTCACCAAATTATGCTGTATCTTCTACGATTATGGTTTTCTAGATTTAAGCAAGTGTGTTAGGTTTTAAGTACAAAAGTATATGAAATGATGTACGGTTCATACGAAACACAATATTATAATCCAAGAAGGTGATTGCAATGCTACATTAGCAGCTCAGTTGAATGCATACATGTATACAATTGCTCGGAAAGTGGAACAGAAGTGGGCACTATTGACAAAGATCTCCTGAAATTTCGAATCAAGGTCAGCAAAATTGAATATATGTGTCTATTTCACTGTTGTCATAAATATTTATTTCAGAGCAAGCATCAACCAAAACACAGGGGAGACCTGCTCTTAAATGATAATTTTACCAGTACATTGAGTTAAACTTTATCGGCAAGATGAGCAAATACATGTAGTTTACATTTATTATTGGCCATACAATCCTTAGTTGGATGGCCGTTTTCTGATCATGATCATATGGTCTTTATATCGTTGTAAATGAAACTTACCCACAGGAACAGTTAAGAATGAAGTGATGATGTCTACTGTGATCAAATGATTTTAACTTAATTTTATACTTGTGAATCCCTGTTTAATCTATATTTCAGCTTCCTTTTTACCTTATTGTATTTGAGTGTACGGTGTTCCCTCTCTATAACGGCCCTCCGAAAAACGATTCATTCCTTACAAAAATTCTTGTCACTGTTTCCCCAAACAAGACAATTACGTCTTATGCTTTCATTGCTGCAATATCGTCTGCATAACATTGTTTAAACCTTTTTTTCTCATAGTTACGTTTTGACATTTTGACAGAAATAAAACCATAAAGACGAGTGACAAACGGTTTGAACCAACGTGTTCAAACTGAACGGCATATACTCTTAGGGTGTTGTTGAAGAGAGGGAGCACTGTAAAACCACATGTAGCAGTAATATTAAACGACCCTAGTTCTGCAGTATATTGTTTCGCAGAACCAGGACAAAACATTTTTTATCAAGAATATTTTGTTAATGTATTATAATGATACATAATCTTTGAAATAATTTTGTTTATAACATGCTTCTGTTACTTTATACAAACCCACATTCTTTTCATCTGCCGACATAATGACAATAACGAACAGTTTGACCGGAAAAGACGTCACGTTACTCAGTGCCTGATCTATTTATAGACTGGTTGGCAATGTCATTGCAATGTTTTGATTTCTATAGGATGCGTTTTGCATTTTGTAAAGTTTAAACGGGAATGAAAGACGTTTTCAATTTTGCACATGTACAAAATGTACCTACACCAAACAAAACGTTAACAATAACGTAAAGGACTAGATGTATACGTACATTCCTTTTTATAACAGTATCGATACAGAAACCATTATTCTGTGCATTGTTATCTGAACCTCTTTATTTAATCCCAACCATCGCACGTAGCACACAATTCTTATATGGATGAGTTTGGTTTTACGGCAAAAAAAAGTCATAAAGCGCCGAAGATTAATAATGGATGATTGGACGATATGGTGATGATTTCAGGAAGATGCTTTTGGCTATTCTCATTCGTTGACCAGCAGCGCAAAGGATAACAAATACGCAGATGCATTCCTTTTAGTTCTTGGCAGAGTAGATAATCTCGGTCTAATAAACAGAGCAGAATCACTATGACAAGTATGCCCAAGGACTGCGGCAAAGTAGGAAGGCTTCTTCGGGCAATCTTTAGAAGCATAACTAGAATGGCGTGAAACAAAGCACGTTTCAATATTATATTATACATATGTATGTATATATATATATATATAAACGGAAATGCAAAGGTCCGACAAAAGTCGGTCCGGTACAAGTTAAGATATATATCGAATTAAAAAATAAGAAAGATTATGCCTTTGTTTAAAAAATATTTAATAAAAACATTACGCTCCTCTACTAAACTAGTTTCGCCTTTCGGCTCCTCAGTAGTCAGATTGACTACTGAGGAGCCGAAAGGCGAAACTAGTTTAGTAGAGGAGCGTAATGTTTTTATTAAATATTTTTTAAACAAAGGCATAATCTTTCTTATTTTTTAATTCGATATATATATATATATATATGTATTTCCATTCTGGTTCACATGCATACTCCTGCACATACAATTCTTGGACCCTTTCACTCTCAATGACGTGATGAGGCGCATTTACAAACAGCTTTGATTCTGATCAGACGTTGCTTATATTTACGTCTGATCAGGATCAAATTTGTTTGCCACTTGTTTTGAAATTACGCCAGTAATACTGCATTAAATATATCTTGGGGACGATATTGCAAACAACAATTGTGAAGTAGATGCCAAAATGGCGGTGACGGGAGAAAATCCTCACAATAAATTTGATCATGAAAGGGTTAAATCGTCATAACAGTTTGGTTTTCAATCCCAATATGTAATATTATTTAACTTCTTCCATGCCTTGTTATACCCAGACTACAATAGTCATTTGCAAACAGTTTGGGTCATGATCAGACAAAGCGTAACGACTTTTCTGACCAGGATCGAAGATAATTATGTCAGAAAACCGAGATTAGACAGTGCAGTCAGTAACTGTCGATCTAGATCTACATTGTTTTAAAAAAGCGTCAATGTACGGTATTAGCAGGTAAAGGAGTAAATCTTTCAACAGAGTTAGCCACACATGTATTGTTCATGTCGTCAAAATAACTTACAAATATATATATAGATCTATTCAGAAATGATTCTTCTTCTGGGAAGTGTTATAGATCTAGGTCATTATAATTGCAAACTAAGGTACTTTTAGAAGAAAGCATAATACCGGGTATCTGTATCCGGTTCAGTTTGAAATGGAAATAACAGTTAAAGCGTACAGTGGGTAAAGCTTTATTCTTTCCCAATAAACGCGTTTACACTAAAACTATTATTTATATTACAAACAGTTTGGAGCTAGATCAGACATCGGGTAACCCGGCGTCTGATCAGGCTCCAAACTGTTTGCCACTACGATAAACATCATTCATCAGGATTGTCCAAAAGTTGTATTTTTGTACGTTTTAGTGCTTTGCGTTTCGTTTGCGTTTAAACGGGAAAGAATATTGTCTTCTCCACGGTAGACGCGTTTATTGGGAAAGGGGGTAACCGGAGAAGGGCTAAATCTTTCAACAACGTTAGCCAAAAACATGTATCATTGTTCATGTCGTCAAAACAACTTCCAAAACAGATCAATTTAATAGAAATGGGTTCGTCTTCTTGGAAGTCTAATATATTTAAGTAAAGCCATTATAGTTGCCAACTAAGGCATCAGATTATTCTTTTCGAAGAACAGAATGCGGTCGAGCACAACATAAACTCTGTATACGCATACCCGATGTACTTACTTTGTTTGATTTGGATATACGACACTGCTATACCATTAGGGCGTTCAAGTACCGTATCAGCGAACAGTAACGTTAACCGATGCAAACAACCCATATAGTATGACATCTAACGTTCACCTATACTCTTCAATAATAACTCATTGCGCCCCAATGTTTATTAACCCTTCAAGGGTACGAACGATTTATGTGCGAATCTAAATAAAACAAGCAAAAGTACACTAATCAAGTGAAATTCATCAATTTTACCGCATATAAAAATAAGATTTAGCTGCCCAGATGTAAGCTGCTTTGTTTGATACATTAAGTATCGGAAAATGTTGGTTTATTGATGAGAAAATAAGTCAGGACTGTTCGCTGGTTTTATTAAATTCATTTGGTAGCCATTTTGTTTTCCTTGTTGGCGATGACGAACTACCTCTGAGGCCGTTCGTGTCGTTCGCAATCGGTAACAGCCTAACGGCCGTTAAAGGTAAATTGTTACCGTTTTCTGTTGCAATCGATGGAATCGATACGGTACTTGAACGTGCTACATATTGTGTCATATATCGCCAATGTATATACATTGAAACCCCTCTAAACCGGAAACCTCTAAATACCGGAATTCTCTCTAAACCGGACAAAACATCTGGTCCCGTTTCGAATCCTTCTTTATTTAAACCCATTACACCATAAATACGCCTTTTTACTTATTTGTTTTATTCTTACACTGAAGAAAATATTTTGTACATTCTAGAAGATGATAGCTTAAAGCAGGTTGAAAGTAAAGCAGAATGCGCCTTAAAGGGACTCGCAACCGGATGGTGTACTTGTCAAAATAAAATAAAATACTCAAATAAAAGCAAATTTGTGGCATTAATTGGCTTCTGACATTTAAAAAATATGATCAGTCCAAAAAAAGTCTCAAGAATCGTCACCGAATCTTAGATTTTTAGATATTTTCCATCGTTTTTCTATACCGACTAGTAGACGGTATAGTTGTTGTTGTTGCTTCTCTACACGGGCTCAGACATAAACACGAGCCGAAATACGAAGTTGTATGCACTTTCGATCGCTACACATTGAAATACGTTAAATCGATCCGAGATAAACGGATAGTTCCGTGGTCCATTGGTCTAAGCGGTTTCCCCTATTTTGCCTTCTGTCCGCCAATGCCGGGCCCCGGGATCGAATCCCACCAGAGACCAATATTTTTTTTTATTGAAATACATTTTTTTTAAACAGAATTTCTTATCCTAAACTAATTCTTTACCATTTATATAAGCGTTTGACACATATTTACAAATTACTATTTTTAATGCACCATCTGGTTGCGAGTCGCTTTAAGGCGCATTCTGCTTTACGTTCAACCTGCTTTAAGTGGTCAGCTATCTTCCATACTAGAAACAAGTCCATAGCCCTCTAAACCGGAAATCCCTCTAAACCGGACATTTTTGTTGTCCCCACACATGTTCGGTTTAGAGGGGTTTCACTGTACATGTACATGTAATTATGTACTCGTATGTTATGTTTTGTCAATGCAGGGATGTGTAGGTTATGTAGTTTTAATGGATCTCTAAACTGCTTGACTCTCATTGCTTAAATGAATAATGAATAATAAAATAATATAGTAAGATTGTTGGTTGGAAACTAATCTGGTAAACACGCCGCACTAAGCACTCTGATGGTTTAGTTTTATAATCTAAACAGCGATTACTTCCCCTGTACCACCCAGAAATCGCTCATCATTGCTGATGGCCAGAACCTGTACCTTTTATCATACTTATTAACCCTTTAAATCTCAAAGAGGTCTTAAAACGCATTTGCAAACAGTTTTGATCCTGATCAGACGCCGCGAAACGCGGAGCAGGATCAAAAACTTTTGATACTTGTTTTGAATTTACATCAGGTACACTGCCTTAAATCTAACTTTGAAACGATATTGCAGACAACAATATTGAACCAGATGACAATGTAGCGGTGAAGGGATAAAATCCTCACGATAATGTTGATCATGAAAGGATTAAAACGGGGTATGTTCGTACAGTGGAGAATCTGTTATTTTTTCCCGTTTAAACGCAAACGAAACGCAAACACATAGCAGTAAAATGAAGAAAATTACAACTTCTTGACTATTCTGAATGTTTTTTTTAACCTGGACGGCAACCAAGTTGGAGCCTGATCAGACGCCGGGTTACCCGGCGTCTGATCTGGCTCCAAACTGTTTGTAATAGAAATAATAGTTTTAGCGTAAACGCCTTAATTCCAACTATAATAACTTTCCATTTAAGTATGAGTGGCAACCAATTTTGAGGTTGATCAGACGCAGGGTTACCCGAAGTCTGATATTTCGGCTTTATCGCAAAGTTTTAATCAACACACTGAGAAGTAGTCAGTGGGTAGCACGTGACTTTGATGAGAGTGTCGTGATGCATGTTTTGCGATAAATCCGAAATATCCAAGGTTTGAATGAATTTTCTCTGAGTAAAAGATCAAGAGAACAATCTACATTGCCTCAAGTCGGACATTTGAAGTCAGGAGCTTGATGTCGGAAGTTTGAACTACAGTCAAAACTCGATACTACGAACTCGCTTAAATCGATCTTAACCAGTATTTCGTAAGTTATATTTTGATAAGTCGATCTCGTTAAAGTCACACATACCCGTATTTCAAAGTTAAAACGTGGCTAAGCCACGTTTTAACTTTGAAATATGGGTATGTTCGAACAAACGCGAATTCGTAGAATCGAGTTTTTACTGTATACATGTACATGTAATGCTATACAAGAAATTAAAAAGCAAAACGTTAGGAAGTATGAAGTGTGAAGTTTGAAGTCTGAAGTGTGTATAGAAAAATGTCACCACCGGTTTTCGTAGAAAAAAGTTAAAAATAGAAAAATAAACCAGGTACCCGTGGCATGAAAAACGGACTTCTCTAAACTGTATTCATGGAATGTTCAACTTAAAATAAGTAGGTTAATGTGTGAATGTACAGTGTTCCCTATCTACAGCGACCCTACAAACAACTATTCCCATTTTACAACGACGTTTTCCGCAGTTCCCTAAACAAGATAATTATATCTAACGCTTCCACAGCTGTAATGCCGCCTGCTCAAAATTGTCGTCTGATGTTTTTCTCAGAGGTACATAATGGACATTTTGATAGAAGAAAAACTGAATTACGAGTGACAAACAGTTTAAATCAAGATCAGACGCCGCATTACGTGGCGTCTCATCAGGATTCAAACTGTTTGCAAATGTTGTCAATTTCCCTCCCTATAAAGATTCCCTCCGATCAACGCACATAAGTTGTGTCTCCCTTTGAGTGTCATTGTAGATAGGTAACGCTGTAGTTGTGGTGACAAATTTAGCTTTGATCTCTACGGGTGAAAAGATTTGCAATTTGAAAATAGCACAAGGCAGTGATTAATACAACATTAATCTTTACTCTGCTATACTGTTATCTACCTCAAACCTTTTCGTCTGTCGTTTTGTTTTATTTTAATAATATTACGTTTTTACTATATTGTAATTTTGACACTTTTATTTTAAAAACGAAAACTTACGCACACCGGTTGTCAAACAGTTTGGATTCTGATCAGTTATCGTGGTAATTAAAGGGCTCCCGATAAGGTTTTTTTTTCAAAAGCTATAATCTTCATTTCTGCATTAACCCCTATGGTGTTACTACTCATAAGAATCGTCTCTTCGAGACGATTCTAATGAATAGTAACACCATAGGATTTGGTGCTGAAAAAATGAGAAATGTTGGATTTGTTCAGTTCACTAACTCTTATCTTGATCCCTGCTGAACGTGAACTCTGTACTCAAACTCTTCGTTAAATCACCGTCGAACAGCGCTGTCAATAGTAAACATTTAAAATATCGTGTTTCGTTTTAACTGCCTGGTGTGTTATTAGTATCTCTTTGTCATTAATCTGATATGAGCCGTGTCATGTTTTATTGCATTGCAACATTGTATTAGTTTTTCTTCTGACTTGGCCGAGTTAATTTTAGATTGTAACATTCGAAAAATGTTAATGGGATGATTATCGTACTCAATGATTTCCGCCCAGACAGCTAGGGATACGAATAACTGTAATTATTGTGCGTAATGTGCAGTAGAGAAGTAATTATTATTTCCTGTTCAAACGCAAACGCAATGCACTAAACTGTGAAATAACGTTTTAAGTTTCTATCTTTTGATCTCAGTGGCAAACAGGTCTGATCTGGCGCCAACCTGTTTGCAATGGAAATAATAGTTTTAACATAATTATTTGTACAAGTAGCGCAGCGGTCTCGTACTGCACGTATTTACCATTCTAAAATATTCTATTCTTAAAATAACTCGGCCATGTCAAGAAATTCGGATAATACAGACCAAGCTCTTTATCTGAATTTGGTCTACACTTCATTGTGTACCAGCAACCGTATACAATGTATATTCATTCTTAATTCAAAACTTTAGGTGTAAGAGGGTGTTAAACAGTGTGTGGTTGGCCTTGATCTACACTGTTTAAAATGCAATAAGGCAGGTTTTGTCATTGCAAGGCTCATACACAGGGACCCGACACGATTGATTGTTGAGAGAGAAAAAATTGTCAGAAGGTATATATAGAGACAAGGGGTACAACTGATCATCAGTTTATTCTCACCCTATCTCGACAAAACCGGGCATTTCATGAATATTAATTGATGAAACGACACCCTTTTTGCATTTCTGTCTAGCTAATATAATACCCTTCCATAAAAACAAAACATAAAGTCATCTGTAAACATGCATTTTCAACAGTAACTGCGTTTAGTCACTAAAATCACCGATTCTCGGTAAACGGGACAGGTGTTCGTTCACAGCCGACATAGCATTGACCACTTCTGTACGCTTGTTTAGGCGGTAATATCGAACATGACAGTCTTACAGTTCCATATATACGTCTTTGTCACCGATCAAAGCTGATTTCATCTCAAGTCAGTGCCGTACCAACAATAAATTCGCATGTTTACATTACAGGGACCCGACACGATTGACTTTTGAGGAAAATATTGTCATTAAGTATATATAGTCTTTAGAGTCTCTATATATACCTTCTGAATTTTTTTTCTCTCAACAATCAATCATGTTGGATCCCTGTGGTCTAAAACGTATATATATGGAACTTGATGACTTTCATGCTCGATATTACCACCTAAACAAGCGTATAGTAGTGGTCAATGCTGTGTCGGCTGTGAACGAACACCTGTCCCGTTTTCCGAAAATCGGTGATTTCATTGAGTAGACACAGTTACAGCTCAAGTTACATGCTTACATTTGATTTTATGTTATGTTTTTATGGAAGGGCATTATATTAGCTAGACAGAAATGCAAAAAGGGTGTCGTTTCATCAATTATTATTCACGATATGCCTGGTTTTGTAGAGGTAGGGTGAGAATATACTGACGATCAGTTGTATCCCTTGTCTCTATATACATGTATACCTTCTGACATTTTTTCTCTCAAAACTCAATCGTGTCGGGTCCCTGTGGGCTCATATGCTGGATGAGAACAAGAACTTAATATCTGGTATTCAAATAGAGCAAGATATCGCACCATTACAGTACAGTGGAGAAAACATTTTTCTTTCCCTATAAACGCGTTTACGCTAAATCTAGTATTACCCTTGCAAACAGTTTGGATCCTGATCAGACGCCGGATAATCCGGCGTCTGATCAGGATCCAAACTGTTTGCCGCTAATATTAAAATGAATAATCAGAATAAAATTATTATAAAAAAAGTCATTGTCTTCATTTTAGTTTGTAGCGTTTGTTTTTCGTTTGCGTTTAAACGGGAAAGAATATCATCTTCTCCACTGTATCTCTATCAAGACACATTAGGGCTAAATGCCTACAGTGGAGAATCTGTTATTCTTTCCCAATAAACGCGTTTACGCTACAACTATTATCTGCAGTGCAAACAGTTTGGAGCCAGATCAGACGCCGGGTAACCCGGCGTCTGATCAGGCTCCAAACTGTTTGCCACCAAGATAAACAAGAATTATCAGAATTGTCCAAAAGTTGTTCTTTTCTACGTTTTAGTGCTTTGCGTTTGCGTACGTTTGCGTTTAAACGGGAAAGAATAACAGATTCTCCACTGTACAGTACTGAATCTTATTAAATTAACAATTTTTGCGATTCGCTTGCAATTCGATGGCAATTCGCTTGCAATTCGATGGCAATTCGCTTGCGATTCAAAGTATTAACTTTACCCTCGGGTAAGTTTTCTTGAATGGTGTATCTCACAAATGTTCGCAAATTTGCCTCCGTTATTGTTTTCGATTCCATTTTTGTCACAAATTTTTGTCACAACCGCTTCGGAAAATTCGCGTTAAAATGTTCAAACGTAGGATTTGTTATTTGAAGAGCGCGATTCGATTGCAATTCGATGGCAATTCGATGGCAATTCGCTTGCGATTATCAAATTAATTTAATAAGGTTCAGTACTGTAGTTAAGTTTCACACTGTTTAACACTCGTTTCGAAAGTTCGTCAGTCATACTGTAATTTAGCGCATTTGATCTCGATCAGACGCCGCATAACCCGGCGTCTGATCAGGATAAACACTGTTTGCCACTTGTTTTAAAATTACGTCAGTTATACTGAATATAACTTTATAACGATATTGCAGACAATAATATTGAAGCAGACGACAATATGGCGGCGAAGGGGTTAAAACCTCACGGTGAAAGGGATAAATGGCCATCCATCATTAACCAAGTTTGTATTTTAAGACATAGTGAAATATGAAAAGTCATTTCTAAGAGGTTTTGATTGATTGATTGAGTTAGGTTTTACGGCACCGCGACACATGAAATGGTCAAATGGCACCGACTTTCTATGAGGTAAGTTAGAATTCCTAACGTGTGCTTCTATGTACATGTAGGATAAGTTAATACTCTCCCTTATCCCATTGTCCGGCAAATACAGCCTTTTTTACACATTTACTTCATATCTTCAATTAAGCAAACAGTTCAACTTTAAACAACCATGATAATGGGCCATTGAAAAATACAGACTGTTTCAGAACCATACACATACAACGACAGTACCTAGCCTTCCATGCAAGACACAAACACAAAGCATTACATTCATACCCGCAAAAACGAGCATTTCAAATAAGCTTAAAGACAGTAAATAAGATGCAATTATTTCTTGTTTAAACACAAACGAAACGCAAACGCATTGCAATGAAATATAGAAAAAGACAACTTGCAGAAAAGTCTGACTACATTGTACTAATTTGATTTTGAGTGGCAAACAGTTTAGAGCCTTATTAAACTCCGGGTAACCCGACGTCTGATCTGGCTCTAAACTGTTTGCTATTGCATAAAATAGTTTTTAGCGTGAGCGCGTTTATTGGGGAAAAAATAACGTCTGCTCCATATGTGTATTTTTTAATTACATTTTGAGACCAAAGGGAGGTCATTCATATGATAACAACACTGAAGTGACTCATTATAAGAAATATTTCCTTATCCTAGCAGATGGTAGCTTAAACTTGTTAATACTTCAGCAGAGTGCTCCTAAATGCACATTCTTCGGTAGCTTTAACTTGCTTTGAGTCATCACTTGCCTTCAAACTTTAAACAGGGTAATAATATGTGTATACATAACATCTTCTTTAACTAACTTTGAAACATTCTAAAAAAAAAGTAATATTTTATTAACATTCTGCATTAAATGCGCTAATGTTCTATTCATGATTGTATTAATAGTATAAAAAACCAACGATTCATTCAAAGCATTTTTATTTATATAACAGATGAATGTACATGTATATAAATCAAACAAAATATTCAACAAAAGTATAACACACGTTTCTTATTCAATCAACCGCTACCTCAACCTATTTGTGCCAAATAGATTTTTAAAGCTTATATATTGGATTAGTCTATTTTTCTGTAAGGGTGGAGGAGCTGGTCTAAAATTTCCTTTTCCTTTTTGATATTGAAATTTCTGTGAGCAGCAATGTTGACTCTAATCTGATGTTGAAGAAATTTCAATACAGGTCAAAAAATTATATTTACATGAGACGTGTGTCTACTCCTTATTGCATTAAATTTCGATTACACATAAAACAATAACATATTCTTCTCTTTATATGGTACATTGTGTAAATAATGTTTGCCATGTATAATTAAAGCTATAAATCATTGGCTGTTGTAATGGACGGAATACAAATGTACTTTTATCACACAAAATAAAATATAACATTATAATTCTGTTTCAATATACAATGTACAGTGGAGCAGACGTTGTCCTTTCCCGGTTAACGCAATAACGCATAAACCTATACATTATTTCTAATGCAAACAGCTTGGAGCCAAATCAGACGCCGGGTAACCCGGCGTCTGATTAGGCTCCAAACTGTTTGCTACTCAGATTAGAATGAAAAGTCCAAAACGTCAACAAGTTGTCAGTGTCAACATTTTACAGCAATCCGTGTCTGTTTCGTTTAAAAGGGAAAGAATAACGTATTCTGTATATATGCTGGTAGATACATGTAAACCCAGTCTTGCATTGAACGACTCTTCAACAGATACTATAAGCCGCAAACAGTTGCAACTGAACACATAGTTTGGTAGTGCACTATAAAGATAATACAATAACCTCCTATTGGAGTGTTCTGCATTTCTTATACCACCAACACTACTTCGCTGCTTAATACACAATTGAATAAAAGTAAATTAATATTAAATACCTTATATATCACAGTTGGTACATTTTACACACTCAAGTAGGCATTATGCGTCTATTTTTAAAAAACGCATGAGTCATTTTAATTATTTGCATGGCTTTAGTACAGTGGAGAATCTGTTATTCTTTCCCGTTTAAACGCAAACGTACGCAAACGCAAAGCACTAAAACGTAGAAAAGAACAACTTTTGGACAATTCTGATAATTCTTGATTATCTTGGTGGCAAACAGTTTGGAGCCTGATCAGACGCCGGGTTACACGGCGTCTGATCTGGCTCCAAACTGTTTGCAGTGAAAATAATAGTTGTAGCGTAAACGCGTTTATTGGGAAAGAATAACGTTTTCTCCACTGTACAGGCTGAAACAAATTGAGATGCTATATGTACAATGTGTCTGTGTTATTTTCGCCTGAGTAATCAAGCATATACATTAATTGGCCTCTGTTGAATGGGGTACTCAATACAGTGTTGACACTCAAGAACATAAGACTAGTCGCGAGACAAAGCATATTCTGATATGACAAACTATGCAGAACCCGATAAACCTTTGTCTTGTAATAAAGTCGTATGTACAAAGAACAACTTTGTCGTTATCAGATTTAAATTTGTTGTCTGACGGCCAATATAAACAGTACAGTAGAGAAAACGTTATTCTTTCCCAATAAACGCGTTTACTCTAAAACTGTAATTTCCATTGCAAACAGTTTGGAGAGTGATCAGACGCCGGGTAACCCGGCGTCTGATCAGGCTCTAAACTGTTTGCCACCAAGATTAACAAGAATTATCAGAATTGTCCAAAAGTTGTTCTTTTCTACGTTTTAGTGTTTTGCGTTTGCGTGCGTTTGCGTACGTTTGCGTTTAAACGGGAAGGAATAACAGATTCTCCACTGTAGCATGTCTGATCAGATGCAGTCGAGAATTTGTTATTCTTTCAAAATTAACGCATTTACGCTAAAACTATTATTTCCTGTGCAAACAGTTTGGAGCCAGATCAGCCGCCGGGTACCACGATGTCTGACCAGGCTCCAAACTGTTTGTCAAACAGATTAGAATATAGATAGTAAGGATTGTAAGCAAGTTTTCATTTTCTGCGTTTTATGACAATCCGTTTGCGGGGTATACCGTCTTCTCCACTTAATATTTTGCAGGGCTGCCATAAGTTGACATAAAAAATCCTAAGATTTCCAAATTAACATTTTTTAAGTGCGATTTTACGAATCGTACCTTTTCCCCATCGCCTGTTTCTAGTTTTGTTGACACGTGGCTGCTTAAAGCAGGCTAAAGGTAAAGCAGAATGCGCCTTAAGGCGCATTCTGCTTTACTTTCAACCTGCTTTAAGCTACATGTACATGTACCATGTACTAGAAAAAAATCCGAAGATTTAGGAAAAATCGGAGAAATGGAAGCCCTGATTTTGTAAGACCTTTGTATGCCCGAGAACGGTCTGTTTACCGTTTCTTGCATAACTAATATACGTGTACCCTACTCGACTAAAGCGACTTCGAGAGAATGAAAATTATACCTATACAAAATACACAATCTATGCTTTTTAGACCTACATGTAAGTGAGGCCAAGATACCGCGGTTCGATTGTGCAAAAATAATGAAATTTTAATGCATGTTACATGTAAGTAAATGTGCATTCCGCAAACTAAAAATGAAGAGACTTTGAGCGACTAGGAATTACATATGTAACAGTCATTTCAAAACAAAAAACATTCAAACTCTGATTTACTGCAAAACTATGAAATCAAGAGATCTTATAGATTCTAGAAAGTGAAATATAAAAGTGATTTATATTTGACTTGTTCACAACTACAATGGTCAAGATATTATTCCAATTTCTATTTTTGTCTAGTCCAATTCTGACTTTTAAGGGTTGTTTTTGTCCATTTTTGGCCTTATGACAAACAGTGAAGACCCTGATCAGAGGGCTCCTTTCGGAGCCCTCTGATCTGGGTCTTCACTGTTTGCACAGGACAAGTGTACTATTCACATGTACACTGTTTAAAAAGGAAGCCTATATGCGGGACTAGGGTTCAAAGGGTTAAAGCAAATCGAAACGCAAATGGAATACCAAACAATGAAGAAAATGAAATCACAATGCTAATATTGACGAGTTATCTAAGTCTAAGAGGCAAACACTTTTTAGCCTGATCAGACACTGGGCTTATCAAGTTGTCCGGCGTTTGATCTAGCTCAAACCTGTTTGCAATGGACTATAGTGTTTGGAGTGCAAATTCCTTACTTGGAAGACATCGGTTATTTCCTCTATCTGTATATGTTACAGTCAATCTGTATTTCATAAGGTAACTAATCAATCTGTGAAATGACTTTTTCACATAGACCAATGACCCAGCATCTGATCAGGATCCAAACTGTTTGCCTCTTAGAGTATAGTTTATTGTTATAATTTTTCAAACCTGATAATTATTGACATTTTATTGAATTGTGTATGCGTTTCATTTGCGTTTACGTTTAAACGGGAAAGCGTAAACCTTTCTCCACTGTAGGTAACCATTGGAAAGACGAGTAGTTTCAAAACTAGCAAAGCATTATTGTCAAGGTCTGTATATCGGAGGCTGTTCATTATGCGTTGTATAAATCTGAGAATAAGGCGGTGGTGGCGGGGCGTCTTTTGGTGTGGCAGGTCCGTGCGCCCCGCTTGGCTGATAGGGAGGGGCGTATCCGTGCTGGTCAGTTTGGCTGTATGCTGGGGGCTGAGGCGGCCCGTTATAAAACTGGTAAGAATTGGACTGTCGTATTGTTCCGACTGAAACGAAAAAATGAGTTACAATGTAATATACTGATCAAGGTTCAATTTAAAAACCTTATTCAAAGTACACTTAAATCGCTCTTTTACGACCACTAAATTGCGTAATTTAGATGTTTCAGGCAAGTGACTGCTTGTATGTGACAGATTGATTGATTTTTTATTTATTCAATTCATTTTTAAATCAGGGTAATGTTCTTTTTCTTGTACATGTAGGAAGGACCTTTTAAATGATCTCAACACGGCATATATGTACAATAGCATCTGTTTATGGTCATTTAATTTATTGAGTGAAATGCATATAATTATTCTTATGTCAGTAACATCATAACTAGTTTGTGATAAGAAGTCGTACATATGTCTTTCAAGTATAATTCATAACTAATGCAATATGTGAATATTTTCATAAACTATGTGATATTGAAAACTTGCTAAACATTTTCATATCATTAAATTATTATTTTGTTTATGTAATCAATGCATGACTTTCATGGATCTGCGACTAGTATCGGGGGCCACAACGGAAATAAGGAAAAATAATTTTTTCCTTTTTTGTGTAATCCTTGGTATTGGTGAGCATATCATGTGTATGTTCATGTATATGCATTATTTGTGATAGTTTTCATTTTTTTTGTGAATGCATTTGTATTGCCATGTGTTATGCCACTATTGCCAAAATAAAATCAATCAATCAATGAATGTGCCAGTTAAACAGAAAGCATATGTTATTTTGAGAGGTAGACATGAGTTGGTTCTTTCAAAACCAAACCATTTATGTTAAATTAACTATTTACATTGCAAACAATGTGTGTACTATAGGGGGGAAGAATATCGCTAATGTTCTCTACTGTTCCTTATTGTTTTTACATCTTCCTGTGTTAACATCAAACAGAATCAGGGCTGCCATAAGATGATCATAAAAATCCTAAGATTTCAAATTTTCATTTTTTCAGACGCAATTTTACTAATCCTACCTTTACCCCATAGTCTGTTTCTTGTTTTGAAGACACGTGACTGCTTAAAACAGGTTGAAAGTAAAGCAGAATGCGCCTTCAGACGCATTCTTCTTTATTTTCAGTTTGTTTTAAGCTACGATTCGCTAGGATCAAACTCCGAATACTTAGGAAATATCCGGAGAAAATGGCAGCCCTGCAGACTCTTACCTGTGACATTTTGTACCGGTTGAACTAGACGATTTGGCCTGGATTTCTTTTTTCTAATTACCAGGTAAACAACAACGGCAATAATTGCGCACAAAAATACTGCTCCCAGAAGAAGGCCCACCACTAGTCCGGGGGACACTCGATTGTAACTGAAATTAGACACACCAACAGTATTAACTAAATTTCTCTTGTGGGTATTTATAGTCCTTTTGGACTCTTATAGTATAGGTAATATGAACCAGTCTACTGTTGTAATTTTGGTATGACAACAAAAACCAATGAAAATATCAAACAGTGAAGACCCTGACCAGAGGGCTCCCATAGGAGCCATCTGATCTGGGTCTACACTGTTTGCATATGTAATCAGTAATCTGTACAGAGGGCTGTAGGGTTGAAAGGGCTAAACTTCACTCGTTACTATATCAAGAAGTGGAAATGTGGCTGGCTCTAAAGTTACAGCACCTTCTCTACAACAACACCCAACGGGCGTTGTTTGGAAGGAGTCGACAAGGGTCATTATAAGGAGGGAGTCGCTGTTGTTAGAGCCGGTGTAGGGAGTGACCACTGTATGTAAAAGTCGATATGTCACAATATTAACGTTAATGACCCCTACTTTAGGTCTGCGGGGACAGATACATGTAAGCAAAAGGCACAACCCCTTTGACCACTCGACCAATCGGGCTATTCATATTACTCGGATCGATTTAACGTATCTCAGTGTGTAGCGGTGGATAGTACCTAATTCGGCCCGGGTTTACCTCCGAGCCCGTGATCAAATTTTGTTGCGTCTTTCGATACAATGGATAAAGTGATGGAAAATATCTAAAAAAATTAAGATTTGAAGACTTTTCTTGAGGGTGTTTTCAGACTGATCATATTTTTCCAATGCCAGACGCACGATAATGCTACACATTTGTCTTTATTTAAATATTTTCTTTTATTTTTGCAAATACACCATCTGGTTGCAAGTCGCTTTAAAGTTTATGTTATATTATATAATGTAAAAGACTTACCAACACCGGGTGTCATTATCACAGCAGTGGTAACCATCATCACAATACGTGTATGTCCCACTGCCATGGATCTCACAAACTTCCTTGCCGAGAACACATGTTACTGAAATAGAAATAAACAATAGCATGGGGAACACGTACTATGCGATACTTTATATCTATATATTAAACCAGACGTCTATGTGTCTCTGTCTCTCTTTCTCTCGTTGTCTCTCTATATCTCTTTCTCTCTATGACTCTCTATCTCTGTCTCTCTGTGACTGTCTCTGTCTCTATCTCTCTGACATTCCGTATATCTCTATCTCTGTATCCATGTCCTTCTTTATTTCTCTCTCTCTCTCTCTCTCTCTCTTACCCATTGTCTATCCGTGGATCTGTCTCTGTCTCTGTCTCTATCTCTCTATCTCTATCTCTCTCTGTCTCTCTGTCTCTCTGTCTCTGTCTCTCTGTCTCTTTCTCCCTCTCACACATTCTCTTCCTCTCCCCACACCTCTCTCTCGCTCTCTCTCTTTCTCTCTGTCTCTCTCTCTGTCTGTCTCCGTCTCTGTCTCTCTTTCTCTGTCTCTGTCTCTGACTCTGACTCTGTCCCTGTCCCTGTCTCTCTCACTCTCTCTCTCTCTCACTCTCTCTCTATCCCTAGCTCTGTCTCTCTGTCTCTGTCTTTGTCTCTCTCTGTCTCTCTCTGTCTCTCTCTATGTCTTTCTCTTTGTCCTTGTCCCCCTCTCTCTCTGTCCCTCTCCCTCTATCTCTCTTTGTCTCTGTCTCTGTCCCTGTCTCTCTCTCTTCCTCTCTCTCTCTCTCTCAATCTCTCTCTCTTTGTCCCTGTCACTGTCTCTTTCCGTCCCTCTCCCTCTCTTTCTTTGTCTCTGTCTCTCTCTCTGTCTCCCTCTCTGTCTCTCTACCTTTCTCTCTCTCTCTCTGCCTCTCTCTCTCTCTCTCTTTGTCACTGTCTCTGACCATGTCCCTGTCTCTCTCCCTCTGTTTCTGTCTCTGTCTCTATCTATGTCCCTGTCCCTGTCCCTGTCCCTCTGTGTGCCTGTATGTCTGTTTGTCTGTCTATGTCTCTGTCTCTGTCTCTGTTTCTCTCTTTGTCTCGCTCTGTCTCTCTTTGCCTCTCTCTGTCTCTCTCTCTCTCTCTCTGACTCTCTCTCTCTCTATTTTTCTATCTCTCTGTATCTCTCTCTGTCTCTCTCTCTCTCTCTCTCTCTGTTTCTCTCTCTCGTTTTCGCTGTATGTGTCGCTCTCTCTTTGAGTCAGTGTCTCTTAACATGTAAATGTCTTCATATGTCTGTTTCTCATTCTCAATCTCTCTATCTAACTATCTCCCCCCTCTCTCTCTCTCTCCATCTCTCTCTCTCTCTCTGTCTCTCTCTGCAGCTCTCTCTCTATTCTCTCTCTCTTTGTGTTTCGTATGTATGTCTCTGTTTTGTCTATGTCTCTTTCTCGCTATTCCTCGCTTGGCACAGAATCGTTTATTAGAAAGAATTACGTTTTCCCCACTGTAAGGCATAGCAACTTTGATACTAATATAACCACCATAAAACCGTACCTGAGTGAAACAGTATCCCCTGAAAAGCTAAAATAACACCTTTAGGTATTTCCATGGATAAAAATACCAGTCTACACTTGTCCAAAATATTACAACCTCTGGTACCCACTTCTAGCTGTTGTCTTGTCTATACACATGTAATTCTCAAAACAGTTTACATAAAACACTCCTTCCACGGTTTAAGTCACCTTTTTTACACGTTCTATTTTCTAACCTAAAGCATAACAGTTCCAATTGTATAATACTTTTATGTGTTTTCATAATCCATTTATCCTCCAATTTCACCTTTATAATTAAGAAACTTAAATAGACACTCTATATCTTCAGGTATTTGCACATAGCCTACTGTCAAACTCGTGTTTGTCGACCCTTTTCTAACACAACTCTGTTATATCTAAAGACATTTGATAGCGTACTTTATTGCAAAAGTATAGAAGAAGAGGCTCCTTTAGGATATTGTTATTAATTTGTGACATGCATTAACAATTCGCCATTTTAAACAGTGTTAACTACTAATAGAGTAGTGGCCGCTCAAAACGAGTTGTATAATAAATCGAAGCGATTAAAATAAATGCGACGTAATCCGACCAATGCGCTTTACACAGTTTTTGTACACGGCCATTTTGAAATTTGAACAATACACGATTGTTTGTTGTTATATGCTCGGCTAACAACAAGATCAAACAAGACCTAGACATAGGTTTATAAACATTTTCAGAACGTTTGGATAAACGAAACGGAAACTAGAGGCTCTTCAGTTTATTAGGCAAGCTGGAAACAAAATGAATTATTAATGTTTTGATTAATCAATTAATTTAATGTATTTCATGTACGGTGAACTTTATTTTATAAAGCTTTACATAATTAAGCTATACGATCATCCAGCAATTCAAAGATAAATATTAAGCTTTAAATCTTTATATAGCTACACTTTAAACCCCATAATGATTTAACGACGTTTGCTTCAAATAGTATAGTCTGCATTGTTTAAATTTGTTTGATATTTTAACTGAATATATAAGTCCCTCCAAAATAGTTTACAAATCAAAGTATAAATTCAGGAGTCAAAAACCGCATTGCTTAATACAGACAGATGTAACTCGATTATGATGTGGATCTACTTAAATTGTGAAAATGATACATGTAGATCTACACAATAACGCAATATCTACCTTACTCCGACTAAACTGTAATTTATAAATGGATTTGATTATGATTAGACACATTGTATTCGAAGTCTGATCAGGATCAAAACTATTTTAAAATCATATTGATTTTTTTTATTCAATTAAGTAAAATATAAATATAAAAAATAAGAGCAAACAACAATGCTTAAGCAGACTGCACTCCTGGCAATACTTAGGTGCACAGCGGAGATGTTATAACTTCCTTTTTAAGCACAAACGAAACGTAAACGCATAGCAATAAATTGTAGAAAATTTCAACTTTTTTTAAAACATTCCTAGCGATTTATTTTGATCTGAGTGGCAAACAGCTTGGAGCCTGATCAGACGCCGGGTTACCCGGCGTCTGATCTGGCTCCAAACTGTTTGTAGTGGAAACAAGAAATATCTTTAAAAAAGATATTCGGCGGAATGGTTGGTGGAATTCATGCTGTTGATGGGTGTGCAAAATTGTACGAAATTGGAGGTTTTCAAAGAATTGTAATATCTTGGATTGAAAAGCAAAAAATACACATTCAACGATATAGCATAACTCTGACTAAAAAACTATAAATGTACAGAAATGCAAAACATATCCTAGCTACTGGTAGGAGATCCTCAGATTAAATTATATTGTTCTGTATATCAAACTTCATTCATGGGGAGTTTCTTGAAACAAACTATAACTAGATAAACTGTGCAGGCCCATACAGAACAGTCTGCCCTGCTTTACAAGGTCCATAACACCTCACTCTTGTAAATAAATGATGAAACAACACAATTGTGTTTAACTCACTTGAGGCCATTTATTATATTGCTATCAATGTATGGTAAATTTGTACAAAATTAATAGTTAACAATTAAAATAAATTGGAAGTAAACCATTATTAAACAAAATACCTAGCTGCCACTGTCTATCTATGAATACACATCAGATTCTGCTAGCATATCTTAAAATAGAAGCTCAGTATTACACACTGGCTGTGTCTAATTTTACACTCACATCAGTGCATAAACTGAGCTAGGCTACTGTTTCAGGGCTCCAGATAAGAGGGGAGTAAATTGAACAAATCTAACATTTTCTCACTAATTTCAGCACCAAACCCTATGGTGTTACCACTCATTTTTATCGTCTCGAAGAGACAATTCATATGAGTTGGACACCATAGGGTTTAATGCACAAATAAAGTTTTTAAGTTTTGAAATAATTCTATTATCTGGAGCCCTGGCTACTATCCAATCAGACAATTCAGTTTCAACAGGTGCTCTTAATTCTAAATTTCTGGTCAAATATGATTGGTTCAAAATGTTTGTCTAAATAGAAATGTGTGACTAAATAGATAACAGACAGCTCCGCCGAAAAATTGCTTTAGCTTAAATGCGTTTATTGGGAAAGAAAAACGTTGTCTCCACTGTACCTTGTCGTCTTGCAGTTTAATGGTTTGGTTTTGAAGTGTTTGAATAGCAAACACTTCACTATCATGACGTCATCAGTAGTAAACGGTCGTCGTCTGCATTGATTATACATGTTTGAATTTTAGGTTAATGTACCAAAGGTATTTTGTAATGAGTATCAATCAGTTTGGACTCAGATCAGACATCGCGTTACGCGGTTCCGATCAGGATCCAAATTGAAAGATAAATATCAATTTTACTCGGGGTAGGGTTGTCAGGGGGTCAACGTTGTATCCGCTTTACTTGTCTACTTATCCTTTTCAGTCCTACACCTCTCTGCAGAGATCAACTTTTTTTAAAACATTCCTAGCGATTTATTTTGATCTGAGTGGCAAACAGCTTGGAGCCTGATCAGACGCCGGGTTACCCGGCGTCTGATCTGGCTCCAAACTGTTTGCAGTGGAAATAATTGTTTTAGCTTAAATGCGTTTATTGGGAAAGAAAAACGTTGTCTCCACTGTACCTTGTCGTCTTGCAGTTTAATGGTTTGGTTTTGAAGTGTTTGAATAGCAAACACTTCACTATCATGACGTCATCAGTAGTAAACGGTCGTCGTCTGCATTGATTATACATGTTTGAATTTTAGGTTAATGTACCAAAGGTATTTTGTAATGAGTATCAATCAGTTTGGACCCAGATCAGACATCGCGTTACGCGGTTCCGATCAGGATCCAAATTGAAAGATAAATATCAATTTTACTCGGGGTAGGGTTGTCAGGGGGTCAACGTTGTATCCGCTTTACTTGTCTACTTATCCTTTTCAGTCCTACACCTCTCTGCAGAGATCACTGATTACATATCGAAACAGTATAGACCATGTCTGCACTGTTTAATACTTTCATTGTTTTCGTTGTCATATCAAAAATGCAACAGTAGCCTGATTCAAAATACTGATTTTTGTTTTCATTTCAAGTAAATTGACTCAACTAATATCGTTATTAGTGTAACAGTTATTCTCATAATTAGACACCGAGGTACTCGGCGTCTGATCAGAATTTATTTTGTTTACAAATATCACATTATTTTCGAGTAAATGATTCTCTGATACGACGCTCGGATACAGCGGAGAAGACGTTATTCGTTCACAATATACATGTATGCGTTTACGCTAAACCAATTACTTCCAGTGCAAACAATTCGGAGCAAGATCAGACGCCGGTCAACCCGGGGTCTGATCAGGCTCCAAATTGTTTGCCACTCAGATTCAAATAAATACAAATGTAGTCTGAATTGCCAACAACTTGTCATTGGCTATAACTAAAATGCGTTTGCTTTTATTTGCGTTTAAAGAGGCTCGCAACCGGATTTAGCATTAAAAATGGTAATTTGTAAATATATGTCAAATAATTATATAAATAGGTAAGATTTAGTTAAGGATAATAAATTCTGTTAAAAAATGCATTTCCAAAAAAAAAAAAGAAGACGCTCTGGTGGGATTCGAACCCGTGACCCTCCATTGCGGAGACAAACAAGAAAATTGAGGATACGCCTTTACCGCCTCGACCACGGACGCTCTCTATATAATATATATTATATGCCAGCGAATTAACGTACTTAGATTTTCAGATCTAATTGTAGTTATTTTGTATTTTCTCGATTTATAGGTACATATGTGTTATTTCATGTAAAGCGCTTTTGAACGCACAATCCCTGTGTGAAAAGAGCGCTATATATATCTGGTATAATAATAATAATAATACTTCACTGGTAGCGCTTAATACTACATTATTCGGCTCCGGTTTATGTCAGAGCCCGAGTAGAGAAGCAACAACAACAGCAAAACCGTCAGCTGACGCTATTGAAAAACGATGGAATATATCTAAAAAAACTAATATTCGGTGACGATTCTTGAGACTTTTTTTGAACTGATCATATTTTTTCAATGTCAGAAGCCAAATAATGCCACAAATTTGCTTTTATTTGAGTATTGTATTTTATTTTGACAAGTACACCATCCGGTTGCGAGTCGCTTTAAATAAGCAGACCTTCAAACCACCATAAATATGAGAATTAAAGACATTTTAAGACCGAGGACTCGTGTCCATGAAGAGATTACAGAAATCGAATCTTCAATTCGTGTTTTGTGTCTTAGATTGGTTTTTAATAGTATGCTCGCTAAACAACGGGTTATTTGAAAGTTTAATTACACATTTCAGTTCTTTTTATTCATCCTACACATCAAAGAAGAGTCACTTGATGCTCTGTACACAAGAACGCCTTGAACAAATACATTGTCAAGTTTAATTGTAAAACGTATTCTTTATTTGCTTTTAAACCAACCTACAGTGGAGAATGTGTTATTCTTTCCCAATAAACGCGTTTACGCTAAATCTATTATTTGCAGTGCAAACAGTTTGGAGCCAGATCAGACGCCGGGTAACCCGGCGTCTGATCAGGCTCCAAACTGTTTGCCACCAAGATAAACATGAATTATCAGAATTGTCCAAAAGTTGTTCTTTTCTGCGTTTTAGTGTTTTGCGTTTGCGTACGTTTGCGTTTAAACGGGAAAGAATAACAGATTATCCACTGTATTTGTGCCTACGTGCTCAGGATGGGACATAGGCAACCAGCGTAGATTCTGATCAGACGCCGCATAATGCGGCGTCTGATCAGAGTCTACACTGTTTGCTGATAGGAATTTCAATATAAAACAAAACGAAAATGAAAATTTAGACCTATAGACCCCTTTTAGATAAAAAAAAAGAATGAACTACATGTACTCTAATACGTAAGCATGGAATACTCCATGCACTTGACGCATATGGATTAACCTTTCGTTTGCAAGCACATTCGACTACTGCCTCACATTACATATTTTCTTTAACCCTTTCCTCGTCATTATGACGTCATAACCCGTAAAGAAGAGTGATATATTATCGTCTGCTTATGTTTGTTGTTTTTACTACAATAAATAAAACCGATATGAGTGTCAAACAAATTAGACCCTGAGCAGACGTCGTTTTACGCGTCTACATGTAAACCTCCTAAACTACATGAATAGTTATACAGTGTCGTATTGTTTTGCAAGCTATAAAAGATGAAAGAAAAAGACGAAAAACGCGATATTAAAATCAAGGGTTTAATAAGCTAATTTGCTTATGCAAATAATGTATGATTGCGGAAATGAGTACTATGGACGCTAAAATGCTTTGAGATTTAACCATTTCATGATCAAATTTATCGTGATATATTTACCCCTTCACCGCCATACTGTCGTCTGCTTCAATATTGTTGACTGCAATATCGTAGAAATTTTTAAGCGAGTGTCAAAAAGTTGGATCCTGATCAGATGCCGCGTTACGCGGCGTCTGATCAAGATCCAAACTGGTTGTTAACACGCCTTTTGGTGGCATTGAGAGTTAAAGGGTAAATGTCGGACAACAGGAGAACGTATAGGACCAATGCGTATAACGTTTGTCCTATACTAACTCGTTCAACCCTGAAAATGAAAATCAACCATTTTCGTACTCAATTGATTCTATTTTAGGATCTACGTTTTAGAGTTAAATCTAACACTATATTGTTCATTGACAAACAGTGTTGATCCTGATCAGAGTGTTCCATTATGATCCTTATATGATCTGTGTCTACACTGTATGTATATGACACGTGTACTCTTCATTGGTACACTTTATGTAAATGACGAGCATACATGTACACAAGGAATCAGTTGGTTAAGATATTTTATTTGGTCATTATGAAATGCATCATCATTTTCCTTTTTCTGGTTTTGAGGACACGCGGCCGCTTGAAGGAGATTGAAAGTAAATCCATTTAGTAGGTCAATGTAGGATTGACAGAATAGATGATTGTTACCTCTAGACTGTGTTCTTTCTGTAGATGATGTCGGTCTAAATATTGGAGTTCCGGAGTTGTACCATTGATCCGGCGCCTGTCTGGTGGATCTTGATGGTAGGGATAATAACTCTGATCTCCTTGTAACCAGTTGGCTGCGGTACGGTGGTATAATTCTTGGGCAGTTTATTATATAGAAGAAGGGTACACATGTAGTTCAGTTATAGATAATTTAGGTCCTCTGGTGGATGGGACAACAATGATATTTAAAATCACCATTTTATATCATGCCATTGATCTTTTAATTATTTGACTCATTTTAAAGTTGATTTTACCAACTAATTATAAACAAAATTATAATATTGGTAATAACATTGAAATAATTACCATTTTTCAATGTAACTCCATAATGTATCATGTTTATTGTGAATGTAGATACATTGTATGTATATTTGTCTTTTCTCGCTTTGTAGGTGCATTAATTTTATAATAATTCCACGTGAAGCGCTTTTGAACGCACAGCTTTTGTGTGAAAAAAGCGCTGTATACATCATGTATAATAATAATAATACATGTATCTGACTATTCTTTGCAAATAAATCGGAGTCGGATCATACTCCGAGTGTTCCGCCGTCTGGCGTGGCTAAAATTTATTTGCAATGAAAAATAATATTTTCAGCGTATTTACGGGATTATTGGGAGAGAAAAAAATTGTCTTCTCCACTGTATAAGATTAATATAAACCCTTTAGTCCGGCAGAGAAATGACGATTTTGAGGTCCACCTAGAAATTGCGTCCTAAGTTTGTTTCTTGATTGATATTGATAGTTCAAAGCATTGTCATTCAGAATTGACCGGGTGCCACCTTGTCACCCTTGAGCATTTTGATATATTTCCGGTTTACCCCACCCACCATTTTTTTTACTAATTTTCACGAAATTGGGCCTTTTATGCTATACCCCGACATCGAATACCGGGTAAATTCCTTGAAAGTTTAAGTATTATATCACTGAAACTTAAACCATAGATACACCTTAATGTGAGTAGCATGTTGCATTGCAGTTTGATAACCTTGACCTTTGCCCTTGTCCTCTGTAACATTTGAAAATTGTTTTGCGTTTAAAAGGTCAATTTTTGACTAAGTACTTCAATTACGGTCACATAACTTCACGTGTATGTGCACTTCAACGAGTAAAACTAGTTACAATCGTAAATTACTAACATTGACCTTTAACCTTGACCTCTGTGGCCTAGATCATTTTTCTTTTTTGGTCAGTATTGGACTAAGTACCAGCAGCTAGGGTCACGTAACTGCACATGCTTTTGTGCGTCAAAGTATTTCATTCTTAGTATATAGGCTTGGTGGCATACACTTACGCATCAGCTTAGTTGCTGATGATGGTAGTCTGATAGCAGACAGTGGCTTAGCCTTTATATTTGCTGATGCCTTGAAAGAGTGTAGTATATAGTGAAATGCTGCCTTAAAGTTCCGATTGAGGTCATGTAAACTAACAATGGCAGATGTGGTATTGCTTACCTGAAAGAAAAGAAATTGAGGCTGTCCGAAGAGCAGCGCTCAGAATATTTTTGAAAACTAAGATTTGATGAGGCATGGACAGGGTATATAAAAGTGAATATGTCGTATGTTCATTGAAATCCCCTTTATGTGCCATGGACATGTGGCTGATTGCCTAATTAAGATTATGATAAAACAGACATGCTCATAGGCTTTAGACATTTACATGTACAATCAGCTGCAAGTAAACTTTGATATCATGGTGGCTCACAGGGATGATCCTGAAATTGACTTTTAGGGGGACAAAGGAGACGGAAAATAGAAAACAACGCAAAGGACACGGAAGGCACGGTAAGACAAGAGGACCATGATGACCATAAAATTTCTCACCTGAATTGAATCTGGTAGTTTTATCTTTAAGTTTCATAAAAAATCAAAATCTTCCTAAAACTTAAAGCCTTACTTTTAAAACTTGTGAACGTTTGAAAATATATATATTGAAATTTGTAGACACTAAAGCGCAAACGTTGTTAAAGTCTTGCCTTTTTGAGCATATCATGTGCATCAAGGATGGATAACTCTTGACAAAGGGGTTGTATTGCACCCAACTTCAATTTATGGAAGAACTTACAGTAATATGCACTGTGAGCAAGTCAGTTTAAAGTGCATTTAAAAGATTGATAAAGAAATTGATAAAGATAGTGTTTTCAACATTGTTGCTGAAGAAATGGATTCAGATGATGTGCATAACATCTTAAAACCAGGATAGGGACTGTTAATAGAATTGGACCAACAGGATTCCAGAGAACAAATCACCGTGACCAAAAGAATGAGATGGTTGATCAAATCATGTGAAATCTACTCAATAGTCTTGGAAATTCTTCAAGCTAGCAGCTATGAGGTTGATATCGGAGATGTTCTATCCCATGAATAGACGCCTTTTCCAACAGCACTGTTTGGTGATCATAATGATATGACAGTTACAAAATTTGATAGAGCAATTCTAAACAAGAGCCCCATGGTGCATATTTCGCTCACCTGAGAATAGCTGAAAAATTGAGATCATGATTTATGTACAGGACAGGGTAATTTTTTTACCCGTGGAGCATTATTAAAATTGAACTATCTTGATAGAGGACCTGTAGATGATGCTTTATGCCAAATATCTAAGATCAGTGTACTAGGGTTTTAGAAAAAATTTTTTTTATAAGTTTCCATTGAAAAAATCTATTTTTAGCTCCTGTGACCTACATATGCAACAGACTGGAACCATTTGAACAAAATAAGTAAAGGACATCTATCAGTGTCACCATGCCGAATATCAAAGCTCTGTCCATATTGGTTTCAGAGGAGAAGATGTTTGAAAATTTCACCATATAACTCAATGTAAAACTTTTACCCCCGGGGTGCGGCCAATTTTGACCCCAGGGGCATAATTTGAACAAACTTGATAAAGGACCCTATGTGCCATATATCTAAGGTATGGCCCTTGTAGTTTCAGACAAGAAGATTTTTTAAGTTTTCATTGAAAAATCTATTTCTAGCTCCGGTGACCTAGGTATGCAACCGACCAGAACCATTTGAACAAAATAGGTAAAGTACATCTAGAAGTGTCACCATGCCAAATATCAAAGCACTGGCCAAATTAGTTTCAGAGAAGAAGACGTTTGAAAATTTCACTATATAACTCTATGTAAAACTGTGACCCCAGGGGTGGGGCCAATTTTGACCCCAGAGGCATAATTTGAACAAACTTGAAAGAAGACCTGTAGATGATGCTATGTGCCATATATCTAAGCTCTGGCTCTTGTAGTTTCAGACAAGAAGATTTTTTAAGATTCCCTTATTTTTTCACTTTGGTTGCCTTGGCAACCAGAGTTCTACATTGTTTTAATTCTTTGAACAAATTTGAAACAGCTTGACCCAAGAACATTCCTGTAAAGTTTGGTTGAAATCTGTCAAGCGGTATAGGAGATGTCATTTGAATCAATTGTTAACGACAACGCACGACGGACAACGCACGACGACGGACACAGGGCCATCCCAATAGCTCACCTTGAGCTTTTGGCTCAGGTGAGCCAAAAACAAAGATGTCAGAGTTATGGCCTTTGCCAATGGCACTTCCTCTCATTAGGCTCTTTCCAAATACATGTGTATGCAATTTAATTTTACCCATTACCCCAAAGCCTGTTTCTAGTTTTGAAAATAAGTGGCCACCTAAAGCAGGTTGAAAGTAAAGCAGAATGCGCCTTAACCCTTTACCCCATGGTCTGTTTCTAGTATTGAAGGTATATGACAACTGAAAGCAGGTTGAAAGTAAAGCAGAATGTGCCTTAAGGTAAATTCTGCTTTAAATTCAGCCTGTTTTAAGCTTTTATCTTCTAGAATTAAGAAAATATTTCTTAGGGTTCATTTTCATGACTGTAAGATGGGAACTATTTTCTTCATTGGATGAATAAATTAAATGTGCTAAAAGGCGCTTCTATGTGGGGAAGGGTTAAGGCACACCCGCTTTACTTTCAAACTGCTTTAAGCTACCATCTACTATAATATAGAAACTTATTTCTTATCTTACATTTTCATGACTGTATCAAGCAGAATTATTTTCTTTAGTGGAGATATAAATTAAAGACCTAAAAATGCATATTTTTATAGGGTGATTGGGTTAACAAACATCAGTATTTATGGGGGGAATGGGTTTTTAATTAGATTATCTCCTGGACAAGAAAAATGACAAGACATACAGATAACTCTGATAAAACCAATATTAAACATATGTATAAATATGGCATAAGACATAATTACATAACTGTCAGTGGATCACCTCCAGATCCTGTTTCTCTAAGTATGAAGCAGACTGAGCCATTTCTAAACTTTAGCAGACAGCATGTCCAGCAGACAGTTCTGTTGGTGTACAACAGCTGACCTGAGGTCAGTTATGCAATTCTGCCACTAGCTGGAAACTTAACTCTTATAATGCTGAATTGATGTCTGCTATACATATTGTAACGTGAATTTTGCAAAGCAAATCATACCTTACATTTTCTAAATTAAAAAAACTATGTAAGTAAATGGCAAATAGTTTGGAGCCAGATTAGATGCAGCATAATGTAGCATCTGACCTGGATCCAAACTGTTTGCAAATATAGGTGATTTAGTATAAGGGTGCTTGAAACCCTGCTTAAACCTCCAGTAAAACAGTATAACCTGAATAAAGCGGCAATGAATCCTGCATAAAGCGGCAATGAAAAAATCCCTATGGTGAATCCCTATGGTCAGTTTTAGTTTTGATATTAACAATTTTGAGAGAGAATCACCAGGAGATACTAAAAAACAAATATCAAAGCTGTGGGCCTAGCAGTTTTTTACAAGAAGATTGTTTAAAGTTTTTCACTTTTTTAAATAAATTACAATAAGTAGTCCACTTGAAAGTTTCATTTTAACAATTTCTGTAGAGAAGCATCCAAGGAACACGGTGAGCATTTTAGTTTTCCCCTAAGACTCACGGTTTCAGAGGAGATGTCGCTTGAAGTAAATTTGAACGGACGGACAGACGGACGACGGACGGCGGGCGATCACAACAGCTCACGTTGAGCCTTCGGCTCAGGTGAGCTAAAAAGTTCAGATAGGAGTTTCGGACACAAAAATAGGACCAGTAGACAGTCACCATAGACGGATCGATATTGTTGTTATGGGTTTATGACATACCCTACAAAAGGCTCTGTGCAGAAGTACATTGCGAACATTTAAGTTGGAGGAGAACAACAATGTTGACCTATATATACAGCACTGACATTTCTATAAGTGTACGAGTGCAACAGGTTAAAATCGATTACTATCAGTTGCATGCTTACAGCATATTACCAAAATCAGAGTATCTTAATGTCACTGAAAAGAAAGAGTTAATGAAGCTGATAATCTCTTACATTCTAGATGCTGAGACTTTTCAAATTGAGCACACATAAATAAACAAGCTAGTGATAATAGGTAAAAATGAAACACAAGCTGAAACAATCCGGTGTATTATGTCAGAAAGAAAACGTTTGAAAGCAACAGATTAAGAGATAGACAACATCACTGTGTAGTAGGTATTCTCATGCACAAGAAATTATTCGAATCCTAAGCTGTCAGTCATATTCTAAAACAAGAAGGGCGAATAAAATGTTAATCAAATCTATTATTGATATTGATATTGCATGGGACACACCTATGGACATTGTTGAGGACATTCTTCCTGCATATACCCTCTCGGGATGTAACTCAGTTGCAGACAGCTTTGGAATTGGAACGTGAACTGCTGCAAAGAAAGAATTGTGGTCCAACTGTGTGTTTTAACTTATCGGTTGACTTGATTTATCTATTGAAACTTACATTTCACAAACGATAGTATTTCCTCGAGTTCATATCTGAAACACGCGTTTAAGTATAGACCACATAGCTTAGCGATGAAAAATCAGTAAAACTTTGCTACCTTGATTTAGGCATTTATTAGAGGAAACAATCCAACTGATCTTGACCAAGCAGGGTTTGGCTGGAGGAAGAAAAAATGGATAACATCTTCACAGCCAGCGACTTAGACCAAAAGCCTTGTCATAACGCTATACATGTAGTTACTTTTTAAACTGAGACATGTGACTGTCAAGGCCTGTAGAACGTAACTATTGATTATGTAAAAGCATGCATGGACGAATTGGGTTTTAGGGTACTGCAACACAGAATAGATCATATAGCACCGATAAATGATGAGAGGATTTGAGATGAGATGAGATGATGATTTCAGAGAGATGATTTCGACTAGTATCATTCGTTGCGAATCAGCGCATGGGATCAAAACCACCGACCTGCCTTCCTTTTAGTTCTTGACAGCGGGCATTATCTCGGTCAAATACATAGAAATATTCCTATAACAATTAAGCCCCAGAACCACGTTCAGGAAGGAAGGTCTCATGGGATAAATGTAAAAGCGCTCTTGTAAACAAAATACCAGGTGCTAAAAAGAACCAGTCAAGAAACAACTGTTTATTTTGACTTTTGAACATTTTAAATAGTTTAAGCATTTCTATCGCAATGTTGGCCGACTTCTTGAATACGATAATGCTCGAAGGTGGAAAGATGCCCCCCCCCCCCGAAGTATTTCAACAATGAGTATTATTCTGTCAATAATAAAAATCATTCTGGTAAGGTCAAACCATTTAAAAAATAAGAAATAATGAATGCAGTTGTTTGGACTTATTTTTATTGAAGCCATCTCGAATATATAGAAATGCTCATGGGTGACAAGATGTCATCCACGTACGGTTCCATAACAAGTAACATGTTTTCAATAATAAGCATCACCATCTTAAATATACGGAAATACTCAAGGATGAAGAGATGTCACCCGTTACATTTCATCATTAAGTATCATAATTCTAATAGTAAGTATAATTACGTTGATATCGAGTCAGTTATGAATAAAAAATGTATGATTGTTGATTTTTGGACTTTTTTTGCCAAACAAAATTTCCGTCACTATTTTTGGCCGCCATCTTGAATATACGGAAACGCTCAATGATAAAAGGAGCCACCTGTAACATTTCAATATTTAGTTTGATCATTTCAATAACGAATATCATAATGGTGAGATCAAATCAATTAATAAAAAGAAATTATCAATGCTGATTTGTTGACCATTTTGGTTTAAAGCATTTCGGTAGCCATTTTAGCCGCTTTTTTGAATATACAGATATGCTCAAGGGTGACAAGATATCATCCGTTACAGTTCAATAATATGTATTATCATTTCAGTAAAAACTTTGATGATGATGGGGTCAAATAAGTTTAGAAAACCAAACTATAAATGCTGAAGTTTAGAGAAGTTTTTAACGCATTTGGATAGCCATTTAAGCCGCCATTTTGAATAAACGGAAAAGCTGAAGGGTGGCAAGATGTCACCCGTAACATTTTTAAAACATGAATTGTCCTTTCAATAATAACTCTCATTATGGTGAGGTCAAATCAGTTTAGAAAAGAAACAATGAATGCTGCTTTTTGGACTATTTTGTTGCAAAGCAAATCCGGTAGCCATTTTTGCCGCCATCTTGAGTATACAGAATGCTCAAGGGTGACAAGATGTTATCTGTAACAGTTCGATTATATGTATCATCATTTCAGTACCATCTATCATTAAAGTGGGGTCAAATCAGTTAGGAAAACCAAACCTTGAATGCTGAATTTAGAGTAGTTTGTTTCAGTAGCCATTTTAGCCGCCATTTTGAATATATTGAAATCCTTAAGAGTGACAAGATGTCACCCGTAACATTTTGATAACATGAAACGTCTTTTGAATAATAACTATCATTATGGTGAGGTCAAATCAATTTTAAAAAGGAAAAATGAATGCTTTTTTTGTGCTATTTTGTTTAAAAGCCTTTCGGCAGCCATTTTGGCCGCCATCTTGAATATACGAAAATGCTCAAGGGTGACAAAGTGGCACCCGGTGGTTTTTCAATAAGTAACATATGCTGAAGTAGAATCAGTCGAGAAAAAAACTTAGGACGGCATTTCCAGGTCAAGTCAGCCCTCTGCCGGACTACTTTGTTTGCCGATCGAAACCTTGCTGGCATTTGCTTACCATTTGGATTCAAACCAATATTGTGTGACGCAAGACATTAGTTTTGTACACTGTTTAATTTGCCAAAAGTTACTGAAGACAAATTTATAAAACAGTCGATATCACTGTACGAGAAGGCTTAATTCTATTGTCCATTAGGACACCTTTAATTTAATACAGTGCACCCTCCCTATATACAACGGCCCTCCCAACAACGACATTCTTCTTACAACGACCCTTGCCGCAGTTCCCTGAACAGGACAACTATGTCTACATGTAACCCTTTTTCAGCTGCAATATCATCTGATTCAAGTTGTCGTCTGATGTTTTTCTCTAAGTTACATAATGGACATTTTGACAGAAAAAAAACTAAATGACAAGTGACAAACAGCTTGAACCCAGATTAGACGCCGCGTGACGCGTTACTGTTTGCAAATATAAGCCATTTTCCCTCTCTATAACGACTCCCTCCGAACAAAGCACACAATATTTGTCTCTCATTTTGGTGTCGTTGTAGAGAGGGAACACTGTACAGTCGAGAAGACGTTATTCTTCACATTTAAACGCGAACGAAACGAAACCGTATTCAATAAACATAACAATGTCCTTTTTAAGATATTACAAACGATTCATTTTAATCTGAACGGCAAACAATGTGAAGCCTGATCATACGCCGGGTTACCAGGTGTCTGATCTGGCTTCAAACTGTTTGTAATGCGAATAATAGATTTAGCGTAAACGCGTTTATTGGGAAAAAATAACGTAGTTTCCACTGTATATCTTACATATAAGTGGTGTCTATGAAGTCCTTTAATGGGTTTTCTGCCACGCAAATGTAAGACAAGTGATTTATCTACGAATCAAGTGTCGTTAATTGTATGACATGAATACGGCTGTTGGGCGTAATGATCAACCATTCAATCAGCCAATAAATATTTCATATAATTTCTCAGGTTATACTTTGTATACATAAAACGTTTTTACATTTGCCCCATTTAAAACCATTGAATAAAAGTGCGTTCATTTCGTGTTAACGCTATTTTTCGAGAGGGTAGGACTTGGGGATAAGTTTCGCAGAGTATGCGGGGCTTATCCATTTTTCATCGCGAATTAATCTTCGGAACTCTTACAGCAATCATGTAGCGGAAGTTTTAAAAAACAATGTTCTTAACCGATGTAGGCCTTCCTTTTAGCGGAAACCATGAGTATCGACTAAAATTCTTCTTTAATAATGAGATAAAACTGCTAGAAAATTGATATACCTTATATATAAACAGCAGCTGTCTGCATTTCTTAATGAAAAAATATATATATTTATCCTACTTTAAAAATGACGTTACTTCCAAATGACGCCAAGTCAGCATTTTCGTGCCAAACTGTCAAGTTGTGGACAATAAAATGTAAACAATGAAACTTTTTTTTTTGCTTTCGAATGTACACAGCTTCAGTAATTCGGTCCAGACGTATCCTAATAGGGTACACATTATTCGTGTTATCAACCTCTAATATGGATTAAACATACATGCGTACTAACAAAATGTTAAAATAATATTAGAAATAACAGCAAATATATTGTAAATATAAGAAATGAACTGATATTTTTTGGCGTTTAAGCGAAATAAACGACAGAAAATTATCGGTAAATACCACGAATCGCGCTCATTTCTAAAGTAAATATAAGAAATGAACTGATCGTTTTCGGCGTTCAAGCGAAATAAACGAAAAGAAAAAAAATTATCGGCAAATTTACTTTGGATCGCGGTTTGTCTTGATCTTAATTGTTTGACACATGAATCTAAAATGTTATGGTTAGCAGAATTATATACATGTCGAGTATTTTGGCAGTATATACATTTGTACCAAACTCAGATACAGAACTTGGGATGACAACGGTGTTCGCTCTGTATTGTGTTGCAATGCAATAAGACATGAAGGTTTTGTCGTGGCACGGCATATGTTTATTCACTTTCTTTTCATTTAAAAGTACATACAATTTTATTTGAAAACAAATACAGCAAAACCTCGCTATTACGACCACTAAAACGAAAGCTAATTTATTGTATAATAGAGAGATGACAGCTTAAAGCAAGGTGACAGTGAAACAGAAAGCTCCTAAAGGAGCTTTCTGTTTCACTGTCACCTTGTTTTAAGCAGCCACCTACCGTAAACACCCTAATAATTAACTTAATTTAGTGGTCGTAATAGAGAGGTTTTACTGTATATGTACAAACAATAATCTCAAAGCTCCGGATACAATAATAAATACATATTTATTGAATAATACAATAACATAACAAACGGATTTTGATACATGTTCAAGTCACAATGCATATTAACCCTCAAACTGCCGATCGCAGTTTAATACTTTCGAGCAACTTCGATCCATATCAGGCGATGCGTTACGCACCGTTTGATCTAGATCCAAACAGTTTGAATCACGTATTAGAATTCTCATTGCGACAGAATAAGGGTTGACAGCGGGAATTTGCAAATATACTATTCTAAAATCTAGATCTAGTTTCATTTTTAAGACTAATCTATGTCTGACTATTTAGAGTCGATTTTTGCAATGCATTGCAACATAGCGAACATTGTAGACACTGGTTAGAGGGATCCTTGAAAAGCCCTCTGATCTGAGTATACACTGTTTGAATAGTACTAGTGTATTATTTACATGTACATGTACATATATGTACACTCTTGTTTGCAAATGACGTATATACGAGTCACTAGGAGGTTATTGAGCTATGAACTATTGACTAGGCTCAAAACAGCTTGAAAAGGCAGACGGTTTTTTCCAAAGACTAAAGATACAGGTTACCCATTTGGGCCGACGATCTTTTATAAAGGACATATACATGTATACAAACAATGTAGACTCTGATCAGACGCCGCATAATGCGGCGTCTGATCAGAGTCTACACTGTTTGTTGATACATTGTAGGAATTTTAATATAAAACAAAACGAAAATGAAAATGTTTGACCAGACATTATTTAGATAAAAAATGGACTAATCTAACTTATAATCATGATAGAATCTACTTGAGATAAATGGGTTAAATTTGTTATATTGATATTGATATACACAGACGCTTTTTTTAGGAAATGCGTTATTTTCCCTGACAAACTAGTTGGTATTGCGAACAATTAAATGCTTCTATTGCATTCATCTTGAATCCATAACACACATTGACACCGGTCACTTGATCAGGCACCAAACTGTTCGAGATACATATTAAAACAAACAGTCATATTTTCACCATTTGGTAAGCATCTCATTGGTCATTGGGCTAATCACATTGACAATATTATAGAGTCAGCCTCTAAAGTTGTTAATATTATGCGTAAAGTACAATTTATACTTTCAAGGTCTGCTCTGAATCAAATATACTTGTCATATGTACGGCCAATTTTTGAATATTCGTCAATTGTATGGGATGGCTGCCCTGAGGTATATACTAATACTTTGGACAAAATGCAAAATGAAGCTGCACGTATCGTCACAGGGCTAACGAGATCAGTTTCCCTTGAGAGGCTGTACATAGAATGTGGCTGGGAGTCTTTGTTCAAGAGACGAGAAAACCAAAAACTGTTTTTTATGCACAAGGTATCACATGACACTGTCCCACAGTACATAAGTGATATTATTCCTCCATTAGTTGGTGAAAGGTCAAACTATCCTTTGAGAAACCGAGAAAATTTTGAAGTACTACCTGCTAGAACGTCCATTTATCAGAAATCTTGTATTCCTTCTTCTGTAGTGCTCTGGAACTCTCTGGGCTCTGATCTTAGGCAAATCCCTAATTTTTCTTCTTTTAAAAATAATATAGCTTCTAGATCGAAGCCAGAGAGAGTTCCGGGGTACTACCTGGTCGGAAATAGACATTTATCAGTACTACATGCAAGATTAAGAAACAGTTGTAGTAATTTGAATGAACACCTTTTTCTAAATCAATTAAAACTAGATCCTAATTGTTCTTGTGAAAATGTAATTGAAAATATTGATCATTTCTTTTTTAAATGCCCCAATTATATAAACTTACGACATACCTTATTTCAGACCACAAGATTTTGCCATCCGATTAATAGTAACATTCTTCTTTTTGGAAGTAATCACCTCACTTTTGAACAAAACTGTTTGATATTTGGTGCTGTACAAACATTCATTAAAGAAACCAAGCGCTTCAGTACTTAATTCTTTTTTGTTTTTTCTTTCTCTATTGTTTTTTCTTTCTCTATTTTGGTTTGTTTCTAAAATTGAAAGTTGATGCGTCTGTCCTTATGTGCTCTTGTAACTATGATCACAGTTATCTTTTGTTTAGCTTAGATATGCAATGTAAAACATTATGGAACGATTCGAGGGTCTAAGATGGACATATCTTAAAAATTGTCATACCAGAATGTAGTTAGCCATCCCATCTTAGATTCTCGGCTAGTTGCTCATTTATGATTACATGTATATGTTTATTATATAAGTAGTTAAGCCTCTGTTCAGCAGTGTAGAACCTTATCTATATGAAAAATGAAGAGGGGTGAAAGTAATACAGAAAGCCCGTTGGAGCTATCTGTATTACTTTTACCTTACTTTAGTTAATCTGAATCTATTTACCAAGACTACGTTTCAGTTCTTAGTTTTAAAGGCCGTTTTAACAGGAGTTTTACTGTATAGCCAATTTAGCCATATCTCTCGTTTTGATAGTGATACACTGGTGAATGACTTAGATTAGTTGATCTTTCTTTTGGTCGTTTTATATTTTTTAATCACTTACTTTACTGTTTCTTCTCATCAAATTATGCGGAGACACCTGAAAACAAGCAACTCAACATTCTCTCTCTTTCTTTCTCTTTCTTTCTCTTTCTCCCATTCTCTATCTCTCTCTCTCTCTCTCCAATAGTATATGTATTTTTGTGAAACTGTAGGGGAAGGGCCGACTCTAAGTTGGCAGAACTTGTGGCCCAACCCCTTTTCCTGTAAAAAATTGGAAATAAAATATGTTTAAACTAGCATCTCATTTCTGAAGTGCATCTGCTGAATTGGATAGCTGGATCTTACTGTAACATGTACAGTGGCAAAAACGTTATTCTTTCACAATAAATGCATTTACGCTATCATTTCCAATGCAAACACTTTGGGGGTAGATCAGACGCCGGGAAACCCGTCTGATCTGACTCCAAACTATTTGCAACTGAGATTAAAGGTAAATGTAGGTTTTTATAAAGTCTGCAATTATGTAATATTCTGCCGACTTTTAAACATTTACCTACCTGATCAATGAGTCGGTCATTTACATACAGTGGAAAATCTGTTATTCTTTCCCAATAAACGCGTTTACTCTAAAACTATTATTTACAGTGCAAACAGTTTGGAGCAAGATCAGACGCCGGGTAACCCGGCGTCTGATCAGGCTCCAAACTGTTTGCCACCAAGATAAACAAGAATTATCAGAATTGTCCAAAAGTTGTTCTTTTCTAAGTTTTAGTGCTTTGCGTTTGCGTACGTTTGTGTTTAAACGGGAAAGAATAACAGATTCTCCACTGTACGGGGTAAGTTGCAGCCATGGCACATTGACTTCACCATTTAATTCACATTGGTAAATTTGGATCAATGTAGAGTTAAGTTGTTTGCTACAAAAACAAATCCAGTGATCCTAACAGGACTCGGACATGGGATCTGTCGCTCCCCAGGCAACCGTCCTGTACCACTGAACCACTACATGTGTACTTGCTTAATGTTACAAATTGCATAACTTGTATTTTTTATACTTTACTGCATTACGTTTGCGTTTCGTTTGCGTTTAAAACGGGAAAGGAAAACGTCTTCTTCACCATATGGCAAGGTCAAGGCTACGTCCTTGCTTGTGTCATACTAAATACCCCAAGTCTCTGTTTCGGCTTTCATTTGCAATTCTGGCGAGCTCATTTTGCTCACTGGATTGTAGTTGTCTTGAAACTGAAAAACAAATAATAGAAGCTACATGAGTAGACATGTTATCAATATTGTATGATCCGCATCTAGGGGGAATGTGTGTGGAGGGGTGGCTATCCTACAGTGGAGTAATCGTTATTATTTCCCTTTAAACGCAAATAAAACACAAACACATTGCTATAAAACGTATAAATTGTGTTAACAATTCTGAATTATTGTTTACTTCTGAGTGGCAAACCGTTTGGAGCCTGATCCGACGCCGGGTTAATCGGCGTCTGATCCGCCTTTAAACTGTTTGCAACGAAACTAGTTGTGTTTTTGTAAACGCGTTTTTTGGGAAAGGCTAACGTCTTCTCCACAGTACTTATATCTTAACAAACGTGTAGAGCATAGGAACAAGATCAGACGCTTAGTTACAGTGGAGAAAACGTTATTCTTTCCCAATAAACGCGTTTACGCTAAAACTATTATTTTCACTGCAAACAGTTTGGAGCCAGATCAGACGCAGGCTCCAAACTGTTTGCAACCAAGATAAAGATGAATTATCAGAATTGTCAAAAAGTTGTACTTTTCTACGTTTTAGTGCTTTGCGTTTGCGTACGTTTGCGTTTAAACGGGAAAGAATAACAGATTCTCCACTGTATCACCCATTAGACATTCTTGTCCTCTATATGTCAATACCGAACAACATTCGAACAGCATTGTTCGGCACAGCATTCACTTGACGAGCACGATCGACCAGTCTACATAGAAAGCTACATTACAGTGGAGAAAACGTTATTCTTTCCCAATAAACGCGTTTACGCTAAAACTATTATTTGCAGTGCAAACAGTTTGGAGCCAGATCAGGCTCCAAACTGTTTGCTACCAAGATAAACAAGAATTATCAGAATTGTCCAAAAGTTGTACTTTTCTACGTTTTAGTGCTTTGCGTTTGCGCACGTTTGCGTTTAAACGGGAAAGAATAGCAGATTCTCCACTGTAGAAAGCTACAGTATGATAGTAACAGACACTGGCCTGATCTTGTAAAGGGTGGTCTACCTATATATTGACCCGACAGCTAAATGGTAAAGGCACCCGCTCTTCGAATCTCGTCGAGGCGTTTAGATGTGACCGAGTGGACAGCCATCAGTGAGAGTATTAACCAATATTCTTATCTGACATTGTCGGTTTTGATTAACCCTAAACCCCATTGAAGCGCCTTTTAGCGCATTTAATTTATTCCTCCACCGAAAAATAGTTCCAACATAAACAGTCAGAAACATTTATCATAAGCTATACATGCATTTTCTATATCCTACATTGTACAGTGGAAAATCTGTTATTCTTTCCCAATAAACGCGTTTACTCTAAAACTATTATTTACAGTGCAAACAGTTTGGAGCCAGATCAGACGCCGGGTAACCCGGCGTCTGATCAGGCTCCAAACTGTTTGCCACCAAGATAAACAAGAATTATCAGAATTGTCCAAAAGTTGTTCTTTTCTAAGTTTTAGTGCTTTGCGTTTGCGTACGTTTGCGTTTAAATGGGAAAGAATAACAGATTCTCCACTGTACATGTATAACAGATGGTAGTTAAATGGGGTGTTCCGAAAAAGCGAGATCACTCATAAATTTCATTTGGCTGGCTTTTCAAGCGGGTTGGGGCACTTCATATTTTATCAAACACGCTTCACCGTTTTTTTTTACAATAGCTCTCTAAACAGTGTTAACACAGCTTATTTCTAAGTGACAACTTACAGCAGACTGGAGGTAAACCATCATGTACTTTAAGACGCGATCTGCTTTACTTTCAGCCTGCTTTAAGTTACCTGCTGCAAAGATAACGAACAGTTTCTTATGGTGTATACACGTGTTTATAACTGTATAAAGGGGAAATATTTTCTCCATGGAATGAAGAAAAACAAAGGCTTAAAGGCCCATTTATAGGGCAACGAGTTCAATCGCTGTGATTTTACTATCTTAATGTGATAAACAACGTCTTGATTTGACATGAAGTTAGAACGTGGGCATTATGTTTGAAATACATGTACAGTGGAGAATCTGTTATTCTTTCCCGTTTAAACGCAAACGTACGCAAATGCAAAGCGCTAAAACGTAGAAAAGAACAACTTTTGGACAATTCTGATATTTCATGTTTATCTTGGTGGCAAACAGTTTGGAGCCTGATCAGACGCCGGGTTACCCGGTGTCTGATCTGGCTCCAAACTGTTTGCACTGCAAATAATAGTTTTAGCGTAAACGCGTTTATTGGGAAAAAATAACGTTTTCTCCACTGTACATGTACATTTGTGTTGAATTTTATACAGCTCAGGGCTCCAATAAATTAATTAATTTATTCAACCATGAAACGTATAATGGACATTCCAGCTGACCATGTTGACTTTTTTAAGGTTGATTTTAACAATATAATTGCAAATGGTAAATAGTGCAGACCCTGGTCAAAGGGATCATGCCTAGTTCACTCTGGTCAGAGTCTACAGTGCTCGCAAAGGACATGTGTACTCTTCAAATGTACACTGTTTGTTAATGATTCTTCGCCAGGATTGAATGTGTAAAGGGTACAGTCACCAATGACACCGAATGTTTGTTTTAAGGCAAACATAATACTAGACAAATATTGAAATGTCACTGCTGTCGGGCAGTACAAAAGCCAATCAACGAGACCAACTGAATACATCGATTTCACTTTACGTTCAACTGTTACAGTGGAGAAAACGTTATTCTTTCCCAATAAACGCGTTTACGCTAAAACTATTATTTTCACTGCAAACAGTTTGGAGCCAGATCAGACGCCGGGTAACCCGGCGTCTGATCAGGCTCCAAACTGTTTGCAACCAAGATAAAGATGAATTATCAGAATTGTCAAAAAGTTGTACTTTTCTACGTTTTAGTGTTTTGCGTTTTCGTACGTTTGCGTTTAAACGGGAATATTTACATTCAACCTGTAAAGTCTCTATGTAATCGTATTAAAAATATGCAGGTCAATTCTCGATGAACCTACGAATCGAATCCGGTCCCAGCCAGTTAGAAAGAGGGCGGAGTCTCCGCCGCGAAGGAAATCTTCCATACGGCGGAGAGATACCGACCAAGTTAGGATCTACTTTTAGAATTTCGAAACCCCTATTTAAAGTCGCAGACAGTTCAAGTAAAATCAAATTGCGATAAAAAAAAATTAATTGCTGTTTTTAAGGGAGGTTATCATATTACACTCTGTCATTAAAGCTGTACGCGTTCTCCCCCTTCTCCGAGTGAGCAGGGATCTATTTATAGATTAGACAAGTTGTCTTCCAATTACGGTTTGAAATTGACAATTTCAAACAATTTGTTCACCAGAATACATAGGAAAGTCGCTCAAACATAAAGCAAAATAATGCATTCACACTTACTAAATTGGTAACGTAATGTTCCGTTATGACATATAATTATTTAAACTAGCCTATGTGTATCGGATATGCCACGGATAGCCGCGCGTGTGTGTACACGCTGACTGTGTACATGTAGTCGCATTTCAGCGTTGCTATTCGCGTTGCTAAGTGTAAAGCGTGTATAAAAACTTGCGCCACCTAATTGTTTAAATTATGCTTTGATAATGGATATTCAGATTGAAATTTTTGTTTTAATTTCTTACGAGCGTTCTTAAAGCACAGCGAGAAAGTTTACTGCGTAAAACCCTGAAATTGTCATGCAAATACAGTACATGTAGTAAGGACTACTTTTGACACCATATTTAGAAACTGGAATGGCTATTACATCGATATTTCATCTATCAAACCCATTTGGCCGGTATATGGTATATTCATATACATGAAAACAAATCTGGTCAAACTACACATTAAATGGATGACAGGAAATAAAAATATAAATATAAGGAATAAACAACATCTTTTTGCCGCTCATGACGGTATGACTACATTAGCTTCGGGGGGTAAATTAAATGAAAACGCCCTTCGGGCGTTTACAAAATTTACCCCCTGCGAAGCTAATGTAGTCATACCGTCATGAACGTCAAAAAGATGTTGTTTATTCCTATAAAGAATAACAGATTATCCACTGTACATTGTACATGTATGTGGTATTACTGGTGTAACCTTCCTCTATATTAGAAACGCATCACTTATTTTTTCAAATATTTCTTTTAAATGGTAAGCAGTAAGAAAATCACCTTATACATGTAAAGCATCATTATAACCCACAAATAGTCATTGTCAGCGAAAGTTCGTGCAGTTGGTACACGTGGTATTCTGCACGGTGCGCACGTCCAACAAATGGAAAACATGCTAAATACATGTAACCCCAACCAAGGTCAATGGGTTTGTTTAAATATTCACTTTAGATAGTCCAATAGACACACTCACTTTTACCATTGGTATTTTCACTTTCTATTGATTATTAAAACAATGCCAAGACTAAAAACAAGATTTACGTTAGGAACAAAGCTTTTTGTAATTAAGTATTGTACTCGGGGTAAGGTAGGGGAGGGGTTAAAAGGGGAATTTATGACGTATTTTCCACTTACATGTACATATATCAGGCGTTTGGTTTTGATTAATTTTTTAAACAAAATTGTTCGCTACTATATTTACATTCTCCCCATTCAAATCAATTGAACCGTTATTGCTAGAGAGGGCGGGACTTGTGGATATACTTTTATATTGCCCAGAGCAAGCGTGGCTTATGGATCTGAACTCCGCGAATCATTTTGTTGCGTTGCTTCAGTATTGCGGATATGGCTTTTCCTTCCAGGGTACACATTATTCGTGTAAACAATCTCTAATAGGAATTAAACATACATGCATACATTTGTACTTATAAATGCTCATTTGGTATAAGAAATTACACCAAATATAATGTAAATATAAGAAATGAACTGAATTTTGGCAGCGTTTAAGCAAAATAAACGACAGAAAAATTATCGGCAAATTTAACATTATAATTGCTTTCATAGAATTTGCCGATCATTTTCTGGCGTTTATTTCGCTTAAACGCCGACACAATTCAGTTCATTTCTTAACCCATTTGCACCCAGTGGATTCTTCCATGTTTTATACCGGATTGGTCCTTTTTCTATCTAAGGGATGCCTGGTCAAAATTTTCAATTTCATTTTGTTTTATATTGAACTTCATACCGGCAAACAGTGTAGACTTTGATCAGACGTCGCATAATGCGGCGTCTGATCAGAGTCTACACTTTTGCCTATGCCCCATATATGGGATCATGGGCACAAATGGGTTAATTACATGTATTTGCACATACCTGGTTTGTCTTTGCAATTCTCATACTTGCTGGTCTGTCTTGGTTGTGCGATAAGGTAGATCACTAGACAGACAAACAGGAATGTGAAGAATTTATAAAAGTTTGCCCAATCATCTCTGAAGTACAGCGAACTGTAAAACATTATATATATATAGATCTTTATTCAAGTCTCATCTGTGTACATAACATATAATAACAAATATCACATATACAACAAATATGGCGTACACAGCCATTCGTTCTAAGAATTATAAGAGACTGTCACAGTTCTATCAAGTATCAAAGACATTATTCGATTCATTAGTAATTAATATATAAATGTATACAAAGGCAAGACCATGTGGGTGTCGCTAATCGTTGTATTAAGAAATGCAATAAGACAAAAGCTGAAAAATCTGAGATTCAAAAAGTACACTTATGGGAATTATTAAGAAATGAATTAAAGAAGCCGTTATCATCTTTGATCTGATCAAAAATGATCTGATTAGCAACAAACACATGTGATAGGTAAGGCTTTACTCTATAAGGAATAAGAAAAATATGCATTACTTACATAACAGTTGAGTTAAAATATTAAAACGTATCAAAATGAACCGTGGAGAAAACGTTATTCATTTAAACGCAAACGAAACGCAAACACAAATCGCTTAAATGTAGGAAATTATCAATTTTTGACATTTATAATTACTAATTTTAAATCTGAGTGGCAAACAGTTTGAAGTCTGATCAGACGCCGGGTTACCCGGCGTCTGATCTGGCTTCAAACTGTTTGCAATGGAAATATTAGTTTTAGCGTAAATGCATTTATTCTGAAATAATAACGTTTTCTCCATTGTAATATACATGTACATTGTACATGTATAGCCCCTTCACTGCCACAGTGTCATTTATTTTGAAAAGTTTTCACCTACATGTACTTTTATTATATGCGTTTAAGCTTCAAGACCATACATGTAATTATTGACTAGAGTTCTATCGTAATGAGTCTGATCAGGAGCCAACCTATTTGCAAATGACAATTGCACTTTGGCAGTGAAGTGACTGAATCCATAGTAGAATTAATGCTTTAAATGCTGTATAGTTTGTACTTTAATACATGTAGTAATATTTCTGAGGCTCTGTGACTCATGAATGAATAAGTGTATATGCAGTTGTTGGCCATAAATAAGTTCCCACCCTGAAAATCTGTCATAAGCTTTTGATGTATTTGAGCTGTTTAAGGTAAACAGTAATCTGTCTATTAGTTGGTAGCTTCAAACAGGCTGAAAGTAAAGCTGAATGCGGCTGAAGGCGCATAATGTTTTACTTGGAAAATAGAAAATATGGAAATCTTAGGATTGTTCATGATAATTGTATGGCACCTCTGATGTGTTTGCGTTTAGTTTCGTTTAAACGAGAAAGAATAACTTCTTCTCCAATTTAACACATTCAACCCTAGCGACGAGTATACTCGTCATTGACAAAAAGTGCAACTACATGTATGAGGATTACAATTGCCCTATGCAAACAGTGTAGACTCTGATGATATGGCTCCTTAATGAGCCATCTGATCAGTGTCTACATTGTTTGTCATTTTGAAATATATTGTTAAAAGCAACCCTAAATAGTCAAGATTGGACTAGATTTATTTTGAAATTGGATTTGTCCATTTAACGTTTCAGGGGAGAATGAGTTATATTTTTTCTATCTATACGTACCAGCACCTTGTGTTGTCCTCACAACAGAATTCAGACTCCTGACAATACAAGTGAGCACTAAACTGGTCACACACGATGTCGGCCATCGTCATTGGCAGCAGAGCTGGAATGTAATGTATTTTATCATGTCTTTAACTTAGGTACATTTTCTGGATTTTTTTCTGTTTTTAATATATTATACAAGGTTCGTAACTCTTGCATCAATACTGTGGGAGTTATTCTCCTTCTGCCCATATCTCCCGTTCTACTGAAGCTCTTCGGATGAAATTTCATTTGTTTAAAGGTTGATAAGTGGAAGTGTCTTGCACATTGTTCATAACTCTTGCATCAATACCTTGAGAGTTACTCCCCGTTTCACACTTTCTTTTGTGGCAGATAAGTGGTGAGAGTGAAGATTTTTAATTTTGGCTATAATAGACTAGTCGGATTTTGGGGAAATCAAACTTCTGGAGGCATTTTTGGGGAAAAGTTGACAGGCCACCTTTTTATCATAATTAAAGTGTGCTGAATCCATTTAGGGTGCCTGTCACCCTCTCCGAGGCTTTGAAAGCCTAAAAAAGGTAAAAAAACAAAATGGCCGCCAAAACGTTATTTTTCGCTGTTATATCCAATCTTTTTGGGATCAAATATACCTAATACATCTGCTTCTTCTAATCTATATGGTTTATCACAACAAATCTTTACAGGAATGTTCCTGGAGTGATTCTCCGTCAAAAAATCGATAACATGAAGATGTCTGGTTGCCATGGCAACCAAAGTAAAAAATAGAGAAATCTTAAAAAAAAAAAAATCTTGTAAAATAAATCACATGGCCCAAAGCTTAGATGCTTTATTGGTAACTGGCAAACCACATTTTAACCATAATTAAAGTGATGTGAATCCAGTTTGTTGTCTGCCCCCCTCTCCAATGAAGTTGAAGGCCAAACATTGGTAAACAAAACAACAACACAAAATAGCCACCAAAACGCTAAATGTTCGTTTTTCTATGCAGTCTTTCTTGGATTAAATACACCTAATACATTTCCTTTCAACCACATGGCTGATAAGAACCAACTGTACAATACTATGTTTTGGGTCAATCTCTTTAAAAAATGATTTCATGCAGACTTTCTGTTGCCATGGCAACAAAAGTGAAAATTCAGGTTTGTCAATATTATATCCCGTTATTCTTGGATTAAAATTGATACTCCTAATACATATGCTTTTCCTTAGCCTAATGCTTTATTAAAGCAAAACTTTACAAGAATGTTCATGGGGTGTATCTCCTTTAAAAAATTTAAACCAAGGTAACGAAAAAGAGAAACCTAAAAACCAAGAATTACTCTTCTTGTACCCCTCCATCTCCACACATACACACAAGTCCGAAAGCTAAGAAAATTGATGGATACTTACTATTACCTAGTAGACCTATCAAGTTTATACCTGGATCCAAATTTAGGGGTGTAACAATACACTCAAAGCGGTTTTTTAATATGTTACAAAATTAATAAAGTGGCCCCAAACAAGGGTCAACAGTTTTGCATAGATTTATCTTCTATAGGAAAGAAATATTGTCAAAAACCACAAAGCCCAAGCTTGTATATTAGCATAACACAGTAGACCTTTATCTTGTTTGTTTAAATCATCGCCTAGGCTGATGGTTGGCCCCTGTCATCACAAACCGTTCAGTGTTTATAAAAAAAAACGTACAATGCAAAGCTTAGACATTTTGTGTATAGTACGGCTTAGAAGACATCTATCAATCTTTTTTAGAAGCATATCTCCGTGATAAAAATTAACATTGCCCTATCGTTCTTGTAAGTTACTTTTGTCCATGTAAGAACACTGCGTCAAAAACCACTAGGCCCAAAGCTTTGATAGCTAGTGTAAATCATCACCAAAACAGTGCCCCCTCTCTACAACTATCCTTATTAAATATATACCCTCTTTACAATAATGCTTGCCTAAGTTGCATAAACAACATTTATTTCTTTCAATATACCCCCTCTAAACAACAAACACACTTTTTGACTCCCGATGGGTGTTGTTGTAGCGAGGGAGCACTGTAAAATTCTTCAAAGTTTGTAAAAATTGGGCCATATGGTCAAACATTACTAATGAAAAAGTATTTTTAATACATTGTCAAAAACATATAGTGACACATACTAGATTTGTTTTGTAAAGAATAACGTAGTCAGGTTTGTTAAGATCATATCTCTGTTATCAAATAGTACCCTCCCAGCGGCTCTTATGTCAAATTCTAATGACACAGCTGAACTATATAGAGTCAGTATGGTCCTAAAGCATTTTGATGACACAAATGATGCTTGATGGATAATTAAATAAATTGCACCAGCTTCCAAAAGATGTGTTTCATGAATTTCTGAAATGGAAACTTGTAGCAATTGGATCAGAATGTTTTTCCAGACAAAAGCTATGGTTTGCTGAACAGAAAGAAGAATGGTGAGAAGGAATTATTTGTATCACAAAAATCACAACTGCCGTAACTCTTTCATCCCTGAAACCTCAAATGGACAATTCTAGTTTTTAATTATGTCTAGTCCATTGTTTGACTTTTTAGGGTTGATTTTTAAAATATATGTCAAAATGACAAACAGTGTAGACCCTGATCAGAGGGCTCCTTAAGGAGCCCTCTGATCAGGGTTTACACTGTTTGCATATGGCAAGTGTACTCCTTATGGTTATGCTGTTTGCAAATGACGCATATATGCGTTACTAGGGTTCAAAGAGTTAAGAAAGTGAGTTTTATCGTATGATATAAGATCCACATAGAAAATTACAAGAGAAGTGTGCCGCTTGAATTTTGACAAACAAATCAATATGTAATGTCATGATAATGAGCCCCATACGGCTTTTAAAACCTATTCATTAGAAATGGGACCACTGCATACCTCTTGTATGATCAGTAGAGAGTTATTTTTCCAGCTGCAAATAAGTTTGTGAAATCATATCCAATATTCTCTCGATGTAGGTGAAATGTTGAACTAGCACTACTGGTCTGCCCAATATAAGTTTATAATGTGACGGATTACGGTATCATGGCATGTATCTATGGACTGATATCATCGTTTAGCTGCACTATACATGTATCTGTCTCAAGAAGACACTATCTCTTTATAGCTGAAAAACTGTTGGTGAGATGATAAACCCAATTCACTCATCCAATCTTGAATCTGGTGTCAGAACTTACGTCGTATATGATTCAATATGCTTGCCATTGAAGAGTATGCAGATTAGCCAATCATTGTAACAAAGGACTAAGCCATAAAATGACAATGAATTCCTAAATGCAAAGGACAAAGGTAACACAACGCATTTGTTGAGGAAAGTCTTTTGCCATGTACAAGTAAGGACCGGAATGTCAGATTCCAGTAGAAGAACAACCCACTGATATTTTCATCTCTATTTGATACAGAAAGGAGTTTATTCTAGAGAAAGCAAACATACCGTATCAAATGATGACCGGTCTATCATATAGTGGACTTGGATGAACCATAAGCAATTGTCTTTGCTGATAGCCATTCTATATCAGATTGTGACAGCAGAAACAATGTGTTCACAAATGTAGGCAACAGCTGAACTTCTGCCTACATTATTATTGATGGGAAAGCCTTTCTGGTTGCCATTGTGAAGACACAGAAAGGTTCTACATTTGAAGATATTATTGGTGGTTTAATAAACATGGCAGGTATTATAGGATGTCAATCAAATCTGAGGCATGTAAGAGAAGTGCCAAGGGCATCAGAACCAGCTGGTGTGTTATTTGCTGTTATAAGGTATTCCTGCAAGTTGATTTGGGCAATTCCTGGTAACAAGACTGAAATGTCAGGAGATCTCTCTCTGAACAAGCTGCAGAGCTTGATCAACGTGACCAATTCAAAGTAGTGGCTGGTGGGTTCCCTGATGAACCAAAAGTCAAAAGCCGAATCAAATAAGCCTGATGTAGACACGTAAGTACCCAAGCTTGACAAGAGGAGGATATCAACGTATTATTTTACTTTTTTCTTACAAGGGATGTTGACAAAATAGTTGTTCTGGTAAGATACATTTATGTTTTGATTCTTCTAAAGTCTCACTTCCATTCAATGTATTACACCAACTCTGGCCGAGAGAGCCGGTGTCAAAGAAACAAGTATAATATTCCTGCTCACACCATGTTGTATGACTTAACTGGCCTGGAGGCAATTCCAGTCGTGCACGCTTTAACTCGAAGTGATTGACATCCTTCTTCCCTAGCCAAAGCAAATAGACTGCATAAAATGTTTTTGCAGAGCATCATGGAATGCTGCAAAGCTTTGTAAATAGAATTTTTCAATAAACAAATGCGGAAGATTTATCTGATAAAAAGTAGATATGGAACACTTTGACTCGTTAAACAAGACAGTGTCCATCTCCACTGTTTCTCGAGTCCCATTCTTTATAGTCGGTCACAACAAGTGATGCACTATCATTACATGTGAAGCGTTCACATTTCCAGACATTAGAGTAGAGTGACTATCAATGGCTTACCATCTTAATGATATTTACAACAATGCTCACACCAATACCGAAGTTGTGTTTGAAACTGACTATATGATTTAACAGTGCAAACTTATGCGGAATATCCCGTATACTGTCCAGTGTCCACATCAAAATACAAATCCAAGGATAACGACAACTACCACTATGAATAGGAACTGTATATGATATTTTGAATGCAGTATGTCAGTTATAACTAACCAAGAGTAACTACAGTAGTTACAACACCATATTTGTGCCAAGACAATGATGTCCATGGTAAACAAATTGAGACCAGATTAGACACCAGTTTTATCAATCTCCAAAATCTTTGCCAATAAGATTTTAATACAAAGTCAAAAGTCTCCAATAGGAGTTATTTCCAACATTTATTGAACTGCGAAAGCATTTACTTCCGTTTAAACAGGAAAGAAAACAGTGACCCACTGTAACATATAAGATAGTAATTTAAGTAGATCATGATGCATTGTAAATAGCAATTGTACTCAACATGCGTTAAATGCAAAAATGCTCCTTATTCGCAAATTTCGCTATAGTTATTTTGTACCTATGTACAATGTTTAAGTGATTTATAGATGTACTTGGCATACAAAAGAACCATTGGCTCCATTGAAGAATAGTTGGGTATCGCCCGGGTACCTCTATATCCGCTTCTCTCTCTGTGTGATGTACAATTAGCCCAAAGTTAGCAAATTTTGACAAAATTAAACCAACCTGATTTTAACTTTGGTTACCATGGCAACAAAAAGTCTGCATGAAATCATTTTTAAAGAGATTGACCCAAAACAAAGTATTGTACAGTTGGTTGTAATCAACCATGTGGTTTAGGAGAGGAACATATATTGTATATTTGATACAAGAAAGACTGCATAGAATAAGGAACATTAGCTTTTTGGTGGCCATTTTGTGGGTTTTTTTACCCGTGTTTGGCCTTATTCATTGAAGAGGGGGACAGGCAACAAACTGAATTCTAATCTAGGGCTTTCAATGCACCAGAGAGGGTGACAGGCACCCTAAATGGATTTAGCACACTTTAATTATGACAAGAGGGCCAGAATGGCCCTTGATCGCTCACCTGACCATGGTGACACTAGGATGGGTCAAGTGATTTCAGAAAAGAAGATTTGTTAAAGGTGACCCCCAGGGCGGGCCAATTTTGACCCCAGGGGCAAATTTTACAACTAAGATAGAGGACCTGTAAACGATGATATGTGCAGAATATCTAAACTCAGTGTACTATGGTTTCAGACAAGAAGTTTTTTGAAGTTTTCATTGAAAAAATCTATTTTTAGCTCCGGTGACCCAGATATGCAACAGACCAGAACCAATTCATCCATATATGTGACGGACCTCTAAAAGTTACATCATGCCAAATATCAAAGCTCTGGCCATATTGGTTTCTGAGTAAAAGATATTTGAACATTTCCCTATGTAACTCTACGTAAAACGGTGACCTCCGGGGCGGGGCCAATTTTGACCCCAGGGAATTTTTTTTAACAAATTTGATAGAGGGTCTGAAGACGATGCTATGTACAAAATATCTAAACTCAGCGTACTATGGTTTCAGAAAAGAAGATTTTTGAAGTTTTCATTGAAAAAATCTATTTTTAGCTCCGGTGACCCAGATATGCAACAGACCAAAACCAATTCAACAATATGTGTGAAGGACTTCTAGAAGTTATACCATGCCAAATATCAAAGCTCTGGTCATATTGGTTCCAGAGAAAAAGATGTTTGAACATTTCACTAGTATATAACTCTATGTAAAACTGTGATCCCCGGGGCGGGGCCAATTTTGACCCCAGGGACAAAATTTGAACAACTTTGATAGAGGATCTGTAGACGATGCTATGAGCAAAATATCTAAGCTCAGTGTACTATGGTTTCAGACAAGAAGATTTTTTAAGTTTTCGTTGAAAATATCTATTTTTAGCTCCGGTGACCCTGATATGCAACGGACCGAAACCAATTCAACAATATAAGTCAAATACCGGTAGAAGTAATACCATGCTAAATATCAAAGCTCTGGACATATTGGTTTCAGAGAAAAAGATGTTTGAACAATTCACAATATAACTCTATCTAAAACGTTGACCCCCGGGGGCGGGGCCAATTTTGACCCCAGGGACAAAATTTGAACAACTTTGATAGAGGACCTATAGGTAATTACATGTACCAAATGTCTAAGCTCTGGCTCTTGTGGTTTGTGACAAGAAGATTTTTTAAGATTTCCTTATTTTTTCACTTTGGTTGCCATAGCAACCAGAACCAGAGAACAGCATGGTTTCAAATTCTTTGAACAACTTTGAGAGAGCTTGACCCAAGGAACATTCCTGTGAAGTTTGGTTGCAATCAGGCAAGTGGTTTTGGAGAAGAAGATGTTTGAAGAAATTGTTGACGCACGACGCACAACGCACGACGCACGACGACGGACGCCGGACATTGACTGACCACAAAAACTCACCTTGAGCACTTTGTGCTCAGGTGAGCTAATAAAAAGGTGGCCTGTCAACTTTTCCCCAAAAATGCCTCCAACATTTTTTTGGAGCATATTTCTGAGATTTCCGACCAGTTTATAACTCCTGTTCGACTGATGACTTGCTGGCAGGTGACACAAGTGTTCTGCGGAACGACAATCTATTTTTCTCTACAGTAAAACCTCTCTAATACGACCACTGAAAAGCACGCACATTGAGTGCATGAAAGGCAGGTGACAGCTTAAAGCAAAGTGACAGTTAAACAGAAAGCTCCTACAGGAGCGTTCTGTTTTACTGTCACCTTGCTTTAAGCAGTTACCTTCAGAATTTCGGAAACAACTAATACTAAACACAATTTTGTGGTCGTTGTAGAGAGGTTTAACTGTATGTATGGCTGTTTTCTGCAATATATCGCATAATGCAAGCAGTGTAACGTCTGATCAGAATCCAAAGTGTTTGCATTTTCTGCTTTTGTCGCATACGGAAGTTGAAGGGTTAAGGGAGATAACTACAGTAAAACTTCTCTATTATGACCACTTAACTGTGTTAAAATTTAGATACATACATGTAGTACAGGTGGTTGCTTAGAACAATGTGAAAGTAAAACAGAAAGTTCCTTTGGGAATTTTCTGTTTTACTTTCACCTTGCTTTAAGCTGTCACATACGTTTTAAACAATACATTAACATGCGTTTTAGTGGTCGTAATAGAGAGGGTTTACTGTTTATATCTCCGACTAAATACCATAATGTCGTCTGGATTACTACGAGGAAGACGATACATCCTTCCCCGTTTAATCCTTTCGTATTAAATGTTTTCAAGAGGTTTTAAATCTTTCACAGTCATGAATGTCTTCTGCTTCAATATCGTTGTCTGCAGTATCGTTTCAATTTCAGATTGAATGCAACTATTATGACTGATGGAATTTCGATATGAGTGTGATTCATTTTGGATTCTGATTAGACGCCGCTTTACGCGGTATCTGATCAGGATCCAAACTGTTTTGAAAAATCACCGTTTCTGCCTTATTCAGGGAAAGGGGGAAAAGAAATCCGACCGAAAACAAGAGACAGTAAAGTGATTTAGTTTCGACAAATTTTATCTAACGAGAGAAATGGAGAGAACCGTTTGTGTAAAGAGCAAATCAAATTACCCTATGCATCACACAACCACGGACATAAATGTTTACTTTCGATAGCTTTTTTCAAAAGATTCTGAACCATTATTACAATGGAGAAAAGGTTATTCGTTCCAGTGTAAGAGAAGCTATACACAAATGCATGGTACTACATGTACAATATAAAATCAACATGACTTTACACTTCTGCAGATTGATTTTTATTTCAGTAGCACACACTTTTTAACCCAATAAGACACCAGGTTAATCGGCGTCTGATCAGACTTTAAACTATTGCACTAAGTATAAAAGTTTAAGCATAAACAAGTTTCAATTGATGTTGTTGTTGGCGTACCTGTGCTTAACACTCACAGGACAGCTTGGTACAGACAGAATTGACTGTCAAGCTGGAGGATTACGTGCAAAGCTGTTTTCAATTACCTCGCCATATAGGCAGCCATGCTCCGTTTTCAGAGGAAGTTTCAATTGATAAGACGCTATTCTTTCCTGTTTAAAAGCAAACGAAACGCAAACGAATCGCATTAATTCGGGTAAAATGACATTTTATTTTACTTTTTTGACGACTCGGCGTCTGATCTGGCTCCAAACTGTTTGCAATAAAAACATTTTTAGCGTGATTGCGTTTATTTGGAAAGAATAACGTCTCCTCCACTGTATTGTAAAAAATAAAGTTTTCTCCACTGTAAAAGATCTCATTTCAAATGTATACTATTTAGACATGCATGACATTATCCCCGCCGGACCAAGTCCTTCGGATGATACTTTATAAACCGAGGTCCGATGCATGAGTGTTTTACAATTGGCATCTAAAAGAACCAGAGAACTCTTTCGATAATAATAGTATGGCATCGCATCCGGGTTCTCTGTATCCACTCCCCTCTGTCTGTGGCGTCCAACTAGCCCATATATGGCAGAAACGGACGTTAACAATCAAAGCAAAAACAAACAAACATTACATTGTACATTGTATCAATAAAATATTGATATTTATCATCCATGAAATTATACTGTCATACATGCACTACGTACAGAGAATCTGTGTTCTGGAGCAACGTACAGAGGAGATGGTGTCATTCATATACATTTAACCCATTTATGCCCTGTGGATTCTTCCATGCTTATATATTGGATTAGTCCATTTTTTATCAAAGGGATGCTTGGTCAAAATATTCATTTTCTTTTTGTTTTATATTGAAATTCCTATCAGCAAACAGTGTAGACTCTGATCAGACGATGCATTATGCGGCGTCTGATCAGAGTCTATGATGTTTGCCTATATGTCCAATATCGTGGGCACAAATGGGTAAAAAATGTCGCAAAAAAAGTTGCACTAACCTAAACGCAATATACAGTGGAGAATACTGAGTTCTTCCCCGATAAACGCGTTTACGCTGAAATTATTATTTCAATTGTTAAAATTTAAGAGCCAGATAAGACGCCATGTAACCAGGCGTTCGACCAGGCTCCAAACTGTTTGCCATTCATATTAAAATTCATTGTGATAAATGTGAAAAAAAATATTTTTTACATTTTAATGCAATGCGTTTACGCTTCGTTTGCGTTCATACGGGAAAATTACGTATTCTCTACTGTATAACAATTCAGAAAAACAGCTCAAATTTTGAAAATCAAAAGGAGCTTGGTCTACTCTGAGTGTTGAATCATCAGGGCTGCCATTTCTACGGATTTTTCAAAAAATCTTTCAACTTCTATCCTAGCAGATGGTAGCTTAAAGCAGGCTGAAAGTAAAGCAGAATGTGCCTTAAGTCACATTCTGCTTTACTTTCAACCTACTTTAAGTAATCGCGCTTGAAAAATCTTAAGATTTTGAAAGATCAACTTATGGCAGCCCTGAATCATTTGGAATCTGTTCAGACGCCAAGTTACTGTAAACGGGTTTTGCAGTGAGCAATAGATTGTTATAGTCACTTACCGTACAATACGAGTTTTGCATGTACCATTTCAGAAAATCCCATTCTCTATTTATACCAGCAGAATTACCTACCGCCGCGCATACATACAAAGTGATTTTACATACTGTTTATAACCCCTGGGCGTTAAACTCCAAATATAGCCCGTATTTCGACATAGCCCGATGAAGTCGATAGCAGTTTTCAAAATCCAATACATTGTATCAACAAGTTAGCATACATGTACAATGTATCGGACAAAGGCTGTTAAACGATTGGCGTTACTTTATTATTTGTGCCTAGTGTCCTATAAATTGGACATAGGCAAACAGTGCAGACTCAGATCAGACGTCGCATTATGCGGCGTCTGATCTGGGTCTGTATTGTTTGCTTAGACCAGGCGTCCACCAGGGCACGGACAAGACGCGGAATGCAAATTTAGTAAATCCGCAACCCTTCCGCATGTTGTTGAAAGATTCTTTTTCTGGTCCTAATCATTCCTAAACACTTCCGTATGATTCGGCACCTTAGGGAGAGGCAAATTTGTCCGCTTCGAAATTTTGGTCGAGAGCAAAATTTGGTCGCGGAACTTCCTGACACCTTCCGCATCTTGTTCGCATTGTCGTGCTGCCATCATCAGGACATCGGGCTTTCTTTAAGCCTTCCATTCGCGCTCCTAAAAGCTTCCGCGATAAGGACAGCTTCAGGAACTTATAGGAAGTCATGCGGAATGTACCCCGAATGCTTCAGGAAAGTGCAGAGCCGACGCGGATCTGAATAAAGCCTGTCTCACACAAAACACGGCTGGGCACACGGTTCCAATACGGTATACTCGGTTATACACGGGTTGACTGGTACGAATGTAGCACGAGTATGTATGAACAAAGCACGGATATACTCGGTCAAGCAAGGTTTGTCACGGTTTGAACACGATTTGAAAAACGATTTTCATACGATTGTTGTACGGTTCCAAGTACGGTCTAGTACGGTCTGTTACGGCTTAGTACGATTAAACACGACTTTTACTGGATTAACTGGACATTTACAGGGTTTACATACAGTCCCACCGACTTTTGTTCGAGTTATGCTCCATACGATTAATATACGATATTGACACGGTTGAGCTCACTCGTGGGAGTGGACTTCATGTGCGGTTGTATATACGGTCTCGTACGGTCTCACACGGTCTCTCACGGTCTTGTACGATCGCTAATACGATCATACACGGACATGGCACCTGTGCCAGTTTTTTAAAAGTTTTAAAAATCATACACGGCTTTCACGGATACACTCGAATGGCCCGAATGTAACTCGGATAAGGCCACACGGTTGATTCGGTTGTATGTACGGTTTACACGGGTGGCCAACCGTATAAGCCGTGTGTTCTGTGTGAGACAGGCTTAAGTCAGCACCAGGAACCGGTGCGGACAAAGTATCACGTGACATTTACCTAATCCTTTAACCATAATTGCCTATGTCTTGAAGATACCGGCTGCTGAAAGCAAGATGGCAGAAAGATCCTTTCTTTTTTACTTCCATATTGATTAAAGCTGTCACTTTTCTTTGATAACATTAATTAGTCTTATTTATTGTGGTCGTAATAGAGAGGTCTTTCTGCAGTTAAACTTCTCTACTACAAGCACTAAAACAAAGGCCATCTGATTATATAAAAGACAGGTGACAGGTTAAGGTAATACTGCACGGCCATATTGAATTCTGGCTAGTGTAGCCAACTTTGAGGTCAAATGCTACTCATGCTTTACAGAGATGAGTCTCAATCAAAACACACAGTCCAATTCAAAGCATGTGTACAATGTATATGTTCTAACACTGACCGAACTATGCCGACAAAAGCTGCCTCGATAATTATTTAAAAGCATTAACACAAAGGGATTGTTTGGGCAAGTGCACCGCACTGTATAGCAAACAATTCAACAGAACAACTATGACAAATTGCAACCCGGTTCTTCATTGAGATGACAGGAATGTTATTTTCAAGCATTTCTTTCTGAAAAGGTGTTTTGAATATATTTACCACGTGTCGTGAAACAAATCCATCGCCATTTTGAAGCCAAAACACGACATGTATAGTGAAATGTGGTACGACTACTTTGGATATAAAACTCTGTTCCTACGTTGATCGTACACTTTTACTTGCTTTTCTACAAGGCCAGAAATGAGACTACAACATGCACGTTTCTGATTGCAAGATCAATATTGTTTTTGATTAGATTCTCTCTCCTGAAAATCTGTTCGCTTTTGTTTACATACAGGCTAAAAGATGACAATGGAAGAAATATTATTGCGCTCCAAAACTGCTTTCGCGAAAAAGATCGTATTTATTTTCATAAACGTGAACGTCATTGTTTTAGATACAATTTTTCTAATTCAGATTCAACTGTTTTGAAAACGAAGTCGAAATTTATAGCGTTTTAGATAATTTTGTTGTGATTTTTTTCTTCATAGCCGAATAACTCATTTAAAGTACAAACGACAATACTGATCCCGTCTTTGCGCAAAAAGAACACATTCATATCCTATAGATTATAACATATATGCGAATTAAACAATTAATTCCAAGCATAAAATCAGAAACGTATGCTAACATTTGCATACTCGCACTAAGATCTGGTTCAAAACTAATAATATAATACAGGTATGATCAATTATATTGGCGTGAGTTAACGATCTTCGTTCGATAAGGGCGAACTCTCATTGTTGCTTACAAATGGTTTGCCTTCGGAAATCTTGAAAATCCCGTGCAAATTGTGTGCAACCACCAGGTATAAATATCTTATCTACGGTGTGGTGTTTGGGTCCGAGTTAAAAATTTCTCTCAACTCAACTCAACTCAATTTTATTTCGGCTTTGGTTCATAATTAACATGAACAGCTAAAGCATCAAGTAATATCAGGAACGTATATTTAGATATAATCTACGTTACTTGTAATATACATACATAATAAAGAATATCAAAATAGGTTGTGTCAGTGAGGTCTTATAAGGATCAAAAGAAATTATCATTTAAGTATAGGAAACGACTACTTTAAATAATTTCATTTGTATTTAAAGGGCATTCTACTCATCCGTTTGGATCCTGACCAGTCATCCTGTTTCTGAATGACTGTTCTGGATCCAAACCGTCATTCTGTTGTTTATATTTTCGAAAAAGACAGATTATATCTTTATTAACATAAATTTTGTATTATACTAAACATCTATATGTAAAGCACTAATGTAATTGTAGATAGGGCGCATGTGAGAAACAATTAAACTGCTTATAGCACGGATAGGCACTCTAAGTTAATATAATTATTGATGAAAACTGATAAGATGCAGAGAAAACGCCGATTTATTTAGAGTCTTATCTGGATCTAAACCGAATGTTAAGAGAAATAAAATATTACATTTCAGACATACCGGGTATACCGTATGAGAAGGTATCATATCGAGTTCTAAGCCATACACAAGAGAGTAGAAATGCTTTTTTACGAATCATATCGCCACTCTTGTGTGAGACGTAATCTGATAAGTAACCGTATACAAAAGGTTTATGTAACATCATTTGATTTACATCTATACAAACGAAAATTATTCATTTGAATTATAATCGATCTTCCTTCCAATGGGGAATAGAAATTTTCCCCTGGGGAAAATAAAAGGGGTTATGGTCAAAGCGTACCATAGTCAAAGCATACCCAGTCAAAATGTACCCTTTTTGGTTGAAGCGTGCCACATAAAGGATATGTAGGGGGGAGTTCAATACGGTATTATGTGATAATTAATTGATTTTCGCACATTTTATACCTGTAAATGCGTAATTAGTGTATTTTACAATAAATTGCTCGTTTTCACCCATACACCTACTTATCTAGCACACGATGAACAGTTATGGCATGTGCATGCATGTGTCTCTTATTGTTACATTAAATATACTATGCCAAACTGCCAACGCAAGACCTCCAAGTTCCCTTTAATTTTCATATCAGAGCGTTTATTTTAAATCGATGGAAAATATGACGCAACATTATCTAATACTTTTATTTGTGTTTTTAAATTGATGTACTGTCCTCAAAGTTGTTAATATTGGCAACGAATTTTCATTGACACTTCTGACGAATAATAACTATCTATCCAAACGTATCGCTAATTTCTGGTTAACATTCCCCATTGTGTCGGAATTTGCCGGTTCCTCATAATTACCAAAAAAGCGTCCGCTATAGAGAATCGTGAATTTCCGTAATCGACATTAATTTTTAGCTCCCTTCATGCCATTTAGATCTACATCAGTTTGGAGTGAATGACGAAAAAGGTCACGCCCACATACGAGACAAAAGGTTTCTAATCGCTATAAGCCTAATGAAAAATAAATACCATGTTTAAATCAAACAGACGTCGCGCTGCCGCATATTCCCATTAGATATAATTTAAACAAAGAAGGAACGGATCTATACATGTAAGCGTAAATATTTTTGTTGACAGTGCATCAATTGTTTCTATCAATCGTACACAAACATTTTGTCATCAGTTTTCGCGAATTAACGATAGCACTCAGCGTATTTCAATAGAATTGAAACATATCGCTAATCATTTAGAAAGAAAACATACAGTATAAGAATGACAATCCAATTTCATGACAAAATGCTATTTATTTAAGCATTTTGGTCATGTTTGTACGTCCGTGAATTGATTAGACCAAACATCTTATAAGATTTCTCGGAATTATGATAGAATTAGCAGAAAGAAATGCCTTTGAAACAAGCAATGTTAAAAATTCAAAATATTATGGAGTAAATACAAATGACATTCTGATTTAGGATTATGATAGATTTACATCTACAAAACATGTCTGTATACAGGAACATGGGAAAACAGTACAGAGTACAGACCCAGATTTGAGAGATCTTATGATCTAGTACTGCACTGTTTGCAATTTTCTTTTTCAAATTATTATAATGCTTATTCATCATCATGATAATCAGAAAGCAAGTGAATGTAGGTAAACTGTTTCCTTTACTTCTCTGTCAAACCGTGCATTGAATTTGTTTCAGAGGTTGACTGAGATATTAGTCCTTTTTGTATCTACCTTTTACATACAGATTCTAGCAAGGATTTCTTTATATATCATAGTCAATTTAGTCACACAACAAAATTGATAAATTTAAAAACAAAGTTTTAGCAGGCTCTTTATCTTTATAACACCACTGAAAAAGTGCTTTAAAGTCACCCAGAGAACACCATATATATATATATATATCAGTATCGACAATGGAAATAGGACAGGTATATAGCTGTGTCATTAGCGAATAGGTGATTTACATTCCCCCGGATATCATTAATGTATGTGTGGAATAGTAATGGGCCAAGAACATTGCCCTGGGGGACACCCGATGGAACTGGGAAGGTGGAGGACATGGAAATATTTGCAGCTACTGGCAGAGACCTGAGAGATATGTCCTCTTATGTCAAAGTGTTGTAGCTTGATCAGTTATTTTTCATGATTGGCCATATTTAATCTTGTCCGCTTTCTAGCTCTTATACTTTTCATCCAAGTATCATTACCCTTGAAAAACTATTATTATTATTATTATTATTATTATTATACCAGATTTATATAGCGCTCTTTTCACACAGGAGTTGTGCGTTCAAAAGCGCTTCACATGAAATTATATAAATGTACCTACAAATCGAGAAAGACAAATAACTACATTCACAATAAAAATGATACAATATTGAGATGCATGGAAACATGGAAATTCTTCCAATATTATTACCAAGATTATAAAATTGTTATAGTAAATTTGTAAAATCATTTTTAAAATGAGTAAAATAATTAAAAGATCGATAGCATGATTAAAAACAGAGTGGTTTTTGTTTTTGTTTTTGTTTTTTGTATTGGTTTGTTTGTTTGTTTGTCTCAGTGTAGAGCCGGAGAGTAGTTCACAAATCGTAAAACGAATGTTTAAAACAATACTCTCCATGTTGTTTGGTTGAATTTGTTTGTTTGTTTGTTTGTTTCAGTGTAGAGCCGGAGAGCAGTTCACAAGTCGTAAAACGAATGTTTAAAACAATACTCTCCGTGTTGTTTGGTTGAGTATTGTATAATCCATGGCCGTGGTACACCCTTGGTTCATAAACATAAAGCCACCAAGAATTACACCATAGACCCTAGCCAAATGGTTTCAAAGCGATTGGGCAATCCCTACCAGCAAGATCTACCAGAAAGGCACAAGGTCAATGGTACAACTCCAGAACTGCCATTCAGACCCACAGCATCCACAGCAAGAACACAGCCCAGAGGTAGCAGTCATTGATTACCTACTTTCTTCTAATAACAGATATTAAAGAAGTGAGTCTTCAAACGTTTTTTGAAGGCTGCAATTGAGCAAGCATCTCTGATGTCTGATGGTAGAGTGTTCCAGAGCTTTGGGGCTGCATGCATGACACTTCTATCTCCAAACTTCACCAAACGACTTCTCGGCACAACCAGCGATACTGATTTACTCGCAGACCGCAACTCTCTTCGAGGTCTATACACGTCCAGCATACTAACAATGTACCTTGGAGAATCATTGTACATGGCTTTGTATGTGAGTGTCAGAATTTTGAATTCAACTCTGTGTTGAACTGGAAGCCAGTGAAGCTCCTTCAAGACTGGAGTGATGTGATTGTACCGAGGAGTCAATTTTAGCCTTGTCCTATTTGGGACTCGAGAAGTTTAAAGCAGAATTGTAAAATCTTTCTGAACCTGATATGAATGTGTAAAACCTTGGCCAACTTTGAAAACCGGCTAAATTGGATAAGGCATACTCATTTATAACAAGAACGACACCATTTTAGCCCTGTTTTCTCTGTTACTGAAATAATTTTCATGGGATTTAGCCAGATTTTCGGACAGTGTTTGCGATAGTTCAGTATTTGCAATGCTGGTAAGAAGGTCACGAATGACCACGTCATATCCTCTTTACCCCTTGAATGATTTTCATTTAACTCTAAGTTTTGGCTTTGTTGATACTATGCGTTGAATTTAAGCAGTTTACTCCTCCTTTTGTGGGATATTTTCTGACTTGGTCAGTGTACTAGTTACATTTGGAATCCACGATGGTTTGTACAGGTACTATGTAGCATTCATTTGATGTTTTTAACTTTGACAATGTTTGACCACCATACTTTTGAAAGGATTATTTCAATTACATGTGCTAGCCAATATGGAGAATTGAAATTCTTGGTGATAATGGGTATAATGTCAGACTATATAGTGTTCAAATGGACATTCTAAAGAGAAAATAAGGATTCCTTGCACCTCGGGCACAGTTTGAAAATTACTATGCCATAGCTAGTTTTGGAATTAGTTAGCCGCAGATGTTGGTGGACGTGCCCAACATTTGGTAAATTTGGAGGTAATTTCTTTTCACTATAAAAACGTTTTTATTATTATCTATAAATGCAAATGATAGAGGGGTATATTTATCAGTTGTATAGAGTGACATTTTTAGGAGTTGAGCAATATCTGTGCCGTTTTCACCATAAATGCACCGCCACTACTTGTTTTGGTGGCCATCATTTGCACTGCACTATTACCTTAAAGCAAGGTGGCATTCAAACGGAAAACACTTTTGCTTGAATGTCGCCTTACTTTAAGCTGTCACTTGTCGTAAATACCACTGTTGACTTATACATGTAGTAAATGAAATGTTATGGTCTTAATAGAAAGCTGTTACTGTACTTAGATTTCTCAATTGTTTGTGATTGTTTATTGTTTTCTTGTTTTGTTTATTTTTCAGTAATTAACAATTTTTGACTGGGTTTAAATGTTTTGTTGTATGATTTTTTTATTTAATCTTTTTTTTCCGGTGGGGGTGTCATAAACGCGGATTATAGTTAATAATTAATTATTTTACGTCTGCATGTCCGAATTCGTTTCAGGTTATTAAAGTAATTTTATATTAAATCATAAAGATGCTGAAATTGTTTGTCCACATGGCCGTAAGATAAATAAGTTTAAACTAAGTTTGATTAAACAAAACTCAACTTCAGTTTCACATTTTATTTCAATCTTGCAACAACCAAACATATACATGTACACGGTTACACTATAAGCAGCATTCAAGTTGGCATCAGTAAAAACTCTCTGTTATGACCACTAAAGAGAATGCTAATTTAATGTACAAAAGACAGGCGACAGCTCAAAACAAGGTGAAAGTAAAACTGAAAGCTCCTTTGGAATCTTCTGTTTAACTTTCAAATGGCTTAAATACAAGATAATAAAGTCGTAATAGAGAGGCTTAACTTTATATACACAGTGACATCTGCCTAAATCATAATGCCGTCAATTATTCCACAAGGACAAACCTTTCTTTAATATGTCCATAGTATATGATTCTAAATTATTCTGTCCTGCCATGGCACAGAGCCTGCCTCACTGCAAAATACATGCTCATGTACTCTTTTTGTTGTTTTCCGGCCACATTGTCAAACTTGCCACCTTCTACTGCAGGCCCCATGTCTTCCATTTGTACTTCATCCCTCCATGCCCCTGGTATAATGTTGTGAGCCTCATTCGCCAAATCCATCTGGGCACGGTCCAACCTAGCATATCTGATCCTGATGAGGTTGTGCAGGCAAATGCAGGCATTGACCACACTTTTAACCACCTTTTTGAGTTTGAAGCATAATCTTGCCCGTGCATTGCCAGCGAGAACCTAGGACTCTTCTACCACGAGAGAGACGGTAGTTAAATATCTTCTGTCGATGTGTCAGATTGGCACGCCTGTAGGGTTTCATAAGTGTGGTCCTCATTGGAAATGCATCGTCTCCCAGTTTAAAATATGGCATAGGTTTGTCATCATTGGGCAGTGGTGATGGGTCTTGGAATCCTATGCTGTTGCCCTCGAGACTTTCTTTCAGCTCTGAGTTGTTGAATATATGGGTATCAGACTGATGGCCTAGTCCTCCTACATAACACCACATAAACTTGTAATTGCCATCAACCAGGGTCATGACCACAATGCTGAAGAAACCTTTGTAGGTGTAGTAAAGACTTCCAGAATTGGCTGGTTTTTTATGGCTACGTGCTTCCCATCCAAGAAGCCTAGGGCATGTGGAATATTCCACCTTCTCTCAAACTGCTGTGTGACTTCAAGCCATCCTTCAGGCGTGAGAGGACAAGAAAGCACCTCTTAACCTCTTGTATTCTCCCTCTGGATTCTGGGCGTCACACGTACATGTAAAAGGATCTCATCAAACATGTCTGGTGTTATTCTCAAGTACATCTTGAACAAACCAACGTCTTAATCTCTTAGTTCTTTCATCAGTGCCTCGTACTGGTGATATTGAAGCCTCCGCTCACGTGTCCACCATGGTCTCACCCACCACCTGTGACGTCGCGTTCTCTTCCTTAGAGCCAGTGTGAGCGCTAATTGTGCATTTCTTTCAGCTTCTATTCGCAGCAACACAGCAGAATGAAGTGGTATGAATTCCATGACAGAGAGCAGGCTTTTGAGAAAAACGCCACATCGGTGTTGTATTTATAGGTTTGTATCATTTCCGCGTAGTGTCCGCAAATTGTCCGCATATCTAAATCATTGTCCGAAACACATCCTGAGTGTCCTAGTTCATGACTTTACCGCTCCTGGTGTGATCCTGAAGGTAACTGCAGTGTCCTAGTACGATCCGCCTTTTCGGTGGTCATTCTTTTTTATTCCCGTTTACACACCCGTTATCCGGACACCTCTTACGCGGACGGTTTTAATAACACAGATATCAACAACATGTGACGATGATTAGGGTAAGTCAAATTTTAAGCTTAACATTTAATATTGAACACATTCACTGACACACAAATGATTGACATTTGAAGACAACACTTTGTGGTTCCAGCATGTGAAATTCTGTATTATTTCAAAGTTTGTAAGATAATAATTTTGACACGGAAACGTATTGTTTATCCTGTTTTTACCAGAACCTGTTAGATTACACAGGTGTATGCTTAAACCACAAATGCTTTCATCATGGTTTGAATCATTTTCTAAATTAAAATACATTTATCTACTTAACCTGTAAGTATCTATGCATGGGATGCTCTACAGACTTTGCAAACTGCGATTTATGGAGGTACGGGTATCGAAAATTGATAACGATTTACCACAGATATTGATATAGACAGACACAGAACGCAAGCAAAGACAGGTAACGACGAACACAGATTTTTAAACTCTGTAAACGTGGATATATATTCAGTTATTCGCATAGTAGATGGTTTGAACGCCTTTAAATTTAGTTGATTTTCTTATCTGGATATTCCAAATACGTTAAATACTGGTTTCAGCACGTACTGACTCAACTTACCCACAAGGAAGAGCAAGCAAATTGTCAAGTCGAATCACATGAGTTAATTGATGGATTAAATGTTTACACATGTTGTTTTTTCTGTGAACTATTGGTATAATATGACCCCAGTCTTCAACGAATAATACACCATGTTCCTGGACCAGGAGGCAAGCCTGTCCCTGTTCAGACAATCAGAAATCGTGTGAAATCTGCAGGTTTCAAATCCGGGGTGGCAGCAACAAGAGCCCCAACTGTCCCCAAGACACAGGATGTTGAGGCATTAATTTTCATAGCATATGGAACCGTGAGCAATGCTCACAAGTCCAGTTTTCTGATGATTCCAGGTTTTGCGTCAGAAAGGGGGATGGACGTATCCGTGATTGGCTGCAGAAAGGCATTTGGAACTTACTGTTAAACCAACCACGGAGAATTCTATGCGAAGGCGAATCCAAGAGTGTCACACCCATTGTGGCGGATAAACGCATTATTAGTGTTGAAATGTAGTGGTAAACTGTATCTTTTGACCGGGGTCCCCTAATGTATTCATTTATTGATTACTAAAGAACGGATTGTGGGATTTTCTTTTCGTTTTCAGTTCTGTATTAAGTTTTAATTAAGTTTTTATTTTGTATATTGATCTTTGTTGTGCGTTATTTAATAAAATTATTATCACCTAAAATATCCATGTGTGCAAGACTTTTTTTACCGAGTATATATTACCCATTGCAACTCGGACCAGGCCATATTAAACTATTTGTAATCCAGATTTAAAGATATTGGAAACATATACATTTCATTGTCGATCTACATGTATTGCACACATTTTCCTCTTCGTTTATTCTGTCTGATCTGGGTCTACATTGTCTTCAATAATATTTTGAAAAATATTGTATAAAATATATCTATGAAATTGAATTGAATTGAATCAAATTAAAGTGCTGGACCTAAGTAGATATATGATGGGCGAACAGTGTAGAATCAGAGAAGAGGGCTCCTTCTGGAGACCTCCGGTCTGTGTTTGCATTGGTTGGAATAATTTGTTCTAATATATTTGTAACAATCAACACGTTTCAGGGACTGTTTCCTGTATTAGGTATTTTGTATACCTAATGCTTTTGTATAACAGGGTTGCCATAAGTTGATATAAGATAACAAAATATTGTATACATCACAAGATTTCCATTTGATTTGTTTGTTTTGATTTTACGTCGCTTTCAACAGTATTTCAGTCATATCGCGACGTCCAGCTAATCATAGGTGGAGGAAGACCCCAGAAGCCCTTTATGCACTGTTTCAGACACAAATCGGCAACTGGGTAGAACCACCGACCTTCCGCAAGCCAGCTGGAAGGCTTCCCCACATGAAAAATCCGAACGACCCCACAAGATTTCCAAATTTTCTCTGCTGCTGTTATTTCAACCTGCCACGTTTCAGCTAATTTCTGCTAGGAAAAGAATTCGAGGAATTCGAAAAAACGGAGAAATTGCAGCCCTGGTATTATCATATTTCTATAGATTTAATTAATAGTCGGTTCAAAAGCTTATGTACCTGTAGGTTATGTTATTAATGTTCTCTGACTTGCCGGCTCAAATTCGTCTTGTCTTATCTTGTCTAATAGTAGCAGCGACCATAAATCATTGAAAGTAGGTGAAGGATCAGTCCCTTTTAACGACATCATAGTTTTGTGTGCTTAAAATGGCGTCTGTTATGAATTCTAAAATTTAGAAATAGATCCTTGTGACTAAAAACATAGAAAAGAGTATACAATTGGTTTGGATCGATTTCAAATGGCATGTCAACCACAATTTAATGCTGATTTTATTAAATAGGTCAAAGCAACTGTACGAGTCCATTTATCCTTATTCTGTGGTAATATCGTCTGCTTTGAAATTGTCATCTGCACAACTTGTTAAATCTAGATTTATACAATTTTTAAGTAAAGAAACATAAAGACGAGTGTCAAACGGGTTAGACCTAGATCGGACACCGCCTAACGCGGCGTCTAATCTGGGTTCAAACTGTTTTCAAAATTGGTAAAGTCGCGATACGCAGGCAAAGAGTTAATGCTTATTCTTTTCATGTTGGGCTTTTATTGGTTTAGTATTGGATTTCGCATTAAGGAGTAAAACATTTCTTTTCATAAGTTCAGACATCAATCACTCATGACGTTGTTTTTGGTTTGGATTAAATTTAGTTGTCACTGCAGGGGATGTACATTATTTTAAGGGATATTGAAGAGTAGAGTATACATGTACAATATACATGTATCAAATTGCTATAATGTATAGCTTAAATAATTAATCATACAACATTAATGTAAGTCAATCGATTCACTGCATAATGTCATTTGCTTCAAACAAGTAACGTATATACATATATATTTGGATCCAAACCATTTGCTAAAACTAGTACTTGTATTTCAATTGCAAACAGTTTGGAGCTAGATCAGACGCCGGGTAAAGGCCTCTATAGAAAAATTGAGATTGTTGACATTGGCCGAGCGCACGTTTCCGTGCTTTACAGTTATTTTCTCGCCTAGTGAGAACAATGAGGGGGAAGCAATGAATGGACTGGGGTAATGTCTTAAAAATCAAACGAAATGCAAACGCATTGCAATAAAACAGAAAATGACAAATTGCCGACAATTCTTATTACACGTATTTATTTTAATCTGAGAAGCAAACAGTTTGGAGTCTGATCAGGCTCTAAACTGTGTGCACTGGAAATAATATTCTCACATAACTACCCCTGTTTTCTATAGCGAACAACGATGACGAATAATCCTCTATATCTCCAACATGTGTAAGATCCCTTTGATGACGTCACTATAACGTCACTATTTATAACGGCGTTTTGACGTCACCGGGGTTCAAAAAATGCAAATTTGCTATAAAAATAGCTGAAATCATTGGTAAAGTGAGAAAAAGAATCTGTCACTCGTCGATGTAAAGACAAGTTGATCTTAAACTCGTCTAGAATAGAAAAGTTATAAAGCTCGCCAAGGCTCGCTTAATAACAGTTCAATTCTAGACTCGTTTGAGATCAGCTTGTCTTAAACATCGACTCATGACAGATCCTATATATGTTAGCGATAACGCGTTTAAAGGGAACAAATCACGTATCACTGTACACGCAACCCTTTCACGAAGAACTCACCTACAGTCCATGGTGTTTTCGAAATTCAATATTTCTTTATACGTATAAAGCCTTACTGTGAAAGGGTATTGACCATTGTACTCAATCATTTAGTGTGCGAACAATATGAACAATCATACATTATTTAGACGTGGGTTTTAGTGGGGATTAAAATCAATAAGAAAGGCATGTTACAGTGGAGAAGACATAATTCATTCCCAATAAACGTGTTTACGCTTAAACGTTTATTTTCACTGCAAACGGCTTGGAGCCAGATCAGACGCCGCTTACCCCGGCGTCTGATCAGGCTCCAAACTGGTTTTGTCACTCAGATTAAAAATAAATCTTAATGAATTTTAAAAAGTGTAACTTTCATCATTTTAATGTTATGTGTTTGCTGATTATTTTGCGTTTAACGGGAAAGAATAACATATTTTCCACTGTACTACGACCAATAAAATGAAGGCCCATTGATACAATGAACGACAGCTTCAGACAAAGGGAAAGAAAAACAGAAAATTCCAAAAGGAGCTTTATGGTTTTCTTTCACTTTGCCTTAACCCTTTCCCCAATAGAAGCGCCTTTTAGCGGATATGATTTATTCATCCGCTGAAGAAAATAGATCCAATTTAATCAGTGATGTATATGTATTATGGGGAATATTTTCTATATTATAGCACATGATAGCTTAAAGCAGGCTGAAAGTAAAGCAGAATGTGCCCTAAGGCACATTCTGCTTTACTTTCAACCTGCTTTATGTAGTCACCTATCTTAAGTACTAGAAATAGGCTATGAGGTAAAAATCAGTCAATTGACTTAATACTAAACACAATTTAGAGGTAGTAAATGCCTCCTAATAGAAGGGGTTTACTAAGCCATATCATATTGCTAAATGTTAAATACAGTTTGTGAACTTTTGTAATATACACGAAGAAAAACCTTAAACAAATGGGTTGGTACATGAACAAGTGACAGCTTTATATAGAGCCTAACTGTGATGTAAATCACAAAATATCCACTTGAGACTGTTTGATCGTCTATAAGACATGGTCAGAATTGCTAATCACCGTACCCATTTACCTCATAGCAGTTATAGCAATAAACTTCATTTTCTTCGGTTTCACATGGTGTGTATTTAAATTTTCCATTTCAATGACATTTTGCTCCCATTTTGATTTGAAAATCCTACGTGTCGGACACATTAAACATTGAGTAAAAAAGTTGAAAGTGTGTAGTTTGCTGATTTTAATATGGTTAATAAATGAGTCTTACAATAAGCATAAAGAGTGGTAGTCTTTACTATTTCCCAATAAACGCGTTTGTGTTAAAATATTATGTTTATTGCAAACAGTTTGGTGCCAGAACAGACACCGGGTAAACCAGAGTATTTTAGGCTTCAATCTCATGTATGCGAAGATGTGCAGCGGAAAAGACATTATTCTTTCCCGCAAACACGTTGTAATACATTATAGGAAATGATAATTGTTTTGACAGTTCTGACTTTTTTAGTTTTAACAGAGTGGCAAACATTTTGCAACCCAATTAGACGCTAGGTTAACCGGTGTCTGATCTGGCTACAAACTGTTTGCAATGGAAATACTATAGATGTAACATGAACGCGTTTATTGGGAGAGAATGATTTCTTCTCTACTGTATTGAGCGTTATATGATATTGAATGAGATACAGTGGAGAAAACGTTATTCTTTCCCAATAAACACATTTACGTTAAAACTATTATTTCCATTTCAATCAGTTTGAAGCCAGATCAGACACCGGATTTGTTTTTAGGGTCGACTGTTGTCGGCTTGATGCCTATGTAGGTAAATGGGTTGGTACATGAACAAGTGACAGCTTTATATAGAGCCTAACTGTGATGTAAATCACAAAATATCCACTTGAGACTGTTTGATCGTCTATAAGACATGGTCAGAATTGCTAATCACCGTACCCATTTACCTCATAGCTTATTTTAAGTATTGAAGATAAGTGACCACTTAACGCAGGTTGAAAGTTATTTTCCTGCCTGACAGCCATTTTCATAGTAATGCTTTTAGGTGTTGCATTTGTTTGTCAAAATTTTAGCAGTTATAGCAGTAAACTTCATTTTCTTCGGTTTCACATGGTGTGTATTTTAATTTTCCATTTCAATGACATTTTGCTCCCATTTTGATTTGAAAATCCTACGTGTCGGACACATTAAACATTGAGTAAAAAAGTTGGAAGTGTGTAGTTTGCTGATTTTAATATGGTTAATAAATGAGTCTTACAATAAGCATAAAGAGTGGTAGTCTTTACTATTTCCCAATAAACGCGTTTGTGTTAAAATATTATGTTTATTGCAAACAGTTTGGTGCCAGAACAGACACCGGGTAAACCAGAGTATTTTAGGCTTCAATCTCATGTATGCGAAGATGTGCAGCGGAAAAGACATTATTCTTTCCCGCAAACACGTTGTAATACATTGTAGGAAATGATAATTGTTTTGACAGTTCTGACTTTTTTAGTTTTAACAGAGTGGCAAACATTTTGCAACCCAATTAGACGCTAGGTTAACCGGTGTCTGATCTGGCTACAAACTGTTTGCAATGGAAATACTATAGATGTAACATGAACGCGTTTATTGGGAGAGAATGATTTCTTCTCTACTGTATTGAGCGTTATATGATATTGAATGAGATACAGTGGAGAAAACGTTATTCTTTCCCAATAAACACATTTACGTTAAAACTATTATTTCCATTTCAATCAGTTTGAAGCCAGATCAGACACCGGATTTGTTTTTAGGGTCGACTGTTGTCGGCTTGATGCCTATGTAGATAAATGGGTTGGTACATGAACAAGTGACAGCTTTATATAGAGCCTAACTGTGATGTAAATCACAAAATCTCCGCTTGAGACTGTTTGATCGTCTATGGGACATGGTCAGAATTGCTAATCACCGTACCCATTTACCTCATAGCTTATTTTAAGTATTGAAGATAAGTGACCACTTAACGCAGGTTGAAAGTTATTTTCCTGCCTGACAGCCATTTTCATAGTAATGCTTTTAGGTGTTGCATTTGTTTGTCAAAATTTTAGCAGTTATAGCAGTAAACTTCATTTTCTTCGGTTTCACATGGTGTGTATTTTAATTTTCCATTTCAATGACATTTTGCTCCCATTTTGATTTGAAAATCCTACGTGTCGGACACATTAAACATTGAGTAAAAAAGTTGAAAGTGTGTAGTTTGCTGATTTTAATATGGTTAATAAATGAGTCTTACAATAAGCATAAAGAGTGGTAGTCTTTACTATTTCCCAATAAACGCGTTTGTGTTAAAATATTATGTTTATTGCAAACAGTTTGGTGCCAGAACAGACACCGGGTAAACCAGAGTATTTTAGGCTTCAATCTCATGTATGCGAAGATGTGCAGTGGAAAAGACGTTATTCTTTCCCGCAAACACGTTGTAATACATTGTAGGAAATGATAATTGTTTTGACAGTTCTGACTTTTTTAGTTTTAACAGAGTGGCAAACATTTTGCAACCCAATTAGACGCTAGGTTAACCGGTGTCTGATCTGGCTACAAACTGTTTGCAATGGAAATACTATAGATGTAACATGAACGCGTTTATTGGGAGAGAATGATTTCTTCTCTACTGTATTGAGCGTTATATGATATTGAATGAGATACAGTGGAGAAAACGTTATTCTTTCCCAATAAACACATTTACGTTAAAACTATTATTTCCATTTCAATCAGTTTGAAGCCAGATCAGACACCGGATTTGTTTTTAGGGTCGACTGTTGTCGGCTTGATGCCTATGTAGGTAAATGGGTTGGTACATGAACAAGTGACAGCTTTATATAGAGCCTAACTGTGATGTAAATCACAAAATCTCCGCTTGAGACTGTTTGATCGTCTATGGGACATGGTCAGAATTGCTAATCACCGTACCCATCTACCTCATAGCTTATTTTAAGTATTGAAGATAAGTGACCACTTAACGCAGGTTGAAAGTTATTTTCCTGCCTGACAGCCATTTTCATAGTAATGCTTTAAGGTGTTGCATTTGTTTGTCAAAATTTTAGCAGTTATAGCAGTAACTTCATTTTCTTCGGTTTCACGTGGTGTGTATTTTAATTTTCCATTTCAATGACATTTTGCTCCCATTTTGATTTGAAAATCCTACGTGTCGGACACATTAAACATTTAGTAAAAAAATTGAAAGTGTGTAGTTTGCTGATTTTGAACGCAAATAAAGCATCCTTTTAAACATCTGCGAATTTTTTAGCAGTTATGAGGAGAAAGAATGTTTCCTAAACAATTCAAAAATTATTTTTATTTTGAAGTTGATTTGAGTCTTTTTGTTTCCTAATCGAGTTGAACATTGACAAAGGTCGTAATAATAAAAATCTGACTTAATCTTTTTTCCAACTCATAATCGGCTATTTCCGTAAATTACCGTACGCCCAATCGTTATCGTTCCATGGCTGTGAATGATGGCCACGTGTGATAAATACGATGTTGCCTTAAGGGATTAAGACCCTAATTACGTATGCCATTTTTATATATCGGGTATTTTAATTTAATAAATTCGAACCTCCCTCCAGCAGACAGACATAATAACGTGTCAAAACATTTGTTGACTAGACCGGACTCAGAGAGAGAGGACGCGCGCGAGAGAGGGGGAGCAAAAGAAAGAGGGGAAGGGGAGGGAGAGAGAGAGAGAGAGATAGAACAAGAATATAGTTACCAACGATGGATGCTTCCCACAAAGAAAAAGCCCAAGGTATAGCATGTTTAGTAGGTGAACACAGTAACAAGTTTCATCAACTTACGATGTAACATTCAGGATATATGCTTCGGACAAAAATTAATTTATTATGAAAAAGGGAGGCAATTCAATATTTGGAGATGACAGAGTTATAATTCTTGTGTACTATACTTCTTTTTGTCATCCTCTAACACAGTATCAAGGTTCAAGTTACAGTGCGGCAGAAAATTTGATTTTTTAAAAAAATTATGTAGAAAAAGGGCGAGAATTCAATATTGGGAGATGGCAGAGTTATGGTTCTTGCGTACAGCACTCCCTCTGTCATCTCGTATTACTGTATCAAATTTCATCAACTTACAATGCAATGCTCAGGAGATATGCTCCAGACAAAATTTGATTTTTTTAAATAGAAAATGGGAGATTTTTAAATATTGGGAGATGACAGAGTCATGGTTCTTGTGTACTGCACCTCCTTATGTCATCACCTATCGCTGTATCAAGTTCCATTAACTTATGGTGTAGCAGTCAAGAGATATACTCCGGACAAAATTGTTTGTATTTTTAAAAAAGGGAGATAATTCAATATTGGGAGATGACAGAGTTACCGTGTACTGCACTTCCTTTAGTCATCCTCTATCACTGTTACAAGTTTTATCAACTTTCAGTGTAACGGTCCAGAGATATGCTCCGGACAAAATTGATTTTTTATGAGAAAAATGGAGATAATTCAAAATTGGGAGATGCGAGAGTTACGGTTCTTGTGTACTGCACCTCCTCCTGTCATTCGCTATCACTGTATCAAGTTTCATCAACCTACGGTGTACCGTTCACGATATATGCTCCGGACAAAAAAGCGTGACGGACGGACGTTCTTACGGGAGGATACTTATGTGGCTATTTTCTATTGTAATCTTTTGCGACAATTTATTTTTGCTCTAACTTAAAAAATAATGATCTGGAGGCTAACCCTACCCCTAACCCTATGTCCCACAACTGGCCAGGTTAATGACACAAGAAATGGCCAGGTTAATGTCACAAGAGACGGCCAGGTTAAAGTTTTTCAATTATGGGGCTAAGAATTTTAGCCACGTAAGTACCCTCTCGTAAGCACGGACAGACGGACGGACGGACGGAAACACGGACGGACGGACAAAGCGGCGACTATATCCCCCCCTAAGGGGAGCATAAAAAGTATTATGTAACATGGAGAGGGGTATAATAATTGTAAAACGCGAATGTTTTGTGACAACTTAATCGGCATTTAGATAGATAGATTTATTTCAATATAAACATGACAATAGCTAACAACAAATACATACATCTTGAAACAAAATCACAATTTATAAAAATTGCAATGATTACATATATATTGTGTTATGAACTATGTCACCTCGCTTTGAGTTCCAATGTTAATTTCCCATAGACCTACAGTTAACAATTTGCATGTCTTTTACATCTCTCCAAAATATACTGTCACTCCTTATGATATTCTTTTTGTGACGTCACTCTAAAGGACATTACTTTTTTTCTCCGTCCTAAAAAACACTGTCAGCATTGACATGAATTTCGCTATGGGCGATAATAGAACGTTTTAAAAACTTCTAATCAATTTTTGAAATTTTCTGTACAAGTTGCTTCCTTTTGTCCATTCCTTAACGATTTGCCACCATTTCGGAAGAGGATATTTGCCACCTAGTCAATGTAAAGAAGCTGTTTCTTCAATTTACTTATCATAACGTTCTTCCTTCTTTCATGTAATATAATTATAAACAATGTGACGTCGTAAGACGGCGACGTCATTTACCGCGTTACGTACATGTCCGCGCTAAATTGGTATTCACAACACATTTTATAAAATACGAATAAAACTATTCCAAAGCCAGGGTTGATAAGCTCGGTGTAATAAAATAAATATTAGATGTCAGTTTGCGTGACATTCAAATTGCCAACCCTCGAAAACAAGATTGTCACCCTCGGCTACGCCTCGGGGTGACCTTCTGTTTCTCGGGTTGACAATTTGAATGTAACGCAAACTGTCATGTAATATTCATATAATATCGTGCGTCTAAGAAGCCACCTTATCCAGAGAGTTACATTAATATAACAATGTTTCATGAATATAGAATATCGCAATTATATCATTATAGATTTTGTTTGGTAATTCTGTAGAGGATAGATTGGTAGTAGCTATATTTTACATGAAAGTTACTGTAATTGAATGTGAATTGTTAGTGCAAAGTTATAGACACAGTGTGCAATTGCTATGGCAGCATGTTTCTATTGTTTGATATGACATCCTTGGTTTAAGAAACTCAATTCATGAATGAACAGTGATAGAACAGTAGATTAATGCAAACATATATGAGCAGCATAATACGGTTTAAATTATTGCTTGGTAATTCTGTAGAGGATAGATTGTTAGTAGCTATATTTTACATGAAAGTTACTGTATGAATTGAATGTTTTGTTTTTCAATCCAGGGTATAACAATTCTTTGAAACCCTCAATTTTAAACATTTTTCACTCCCATCTTCAGCATTACTTCCAAAATGTTCTTCGCTGAATTTATTTTTGGAGATATTTTTTGTTAAACCATCAATTAAGATTTAATGGAGATACATTCCTAAAGGCTGTGGTTGTTTTCACTTCATACGGTTAATGATACGGATAGCTGTAATGTTTGTGCGCAATGTACAGTAAAGGATACCCTTATTCTTTCTCGTTTAAAGACATCACATGACCAAGCTTGGGTGGTAACACCTACCCCGTAGATAGTTTGAGTCAAATCATGGAGAGCATGCACTAACGGTGGTAGCGTCTAGGCAAAGAATCACTCAGGCGTCTCATGTGAGACCCGCACCTAATATTTGATAGCTTGGTTAGTAAATCCCATTGAAAACCCTATTGAGATCTATTATGTAAGGGCCTTTATTCAAAGCTTTCATATGGCTGAGTCGTTGCCTAAAACAATTTTCTCATGCTATACGGTAAACTACCTGTATTTTCACACGTAGTGGGACAATGGGGGTGGAATCAATGAATGGAATGGCTTGATGTCTTTAAACGCAAACGCAATGCACTAAACTGTGGAATTTACTTCAAGAAATTTTAATTATATTTTTAATCTGAGTAGCAAACAGGTTGGAGCCTGATTAGACGCCGGGTAACCCGGCGTCTGATCTGACTGCAACCTGTTTGCAATGGAAATAACAGTTTTAGTATATAAATGCGTTTGTTGGGAAAGAATAAAATAGTAAAGTTAGCGCAAGGGTCTCGTGCTGCACGAGGATCATGTTATCTCAAGTTGGAAAGTGTACGACTATATAGATCCGATGTTACCCTGTTATCTATTTACCATCATGAACTATTCTGTTCTAAAAATAACTCCGACAGGTCAGAAAAATCGAACAATAACACTACGATAAATAAATCATGGACCAATATCTTAACTGTTTGTCACTCATTTTTTCTATATTGATTCAGTCAAAATATCCGAATTAAAATTTTGAGACATATCAGCAGACGATTATTATCTCAAACGATTACATAATTGCATTGAAGGAGTTATATGCAATTTATATCCTGTTTCAGGACCAATGCAGAGTTTTGATATGTCCCCTGAATTCCATTCCAAACTATGGCACATGTTTGAAAGCTTTCAAAGAAACAGATGGGTTGGCGATTGCTTTTGAATTATACTTGACATCCATGCCTTTTGAAAAAATCGAAATAGATATCAAATGGGCAGTATTGGCTTTAAATGACATGATAGAGACACAACATGGAAATTGCAGTGTTTGCTCAAATTTTGATCAACAAGATACATCAAAGCAAAACTTGACATTGATTGCAAAATTGAACCTGATTACATCGCCTACCTGCTCTGATTCAACAATCGTGGATATTGCAAATATGCTTAACAACAACACTTTATTCGTGGACACAAACGGTGTAAACAATTATACCTTCTTTATAAAGCTTGATTCAAAGAAACGTGACTGGAACATGTTAGACATTATGAAGTCACACAAGCCGTACCATTCATATTTTAAGAACACATGCACCTCTCCTCCTTTGTATCTCATTGACTTACAGTGTCCACGGATTGAGATAAGTGGCCTGGACTATGTGAATGCATTAAGAAATAACTATATCAAATCATCATACCACTACGATAAATACATCATGGACGAAGAAGAAAAGAATCTGCCAAACATACACTTTGAAATATGTGTAGATGAGTACTTCAGCAGCAACAGAGGAGGTCGTGTTGGAGAAACGTATTGTTTTCCCTACACCATGATGACTACCAGCCAGCTATATCATGTTTTGACTGTTTTTATGATTGTTCTTATGCCATGAACATGTCCTATAGATTTACCATTTGTTTGTATAGCGGTTTAATTGACAAAGAATGTTTTCAATTGTGTACGCTAGGAACTATTTTAAAAGATAGAATCGCTCAGATGATTGGCATATGAGGTTTGCGATGTGTACTTACGACATCTAGAACGTTGAAATGCGTTCAATTTCGTACAACTGATCTTGCATCTTGCGATGAGATTAAAATGTATTAGTAATAAAAGGAGAAACACACGTAAACAACAGATATTGTGCAGGGGTGTTATACAAGAGAAAACATAGACAGAACAACAATGGTTCAAATTTCAAAATAAAAAATCAGATTTAGTTATCAATACAGTTAAATTCAATTCAGCTTTTATTAGCACGAAACATATACAATACGCACAGCCATATACATGTAACATATCGGTATGTACATGACTAACAATTAATGACTCTATAGTACTATCCCAGAAAATACATTACACATACAGGAAAAATATGAACAATTTCAGAGGACAGTGATTTCGCATGTTGTACGGTGACACATTATACCGTACAATATACGAAATATTAACTTTTGCTATTTGCTAGGTTAAACAAGACTTGTCTGCAAAACATTGTCGTTTGTAACAGTGACTGTTCTAAAATCATAATTTTCTAAAATTCTTCTCAAAACAGAGTCAGAGTGTCAAACAGTTTGTAGCCTGATTAGACGTCGCGTTACGCGGCGTCTTATTTGAATCCAAACTTTTTGTAATGATAATCACTGTTGCACAAACATCCGTTGCTCGCATGCGAAAAAGTTAAAGACTGACATGATATTATTTATAACTGAGGTTTATAACATAGCATGAATACTACGTTCAACACTCTATTGGATCTAGTTCTAGGTTAAGTGCTACATGTTTAACTTACAGTTATATTTTATCTTTTTTTCTTTACACTCATGAGTGTATAAATCGGTTTGCTCCTGAGAAAACGACACAATTGTTTCCGTCTTATCAGAATCCACACCCTTTGACGATGAAATTGAGTTGCTGTTTCAAAATAGATACTGGTAATTGAACAAATGTACATTAAACATTTGTTTCCAGTAGGCTACTCCTTCGAAAAGAAAAAGGATTTGAACAATATGTACAAAAGGTACATTGTTTACAAGTGTTAACAAGGCATGCATATAAACCACTTCTGCGCCAAAGTAAAATATATTTCTTATTAGGTAAATACTGGTACTTTATATTACAGTGAAACCCCTCTAAACCGGAACCTCTAAATACCGGAATCCTCTCTAAACCGGACAAAAGCTTTGGTCCCGTTTCCAATCCTTTTTATGTTTACCCATTACACCATCAACACGCCTTATTACGTATTTGGTTTTTTCTTACACTGAAGAAAATAGTGTGTACATTCTAGCAGATGATAGCTTGAAGCAGGTTGAGAGTAAAGCAGAATGCGCCTTAAGGCGCATTCTGTTTTACTTTCAACCTGCTCTAGTGTTCAGCTATCTTCCATACTAGAAACAAGTTAAAACCCCTCTAAACCGGAAACCCCTTTAAACCGGACATTTTTGTTGTCCCCACACATGTCCGATTTAGAGGGGTTTCACTGTATATCGTTCCATGCAAAAGGTTTAACCAATCCGGATCTTGAGCGGTCGTCACTATAGAGTTGTTGACTTCTGATTAAAAAAGCAAACTGGTTATTTTAAAGATGAGATAGATTGGCCGAGAAAGGGTTAATAGCACTTTTTATAGGAGACCTTGACTAACAAATTGGGTCTTAATCAGGCATAACCAATATCTGGATCCAAATTGGTTGTACATGTAAAAGTCAACAAATAATATTTATCAAACATTAAATTTGAAGACTTGATACGAAAGTAAGTTGCAGAATAATACTTTTTATAAATAGTAAGTAATAGAAAGAAAGTTGCGAAATAATACTTTTTGAGATACAAGCTTCATTAAATAAATTACTGTCTATTTCCGAAACCACTTGCCCACTTTGATGTCACTCTCACAATAACCGTGGGTCTCAGGTGAGCGATTTAGATCTGCATGCGGCTTTTGCTATCATAAATAGAGGATATTGATTGAGTGTGTTTTCAGTCGTGAATTTATTGAATGAGCCTTGGCGAGCAACATATCAATTTATCCAACGAGTTAAATAATTTCACGACTGAAAACACACTCATTCAATATCCTATTTATCACATAAACATCAAATGACACGTTCATATTTGCCCTCGGCTCTTAGGTAAGCGATTCGCCATAGGTGTTATTCTGTTTTATACATCCGTAGATAAAACTCTCTCAAACTTAAATAAAGAAAAACACATCAATGTGTTTGGAAAAGACTTCTCTGGTACCATATTCAAACTTTAAATTCATATCTAATCTAAAATTGTTCTAATTAACTAAATATTATGATTTAACATTTAGAAAATAGTTTTTCCTTTTCAACATTACGTCATTATTATTGTAACGTCTAAATTTGAAAAATTAGTTTGAGTCACAGATAATACTAGAGCTCTACTTAACCTGATGGGCCGCCTAAATTTGCAGGACTGCTCGGGATAATGTTTTTAGGACACTTTGAAATGTTTGGGATCCCTAGTGGTGATCTTAGTTTTTCTTGATTCTCTTAACTGATGAAAAGTCGGCGAAGTAGTACAGTATTTTGGTGATTCGAAAATTAGTATAAAATATATACACAGTGGGCCGTACGATTATTACAGAACTCTATATTGTGAACGTTTATGTGGTAAAACTAACTCATATTTATATTCCCATGCCCGTAAAGGAAAGATAATATGCATTCATTTTTAGACAAGCATGTTAGGATATTTAAAAAACGATTAAAATAAGTTTGAGAAAAGCATAGATATATGGCTGTCAAGCAAGATATTTAAATCTTGCTTAGACCAAATACGGCTTTCAGGCATACCATATGGTTCTTATGGAGTCTTTTCGTGACCTTAATCGACCAATGGAATGACTAGAAATTAGTTGGGATCAGGTGAACTGTTTCATGTGCACTCAAACTGTGGCGCTGTCCAGGTTGAATTAGTCTGACACGTAATCGTAATTGAGGATGACGTAGCGTTGTACGGTCCCTGACACGCGTAAGTTCTGTTTGCATCTTGCGTCTCCAAGCCGGGCCCAATGATAGCGTTGGTAATGTTGGGTGGCGTACCGCAGTGGGCTGATATACGAGAACAAAGGGATCATACATGTAGTAATGTGGACAAAATCCTTTCCAGGTTGCAAAATTATAAAGAGTTTGAGTTTAGTCTGAGATGTTTCCCACGCAATTGATATGTCAGGTTTGAGACTTTGCTAGCAATAAAATTCTTGAGAAAGATCTAAAACTGAACTCAACTTCATTTTTACCTAGGACCCTGCTAGTTTCAACGAAACAGAGTTCACTAAAACTTTGCAAGTGACTTTTGTTTTATTTATTGAAATCTGGCAATCCTGGAGCCGCGATATGTGACTTAAATACTGTTAAAGCGACTTCAAACCCTGTGTCAACAACAACACAGACCTTATTTTAATCCAAGTGATGTCAACACGCCTTCATAAATACATACTGCAATAACGTTTTAGGGACCCCATCAAATTAATCTAACACATATTGGAGAAAAGGTCATTCGCGATTGTTGGTGTTTGGTTTTTTTTAAAACAGGAGTTGTTATATATTTTGACACTTACGTATGCACTGGAAGTTCCAGGTCCAGGTGCCATTGTCCTGGCACGTTGTTTTCAGACTTGGTGTTGCAGACACAAACCCTGTTTCACATTCTGAATTGAGTACGCAGCCTGCTTCCGCACATCCGCTATAGTGAAAAGCACCGGGTACTGTCGGCAGACTTCCGCAGTAGGCTGTTAAATAAATCGATCGGCAAATGCAGTGGAGATATAATTCCATCATGTTTAAACGCAAACAAAACGCAAAGCAATAAAATGCAAACAATGACAACTGTTTGATAATTCTTATTAGTACACCTCGCTTTGAGTTACAATGTTAAATTCCCATAGACCTACAGTTAACATTTTGCATGTCTTTTACATCTATTCAAAATATACTGTCACTCTTTATGATATTCTTTTTGTGACGTCACTCTAAAAAACATTACTTTTTTACTCCGTCCGAAAACGTACTGTCAGGATTGACATTGAGTTCGCTATTGGATACATTGGAACGTTATAAAGATTGGTAACATAATTATAAACAATGTGACGTCATAGACGGCGACGTCGTTTCCCGCGTTACATACATGTCTGCGCTAAATTAGTATTCACAACACATTTTATAAAATACAAATGAGACGATTCTAAAGCTAGAATTGATAAGCTCGGTGTAATAAAATAAATATTAGATGTCAGTTTGCGTGACATTCAAATTGTCAACCCTCGAAAACAAGAATGTCACCCTCGGCTACGCCTCGGGGTGACATGCTGTTTCTCGGGCTGACAATTTGAATGTCACGCAAACTGCCATCTAATATTTATATATTATTCTATTTATTTTGAGTGGCAAAGAGTTTGGAGCTAGATCAGACGCCTGGCTCCAAACTATTTGCTGTTGAAAATATTGTTTTAGCGTAAACGAGATTATTGAAAACATAACGTCTTCTCTACCATACCACTAACTCATTCATCTACAGACCCGAATGGTTTCATATATTATATAAATATTAGATGGCAGTTTGCGTGACATTCAAATTGTCAACCCGAGAAACAGCATGTCACCCCGAGGCGTAGCCGAGGGTGACATTCTTGTTTTCGAGGGTTGACAATTTGAATGTCACGTAAACTGCCATCTAATAATTATTTTATTACACCGAGCTTATCAACCCTGGCTTTGGAATCGTTTTATTCGTATTTTATAAAATGTGTTGTGAATACAAATTTAGCGCGGACATGTACGAAACGCGGGAAATGACTTCGCCGTCTTACGACGTCACATTGTTTATAATTATATTACAAGAAACAAAGAATAACGTTATGAGAAGTAAATTGAAGAAACAGCGTCTTCACATTGTCTAGGTGGCAAATATCCTCTTCCGAAAGGGTGGCAAATCGTTAAGGAATGGACAAAAGGAAGCAACTTGTACAGAAAATGCCAAAAGTTGCTCAGAAGTTACCACTCTTTAAAACGTTCCAATGTATCCAATAGCGAAAGTAATGTCAATGCTGACAGTACGTTTTCGGACGGAGTAAAAAAGTAATGTCCTTTAGAGTGACGTCACAAAAAGAATATCATAAAGAGTGACAGTATATTTTGAATAGATGTAAAAGACATGCAAAATGTTAACTGTAGGTCTATGGGAATTTAACATTGTGACTCAAAGCTAGGTGTAATAAAGAACTATACCATACCAGTAACTCATTCGTCTACAGACCCGAGCGGTTTCATATATAGAACTATACCATACCACTAACTCATTCGTCTACAGACCCGAGCGGTTTCATATATAGAACTATACCATACCACTAACTCATTCGTCTACAGACCCGAGCGGTTTCATATATAGAACTATACCATACCACTAACTCATTCATCTACAGACCCGAACGGTTTCATATATAGAACTATACCATACCACTAACTCATTCGTCTACAGACCCGAGCGGTTTCATATATAGAACTATACCATACCACTAACTCATTCGTCTACAGACCCGAGCGGTTCCATATATAGAACTATACCATACCACTAACTCATTCGTCTACAGACCCGAGCGGTTTCATATATAGAACTATACCATACCACTAACTCATTCGTCTACAGACCCGAACGGTTTCATATATAGAACTATACCATACCACTAACTCATTCGTCTACAGACCCGAGCGATTTCATATATAGAACTATACCATACCACTAACTCATTCGTCTACAGACCCGAACGGTTTCATATATAGAACTATACCATACCACTAACTCATTCGTCTACAGAGCCGAACGGTTTCATATATAGAACTATACCATACCACTAACTCATTCGTCTACAGACCCGAGCGGTTTCATATATAGAACTATACCATACCACTAACTCATTCGTCTACAGACCCGAACGGTTTCATATATAGAACTATACCATACCACTAACTCATTCATCTACAGACCCGAATGGTTTCATATATAGAACTATACCATACCACTAACTCATTCGTCTACAGACCCGAGCGGTTTCATATATAGAACTATACCATACCACTAACTCATTCGTCTACAGACCCGAGCGGTTTCATATATAGAACTATACCGTACCACTAACTCATTCATCTACAGACCCGAACGGTTTCATATATAGAACTATACCATACCACTAACTCATTCGTCTACAGACCCGAGCGGTTTCATATATAGAACTATACCATACCACTAACTCATTCGTCTACACACCCGAGCGGTTTCATATATAGAACTATACCATACCACTTACTCATTCGTCTACAGACCCGAACGGTTTCATATATAGAACTATACCATACCACTAACTCATTCGTCTACAGACCCGAGCGGTTTCATATATAGAACTATACCATACCACTAACTCATTCGTCTACAGACCCGAACGGTTTCATATATAGAACTATACCATACCACTAACTCATTCGTCTACAGACCCGAACGGTTTCATATATAGAACTATACCATACCACTAACTCATTCGTCTACAGACCCGAGCGGTTTCATATATAGAACTATACCATACCACTAACTCATTCGTCTACAGACCCGAACGGTTTCATATATAGAACTATACCATACCACTAACTCATTCATCTACAGACCCGAATGGTTTCATATATAGAACTATACCATACCACTAACTCATTCGTCTACAGACCCGAGCGGTTTCATATATAGAACTATACCATACCACTAACTCATTCGTCTACAGACCCGAGCGGTTTCATATATAGAACTATACCATACCACTAACTCATTCGTCTACAGACCCGAATGGTTTCATATATAGAACTATACCATACCACTGACTCATTCATCTACAGACCCGAATGGTTTCATATATAGAAGTATACCATACCACTGACTCATTCATCTACAGACCCGAATGGTTTCATATATAGAACTATACCATACCACTAACTCATTCATCTACAGACCCGAACGGTTTCATATATAGAACTATACCATACCACTAACTCATTCGTCTACAGACCCGAGCGGTTTCATATATAGAACTATACCATACCACTAACTCATTCGTCTACAGACCCGAATGGTTTAATATATAGAACTATACCATACCACTGACTCATTCATCTACAGACCCGAATGGTTTCATATATAGAACTATACCATACCACTGACTCATTCATCTACATAGACCCGAATGGTTTCATATATAGAACTATACCATACCACTGACTCATTCATCTACAGACCCGAATGGTTTCATATATAGAACTATACCATACCACTAACTCATTCATCTACAGACCCGAACGGTTTCATATATAGAACTATACCATACCACTAACTCATTCATCTACAGACCCGAATGGTTTCATATATATAACTATACCATACCACTAACTCATTCGTCTACAGACCCGAATGGTTTCATATATAGAACTATACCATACCACTAACTCATTCATCTACAGACCCGAGCGGTTTTATATATAGAACTATACCATACCACTAACTCATTCGTCTACAGACCCGAATGGTTTCATATATAGAACTATACCATACCACTAACTCATTCGTCTACAGACCCGAACGGTTTCATATATAGAACTATACCATACCACTGACTCATTCATCTACAGACACGAATGGTTTCATATATAGAACTATACCATACCACTAACTCATTCGTCTACAGACCCGAGCGGTTTCATATATAGAACTATACCATACCACTAACTCATTCGTCTACAGACCCGAACGGTTTCATATATAGAACTATACCATACCACTAACTCATTCGTCTACAGACCCGAACGGTTTCATATATAGAACTATACCATACCACTAACTCATTCGTCTACAGACCCGAACGGTTTCATATTTAGAACTATACCATACCACTAACTCATTCGTCTACAGACCCGAACGGTTTCATATATAGAACTATACCATACCACTAACTCATTCATCTACAGACCCGAATGGTTTCATATATAGAACTATACCATACCACTAACTCATTCGTCTACAGACCCGAGCGGCTTCATATATAGAACTATACCATACCACTAACTCATTCGTCTACAGACCCGAGCGGTTTCATATATAGAACTATACCATACCACTAACTCATTCGTCTACAGACCCGAGCGGTTTCATATATAGAACTATACCATACCACTAACTCATTCGTCTACAGCCCCGAGCGGTTTCATATATAGAACTATACCATACCACTAACTCATTCACCTACAGACCCGAGCGGTTTCATATATAGAACTATACCATACCACTAACTCATTCGTCTACAGACCCGAGCGGTTTCATATATAGAACTATACCATACCACTAACTCATTCGTCTACAGACCCAAATGGTTTCATATATAGAACTATACCATACCACTGACTCATTCATCTACAGACCCGAATGGTTTAATATATAGAACTATACCATACCACTGACTCATTCATCTACAGACCCGAATGGTTTCATATATAGAACTATACCATACCACTAACTCATTCATCTACAGACCCGAACGGTTTCATATATAGAACTATACCATACCACTACCTCATTCGTCTACAGACCCGAGCGATTTCATATATAGAACTATACCATACCACTAACTCATTCGTCTACAGACCCGAATGGTTTAATATATAGAACTATACCATACCACTGACTCATTCATCTACAGACCCGAATGGTTTCATATATAGAACTATACCATACCACTGACTCATTCATCTACAGACCCGAATGGTTTCATATATAGAACTATACCATACCACTGACTCATTCATCTACAGACCCGAATGGTTTCATATATAGAACTATACCATACCACTAACTCATTCATCTACAGAACCGAACGGTTTCATATATAGAACTATACCATACCACTAACTCATTCATCTACAGACCCGAATGGTTTCATATATAGAACTATACCATACCACTAACTCATTCGTCTACAGACCCGAATGGTTTCATATATAGAACTATACCATACCACTAACTCATTCATCTACAGACCCGAACGGTTTCATATATAGAACTATACCATACCACTAACTCATTCGTCTACAGACCCGAATGGTTTCATATATAGAACTATACCATACCACTAACTCATTCGTCTACAGATCCGAACGGTTTCATATATAGAACTATACCATACCACTGACTCATTCATCTACAGACACGAATGGTTTCATATATAGAACTATACCATACCACTAACTCATTCATCTACAGACCCGAATGGTTTCATATATAGAACTATACCATACCACTAACTCATTCATCTACAGACCCGAATGGTTTCATATATAGAACTATACCATACCACTAACTCATTCGTCTACAGACCCGAATGGTTTCATATATAGAACTATACCATACCACTAACTCATTCGTCTACAGAACCGAATGGTTTCATATATAGAACTATACCATACCACTAACTCATTCATCTACAGACCCGAATGGTTTCATATATAGAACTATACCATACCACTAACTCATTCGTCTACAGACCCGAATGGTTTCATATAAAGAACTATACCATACCACTAACTCATTCATCTACAGACCCGAATGGTTTCATATATAGAACTATACCATACCACTTACTCATTCGTCTACAGACCCGAACGGTTTCATATATAGAACTATACCATACCACTAACTCATTCGTCTACAGACCCGAATGGTTTCATATATAGAACTATACCATACCACTAACTCATTCATCTACAGACCCGAATGGTTTCATATATAGAACTATACCATACCACTAACTCATTCATCTACAGACCCGAATGGTTTCATATATAGAACTATACCATACCACTAACTCATTCGTTTACAGACCCGAATGGTTTCATATATAGAACTATACCATACCACTAACTCATTCGTCTACAGACCCGAACGGTTTCATATATAGAACTATACCATACCACTGACTCATTCATCTACAGACCCGAATGGTTTCATATATAGAACTATCCCATACCACTAACTCATTCGTCTAGAGACCCGAACGGTTTCATATATAGAACTATACCATACCACTAACTCATTCATCTACAGACCCGAATGGTTTCATATATAGAACTATACCATACCACTAACTCATTCATCTACAGACCCGAATGGTTTCATATATAGAACTTTACCATACCACTAACTCATTCGTCTACAGACCCGTACGGTTTCATATATAGAACTATACCATACCACTAACTCATTCGTCTACAGACCCGAACGGTTTCATATATAGAACTATACCATACCACTAACTCATTCGTCTACAGACCCGAACGGTTTCATATATAGAACTATACCATACCACTAACTCATTCGTCTACAGACCCGAACGGTTTCATATATAGAACTATACCATACCACTAACTCATTCGTCTACAGACCCGAACGGTTTCATATATAGAACTATACCATACCACTAACTCATTCGTCTACAGACCCGAACGGTTTCATATATAGAACTATACCATACCACTAACTCATTCGTCTACAGACCCGAACGGTTTCATATATAGAACTATACCATACCACTAACTCATTCGTCTACAGACCCGAAAGGTTTCATATATAGAACTATACCATACCACTAACTCATTCGTCTACAGACCCGAACGGTTTCATATATAGAACTAAACCATACCACTAACTCATTCGTCTACAGACCCGAACGGTTTCATATATAGAACTATACCATACCACTAACTCATTCGTCTACAGACCCGAACGGTTTCATATATAGAACTATACCATACCACTAACTCATTCGTCTACAGACCCGAACGGTTTCATATAAAGAACTATACCATACCACTAACTCATTCATCTACAGACCCGAACGGTTTCATATATAGAACTATACCATACCACTAACTCATTCATCTACAGACCCGAACGGTTTCATATATAGAACTTTACAATACCACTAACTCATTCATCTACAGACCCGAGCGGTTTCATATATAGAACTATACCATACCACTAACTCATTCATCTACAGACCCGAACGGTTTCATATATAGAACGATACCATACCACTAACCCATTCGTCTACAGACCCGAACGGTTTCATATATAGAACTATACCATACCACTAACTCATTCGTCTACAGACCCGAACGGTTTCATATATAGAACTATACCATACCACTAACTCATTCGTCTACAGACCCGAACGGTTTCATATATAGAACTATACCATACCACTAACTCATTCGTCTACAGACCCGAACGGTTTCATATATAGAACTATACCATACCACTAACTCATTCGTCTACAGACCCGAACGGTTTCATATATAGAACTATACCATACCACTAACTCATTCGTCTACAGACCCGAACGGTTTCATATACAGAACTATACCATACCACTAACTCATTCGTCCACAGACCCGAACGGTTTCATATATAGAACTATACCATACCACTAACTCATTCGTCTACAGACCCGAACGGTTTCATATATAGAACTATACCATACCACTAACTCATTCGTCTACAGACCCGAACGGTTTCATATATAGAACTATACCATACCACTAACTCATTCGTCTACAGACCCGAACGGTTTCATATATAGAACTATACCATACCACTAACTCATTCGTCTACAGACCCGAACGGTTTCATATATAGAACTATACCATACCACTAACTCATTCGTCTACAGACCCGAACGGTTTCATATATAGAACTAAACCATACCACTAACTCATTCGTCTACAGACCCGAACGGTTTCATATATAGAACGATACCATACCACTAACTCATTCGTCTACAGACCCGAACGTTTTCATATATAGAACTATACCATACCACTAACTCATTCGTCTACAGACCCGAACGGTTTCATATATAGAACTATACCATACCACTAACTCATTCGTCTACAGACCCGAACGGTTTCATATATAGAACTATACCATACCACTAACTCATTCGTCTACAGACCCGAACGGTTTCATATATAGAACTATACCATACCACTAACTCATTCGTCTACAGACCCGAACGGTTTCATATATAGAACTATACCATACCACTAACTCATTCGTCTACAGACCCGAACGGTTTCATATACAGAACTATACCATACCACTAACTCATTCGTCCACAGACCCGAACGGTTTCATATATAGAACTATACCATACCACTAACTCATTCGTCCACAGACCCGAACGGTTTCATATATAGAACTATACCATACCACTAACTCATTCGTCTACAGACCCGAGCGGTTTCATATATAGAACTATACCATACCACTAACTCATTCGTCTACAGACCCAAATGGTTTCATATATAGAACTATACCATACCACTGACTCATTCATCTACAGACCCGAATGGTTTAATATATAGAACTATACCATACCACTGACTCATTCATCTACAGACCCGAATGGTTTCATATATAGAACTATACCATACCACTAACTCATTCATCTACAGACCCGAACGGTTTCATATATAGAACTATACCATACCACTAACTCATTCGTCTACAGACCCGAGCGATTTCATATATAGAACTATACCATACCACTAACTCATTCGTCTACAGACCCGAATGGTTTAATATATAGAACTATACCATACCACTGACTCATTCATCTACAGACCCGAATGGTTTCATATATAGAACTATACCATACCACTGACTCATTCATCTACAGACCCGAATGGTTTCATATATAGAACTATACCATACCACTGACTCATTCATCTACAGACCCGAATGGTTTCATATATAGAACTATACCATACCACTAACTCATTCATCTACAGAACCGAACGGTTTCATATATAGAACTATACCATACCACTAACTCATTCATCTACAGACCCGAATGGTTTCATATATAGAACTATACCATACCACTAACTCATTCGTCTACAGACCCGAATGGTTTCATATATAGAACTATACCATACCACTAACTCATTCATCTACAGACCCGAACGGTTTCATATATAGAACTATACCATACCACTAACTCATTCGTCTACAGACCCGAATGGTTTCATATATAGAACTATACCATACCACTAACTCATTCGTCTACAGATCCGAACGGTTTCATATATAGAACTATACCATACCACTGACTCATTCATCTACAGACACGAATGGTTTCATATATAGAACTATACCATACCACTAACTCATTCATCTACAGACCCGAATGGTTTCATATATAGAACTATACCATACCACTAACTCATTCATCTACAGACCCGAATGGTTTCATATATGGAACTATACCATACCACTAACTCATTCGTCTACAGACCCGAATGGTTTCATATATAGAACTATACCATACCACTAACTCATTCGTCTACAGAACCGAATGGTTTCATATATAGAACTATACCATACCACTAACTCATTCATCTACAGACCCGAATGGTTTCATATATAGAACTATACCATACCACTAACTCATTCGTCTACAGACCCGAATGGTTTCATATAAAGAACTATACCATACCACTAACTCATTCATCTACAGACCCGAATGGTTTCATATATAGAACTATACCATACCACTTACTCATTCGTCTACAGACCCGAACGGTTTCATATATAGAACTATACCATACCACTAACTCATTCGTCTACAGACCCGAATGGTTTCATATATAGAACTATACCATACCACTAACTCATTCATCTACAGACCCGAATGGTTTCATATATAGAACTATACCATACCACTAACTCATTCATCTACAGACCCGAATGGTTTCATATATAGAACTATACCATACCACTAACTCATTCGTCTACAGACCCGAACGGTTTCATATATAGAACTATACCATACCACTGACTCATTCATCTACAGACCCGAATGGTTTCATATATAGAACTATCCCATACCACTAACTCATTCGTCTAGAGACCCGAACGGTTTCATATATAGAACTATACCATACCACTAACTCATTCATCTACAGACCCGAATGGTTTCATATATAGAACTATACCATACCACTAACTCATTCATCTACAGACCCGAATGGTTTCATATATAGAACTTTACCATACCACTATCTCATTCGTCTACAGACCCGTACGGTTTCATATATAGAACTATACCATACCACTAACTCATTCGTCTACAGACCCGAACGGTTTCATATATAGAACTATACCATACCACTAACTCATTCGTCTACAGACCCGAACGGTTTCATATATAGAACTATACCATACCACTAACTCATTCGTCTACAGACCCGAACGGTTTCATATATAGAACTATACCATACCACTAACTCATTCGTCTACAGACCCGAACGGTTTCATATATAGAACTATACCATACCACTAACTCATTCGTCTACAGACCCGAACGGTTTCATATATAGAACTATACCATACCACTAACTCATTCGTCTACAGACCCGAACGGTTTCATATATAGAACTATACCATACCACTAACTCATTCGTCTACAGACCCGAACGGTTTCATATATAGAACTATACCATACCACTAACTCATTCGTCCACAGACCCGAGCGGTTTCATATATAGAACTATACCATACCACTAACTCATTCGTCTACAGACCCGAACGGTTTCATATATAGAACTATACCATACCACTAACTCATTCCTCTACAGACCCGAACGGTTTCATATATAGAACTATACCATACCACTAACTCATTCGTCTACAGACCCGAACGGTTTCATATATAGAACTAAACCATACCACTAACTCATTCGTCTACAGACCCGAACGGTTTCATATATAGAACTATACCATACCACTAACTCATTCGTCTACAGACCCGAACGGTTTCATATATAGAACTATACCATACCACTAACTCATTCGTCTACAGACCCGAACGGTTTCATATAAAGAACTATACCATACCACTAACTCATTCATCTACAGACCCGAACGGTTTCGTATATAGAACTATACCATACCACTAACTCATTCATCTACAGACCCGAACGGTTTCATATATAGAACTTTACCATACCACTAACTCATTCATCTACAGACCCGAGCGGTTTCATATATAGAACTATACCATACCACTAACCCATTCGTCTACAGACCCGAACGGTTTCATATATAGAACTATACCATACCACTAACTCATTCGTCTACAGACCCGAACGGTTTCATATATAGAACTATACCATACCACTAACTCATTCGTCTACAGACCCGAACGGTTTCATATATAGAACTATACCATACCACTAACTCATTCATCTACAGACCCGAGCGGTTTCATATATAGAACTATACCATACCACTAACTCATTCGTCTACAGACCCGAACGGTTTCATATATAGAACTATACCATACCACTAACTCATTCGTCTACAGACCCGAACGGTTTCATATACAGAACTATACCATACCACTAACTCATTCGTCCACAGACCCGAACGGTTTCATATATAGAACTATACCATACCACTAAATCATTCGTCTACAGACCCGAACGGTTTCATATATAGAACTATACCATACCACTAACTCATTCGTCTACAGACCCGAACGGTTTCATATATAGAACTATACCATACCACTAACTCATTCGTCTACAGACCCGAACGGTTTCATATATAGAACTATACCATACCACTAACTCATTCGTCTACAGACCCGAACGGTTTCATATATAGAACTATACCATACCACTAACTCATTCGTCTACAGACCCGAACGGTTTCATATATAGAACTAAACCATACCACTAACTCATTCGTCTACAGACCCGAACGGTTTCATATATAGAACGATACCATACCACTAACTCATTCGTCTACAGACCCGAACGTTTTCATATATAGAACTATACCATACCACTAACTCATTCGTCTACAGACCCGAACGGTTTCATATATAGAACTATACCATACCACTAACTCATTCGTCTACAGACCCGAACGGTTTCATATATAGAACTATACCATACCACTAACTCATTCGTCTACAGACCCGAACGGTTTCATATATAGAACTATACCATACCACTAACTCATTCGTCTACAGACCCGAACGGTTTCATATATAGAACTATACCATACCACTAACTCATTCGTCTACAGACCCGAACGGTTTCATATACAGAACTATACCATACCACTAACTCATTCGTCTACAGACCCGAACGGTTTCATATATAGAACTATACCATACCACTAACTCATTCGTCTACAGACCCGAAAGGTTTCATATATAGAACTATACCATACCACTAACTCATTCGTCTACAGACCCGAACGGTTTCATATATAGAACTATACCATACCACTAACCCATTCGTCTACAGACCCGAATGGTTTCATATATAGAACTATACCATACCACTAACTCATTCGTCTACAGACCCGAACGGTTTCATATATAGAACTATACCATACCACTAACTCATTCGTCTACAGACCCGAACGGTTTCATATATAGAACTAAACCATACCACTAACTCATTCGTCTACAGACCCGAACGGTTTCATATATAGAACTATACCATACCACTAACTCATTCGTCTACAGACCCGAACGGTTTCATATTTAGAACTATACCATACCACTAACTCATTCGTCTACAGACCCGAACGGTTTCATATATAGAACTATACCATACCACTAACTCATTCATCTACAGACCCGAATGGTTTCATATATAGAACTATACCATACCACTAACTCATTCGTCTACAGACCCGAGCGGTTTCATATATAGAACTATACCATACCACTAACTCATTCGTCTACAGACCCGAGCGGTTTCATATATAGAACTATACCATACCACTAACTCATTCGTCTACAGACCCGAGCGGTTTCATATATAGAACTATACCATACCACTAACTCATTCGTCTACAGACCCGAGCGGTTTCATATATAGAACTATACCATACCACTAACTCATTCATCTACAGACCCGAGCGGTTTCATATATAGAACTATACCATACCACTAACTCATTCGTCTACAGACCCGAGCGGTTTCATATATAGAACTATACCATACCACTAACTCATTCGTCTACAGACCCAAATGGTTTCATATATAGAACTATACCATACCACTGACTCATTCATCTACAGACCCGAATGGTTTCATATATAGAACTATACCATACCACTGACTCATTCATCTACAGACCCGAATGGTTTCATATATAGAACTATACCATACCACTAACTCATTCATCTACAGACCCGAACGGTTTCATATATAGAACTATACCATACCACTAACTCATTCGTCTACAGACCCGAGCGGTTTCATATATAGAACTATACCATACCACTAACTCATTCATCTACAGAACCGAACGGTTTCATATATAGAACTATACCATACCACTAACTCATTCATCTACAGACCCGAATGGTTTCATATATAGAACTATACCATACCACTAACTCATTCGTCTACAGACCCGAATGGTTTCATATATAGAACTATACCATACCACTAACTCATTCATCTACAGACCCGAACGGTTTCATATATAGAACTATACCATACCACTAACTCATTCGTCTACAGACCCGAATGGTTTCATATATAGAACTATACCATACCACTAACTCATTCGTCTACAGACCCGAACGGTTTCATATATAGAACTATACCATACCACTAACTCATTCGTCTACAGACCCGAACGTTTTCATATATAGAACTATACCATACCACTAACTCATTCGTCTACAGACCCGAACGGTTTCATATATAGAACTATACCATACCACTAACTCATTCGTCTACAGACCCGAACGGTTTCATATATAGAACTATACCATACCACTAACTCATTCGTCTACAGACCCGAACGGTTTCATATATAGAACTATACCATACCACTAACTCATTCGTCTACAGACCCGAACGGTTTCATATATAGAACTATACCATACCACTAACTCATTCGTCTACAGACCCGAACGGTTTCATATACAGAACTATACCATACCACTAACTCATTCGTCCACAGACCCGAACGGTTTCATATATAGAACTATACCATACCACTAACTCATTCGTCTACAGACCCGAGCGGTTTCATATATAGAACTATACCATACCACTAACTCATTCGTCTACAGACCCGAACGGTTTCATATATAGAACTATACCATACCACTAACCCATTCGTCTACAGACCCGAATGGTTTCATATATAGAACTATACCATACCACTAACTCATTCGTCTACAGACCCGAACGGTTTCATATATAGAACTATACCATACCACTAACTCATTCGTCTACAGACCCGAACGGTTTCATATATAGAACTAAACCATACCACTAACTCATTCGTCTACAGACCCGAACGGTTTCATATATAGAACTATACCATACCACTAACTCATTCGTCTACAGACCCGAACGGTTTCATATTTAGAACTATACCATACCACTAACTCATTCGTCTACAGACCCGAACGGTTTCATATATAGAACTATACCATACCACTAACTCATTCATCTACAGACCCGAATGGTTTCATATATAGAACTATACCATACCACTAACTCATTCGTCTACAGACCCGAGCGGTTTCATATATAGAACTATACCATACCACTAACTCATTCGTCTACAGACCCGAGCGGTTTCATATATAGAACTATACCATACCACTAACTCATTCGTCTACAGACCCGAGCGGTTTCATATATAGAACTATACCATACCACTAACTCATTCGTCTACAGACCCGAGCGGTTTCATATATAGAACTATACCATACCACTAACTCATTCGTCTACAGACCCGAACGGTTTCATATATAGAACTATACCATACCACTAACTCATTCGTCTACAGACCCGAACGGTTTCATATATAGAACTATACCATACCACTAACTCATTCGTCTACAGACCCGAACGGTTTCATATATAGAACTATACCATACCACTAACTCATTCGTCTACAGACCCGAACGGTTTCATATACAGAACTATACCATACCACTAACTCATTCGTCCACAGACCCGAACGGTTTCATATATAGAACTATACCATACCACTAAATCATTCGTCTACAGACCCGAACGGTTTCATATATAGAACTATACCATACCACTAACTCATTCGTCTACAGACCCGAACGGTTTCATATATAGAACTATACCATACCACTAACTCATTCGTCTACAGACCCGAACGGTTTCATATATAGAACTATACCATACCACTAACTCATTCGTCTACAGACCCGAACGGTTTCATATATAGAACTATACCATACCACTAACTCATTCGTCTACAGACCCGAACGGTTTCATATATAGAACTAAACCATACCACTAACTCATTCGTCTACAGACCCGAACGGTTTCATATATAGAACGATACCATACCACTAACTCATTCGTCTACAGACCCGAACGTTTTCATATATAGAACTATACCATACCACTAACTCATTCGTCTACAGACCCGAACGGTTTCATATATAGAACTATACCATACCACTAACTCATTCGTCTACAGACCCGAACGGTTTCATATATAGAACTATACCATACCACTAACTCATTCGTCTACAGACCCGAACGGTTTCATATATAGAACTATACCATACCACTAACTCATTCGTCTACAGACCCGAACGGTTTCATATATAGAACTATACCATACCACTAACTCATTCGTCTACAGACCCGAACGGTTTCATATACAGAACTATACCATACCACTAACTCATTCGTCCACAGACCCGAACGGTTTCATATATAGAACTATACCATACCACTAACTCATTCGTCTACAGACCCGAACGGTTTCATATATAGAACTATACCATACCACTAACTCATTCGTCTACAGACCCGAACGGTTTCATATATAGAACTATACCATACCACTAACCCATTCGTCTACAGACCCGAATGGTTTCATATATAGAACTATACCATACCACTAACTCATTCGTCTACAGACCCGAACGGTTTCATATATAGAACTATACCATACCACTAACTCATTCGTCTACAGACCCGAACGGTTTCATATATAGAACTAAACCATACCACTAACTCATTCGTCTACAGACCCGAACGGTTTCATATATAGAACTATACCATACCACTAACTCATTCGTCTACAGACCCGAACGGTTTCATATTTAGAACTATACCATACCACTAACTCATTCGTCTACAGACCCGAACGGTTTCATATATAGAACTATACCATACCACTAACTCATTCATCTACAGACCCGAATGGTTTCATATATAGAACTATACCATACCACTAACTCATTCGTCTACAGACCCGAGCGGTTTCATATATAGAACTATACCATACCACTAACTCATTCGTCTACAGACCCGAGCGGTTTCATATATAGAACTATACCATACCACTAACTCATTCGTCTACAGACCCGAACGGTTTCATATATAGAACTATACCATACCACTAACTCATTCGTCTACAGACCCGAGCGGTTTCATATATAGAACTATACCATACCACTAACTCATTCATCTACAGACCCGAGCGGTTTCATATATAGAACTATACCATACCACTAACTCATTCGTCTACAGACCCGAGCGGTTTCATATATAGAACTATACCATACCACTAACTCATTCGTCTACAGACCCAAATGGTTTCATATATAGAACTATACCATACCACTGACTCATTCATCTACAGACCCGAATGGTTTCATATATAGAACTATACCATACCACTGACTCATTCATCTACAGACCCGAATGGTTTCATATATAGAACTATACCATACCACTAACTCATTCATCTACAGACCCGAACGGTTTCATATATAGAACTATACCATACCACTAACTCATTCGTCTACAGACCCGAGCGGTTTCATATATAGAACTATACCATACCACTAACTCATTCATCTACAGAACCGAACGGTTTCATATATAGAACTATACCATACCACTAACTCATTCATCTACAGACCCGAATGGTTTCATATATAGAACTATACCATACCACTAACTCATTCGTCTACAGACCCGAATGGTTTCATATATAGAACTATACCATACCACTAACTCATTCATCTACAGACCCGAACGGTTTCATATATAGAACTATACCATACCACTAACTCATTCGTCTACAGACCCGAATGGTTTCATATATAGAACTATACCATACCACTAACTCATTCGTCTACAGACCCGAACGGTTTCATATATAGAACGATACCATACCACTAACTCATTCGTCTACAGACCCGAACGTTTTCATATATAGAACTATACCATACCACTAACTCATTCGTCTACAGACCCGAACGGTTTCATATATAGAACTATACCATACCACTAACTCATTCGTCTACAGACCCGAACGGTTTCATATATAGAACTATACCATACCACTAACTCATTCGTCTACAGACCCGAATGGTTTCATATATAGAACTATACCATACCACTAACTCATTCGTCTACAGACCCGAACGGTTTCATATATAGAACTATACCATACCACTAACTCATTCGTCTACAGACCCGAACGGTTTCATATACAGAACTATACCATACCACTAACTCATTCGTCCACAGACCCGAACGGTTTCATATATAGAACTATACCATACCACTAACTCATTCGTCTACAGACCCGAACGGTTTCATATATAGAACTATACCATACCACTAACTCATTCGTCTACAGACCCGAACGGTTTCATATATAGAACTATACCATACCACTAACCCATTCGTCTACAGACCCGAATGGTTTCATATATAGAACTATACCATACCACTAACTCATTCGTCTACAGACCCGAACGGTTTCATATATAGAACTATACCATACCACTAACTCATTCGTCTACAGACCCGAACGGTTTCATATATAGAACTAAACCATACCACTAACTCATTCGTCTACAGACCCGAACGGTTTCATATATAGAACTATACCATACCACTAACTCATTCGTCTACAGACCCGAACGGTTTCATATATAGAACTATACCATACCACTAACTCATTCGTCTACAGACCCGAACGGTTTCATATATAGAACTATACCATACCACTAACTCATTCATCTACAGACCCGAATGGTTTCATATATAGAACTATACCATACCACTAACTCATTCGTCTACAGACCCGAGCGGTTTCATATATAGAACTATACCATACCACTAACTCATTCGTCTACAGACCCGAGCGGTTTCATATATAGAACTATACCATACCACTAACTCATTCGTCTACAGACCCGAGCGGTTTCATATACAGAACTATACCATACCACTAACTCATTCGTCTACAGACCCGAACGGTTTCATATATAGAACTATACCATACCACTAACTCATTCATCTACAGACCCGAGCGGTTTCATATATAGAACTATACCATACCACTAACTCATTCGTCTACAGACCCGAGCGGTTTCATATATAGAACTATACCATACCACTAACTCATTCGTCTACAGACCCGAATGGTTTCATATATAGAACTATACCATACCACTGACTCATTCATCTACAGACCCGAATGGTTTCATATATAGAACTATACCATACCACTGACTCATTCATCTACAGACCCGAATGGTTTCATATATAGAACTATACCATACCACTAACTCATTCATCTACAGACCCGAACGGTTTCATATATAGAACTATACCATACCACTAACTCATTCGTCTACAGACCCGAGCGGTTTCATATATAGAACTATACCATACCACTAACTCATTCATCTACAGAACCGAACGGTTTCATATATAGAACTATACCATACCACTAACTCATTCATCTACAGACCCGAATGGTTTCATATATAGAACTATACCCATACCACTAACTCATTCGTCTACAGACCCGAATGGTTTCATATATAGAACTATACCATACCACTAACTCATTCATCTACAGACCCGAACGGTTTCATATATAGAACTATACCATACCACTAACTCATTCGTCTACAGACCCGAATGGTTTCATATATAGAACTATACCATACCACTAACTCATTCGTCTACAGACCCGAACGGTTTCATATATAGAACTATACCATACCACTGACTCATTTATCTACAGACACGAATGGTTTCATATATAGAACTATACCATACCACTAACTCATTCATCTACAGACCCGAATGGTTTCATATATAGAACTATACCATACCACTAACTCATTCATCTACAGACCCGAATGGTTTCATATATAGAACTACACCATACCACTAACTCATTCGTCTACAGACCCGAATGGTTTCATATATAGAACTATACCATACCACTAACTCATTCGTCTACAGAACCGAATGGTTTCATATATAGAACTATACCATACCACTAACTCATTCATCTACAGACCCGAATGGTTTAATATATAGAACTATACCATACCACTAACTCATTCGTCTACAGACCCGAATGGTTTCATATAAAGAACTATACCATACCACTAACTCATTCATCTACAGACCCGAATGGTTTCATATATAGAACTATACCATACCCACTAACTCATTCGTCTACAGACCCGAACGGTTTCATATATAGAACTATACCATACCACTAACTCATTCGTCTACAGACCCGAATGGTTTCATATATAGAACTATACCATACCACTAACTCATTCATCTACAGACCCGAATGGTTTCATATATAGAACTATACCATACCACTAACTCATTCATCTACAGACGCGAATGGTTTCATATATAGAACTATACCATACCACTAACTCATTCGTTTACAGACCCGAATGGTTTCATATATAGAACTATACCATACCACTAACTCATTCGTCTACAGACCCGAACGGTTTCATATATAGAACTATACCATACCACTGACTCATTCATCTACAGACCCGAATGGTTTCATATATAGAACTATCCCATACCACTAACTCATTCGTCTAGAGACCCGAACGGTTTCATATATAGAACTATACCATACCACTAACTCATTCGTCTACAGACCCGAACGGTTTCATATATAGAACTATACCATACAACTGACTCATTCATCTACAGACCCGAACGGTTTCATATATAGAACTTTACCATACCACTAACTCATTCGTCTACAGACCCGTACGGTTTCATATATAGAACTATACCATACCACTAACTCATTCGTCTACAGACCCGAACGGTTTCATATATAGAACTATACCATACCACTGACTCATTCATTCGTCTACAGACCCGAACGGTTTCATATATAGAACTATACCATACCACTAACTCATTCGTCTACAGACCCGAACGGTTTCATATATAGAACTATACCATACCACTAACTCATTCGTCTACAGACCCGAACGGTTTTATATATAGAACTATACCATACCACTAACTCATTCGTCTACAGACCCGAACGGTTTCATATATAGAACTATACCATACCACTAACTCATTCGTCTACAGACCCGAACGGTTTCATATAAAGAACTATACCATACCACTAACTCATTCATCTACAGACCCGAACGGTTTCATATATAGAACTATACCATACCACTAACTCATTCATCTACAGACCCGAACGGTTTCATATATAGAACTATACCATACCACTAACTCATTCGTCTACAGACCCGAACGGTTTCATATATAGAACTATACCATACCACTAACTCATTCGTCTACAGACCCGAACGGTTTCATATATAGAACTATACCATTACCACTAACTCATTCGTCTACAGACCCGAACGGTTTCATATAAAGAACTATACCATACCACTAACTCATTCATCTACAGACCCGAACGGTTTCATATATAGAACTATACCATACCACTAACTCATTCATCTACAGACCCGAACGGTTTCATATATAGAACTTTACCATACCACTGACTCATTCATCTACAGACCCGAGCGGTTTCATATATAGAACTATACCATACCACTAACCCATTCGTCTACAGACCCGAACGGTTTCATATATAGAACTATACCATACCACTAACTCATTCGTCTACAGACCCGAACGGTTTCATATATAGAACTATACCATACCACTAACTCATTCGTCTACAGACCCGAACGGTTTCATATATAGAACTATACCATACCACTAACTCATTCGTCTACAGACCCGAACGGTTTCATATATAGAACTATACCATACCACTAACTCATTCGTCTACAGACCCGAACGGTTTCATATATAGAACTATACCATACCACTAACTCATTCGTCTACAGACCCGAACGGTTTCATATACAGAACTATACCATACCACTAACTCATTCGTCCACAGACCCGAACGGTTTCATATATAGAACTATACCATACCACTAAATCATTCGTCTACAGACCCGAACGGTTTCATATATAGAACTATACCATACCACTAACTCATTCGTCTACAGACCCGAACGGTTTCATATATAGAAACTATACCATACCACTAACTCATTCGTCTACAGACCCGAACGGTTTCATATATAGAACTATACCATACCACTAACTCATTCGTCTACAGACCCGAACGGTTTCATATATAGAACCATACCATACCACTAACTCATTCGTCTACAGACCCGAACGGTTTCATATATAGAACTAAACCATACCACTAACTCATTCGTCTACAGACCCGAACGGTTTCATATATAGAACTATACCATACCACTAACTCATTCGTCTACAGACCCGAACGGTTTCATATATAGAACGATACCATACCACTAACTCATTCGTCTACAGACCCGAACGGTTTTCATATATAGAACTATACCATACCACTAACTCATTCGTCTACAGACCCGAACGGTTTCATATATAGAACTATACCATACCACTAACTCATTCGTCCTACAGACCCGAACGGTTTCATATATAGAACTATACCATACCACTAACTCATTCGTCTAACAGACCCGAACGGTTTCATATATAGAACTATACCATACCACTAACTCATTCGTCTACAGACCCGAACGGTTTCATATACAGAACTATACCATACCACTAACTCATTCGTCCACAGACCCGAACGGTTTCATATATAGAACTATACCATACCACTAACTCATTCGTCTACAGACCCGAACGGTTTCATATATAGAACTATACCATACCACTAACTCATTCGTCCTACAGACCCGAACGGTTTCATATATAGAACTATACCATACCACTAACTCATTCGTCTACAGACCCGAACGGTTTCATATATAGAACTATACCATACCACTAACTCATTCGTCTACAGACCCGAACGGTTTCATATATAGAACTATACCATACCACTAACCTCATTCGTCTACAGACCCGAACGGTTTCATATATAGAACTAAACCATACCACTAACTCATTCGTCTACAGACCCGAACGGTTTCATATATAGAACTATACCATACCACTAACTCATTCGTCTACAGACCCGAACGGTTTCATATATAGAACTATACCATACCACTAACTCATTCGTCTACAGACCCGAACGGTTTCATATATAGAACTATACCATACCACTAACTCATTCGTCTACAGACCCGAACGGTTTCATATATAGAACTATCCCATACCACTAACTCATTCGTCTACAGACCCGAACGGTTTCATATATAGAACTATACCATACCACTAACTCATTCGTCTACAGACCCGAACGGTTTTCATATATAGAACTATACCATACCACTAACTCATTCGTCTACAGACCCGAACGGTTTCATATATAGAACTATACCATACCACTAACTCATTCATCTACAGACCCGAATGGTTTCATATATAGAACTATACCATACCACTAACTCATTCGTCTACAGACCCGAGCGGTTTCATATATAGAACTATACCATACCACTAACTCATTCGTCTACAGACCCGAGCGGTTTCATATATAGAACTATACCATACCACTAACTCATTCGTCTACAGACCCGAGCGGTTTCATATATAGAACTATACCCATACCACTAACTCATTCGTCTACAGACCCCGAGCGGTTTCATATATAGAACTATACCATACCACTAACTCATTCAGTCTACAGACCCGAGCGGTTTCATATATAGAACTATACCATACCACTAACTCATTCGTCTACAGACCCGAGCGGTTTCATATATAGAACTATACCATACCACTAACTCATTCGTCTACAGACCCAAATGGTTTCATATATAGAACTATACCATACCACTGACTCATTCATCTACAGACCCGAATGGTTTCATATATAGAACTATACCATACCACTGACTCATTCATCTACAGACCCGAATGGTTTCATATATAGAACTATACCATACCACTAACTCATTCATCTACAGACCCGAACGGTTTCATATATAGAACTATACCATACCACTAACTCATTCGTCTACAGACCCGAACGGTTTCATATATAGAACTATACCATACCACTAACTCATTCGTCTACAGACCCGAACGGTTTCATATATAGAAATAACCATACCACTAACTCATTCGTCTACAGACCCGAACGGTTTCATATATAGAACTATACCATACCACTAACTCATTCGTCTACAGACCCGAACGGTTTTCATATATAGAACTATACCATACCACTAACTCATTCGTCTACAGACCCGAACGGTTTCATATATAGAACTATACCATACCACTAACTCATTCGTCTACAGACCCGAACGGTTTCATATATAGAACTATACCATACCACTAACTCATTCGTCTACAGACCCGAACGGTTTCATATATAGAACTATACCATACCACTAACTCATTCGTCTACAGACCCGAACGGTTTCATATATAGAACTATACCATACCACTAACTCATTCGTCTACAGACCCGAACGGTTTCATATACAGAACTATACCATACCACTAACTCATTCGTCCACAGACCCGAACGGTTTCATATATAGAACTATACCATACCACTAACTCATTCGTCTACAGACCCGAACGGTTTCATATATAGAACTATACCATACCACTAACTCATTCGTCTACAGACCCGAACGGTTTCATATATAGAACTATACCATACCACTAACCCATTCGTCTACAGACCCGAATGGTTTCATATATAGAACTATACCATACCACTAACTCATTCGTCTACAGACCCGAACGGTTTCATATATAGAACTATACCATACCACTAACTCATTCGTCTACAGACCCGAACGGTTTCATATATAGAACTAAACCATACCACTAACTCATTCGTCTACAGACCCGAACGGTTTCATATATAGAACTATACCATACCACTAACTCATTCGTCTAGTTTCATATATAGAACTATACCATACCACTAACTCATTCGTCTACAGACCCGAACGGTTTCATATATAGAACTATACCATACCACTAACTCATTCGTCTACATACCCGAACGGTTTCATATATAGAACTATACCATACCACTAACTCATTCGTCTACAGACCCGAACGGTTTCATATATAGAACTATACCATACCACTAACTCATTCGTCTACAGACCCGAACGGTTTCATATATAGAACTATACCATACCACTAACTCATTCGTCTACAGACCCGAACGGTTTCATATATAAAACTATACAATACCACTAACTCATTCGTCTACAGACCCGAACTGTTTCATATATAGAACTATACCATACCACTAACTCATTCATCTACAGACCCGAACGGTTTCATATATAGAACTTTACCATACCACTAACTCATTCATCTACAGACCCGAGCGGTTTCATATATAGAACTATACCATACCACTAACTCATTCATCTACAGACCCGAGCGGTTTCAAATATAGAACTATACCATACCACTAACTCATTCATCTACAGACCCGAATGGTTTCATATATAGAACTATACCATACCACTAACTCATTCATCTACAGACCCGAGCGGTTTCATATATAGAACTATACCATACCACTAACTCATTCATCTACAGACCCGAGCGGTTTCATATACAGAACTATACCATACCACTAACTCATTCATCTACAGACCCGAATGGTTTCATATATAGAACTATACCATACCACTAACTCATTCATCTACAGACCCGATCGGTTTCATATATAGAACTATACCATACCACTAACTCATTCGTCTACAGACCCGAATGGTGTCATATATAGAACTATACCATACCACTAACTCATTCATCTACAGACCCGAGCGGTTTCATATATAGAACTATACCATACCACTAACTCATTCGTCTACAGACCCGAACGGTTTCATATATAGAACTATACCATACCACTAACTCATTCATCTACAGACCCGAATGGTTTCATATATAGAACTATACCAAGTATAGTACCAACTAAATAAAGTCTTACCCCATGAAATAAAACATACTCAAGTCAAACATAAGAAAACAGTGAAAACCCAGATTAGATTAAGGAGTTTACACTGGTTTCTAAAAACGTCATTATACGCCATAAGCTGGAAAGTGTTAGCAATTTCACTTTTAAACTTAAACACACATATCAAAAACGCTGCATATTAATTCATGAAAAAGGTTACATGCAATTTACGATATACATCCAGATATGACCCAAGAAAAAATGGAAAAGACGTAGAGGGCGTGTTTATGCTATCGTCCTCATGGTTCAAAGTTAGAAGCTTGATCAGGCTCCAAACTGTTTGCTACTCAGGTGAAAAAAAATGTCAGAGGTTTTGTGAAGAAGTGTCACTTTCTACATGTATGTATTGCCTTTGCGTTTCATTTCGTTTCGTTTTAAACACAGATAAAAAAAATCGCGATTTTTTTAAACTGTCATTTTTTACATTTTATTGAATTGCGTTTGCGTTTTTGTTTCGTTTGGTTTAAACTGGAAAGAAAACGTATTCGCCACAGCAATTAGTTGTATCATAAATTATTGATCTAAAATGATTTAGCCTCGTATTTTCTTACCCATTGAACTCTAGCAACCTGACGACAGGAACATGCACAGTGGAGAAGATGCTATTCTTTCCCGTTTTAATGTAATCGAAATACAAGCGCATTGCAATAAAATGCTGTAAAAGACACCTGTTCCGCAATTCTGAATGTTCGTTTTAATCTGAATGGCAGAGTTTGGAGCCTGATCAGACGCCTGGTTGGCTCCAAACTGTTTGCAATGGAACTAATAGATTTAGAGGAAACGTGTTTTTTATTGAGGGAGGGGTTTGGGGAGAATAACGTCTTCGCCACTGTTCACACGTCCTTTATATACATGTAGTGTTTTTGTGAACGAAAAGCACTCACGGACACATGTAGGTGTTGTACTCGGGATGCATTTCTCTAACAGCGAACATGGCTCATTGGCGCAACTACCAGCAATAGCCTACAATAAATAAATACAAACACGTCACCGTTCAGTGAAATACAGTGGAGAATCTGTTATTCTTTCCCGTTTAAACGCAAACGATACGCAATCGCAAAGCACTAAAACGTAAAAAAGTACAACTTTTGGACAATTCTGATAATTTATGTTTATCTTGTAGGCAAATAGTTTGGAGCCTGTTCAGACGCCGGATTACCCGGCGTCTGATCTGGCTCCAAACTGTTTGTATAGGAAATAATAGATTAAGCATAAACGCGTTTATTGGGAAATAATTACGCTTTCTCCTCTGTATCACCATAATCATGGTGAATAGGATGTAATGACTTTCAAAGGAGAATTATATGAATTGCAAACTATCATAAGTCACAAAAAATCCAAGTCATTTGCCTGACTCAGATACATGTAAAATATAAATGTTATTCAGTTGTTTTTCAAGATGATTCAACTGTTAGTGTTTGTGATTAGTTATACCTAAAATCTTTCACAGCGAACGCCGCCAAAAAGGTGACTTTGTATAACAGCTTTGATACGTATCAAAAGCCGCGTTACGCGGCGTCTGGTCAGGATCCAAACTGTTTGGCACTCATATCGACGTTTCTTCATTCAAAATAACCCTAAATCTGACTTTAATTTCAATTTGAACTTTTTGTCAGACGACACTACCAATACAGACGACATTTTTTGCGGTATCTTGACGGTTTTAAAGCAGACGATAACATTTGGCAAGGAAGGGTTAATGACGCAATACTACAGTAGAACCTCTCTATTACGACCACAAATAAGAAGGCTAATTTTCTGTATAAAAGACAGGTGACAGCTTAAAGCAATGTGAAAGTGAAACAGAAAGCTCCTGTAGGAGCTTTCTGTTTCACCTTCACATTGCTTTAAGCAGTCACATGTCTTAAACAACTAATATTTGGCACAATTTAGTTGTCGTAATAGAGAGGTTCTACTGTAGTATGTTTGTCTTTTTCTGCTCGGTTTTTGAGGGGATCTATTTGCCATACATGTTTACGACATGTATAATGCATCTTATCACTGGATTTCGTTTGATTGTGCACAATGAATTAACAGATCCAGTGCCAAACATGTTTGAACTAAACTGGAACAGACAGAGAGATATATAGACAGGCGGATTTATAAGTTAAGCATCAATGCGTTTAATAGGAAAAAAACGTATTCTCTAATACATGTTTGTATACTACTCAAAAGTTGCTAAGGGTCAAGGGTATACACTGTCATACATGTAGGTTCTAGTGCAATGCCAATGACCCTATCACTTTCTCACAGAATAACTTCCAACATTATTGTTCGATTACTTCCATATTTAAAGATATGTGTCCCAATTGTGATAACCTATTGTGATAACATTTATTCTGGTTCAGGTCCTGTAGGCGAATCTCGAGGAAATTATCAAAATGTGAAATTTCTGAGATTTCATCCATGGAAGTCTACATTTTGATATTTTACGAGGTGGTTTTCGCTGAAAAACATGTTCATTAACTTAAAACACAATTTGTAACTTTTGCATTTTTCTGTGAATAAAAATGATGTTTTATCTGTTTTACCAATACACCTGCATATGACATTTACATGTGCAAATCACATTAGAACATGTAGAATAAACCTCTAGCTACAACTCCTGAAAACTTTGTTGAAATTGAACAAATCTGTGGAAAGTTATTTAGTGAGAAAGTGATAGGGTAAATGCTTTGGTTCATATGGAGGTTATACAGCGCTCCCTCTCTACAACGGCATCCACTGGGAGACAAACAATATGTGCGTTGTTCGGAAGAATCGCTATAGGGAGGGAAATCGGCTAATATTTGCAAACAGCTTGAATCCAGATTAGACACCGCGTCACGCGGCGTCTGATCTGGATTTAAGCTGTTTGTCACTCGTTATTAAGGTTTTTCTGTCAAAATGTCCATCATGTAACTTTGAGCAAAACAGCACACGACAATTTTTAACAAACAGAATTGTAATTGTGAATAGGTTGGATATGCGTGTCTTGTTTGGGGAACAGAGACAAGGGTCGTTGTAAGGAGGGTGTCGTTGCTGGGAGGGTCGTTGTAGAGAGGGAACACTGTACCTTTGATCCTCAGCAAACTTTGAGTAGTGTATTATACAACATTGACTGTTTATGAAAGTTGCAGTATACATGTAAATCTCACCTTTGGCCATTCAATTTTGTTAGAGAAGATAAATTGACTACCATTGTACCAAGTAGTGGCATATTGGTTAGTACTGTTTCTTGTGTTTAAGATGCATACGTTCTTTGCTTTGTCGTACTGGAACGATGCGCATTTTCTGATATAATAGCATTCCTTGGCACAATGAGATGGAGTTGGTATTCCTTGAAAGGCATCTAGCCTCCAATTTGACAGCCCCTTTCCAAAACTGCTTGTTGGTAAACTGATCCTCGTTGTCGACTGTAGCAATGAGGTTTGCACTATGGCCAGGATACAAACCACCGGAAGTAAGTATGAGTCCATGTCGAAGTTGGCTTGCATAGAACAGAACAGAACATATTTTATTCTGACTTGTACATAAGTACATTATCTTAAAACATAAGTAACAAAACCACATATTATGTCATATTCAATTAAATTCAAATAATTACTATTGGTAATTATTGGTAATTGAAGAATACATGTACGTTATTCCCTCCCGTATAAACGCATACGAAACGCAAACGCGGTGCACTAAAATGTAGAAAATTGCAACTTTTCTATGTTTCCACATATTCATTTTAATATGAGTTACAAACAGTTACCCGGCGTCTGATTTGGCCTACAAACTGTTTGCAATGGAAATAATAGATATAGTGTAAACGCGTTTATTGGGAAAGAATAACGTTTTTTAACTGTAATATTAGTTACAGATTCTGGTATATCGCATAAAGCGTTATTATAAACCAACGAAATTTGAAATGGAAATAAAAACAGCTTTGGGCACAATAATGTGAAACCCGTTTTCCTTTTAAACACATAAGTGTGTGTTTTAAAATAATTCAGTCTTTTGCAAACAGTTTTGAACCAGATCAGGCTTTAACAGACTACCACTGAGATCTATGCAGGTCGCCAGCATTTAAAAAAACATTCGGCAAAACACAATTGGGGATCCATTAGAGCGTCTTTCATGTTACACACCTATAAATAAAGTGAATTTTTTGAGTCTGTAACATTTGATACTAGCATTTCATTTTAGCAGCTTTCTGTTATTTAAATGTTTCTACACCTTTAAACAAATGTTACATATCACAAATAATAATATCAAAAGTTATGACGTCAGCATTTGCTGATGATGTCAAAATTTTGTTTTGATCATGCCATCAGTTCCAGTTGATAACAGTATGCTTCTGCTGCTGCTACCGTTATCATCAAAATGGATTATCTTACAAAGTTCACGCGGCCGGTATCAATATAAAATATAGAATATTGAGTATTTCATGTAGATCTAAATAATGCATGCTTAATAATCTTTTTCACAGGCACTACTGAAAAATTGATAAAAATGACTTTTAGCATCTTAAGGGAAAAAGCAGACAAATGATGTACAATATTGGACAAAAGTCAGTGATAGATGCTGAAATTTCTTCATCTTCCAAAAAAATGACTATTCTAAATGTTGGTTTCAAAATCAGAGCTGTTTGATAAAGATGTTTGTTTGACAAGATAAAACACTTCTGGATATCTGATTGTGAGTTTGCCGAATTAATTTTAAGAACAACACAGTTGCGTTTGCTATGTTGAACCAATTACTCCAAACGCCTTTTACGCATTAAAAATCCTCCACTGAATACTTTTTTCCAGATTACACAGTTATGAATATACACAATGAGAAATATTTGCTATATCCTAGGAGATGGTACCTTAACACATGCTGAAAATAAAGAAGAATGCGCCTTTAGGCGCATTCTGCTTTACTTTCAACCTGCTTTAAGTAATCACCTGTTTTCAAAACTAAAAGAGGTTATACAGTAAACGGTTAAACAGGACATTGTAATGTCTTCCCTACTTTTCTAGATGCTAGCTAGTACGACAACCGTACTTTAACAAAATATAAGTTCAATATGTTCAGTGGACCAAAGTTGAAAAAGATAAAAAATAAAGCATTACACGAAACATTAAACATATCTAGCTCCATCTATAATTAAAGATACATGATTGGTTTTAGTATTCTTAAATGTATAGAGTTTTTATCTTGAGAGAGCTAACCGTCATAGGCGACTGTACATAGAACAAAATGATAACCTCTTAGATAAATGTATTGCTTGGCATCTTTAACTTGACCCATTACTCAATAAATACTCCTTTTGTACGCCTTAAATTCATTCCACCTTTGAAAATATTTCCACTTTTTACAGACATGAATACGCACCATAAGAAATAGAATCTAAACCCTAGAAGAGAGTAGTGTAAAGTAGGCTGAAGGTTAAGCAGGATGCGCATGTAAGCGCATTCTGCTTTTCTTTCCATTTACTTTAAGTGGTCACCTGTTTTCAAAACTAGAAACAGCTGGGCTGTCCTTTCTCTAGATTTTAAAAGAAATCTTCGAATTTCTGCCCTTATTTTTAAAATGTGGAATTTTATATGCGTTTTTGCTTAGGAAACGTTGAGATTGGTGTCAAACAGTTTTAGATCCAGATCAGACGCCGCATTACGCGACGTCTGATCTGGATCTAAACTGTTTGCATAGTTATGTTAGTGGTTCAGAACCTGGCAGCGAAAGGGTTTAAAGGTATGCTTTCTGAAATCGCGCTTGAATATTTTAAAATCTTAGGATTTTTATGAGTAACTTATTGTAGCCCTGAAACAGGCTATGGAATAATGAGGTTTATTTTTATTACTTTACATGTCAAGGTTATTTGTATGTAGGATATGTTCGCTAAGTGGCATGAAGTTCATTAACCAGACCATATCTAAGTATCGTTCGATTGAAAAGGGTGTCTTCTAAATAGTTCAAAAACTCTGTGTGTGCCTTTGATAAGATACAGAAAAAACAACTACATGTAAATACAGTGGAGAATCCGTTATTCTTTCCCGTTTAAAAGCAAACGAAATGCAAACGCAAAACACTAAAATGTAGAAAAGGACATCTTTTTGACAATTCTTATTTTTCATTTTTATCTGAGTGGCTAACAGTTTGGAGTCTGATCAGACGCCGGGTTTCTCGGCGTCTGATCTGGCTCCAAATTGTTTGCACTGGAAAAAAAGTTTTAGCATAAACGCGTTTATTTGGGGAAAAATAAAGTTTTCTCCACTGTAAGAGTAAAATGAGTTTTATACCTCAACAGATGTGGAACTACTCAGCAAAGATCATTAGCTTCACATAGGTAACCGTTTTACGCCTAATGAAATTATTGTTAAACCCCTCTATTACAACCGCTAAAAGGAAGTTTAATTGATCGTATAAAAGACAGGTGACAGCTTACAGCAAGGTCTCCTACATCCTTAGCAAGCCTGACACATTTTGTACACATAACACAGACACTAACGGACTAATTTGGAGATCATATTCTGAATAAATGCTACACTCTGACATCTCAAATCTACTCTGACGTGTCAAAACAAAACCGAATGTGCGAATCATAACTTTTCATTCTACGGAAGTCAAACGGTTTTTTTACGTTATGGGCGTGGAAAGGATATGAGATTTCTACTTCACTTCGGCCTTGCTTTAAGCTGGCACCTGACTTTTATGCAATCAATTAGGATTTGTTGTAGTGGTCGTGATAGAGAGTTTTTACTTTGTTCTGTGTTCAACTGACTGAAACAAGTATTTAAGGATTTTTGTGTGTGTTTTTTCATATATTATTATCATTATTATTTCATTTTAAAAATGCGCTAGTAAACAAGCTTAAGATATATCTTACATGGACGTAAATTTGTAGATGCGTTACTGGTCTAATGGTTATGACGCTTGAATCTTAATTTGTCGAAAAGGGCTCGAATCACCATTGCAGAATTATTTTTTCCAATATACTGATGGATTTATAATATTTTTTCTCTTTAGTCTACAACGCTATATCTTTTTAATGTATTTTGTAAAATAAAACCATGAATATTTTACAGAAAAGTGTCGCTTTTTATCCGTACACATACCATACAGATAAACCTTTTTTTAACACATAAACTTGGATGTACTTAGGCGTGTTACAGTGGAGTATCTGTTATTCTTTCCCGTTTAAACGCAAACGTACGCAAACGCAAAGCACTAAAACGTAGAAAAGAACAACTTTTGGACAATTCTGATAATTCTTGTTTATCTTGGTGGCAAACAGTTTGGAGCCTGATCAGACGCCGGGTTACCAGGCGTCTGATCTTGCTCCAAACTGTTTGCACTGCAAATAATAGTTTTAGCGTAAACGCATTTATTCGGAAAGAATAACGTTTTCTCCACTCTACCCCTTCATAATGCCACTGTATGCTTTAGTGACGGAGTAAAACATGTTTTGTACATGTACTAAGCGACCGGTACCTGAATTTGAGACGAGACATTTGAATTGGCGTTTGCACGGTAAATAAGGCAGAAAGCTCCTGTACGATTTCCCAACATTATTGTATAATTACCCAAATGGCATCCTCTCTAGACTAGAGGTATATTATTGTGAATAATCAGCCTAAAGGCTAATCTACAAACAAATCGAGTTCAGCTAATCGGCTCAAAGAAAGCAGATAAAATTAATTAATGGAAATTAATATCTGCAAAAAAAACAATACTCTCTTCTGATTGGTCAAATATTTAGCAACTGCTCAACTATTCTTTTTTTTAACAACGCAATGTGCGCTTATATGTGGCCAATCCTTTTTCACATAAAGCATCTTCCGTTCAGCACTTCACATTTAGCAGGACTGCCATAAATTGATAATGACAAAAGATCTACGATATCAAGATTTTACGAACTGTACCCTTTACCCTATAGTCTGTTCTTACTTTGAAGACGCGTGGCCACTTTAATCAGGTTGAAAGTAAGGCAGAATGCGCCTTTAACCAGCATCTACTTTGACAAAAATCCGAAATTTACATCAAAGTCCGGAGAAATGACAACCCTGATTTAGCATTTCACAATCATGGTGTGTCAGCATTTCATTGAACTCGGCTGAAAACAGACAATGAAGTGAAGCGAACACGGAAAAATAAAAATTAGGCCAAAGAATCACTTAAGAATTAACAAGTCTTTATGCACATTGTGTACAGACACTGTTTTTAAAAAGCGTTTAAGATGAGTCTACGAACATTTAAGAATTGTCAAATTTGAAATTGTGTTCAAATTAAACCAATTATAAACTTGAGAACGATCTAAGACTTATGTATCTTAAACTCTTTATAACCTTAGGATATAGTTACAGATACATGTATGACGACCTAGCTTGGATTGTACACTATTGGGCTGTTTGGGCTGCTACAAAACAAGGTTTTTGGCACACAAGTGTCTCACCTTGATAAAAAAAATCAACTTTAGTGCAGAATTTTGAAATATAGAGTTTCAAAAGGTTACAGTGGTAAATATGCTATTCCTACCTTTTTACGCATTAATATATGACTAAGAAGCGCATAGTAAACGGTAGACTAGTCGGAAATCTCAGAAATATGCTCCAAAAAAATGTTAGAGGCATTTTTGCGGAAAAGTTGACAGGCCATATTTTTATCATAATTAAAGTGTGCTGAATCCATTTAGGGTGCCTGTCACCCTCTCCGGTGCCTTGAAAGCCCAAAAAATGGTAACAAACAAAATGGCCGCCAAAACGCTATTTTTCGCTATTAAATCAAATCTTTTTGGGATTAAATATACCTAATACTCCTAATCTATATGGTTTATCACAACAAATCTTCAAAGGAATGTTCCTGGGTTGATTCTCCATCAAAAAATTGATAACATGAAGATGTCTAGTTGCCATGGCAACCAAAGTAAAAAATAGAGAAATCTTAAAAAATAAAATTCTAGTAAAATAAATCACATGGCCCAAAGCTTAGATACTTTATTTATACCGGTATATGACAGACCCCCTTTTAACCATAATTAAATTGATTTGAATTCAGTGTGTTGCCTGTCCCCCTCTCCAATGAAGTTTAAGGCCAAACATGGGTAAAAAACACATCACAAAATGGCCACCAAAAAGCTAATTTTCGTTATTCTATGCTGTCTTTTTGGGATCAAATACACAATACATTTTCCTCTCCTAAACCACATGGCTGATTACAACCAAAAAGCTCTGTACAATACTTTGTTTTGGGTCAATCTCTTTAAAAATGATTTCATGCAGACTTTTTGTTGCCATGGTAACCAAAGTTAAAATCAGGTTGGTTTAATTTTGTCAAAATTTGCTAACTTTGGGCTAATTGGACATCACAGAGAGAGAGAGAGAGAAGCGGATATAGAGGTACCCAGGCGATACCCAACTTTTGTATGCCCAGTACATGTATAAATCACTTATACATTGAATATAGGTACAAAATAACCATAGCGAAATTGGCGGATAAGGAGCATTTTTGCATTTAAAGTAAGCTGAGTACAATTACTATTTACAATGTACCATGCTCTACTTAAATTACTATCTTATATGTTACAGTGGGAAACCTTTTTTTCCTGTTTAAACGGAAGTAAATGCTTTCGCATTTCAATAAATGTAGGAAATAACTCCTTTTGGAACCTTTTGACTTTGTATTAAAATCTTAGTGGCAAATATTTTGGAGATTGATAAAACTGGTGTCTAATCTGGTCTCAATGTGTTTACCATGGACATCATTGTTTTGGCACAAACATGGCTTTAAAGAATACAGTTGTAACTACTGTAGTTACGCATGGTTAGTTATAACTGACATACTGCATTCAAAATATCATATAGTTCCTACCACAGTTGTCGTTATCCTTGGATTTGTATTGTGATGTGGACACTGGACAGTATACGGGATATTCCGCACAAGTTATCACTGTTAAATCATATTGTTAATATAGTAATTACAGGGAGTCAGTTTCAAACACAACTTGGGTATTGGTGTAAATATCATTAAGATGGAAAGCCATTGATATTCACTCTACTCTAATGTCTGGAAATGTGAATGCTTCACATGTAATGATAGTGCATCACTTGTTGTGACCGACTATAAGGAATGGGACTCGAGAAACAGTCGAGATTGACACTGTCTTGTTTAACGAGTCAAAGTGCTCCATATTGTACTTTTTATCAGATAAATCTTTAGCATTTGTTTATTGAAAATTTCTATTTACAAAGCTTTGCGTCATTCCATGATTATCTGCAAAAACATTTTATGCAGTCTATTTGCTTTGGCTAGGGAATAAGGATGTTTAAGTGTGCACGACTGGAATGGTTTCCAGGACAGTTAGGTCATACAACATAGTGTGAGCAGGACTATTATACTCGTTTCTGTGACCCCGGCTCTCTCGGCCAGAGTTTGGTGTAATACATTGAATGGCAGTGAGACAGTAGAATCAAAACATTAGTGTATCTGACTAGAACAACTATTTTGTCAACATCGTTTGTAAGAAAAGAGTAAAATAATCCGTTGATATCCTCCTCTTGTCAAGCTTGGGTATTTATGTGTCTACATCAGGCTTGTTTGATTCGGCTTTTGACTTTTTGCTCATCAGGGAACCCACCAGCCACAATTATGATTCGGTCATGTTTATCAAGCTCTGCAACCTGTTCAGAGAGAGAGCTCCTGACAAGTCAGTCTTTTTACTTGGAATGGCTCAAATCAACAGGCAGGGGTACCTTATATCAGCAAATAATACCGCAACTGGGGCTGATACCCTTTGTACCTCTTTTACATGCTTTAGATTTGATTGACATCCTATAATACATGTACCTGCTGTGTTTATTAAAACACCAATAAGATCTTCAAATGTAGAACCTTTCTGTGTCTTCATAATGGCAATTAGAAAGGTATGCCCATCAATAATAATGAAGACAGTAGTTCAGCTGCTGCCTACATTTGTGAACACATTGTTTCTGCTGTTACAATCTGATATAGAATGGTTGAATATCCTAGCAAGCGCTATCAGCAAAGACAATTGCTTGTGGTTCATCTAAGTCCACTGTATGATAGACCGGTCAGCATTTGAAACGGTATGTTTGCTGTCTCTAGAACATAAGCCTTTCTGTATCAAATAGAGATGAAAATATCAGTGGTTTGTTCTTCTACAACGGTATTGGAATCTGACATTCCGGTCCTTACATGGCAATAGGCTTTCTCAACAGATGCGTTGCGTTACCTTTGTCCTTTGCATTTAGGAATACATTGTCATTTTATGTCTAAGTCCTTTGTTACAATGATTGGCTAATCTGCATACTCTTCAATGGCAAGCATATGGACTCATATACGACGTAAGTTCTGACACCAATTCGTCTCCGATAGCTTGTGTCTGTTTTCTGAAGAATCAACAAGTATTGGATGAGTGAATTGGGTTTATCATCTCACCAACAGTGTTTCAGCTATAAAGAGATAATGTCTTCTTGAGACAGATACATGTATAGTGCAGCAAAACCATGATATCAGTCCATAGATACATGTCATGATACCGTAATCCGTCATATTATAAAGTTATATCGGGTAGACCAGTAGTGCTAGTTCAACATTTCACCTACATCGAGAGAATATTGGATATGATTTCAGAAACTTAACTGCAGCTGGAAAAATAACTCTCTTCTGATCATACAAGAGGTATGCAGTAGTCCCCTGAAGTCTTGTGAATAGGTTTTAAGAGCCGCATGGGGCTCATTATCATGACATTACATATTGATTTGTTTGTCAAAATTCAAGCGGCACATTTCTCTTGTAATTTTCTATGTGGATCTAATATCATGCGATAAAACTCACTTTCTTAAGGCAGTTGTGGTCTTTGTGATACAAATAACTCCTTCTCACCATTCTTCTTTCTGTTCAGCAAACCATGGCTTTTGTCTAGATCAACTTGATTAAATCAACACCTTGATCTAATTGCTACAATTTTCCATTTCAGAAATTCATGAAACACATCTCCAGGAAGCTGGTGCATTTTATTCAATTATCCATCAAGCATTATTTGTGTGATCAAAATGCTTTAACGAGAGGACCATACTGACTCTATATAGTTCAGCTGTGTCATTAGAATTTGACATAAGAGCCGCTGGGAGGGTACGATTTTGATAACAGAGATATGATCTTAACAAACCTGATAGAGGTCTACAACGTTATTCTTTACAAAACAAATCTAGTATGTGTCACCTTATGTTTTTGACAATGTATTAAAAAAATTCATTAACTAGTAATGTTTGACCTTATGGCAAAATGTTTACAAACTTTGAAGAATTCTACAGTGCTCCCTCTCTACAACAACACCCATCGGGAGTCAAAAAGTGTGTTTGTTGTTTAGAGGGGGTATATTGAAATAAATTAATGTTGTTTATGCAACTGTGACAAGCATTGTTGTAAAGAGGGTATAATTGTAATGAGGGTAGTTGTACTTGATGATGATTTACACTAGATATCAAAGCTTTGGGCCTAGTCAGGTTTTTGACACGAGGAAAGTAACTTACAAGAATGATAGGGCAATTGTAATTTTTATCACGGAGATATGCTTTTTAAAAAGATTGATAGATGTCTTCTAGGCCGTACTATACACAAAATGTCTAAGCTCTGCGTTGTACATGTTTTTATAAACACTGAACGGTTTGTGATGGCAGGGACCAACCATCAGCCTAGGCGATGACTTATACAAACAAGATAAAGGTCTACTGTGTTATGCTAATATACAAGCTTGATTTTGTGGTTTTTGACAATATTTCTTTTCCTATAGAGTATAAGTCTATGCACAACTGTTGACCCTGGTTCGGGCCAATTTATTAATTTTGTTACATATTGAAATACCGTTTTGAGTGTATTGTTACACCCCTAAAATTTAGATCCAGGTATAAACTTGATAGAGGTCTACTATGTTAAAGTAAGTATCCATCAATTTTCTCAGCTTTGGGCCTTTGTGTACGTGTGGAGATTGGGGTGGGGGGGTTACGGTTTGTAATTCTTGGTTTTTAGGTTTCTCTTTTTCATTACCTTAGTTGCCAGGGCAACAAATGTTTTTTAAGGAGATACACCCCATGAGCATTCTTGTAGTGTTTTGCTTTAATAAACCATGAGGTTAAGGAAAAGCATATGTATTAGGAGTATTAATTTTAATCCAAGTATAATAATATATAAAACCTGATTTTTCACTTTTGTTCCCATGACAACAGAAAGTCTGCATGAAATCATTTTTTAAAGAGATTGAACCAAGACATAGTATTGTACAGTTGGTTCTTATCAGCCCTGTGGTTGAGAGGAAAATGTATTAGGTGTATTAGATCCAAGAAAGACTGCATAGAATAACGAAACTTTAGAGTTTTGGTGGCTATTTTGTGTTGTTGATTTGTTTACCAATGTTTGGCCTTAAACTTCATTGGAGAGGGGGACAGACAACAAACTCGATTCACATCACTTTATTTATGGTAAACATGTTGTTTGCCAGTTATCAATAAAGTATCTAAGCTTTGGGCCATGATTTATTTTACAAGAATTTTGATTTTTTAAGATTTCTCTATTTTTTACTTTGGTTGCCATGGCAACCAGACATCTTCATGTTATCAATTTTTTTATGGAGAATCAACCCAGGAACATTCCTGTGAAGATTTGTTGTGATAAACCATATAGATTAGGAGTATTAGGTATATTTAATCCAAAAGATTGGATTTAATAGCGAAAAATAGCGTTTTGGCGGCCATTTTGTTTTTTACCATTTTTGGGGCTTCCAAGCCACCGGAGAGGGTGACAGGCACCCTAAATGGACTCAGCACACTTTAATTATGATAAAAATGTGGCCTGTCAACTTTTCCGCAAAAATGCCTCCAGAAGTTTGATTTCCCCAAAATCCGACTAGTCTATTAACGAATGATTAACGCCTAACGATTTTAACGCGTTTAAACGCGTTAATAAACGATTATACCAGAGATGCTGCGATATAGTCATCATTACTGGTGTTCAGTGTTAAAAGGGTTGATACAAAGTCATCATCAAAACATTGTGCTTTGTTTTATCTTTTTTATATCTATTATTGTTTATTTTTGTGATCTGAATCAAAAATATCATGCGGGTACAGTAGTCAAAACGCATGTTCAAGTAAGCTTTATATTCCCTGTGGAGAACAGAATCCAAATATGCATTTCATATTCATACATGTAAGTTATCGGCTCGCTGAAGAAGTAATTCATGATGTGATTGTATATTCCTTATAATTGTGGCTCCTCTGTTCAGATAAGAGTACGTAATGTCACATCTCTTTGGGACGTGTGATATGATTGACCTGCACTAAACAACAGGCTTAACCTTTTGCAATATTTCTGGCTCTTTTAAGCGCGTAAAGAAACGCGTAAAGAAACGGCAAGGAAACGCGTTTAACGAAACGGATAATAAATGCATAAGAAACGCTCAAGAGAAGCGTAAGAAACGCGTAAGAAACGCGTAAAGTGGGTAGGAATAACGTATGTACCACTGTATGTCCGATATGTGTTTAAATTTTGCAGTTGCTAGAAATGGATTTATATAGAGGTTTTAAAATATACATCACCTAAAATGTTACGGACACTTTCCTCCCCCTATATTTTTTTATCAATATTTAGCAACTTTCGGTTTTCAAAAAGATGAAGCAAGAGATGATCTTTGCAAAAGAACTAACCGCGACGTTTCCTTGATGATAATATAATGTTTTAAACAGGAGTGCCTAATACCCTTTAAGCATGGGATACGTATAACGTTTTAATTAAGAACATATCACGAATCTGCCACAGTGCTGACGCCGGCGGATTTGCATTACTTATTTGATTCCAATTTACGTTTTAATTAACATTTTGCATGCTAGCGGCGGTTCTATCCACCACAGTGATTACCTTTGCAAACAGTTTGGATCCAGTTGAGAAGCCGCGTCACGCGGTATCTCATCGGGATCCAAACTGTTTGCCATTCTTACACTGATTTTAAAGAAAATTTGAAAATTCTAATTTTAGAACAATAGCAGACGACAAATTGTTGCAGACGAAATAAAATACCCAGCATGCAAAGAGTTAAAGACATTTCCTCAGTCCATTGAGGGACCACCAGCCCATTGTTCTGGAGGTGTCTGTGTAAGTGTCAAATCATGTGCAAATCACGTGCAGCACAATCTCAGTTTACCTGGTGAGGTCCTGATTATACTCATACTCTAGTGATTTTCAATGGTTATTTCTAACCCAACTATCAAATATAAAGGTAGAGTCTCACACGAAAGCTTCAATGGTTCTTTGCTAACGGTATGTCCACAAGACCCATGCTCTTTGCAAGGAAATTGTCTGGCAAGGTGTTATGACCAAAAGGTCATCAGGAGATGCTTTTAAGGATAAACACGAATCTGCCCCAGTGATGACTCGGTTTATTTGTGTATTCCTTTCATCCGTAGCATGAGGCTAAAGTACCTATACTAAAATGTATCTAAGGTTGGTGGTTGCTTATAGCAAGATGAAAGTAAAAAAGATAGTTCCTGAATGACTGATTAACTATCATTCTGAGTTTCATTCTATCTACATGTATTTCTATCGATAATTAATGCATTGTTCCCTCCCTACAACGGTACCCCGAACAACGATTCCCTCTTTACAATAACGTTTACCGCTGATCCCCAAACAATACACTCTTGTCCAACCTTTCAACAGTTGCAAATTCGTCTGTTTAAAATTATGGTCGACTGTTTTTCTCAAAGTCACATATTTGACATTTTGACGTAAATAAAATGAAATAACGAGTAACAACAGCTTGAATCAAGATCAGACGACGTTCTTCACTTCAACTGTAAGCAGACTACTGCCTTAAACATCTAATGGTTAATACAATTTAGGGTTTTACCGTAAATTTATCCCAACAAAAGTTGAACTTCCAGTCGTTTAAGACGGGTGACTGCTAAATACTTGGTAAGTAATGATACTAAAACATGTCAAAATGGCGACGCGATACAGTGGAGAAAACGTTATTCTTTCCCAATAAACGCGTTTACTCTAAAACTGTTATTTCCATTGCAAACAGTTTGGAGCCAGATCAGACGCCGGGTAACCCGGCGTCTGATCAGGCTCTAAACTGTTTGCCACCAAGATAATAATGAATTATCAGAATTGTTCAAAAGTTGTTCTTTTCAACGTTTTAGTGTTTTGCGTTTGCGTACGTTTGCGTTTAAACGGGAAAGAATAACAGATTCTTCACTGTACAGGACACTGTATTCAGCTTGAAACGTTGTTGGAGGAAAGAGTCGATCAGTGATGAGTTCAGTAAACAAATCGATGGCCATCGAATGCGAGTGGGCCACCGATCTGAAATATAGTGGAGAAAACGTAACTCTTATTTAAAACGCAAACGCATTGCAATTAAATATAGAAAGTGACAACCTTTTGACAATTCCGACTACAAGGTTTAACTTGAGTTACGTGATCTGGTTCCAAACTGTTTGAAAATAGTAGTTAAAGTGTAACCGGGGTTATTTGGAAAGAAAATGTTATTTCTTCTGTACTCTGCACGCTGCTCACGGGTCACAAACTGCTTACCTAAACAGCAAACACTGGTAATTAAACACGCTACGGGCAAGCGACTTTGGCGAGAGTGTGATTGGCTGTTTCTGACAAAAACATCGAGAGATTGATACAACGACCTAAAGCGCTTCGCAAAATATTAGACATATCTTACTTAATCGGAAACGAATTCCGAATTTAAGAGTAAAACTTTGGTAGTACAGGCTAAGTTAGAGTGGGTGGTTCAAAAGTGTTTTCCACTTTCTGCCATCAATCTTACCTAACAAGGCCACGAACATCCCCTTTCTGAATACGGTAGTACATACAACACATGAAACTCACATTAATCGTGGGGTGGGGGGTCAATAAAATCGGTATCTCGGTGTCTGCTCTAGATACATTTTGTATGTTTAACCTGGCACTTGATCAGGTCAAAAAAGTGAAGATCAGATTGTATGCTGAATACAAATATTTTCGAAATTGTAGGGCACGTGCTAAGTTAAAGTAACTGACTATGGGCGTTACGATGCACTCGCCCACAAGGGGTGTGTGGGGATGTTCAATACAATATGCAAAATGAATTCTTTACTGTTTAGCGGTTTAAAATTATATTATATCTAAAAAAAAAAGAGCCCAATACGCTTGCGCCTGTATACAAGGGCAGCACAGACATCTACCACATCTGGCAAATTAGGTCGGGGTGTCTCCAAAGACAGTTTAATGCTATGAATGTCCAAGATTGGCAAAACATGTTCAACACAAGCTGCTGTCAGACAAGGACCTGCACAAGCCGCTGACAGACTAGGACCTGCACAAGCCAATCCTCGAGATGCTGCAGCAGCCGCTCTGTCATCAGACGAAGAGGACGTCCCGACTAGACGACGACGGACGTCGGCTTTGTGATCTAGTGAGGGACAATCATGAACTGTTTAATTTCATGAAAAAAAAACACTTCCAAAGATAAACGTGAGCTTGATATTTTAAGTGACAGTGAGTAACACAGTATTCTTTAGTTCGTTCATTTCTGCATCTGTATTTTACAATAAAGGCTTTCTGGTGCATACCTTAATACATATACATTTTTGCTTGGCCTAAAGTAAATAACAAAATACTTTTGAGACGCCCCTCCAATTTAGCCTGTACTACCAACGGTTTACCTTTTTTCCGATTCGGATTCCGTTTCCGATTAAGTAAGAAATGTCAATTAGGCTGCTATTTCAAAGACGGATTCTAGGTAAGCCTGTGTCTCCGTGGCTTAGTGGTAATAGTCACTGTGACTTACAACCGCTATGCTCCTCACCGGTGTGGGTTCGAATCTCATTCGGGTTTTCTTATGTTGTAAAGACTTCCAGCTACATGTACCAGCTACCAGCTATAGCTTGTGGAATGTCGGAGCCGATTTGTGCCTGAAACATGGTTCAGAGGGATTCATCCACCTGTAATTAGCTGGACTTCGCGATAGCACTGAAATAATATTAAAGCGACGTAAAAACATAACAAATCCAAATCCAAATCAATGCTAGCTTACTTTGCTATAGGTAAAAATGGCCATCTGCTACAAAAACAGGGGCTTCTATCAGATAATATTTAATCCTTTCATCACCATAAGCGACTGAAATCTTATAATGCTGAATTGTTGTCTGCATCAAATAGATCCTCTATGAAAACAATTATGAATGTTTATCCTTTTTAAACTTGAGGAAATGTTAGCATGAATGTGGCAAGTAGCTTTGATACAGGTCAGTCGCACATGGATCCAAGTTGTTTGCAAAAAATAGCCAAGCTGTGCGAAGCACGATGAGGAATAAGTCGATATTGCAAAACGTCAGACGCCGCACTCATATAAATAATTCTTTAATTAAAACTTTCAACGACAAAAAATTGTAACAAGGTTGCAGGCCCGGAAGAGGGACGGGATCAAAGTAAACTAAAAATACCATCATGGGAATCCGATTCTGAGGATTTAAAATCATTAAGTAATGATTTACATCGTGAATATTATTGTTAACAGATTGGATTCTGTTCAATAGCCCAGTATCAGGATCAAAACTGTCATTTATGGTAAAAGAAACTTTCAGAATTCGACGACCATATGTCGAACTTCTGTTGCTTGCACCATTTTCCCAAATGGTAGACATAAAGAGAAGCACAGCCAATTTCATTGTGAAAAAGGCAAATGCCAGAGGCGCATTCAAACAACACCAGCTGAAATGTTAATTGGTCTCACAAAAGAGACATATTTTCTATACAAAACAGTAATGCTCGTATTAGATCGCATGTACATTATATCCAAACTAATAATAATTTTGAAAATGTTTACTTAATCATTGAAACGCTGAAATAAATATCAAACTTTTGCAAAATGTATATTTATAATGTTTGGTTCTTAGTATTCGATCGTTTTATTCTTTATCCTTCTACCTTTTTTCAAATTTATTGAATTGTAATGCGTTATCATGTTCGTACTATATACGTTTTGCAATGAGTACAAGTTTTCTCATTTACCCGGATTAACAAAAACTGTGTCGAGAAATGATATTGTGGTTGATATCAATAGATAGAAAACTTCAATATGCGTCGACCTCCCTAGCATTATCAGCTTCATTTCATGGCTTCTAATTATTAAGGATAAAATACAATGTCAATCCACAATGATTATGCAAATACTCTTGACCATCTATATGTTTTCTAGAATGTGAATCATATTTTATATACAATTCTTTACTTCAATAATTGGACGAAATGTCGGAAGCTAGTGGCTACTATTACTTTCGAAGATTTCGGGATACGACCGGGTGATGGTTGCAAAAACTCTTCGTTATTTTAAAGTAAGCAAGAAGGGGGAAGGGGTAGGATAGAAGGGACTGAAAAAAATGAACAATGAAAAATACGGGCACCCGGGATTCAGTCATTCAAAATCCCCTTTTGTCCCTTCGAATTTTTCATCCCTTTACGCCATTGCCTATTTTCAGGATTAAAGATAGATGTCAGCATAAAGCAGATTTAAAGTAAAACAGAATGCGTAATTTGTTTTACTTTCAGCCTGCCTTAAGCCATCATAGGCAATTCTTAAAAAAAAACATTTTATGGCAAATTAGTCTTAACTCAGTCACGTGTAAATTTGATCTAAATTCTTCAGTGGAGGAAAACATGAGATGCGTAAAAGGCTTATTTTTATGGGTTTTCGGGTTCGAATATGGTTATATCTCGTTTTGAGTTTCCTATTTCTGGAGTCTATCATAACATTGTTTCTTTTTTGTCTCAAAACATTTCTTTTTCATTGATATTGTTCATCTTTATTGCCATTGAACATGTACATAACAGTATTGTAAACAAGCGGACGACTATAATGTAAACCTATTGGAGTGGAGGTATGTTTCTACCGTTGGGAGAACTTTCTGCCATCAATATTACCTAACAAGCTCACGAACATCCAATTTCTGAATGTGGTAGTACATAAAACACATTTAATCGGGGGGTCAATAAAATCGGTATCTCGGTGTCTGATCTAGATACATTTTTTTGACCTTGCAATTGATCAGGTCAAAAAGTGAAGATCAGATTGTATGCTGAAGACAAATATTTTCGAAATTGTAGGGCACGTGCTAAGTTACATAAAGTAACTGACTATGGGTGTTCCTGTGCACTCGCCTACAAGGGTGTGTGGGGGGTTTAGATAAGATATGCATATTGAATTCTTTACTGTTTAAGGTACTTCGCATATGCGCGTAGTTTCCATACGATTGTTATGAAACTTTTCATGAAGAATGATAATAGCCTAAGAAACAATGTGTGTAAATATAGGCAAAATTTATCGTGTGGTTTGTCTTTAAGGTCTTTTTTCTGACAAAAACCTAGAATTTTGATGATTTTATTTTTCTTAAAAATGAATAAAGCTAATGACTATAATTCTCGCCCAATAAGTAGTCCACACCATTCATTACAAGACAAGCTAAAAACATTTTGAATAAAGGTGTTCAGAAAGATGTTATCAGCTATTTAAATTTTGCAAAATGCTAAAAAATTGAATTACAAAAAACTGACTCATTCAATGTATATTTGTTTTCATTTTATTCAAATATATGGTTGATGAACTATTCAGTCTGAAAAAATTAGAAAATATTACAGTCAGAATTTGTTGTAATAACATATTTTCTTATTAAAATGTGGGAAATTTGTTGTTTAGATACAGTTACCTACCTTAGAATTAAAACTTTGTCATTAAAATGCATTATTATTTATTCATGGACTTGCATACAAGGTTTATTATATTGTTTGAACATAATTATAATGGGCAATATCGATATTGAAAAGGTTAGCGTATTGATAAGCTTCAAGGTGTGGCTTTATAGTTTGATCAAATCGTTTACATGTATACCGATTTAATTGACTTGTAAGTCATTAAATTAAAACGTACAGGTAAGTGGACATATACTTGGACCGTAAACATCACTAGTACTAATCAACGAAGACTAAACATAACATGTCTCTTGATTACTGCGGTATGGATTGACAAGTCAATAAATGAAAAAAATATTTGGATCGGATGGGTCTCGAACCTATGACCTTTTGATTGCTTGTCAACCACTATAGTCAACCACTATACTAACTGCGCTATGAAGGATTATACTAATTCGTATCAACATTTTCTTTATATAAATTTTCTAGTATAAACACGTACGAAAAAAGTCTGTGTCGTCCAGACGCATATCCGCTCGCCCGCAAGACCGACTTCCGGAAGCGAAAGGCCTTAATAGTCAATTTGCTGTTGAAAGTTAAATTATATCTAAAAAAGAGTCCAATGCACTGGCGCCTGTATACAAGGACAGCACAGACATCTACCACATCTGGCGAATTAGGTCAGGTGTCTCCAAAGACAATTTAATGCTCTGAATGTCCTAAGATTGGCAAAATATGTTCAACACAAGCTGCTGTCAGAGAAGGACCTGCACAAGCCTCTGTCAGACAAAGACCTGCACAAGCCTCTGTCAGACAAGAACATGCACAAGACGCTACCAGACAAAGACCTGCATAAGACGCTGTCAGACAAGGACCTGCACAAGCCTCTGTCAGACAAATACCTGCACAAGCCTCTGTCAGACAAATACCTGCACAAGCGGCTGTCAGACAAGGACCTGCACAAGTCAAAAGGCCGAGATGCTGCAGCAGCCGCTCTGTCATCAGACGAGGATGACGTCCCGCCTAGACGACGACGTCGGCTTTGTGATCTAGTGAGGGAAAATCATGAACTTTTTTACTGTATAATAATTTCATGAAAAACACTTCCGAAGATGAAACGTGAGCTTAATAATTTAAGTGACAGTGAGTAACTGTTGTATTCTTGAGTTTTATCATTTCTGTATCTGTATTTTACAATAAAGGCCTTCCTGTGCATACCTTAATACATATTCATTTTTTGCTTGGCCTAAGGTAAATAACAAAATAATTTTGAGACGTACCCTCCAATTTAAAGAATAACGCGGAACTATCCAGGATGCTAAAGCTCGATATATCAGGAAGGCATATAATAAAGACTATTCTAGGAGTTTTCTTCCCTACTGTTGGCCTGCATTGAGCAGTCACCTTTGACTTTGATATAGATACATGTAGAATAAATTATTTTAATGACGTCCTGTTTAATCATTTTAGTCTCTGAAACTTCAAATTGACAATTCCCGTATCCAGAAAGTATGGTCCATTTTAAACTAGTACAGTGGAGAATCTGTTATTCTTTCCCGTTTAAACGCAAACGTACGCAAACGCAAAGCACTAAAACGTAGAAAAGAACAACTTTTGGACAATTCTGATGATTCTTGTTTATCTTGGTGGCAAACAGTTTGGAGCCTGATCAGACGCCGGGTTACCCGGCGTCTGAAATGGCTCCAAACTGTTTGCAATAGAAATAATAGTTTTAGCGTAAACGCGTTTATTGGGAAAGAATAACGTTTTCTCCACTGTAGATACATGTTCGTCTTTGTTAAAATATTGGTAGGCTAGTAGAATAAATGATTTTAATGACGTCCGGTTTAATCATTTTACTCTCTGAAACTTCAAATTGACAATTCCCGTTTCCAGAAAGTATGGTCCATTTTAAACTAGTACATGTACGTGTAAGTTCTCACAACATATTGCAAAATGATAAACAATGCAGAATCTTATCTTTAGGTGTTTTCTAACTTGAGTATATCCTGTATGCATATGACAAGTGCATTTTCCACAGGAACACTGTCTGTTTATGACTAATACATGTGTTTATTGTCACTTGGGTTAAATGTATTAATCCTTTCACTATCAATGACGCCAAAAGGCGTAACGCGGCGTCTGATCAGGATCAAAACTGTTTGATACTCGTTTTAAATAAATTTCAGTCATTCTGCCTTAACTTTAACGTTGAAACGATATTGCAGGCAGACGACAATTAGACGGTGATGGGTAAAAAATCTCTAGATAAATTTGATCATGTAAAGGAGTCCGTGTTTAGGAAGTAACATAGTATATAATCTCTATAAGATAAATACAATAACAATCTATATGTACAAGTACAACCATTTCATGTAGAAACTGTTAAGCACAGGTCGTGAGAAAACTCAATGTCATTAACGTTATCGCATGTGTTTATCGGATAAACGATCTAAGTAAGTGAACAAATTATATACAATGAAGAGATGTTATTTTCCCGTTACAAACGCAAACGAAACGCAATTGCATTGCATCAAAATGTAGAAAATGACAACGGTTTTTTTTTTAACTATTTTTTTTATCTAAGTGGCAAACACTTCTTAGCCTGGTCAGCCTGGTTACTGGACGTTTGACCTGGCTCCAAAATGCTCGACATGGAAACATAAGTTATGGCATAAACGCGTTTAATGGGAAATATAACGTGTTTTCCACTGTATGAATCTAGTTCTTTTGAATGTAAAGTACAGTTAGAAATACTTTGATACAGATAAAACATAATTTTATACAAAGAAGAAAACGTTATTCTTCTACTATTAAACGCAAACGAAACGCAAGCGCATTTTAATAAAACGGAGATTTTGACAACTTTTTGGAAATTCTGAATGTTGATTTTAACCTGGATGGCAAACAGTTTTGGACCTGATCAGACGCCGGGTTACCCGGCGTCTGATCTGGCTCCAAACAGTTTGCAATTGAAATAATAACAGATTTAGCGTAAACGCCTTTATTGGGAAACAATAACGTTTTCTCCACTGTATATTAGAGAAAATGACAATTTGCTTTAAATATGAAACCGGTTTATAAATATCTGAAATACTAACAGTTTGGAGCATGATCAGACTCCGAGTTACTTGGTGTGTGATCTGACTCCAAAATGCTTATAATCGATGTAAGTGCTTGAGCACAAACAAGATTTCTCCACTGATTATAAAATTATAAAGATTATAAATTATAAAATCTAACTACTATACGGTGGAAAATACGTCACTTTTCCCCGTTTAAAAGGAAACGGACCGCAAACTTATTGCAAATGAAATAAAAAAAAAAAAAACTTTCTTTAAACTACTATCTAGTTACTTCTATCTGAGTGTCAAACAGTTTGGAGCCTGATCAAACACCAGTTTACCCGGCGTCCGATTTGGCTCCAAATTGTTAGCAATGGAAACAATGGTATACTCGTAAACGCGTTTGTTGGGTAAGAATAATGTCTTCCCCTATGAACAACTGTATAAATGTAAATTTCTGTTAGACATTTTTTAATATAGACCGATTTTATTGACCTGTCAGTACGGAGTTTCGATGTGGACTACTACATTTCAACTTTGGGGGCGACAGCACGCTATTTTATTATCGGATTTACCGTTGTCGTCTGCCGGTCTTTTCTCAATATTACATATCAATGGACATTTTGACAAAAGGAAGATAATGAAGAATGACAAACAGCTTGAATCCAGATCAGACGCCGCGTTACATAGTCCCACTCGCTACGTAACTTTTTTTAAAGATTTTATTGACTAGTAGTCAGTCCAGAACGCAGTGATCAAAGGACAGGCTTTGTCTAGTCACAAATGTAATACAGTGCTCCCTCTATACAACGGCCCTCCCAACAACGACTCCCTCCTTACAACGACTTTTGACGCTGTTCCCAAAACAATATAACTATGTCCAACCTTTTTACGGCTGCAACATAGTCCAATTAAAATTGTCGTCTACTGTTTTTTCTCAAATTTATATATTAGACAGTTTGATAGAAAAAACATTATGACGAGTAGCAAACAGCTTGAATCCAGATCAGACGCCGCGAAACGCGGCGTCTGATCTGGATTTAAGCCGTTTGAAAATGTAAGCTTATTTCCCTCCCTATAACAACTTCCTCCGAACAACGCACCCAATTTTTGTCTCCCATTGGATGTCGTTGTAGAGAGGGAGCGATGTAATGAATAATCAGATGCAAGTATAGTCAAGTGAGAACTAAACTTTGTGAGGATTTATAGCCTGTATGGCAGCTTGAAGCTGAACACAATACAAAGGTAACGCTAAAAGATAGATTCTAAAGGAGCTGTTATGCATTACCTCTCTTTAAAAGATATACAGGCTACCGTGTCAATGGTCGATTTTTACAGGTTTGACTTATGGTATTATATAGAGCTGACGGCATTTTAAAGCTAAACTCAAGGGAGGTAACTCGGTTTGTGTTAACATATTGTCAGAATTTCTGGAAATCATGTATAAAATGTAAAGTCTTCTGTAGATTTTCATATAATTTTTTATGACTAGTAGATATAAGTAATATCTGGTATATGTCCCACAGGTAGATTTTTGGTAATTTGAAATTTAGTGACTTTATCAGAGTATGACTTTTTTTAAATATTGATATTTCACATAATAGTTCATGAAAAATTTGTGTTTGCATAATATTTTATAGTCTCTGTACAGTTTACTTGAATGTATAGAAATTATTGAGTTATAATATTTTATATAAAAAAATATTCCTGTTTGTTTAAAATTGAACTTTTCTCGACAAAAGAACAAACGGTGCTGTAATTTGTTTTTATTTTAACGATTTTTCACTTTCAGTAGGGTATATTTCAATTTAATCATCAAGGTTTCAAAGAAATCTGACAGGGAATAAGCTGACCCGCGAACCACCTTAATGCAAAGACAATGTATTACAATGTATTACAGTGTTTTAAACATATTATCGATTAATAAATAATATTCATAAATCGGTAAGATTTCTAAAACACTGTCATATATTATATGGATGAAAAAAAATAGTTTGAAGTCTGATACATGTAACACATCGAGTTACGTGTGTGATCTGAAGAAAAAATGCTTCCAACCGATGTAAGAACTTGAGCACAATCGAGTTTTCTGTGGAAAGAATAACGCCTTGTGCACTGCATACATGTACAGTAGAATCTCTCTATTACTACCACTAAAAGAAGGCTTATTGTCTGTACTAAAAGACGATGACAGTTTAAAGCAATGTGAAAGTGAAACTGAAAGCTCCTGTAGGAGCTTTCTGTTTCACTTTCACATTGTTTTAAGCAGTCACCTGTCTTAAGCGATAATATTTTACACAAGTTAGTGGTCGTAATAGAGAGGTTCTACTGTATTACAAATCATTATAACATACATTGGATAATACGTCAATTTTGTCCCGTTTAAACGCAAACAAAACCCAAACGCATTGTAATAAAATACGGAAAATGACAGGTTATTGACAATTCTGAATTTTCATTTTAATCTAGGAGTCAAATGGTTTGGGATCCGGCGTCTGAGCTGGCTCCAATATGTGCAATGAACAAAAAGAGTTCAGCATTAACGTGTCTTTAGTAAATTAATGAAATGTTGTCTACTGTGTTTGTCAGGTATATGCCTACGCAGTTCCTGGATGTTCCTGATGGTGACGCCATTTCATACGTCACTGTCACAGAGAACGGCTACCGACTTTATCCATTCTTCCCAACAGACGAGGAGGTGCGGAATAACTTTGACGATATTCCGAACAAACGATGCCGCAGCGACGATATTCTGTTGAGCTCATACCCCAGAACAGGTATAGTAACCCCCCCCCCCCCCCCCCCCATGTTATGAAAGGTAAAGCCTTCGTCATCCCTATTGAAAGTGCCAGTCAGTTTTGACTTATGAAAAGTACAGTGGAGAAAAACGTCGGTATTCTTTCCCGTTTACGCAAACGAAACGCAAACGCAGGGCATTATAATAACTAAAATGACAATTTTTTAACAATTTTGACGACTCGTTTTAAAATGAGTGGCAATCAGTTTGGAGCCTGATCAGACGCCGGGTTACCCGGCGTCTGATCTGGCTCCAAACTGTTTGCAATGGAAATAAAAGTTTTAGCGTAAACGCGTTTATTGGGATAGAATAACGTTGTCTCCACTGTATACAACTTCCTATACGATTAAATGAAATGCATTTACTGCTGTAATTCAACGTCGTAATGTTTGCAAACTTCATGTGACATTGGAACGGTAGTTATTATTTCCAAATTGAAATGCGTATGTTTAAATCCTTATGTCCATTGCAAACAGTTTGGAACCTGATCAGACACCGGGTTACCCGGTGTGTGATCAGGCTCCAAGCTGTTTGCGACTCTGTTTGAATAGGTCTAAAGAAATTTATTTTCCATAAAACTGAATGATATTGGTTTGTTTCCACAGGTACCAATTGGGTATGGGAAATGATGACTATGGTACTATCAAGATCACCTAACGTCACAGGTGGTTCCAAGGGTCCTGGTATGTTAGAGTGCAGGTTGGCTGAGATTCAGGAGGCTTTACCATCCCCAAGAATCCTGAACACACATGTCAAATTCAAATATTTACCAAAGGTGCGGTTACAATGCAATGTTTCTTTACCGATTAACAAAGGTTTTGCGGTTAACAAAGGTATTCCGATTAACAAAGGTTTTCCGGTTAACAAAGGTTTTCCGATTAACAAAGTTTTTCCGGTTAACAAAGGTTTTCCGATTAACAAAGGTTTTCCGGTTAACAAACCACGGATGTTCACAGACTCATGGATCTCGGAAATCTAAATAAAAAGTAATCAAAACACGGAAATCTATTTTTAGAATTAACAAACCACGGAACTATGGTCGGAAATTTAACAAAACACGGAAATCTGGGCGTTAACCGCCAGAGTCGCCTAAAGTCGAATTTGCAAATAGTTTTGACTGCTTGATACTCGTTTCGATATTTCTTATGTCATGATGCACTCTCTTAAATTTAACTTTGAAATGATATTGCAGACAACAATATTGAAGCAGACAACACAATAACGGTGTAGGGGTACAAAATTAAAAAACAATTTGGCGCCGAAATTGTTAATCGAAACAAAATGAAAACACCAACTCGAAAAAGGGCAGTACAATCTCCGAGTTATCTCGACAATATACAGTCGAATCTCGATAAGTCGAACTTGCTTTACTCATTATCCCCTGAATATTCCAATGGACTATTCCAGTTTGCAATAAAGGCTAGTCCATTTTTCGACTATTAAGGGGGGTATAAATTGCAAAATGACAAACAATGAAGTCCCTGATCAGAGGGCTCCTGCTGGAGCCCTCTGATCCGGGATTTCCCTGTTTGCATAGGACATGTGTACTCTTCACAGGTACACATTTGGAAAATGACGCATATATGGCGCTAGGGCTCAATGAGTTAAGTAGAACCTATCCTTTAACCCTTTCACGGTCATATTTATCGTGAGGTTGTTTACCCCTTCGCCGCTATATTGCCGTCTGCATCAATATTGTTGTCTGCAATATCGATTCAAAGTTTTAGGCAGTATCACGTCTACGAAATTTCAAAACAAGTGGCAAAGTTTTGATCATGATCAAAATTGTTTGCAAATACGCTTCTGACGTCATTGAGAGTAAAAATGAAAGGTCCTTTTGGAGCCTGCTGATTTAGTTTCATCTCACATTAGACTGCCACCTCTCTTATATATACAATATACAAAATCTACAAGCCTTTCCACGTGTCTTATTCGAAAGGATTTTCATTCAAATACAGTCGAACTTCGATATCTCGAACTTGGTTAAATCGTCATACCCATATTTCAAAGTAAAAACGTGGCTAAGCCACGTTTTAACTTTGATATATGGGTATGCTCGACTAAACCGAGAATAATATAATGCAGTTCATGTATCGAACTATCGGTAGTTCGGGTAAAGCGAGTACGAGATATCGAAGTTCGACTGTAATTGACTCCAGGAAGCTCTTAAGAAGAAACTGAAGACGGTGTTGCTGTGTAGAAACCCTAAGGATGCGATTGTCTCATACTACATCCATACAAAGAATATGAGACTCTATGAGTATGATGGGAAATTCGAGAACTACTTGGCAATGTATATGAGAGGAGAAGGTGAGATATTGTTTGCATTTCTATTTCTATGTATTACTTCTATATGGAGCGCAATCGTTGCCAATAATCTAGACATGTAGATGCTAACATCTATTTTGTAGTTTGTATAAAATACAAACCCGACTGTACAAAATATAAATGTGACTTGTCCATAAGTTAGTCATGACCATACAATGCTATTTTTAGAATTGACTTTCTGCTTTGTTCAAAGCAAACACCCGCTTTACATTTCATGAAATTGACAAATTAATCCTACAGATCAGAATGAAATTCCTCAAACCGTCACAAGCAAAGAACTGCATCCGAAAATCCAACTGAAATCATCTGTTTTCAATAAACTTGAACACAGATATAAACCGAAAGTTGCGGATTGACGACCGACATTGACATTTCTCCAGTGTACAGTTGACTCTTGCAAGTCGAGAATTACATTTCTCCAAATGCAAAACAAGCGAATTTTGCTATGACCTTATAAGGAATTTTTACGGAATACTACGAATATTAATTTGGGCGGAGTAAACTAAATCGGATCTTACCGGAATCGTTCGCCGGGGGTTTACCTAGCCCTATGATTTTACAGTGGAGAATACGTTATTCTTTCCCGTTTAAACGAACCGCAAAACACTAAAACATAGAAAAGTGCAACTTTTGGACAATTCTGATAATTCATGTTTATATTGGTGACAAACAGTTTGGAGCCTGATCAGACGCCGGATTACCCAGCGTCTGATCTGGCTCCAAACTGTTGCAATAGAAATAATAGTTTTAGCGTAAACGCGTTTATTGGGAAAGAATAACGTTTTCTCCACTGTATGTAGCCAGTTTGACAGACAGGTGCTTGCTTAACCCATTACCCCATAAATACACCTTTTTACGCCTTTCATTTATTCACCCACTAAAGAATTAATTCCAATTTTTACAACCATGAATATGTATCATAAGAAATGTTTTCTATTTCCTAGCAGACTGTAGCTTAAAGCAGGCTGAAAGTAAAGCAGAATGTGCCTTAAGGCACATTCTGCTTTACTTTCAACCTGCTTTATGTGGTCACGTGTCTTCAATATTAGAAACAGGCTGTGGGGTAATAGGTTAAGCAGACTGAAGTAAAGCAGATAGTTCCTGAAAGAGCTTTTCTGCTTTACATGTGCCTGCTTTAAACATCCATCTGCCCAGATGCAGGACAGGGGCCCGTTTCATAAACATTGTTGTCGTAAGTCAAAACTTTAAAATACATTTAATTTCTGATTTCTCTATTTAATCCTGTCTTGTGACATTTTCAAGACGATTCCAAAAAGATGTTACAAGACAGGATTAGATTGAGAAATAAATAATAATTGAGACTTTTATAATCTGACTTACGACAACATTCGTCGTACAAAGTTTTATAAAAACGACTCAAGGTTTCCAATGACTCTTTATCAGGATAATATTTGTAGAAGTATGAAAAGGTACATGCATTAAATTTGTAATAGGAATAATTTAAAAAAACTGCCAACATGTGCATCTATGTGTGAAATGGTTAAAGTGGTTGCTTACAGCAAGATAAAAGTAAAGCAGAAATCTCCTGTGGCAGCTTTTGATTAACTGCTTTACTTTTATCCTGCTTTAAGGTGGGCTCAGCTTCTTTAACCATTTGAACCCTATTGGTGCATCTATGGGTCCTTTGAAACAGTGTACATGTACCTGTGAAGACTTAGTAACATTAACCCTTTACCTGATAGCCTATTTCTAGTATTGAAAATAGGTGACTACTTAAAGCGACTCGCAACCAGATGGTGCATTAAAAATAGTAATTTGTAAATATGTGTCAAACGCTTATATAAATGGTAAAGAATTAGTTTAGGATAAGAAATTCTGTTTAAAAAAATGTATTTCAATAAAAAAAAATATTGGTCTCTGGTGGGATTCGAACCCGGGGCCTGGCATTGGCGGACAGAAGGCAAAATAGGGGAAACCGCTTAGACCAATGGACCACGGAACTATCCGTTTATCTCGGATCGATTTAACGTATTTCAATGTGTAGCGATCGAAAGTGCATACAACTTCGTAATTCGGCTCGTGTTTATGTCTGAGCCCGTGTAGAGAAGCAACAACAACAACTATACCGTCTACTAGTCGGTATAGAAAAACGATGGAAAATATCTAAAAATCTAAGATTCGGTGACGATTCTTGAGACTTTTTTTGGACTGATCATATTTTTTTAATGTCAGAAGCCAAATAATGCCACAAATTTGCTTTTATTTGAGTATTTTATTTTATTTTGACAAGTACACCATCCGGTTGCGAGTCCCTTTAAAGAGGCTCGCAACCGGATCAAGCATTAAAAATAGTAATCTGTAAATATAGGTCAAATGCTTATATAAATGGGTAAAATTTAGTTTAGGATAATAAATTCTGTTAAAAAATGCATTTCCAAAAAAAAAAGAAGAGGCTCTGGTGGGATTCGAACCCGTGACCATCCATGTGGAGACAAAAATGAAAAATGAGGCATCGCCTCTACGCCCTCGGCTACGGACGCTCTCTATATATATGGTAGCGAATTAACGTACTTCAATGATAGCTATTAATAGAACATTATTCGGCTCGGGTTTATGTCTGACCCCGTGTAGAGAAGCAACAACAATAACTATACCGTTAGCTAACGCTATGGAAAAACGATGGAAAATATCTAAAAAACTAAGATTCGGTGACGATTCTTGAGACGTTTTTTGGACTGATCATATGTTTTTAATGTCAAAAGCCAAATAATGCCACAAATTTGCTTTTATTTGAGTATTTTATTTTATTTTGACAAGAACACCATCCGGTTGCGAGTCCCTTTAAAGCAGGTTGAAAGTAAAGCAGAATTATAGTCACTCTGAACACCTCAGAGTTCTTGGCATACGTTCTAGGAAATACCGAAACTTCACGAAGGAAAATTGACGCGTCGAAGGAGGGGCTTATGTAGCTAAGACACGCCCTCGTGACTCATTTGTTACTTTCTACATCGTCCGTTGTACATTGGCGAATATCCGAAGTTCATTGTATGGTGTCTGTTTGCAAAAGGTGAAACGTCTTTCGCAAAGCGTACTTTCAATACTTCCAGGCGGAAAATGTTTATTTCAAATGTTGGTTATATGTAGTTCTGTCTTAGAAAGTAACATTAAATCGTGGATTTTGGTTCCCTTGTTAACAGCTTTACATGAAAGAATTGCAAGTGTTTAAAGTATAAACTATAAATACCTTTTTATGGAATACAGTATACACATGTAAACAGACATTTACATGTTAAGTTTGCATGATTCTAAACGACATTTATACAAATACATATCGTTTTTGGCCAAACAATAATTGAAAACTGGGTGATTGCATGTCTGGATTTTTGGCAACGAATGCGCTCCATACTTCTACGCCATCAATTCTGATGATTATGAGAAGGGGCACTTTTTAGGTGCACCATTGGGACTGTACCCGGCCGCTCACTTTATCCTGACACCGACGAATCAGTCGTAATGCTAACCCGAAATCCTGAGCGTCAAGGAAGGAGCCATTACTACCAATTTTCAAGTCTTTGGTTTGACCCGGCCGGAGATTGAACCCGCAACCTCCCGCACTGCAAGCGGACGCTCTACCACTGAGCTATACATGTTTCATTGGGGAAAACATTTTTATAAACTTTTCCAACGAGTTATAGAAATGCGTTTTAGACAAACCTAGTGATATTGACATACAGTCTAACTTCGATATCTCAAACTCGCTTAACTCGAATTATTCGATATTTCGAAACATGAATTAACCTTTTTTCAGGCTCGGTTTAAGTGAACATACCCGTGTTTCAAAGTTAAAACGCGGCTTAGCCGCGTTTTAAATTTGAAATACGAGTATGTTCGATTTAGTCGAGTTCGAGATATCGACGTTCGACTGTACTTCTTGAAATTCTGGTTGCAATAAAATTTTACTAGATAAAGGTCTACATATATTGTATAATAAATAAGCATGATTACATCTGCATGTGTATGTATGACGGGAAACTGGATAATTTAAGGCAAGTAAACGTGTTTTTCTGATTTGTTTTAGTATAAACGCATTTAAATTCTGTACAAATATATTTTTCCATAGCAACCAATTTTGAGCCTGGTTTGAATTGATTTTTTTTCGATTTGACTATACTGGATTCTCTGGTGATATAGTGGACTGAAAGTACAGCATTCCCTCTCCACAAAGACATCCAATGGGAGACAAACAATGTGCGTTATTCGGAGGGAGTCGCTATAGGGAGGAAAATTGAATCACATTTGTAAACAACTTGAATCCAGATCAGACGCCGCGTGGCGCGGCGTCTGATCTAGATTCAAGCTGATTGTCACTCGTCATTATATTTATTCTATCAAAATGTGAGAAACACAGCATACTTCAAATTTAAGAAGACGACATTGCAGCCATGAAAATGTTGGATATAAATGTCTTGTTTCGGGAACAGCGGCAAGAGTCGTTGTAAGGAGGGAGTCGTTGTTGGGAGGGTCAATGTAGGTAGAAAGCATTGTAGTTATTTTCCATAAAACTCTTTTGAATAAAGTAACTCTTTCCGATTGCACATTTTGGAGCCTGGTCAGATATCGGGCGACGCTATGCTGTCGTTGAAAAGTTTAAAGTCCCATTGTGTTTTCAGACCTTTTCTCAATGTCTGAAATACGATAACGGTTAATAATAATGTTTGAACATTCTTATGGGACAAACTGATCTATGAAATGATGAAGACCGACCTAAATCACCAAAAAGGGCGATTTAAAATCATAACAAACCGAAAATAGAACGTCTGACATAAACATTTCCACACGGCTTAGTATCACGTGATACAGCCGAATACAACTTCACGGGGGGCAACCGTATCTATCTCCGCCCGTCTATCCATCAGGGCCCGGGTGCATGACACACCGCTAAATCTCCTCGCTAAACTATCCGATAAATTCTACCTGTCCGTTAGTTACCTGTCAACTAGAGCGAGCCGCTAACTGGCGTGCACATGTCGAATTTACCTTGTAGGTAGTTACCTTGCAGCTAGTGCATTTAGTAGCAAGCTAAAATCGGGTTAAATTTGATGAATGCATTGAACACGAGTGAACATAAGCGTTTTGGCTAAAACTACACTTCATACTTTGTTTTCCATTGTGTATATACATTTTTATACTAAAATGAGGGGGGGGGGCGGGGGGTATTCGAGGGAGGGGTTCGATTCCAATGGAAAACTTGTAATCCGAACCCGTTTTCTTGTTCACTAAAATGCCAACATATAGAATCTGTGATGCATCGAGCAAATCATAAACTTTAATTGTTGAGTTTAGTTTTTACAATGTAATCATTTTGGACCATGATATGACAGATAGACTTGGCAGCTGATCAGGATCAAAACTATTTAGCACTTATGTTGCGTTAGATCTAAACAATGCATTTATAAAGCAGACGGCATTATGGGTTGAAAAGGTTAGAAGAAACAAAACTATCTTATGAAAGATTTTAAACTACAAAAAGAGAAAAAGAAGAAGGACAGATAGGGAAACAAAGGCATAAAGAGAACGGAAAGAGAGAGGAAGCAAGAGAGGTTGGGAGAATGAGATATAGAGATATATAGAGAGAGGCAGGTAGATATACATGTACAGACGGACGTGCATATACTGAGATACAGGGAGAGATATACGAGCGAGAGACAGAGAGAGAGAGAAAGAGAGAGGGGGAAAGAGAGCGAAAGAAAGAGAGAGAGGCTTAAAAGGCAGATATACATGTACACATACAGAAGTAGCGCAGACAATAGAGAAAGAGAGAGAGAGGGAAGGAGAGAAAAAGAGAGGGTAGACAGTGACAGACAGACAGACGTGCGGACAGAAGGTTCCTTAGCTGTTAAGTTACTACGCATTACACCTAACACGAAAAGTGGATACATTTTAAATATTCTTGTTCTGACCCGTAGTTGATCAAGATCCTAAATGATTGAACCTCGTACATGTACCGATGTTCAATTCTGAAGGTTATTTCATTATAGAGTTATTAGTGAGTTATAATTATTGATTTATTGCATTCTTCTTTAAAGATGTGCTTTATTGGAATCTCTTGTTTCATAGACATGCTTTAGCAACTCTTTCACCGCCGGAGTCGCATAAAGTCGGCTTTACAAACAGTTTGGACCCAGATCAGACGCCGCGTCACGAGACGTCTGATTAGGGTCCGAACTGTTTTACACTCGTATCGACATTTCCGAAGTCATTCTACATGAAACGATATTACAAATAAGAATATTAAAGCAGACGACAATAAAACGGTGTAGGGATAAACACTCACGATTAATTGGTGCCGAAAGGGCTAAAAGAAACATTATGCCAACACACACTAAAGTGTTTCCTTGTTACTACATGAAACATAGCTTTCTGCGATAATGTACCAATTATTATTTTTGTATTCTGAAATTGGTTCGTACTTTTTTATGTTACAGAAAACAGGATCTCGGTAAAAAACAGTTTGGATCCTGATCAGGACCCGCTTTTCCAAAATAAAGGTTTCAAGCGTGGAATTGGTTGACATATTTATGGCGTATTACATCCATACAGGGGATAATACGTGTGTCTTTCCATTCCGCTTAAGCTAAATTGTTTTATCTTCTTTGCTTACAATGTTTGAGCCATATCAGATAACGGGTGACTCGGCGTCTGATCAAACTCCAAACTGTTTGCCTCTTGAGCAGATTAATATAAATCATATTCCGTTGTCAATTAAAATATTTTACTGCATTGTGTTGGCGTTTAGTAATATGTAAATCTCAAACCGAGAAAATGAAAAATGAAATAAAATAACAAAACTAATCAAACAATTTTGACCTTGATAAGACACCGAGGTGTTATGTGTCTGATCTGGATCCCAAATGTTTCTTTAACGCGGCTATGTAAGCTGACTTAACTGGCTACTAGAGGATTTATCGCTGCACTGAGTACCTCTAAATTTAGCGGTGAAACTTAACTTGTAGTTAGTCAATGTGGCGCTCGTGCAACACTAGTTATCTTACCTGTCTACTAAAATCGATTTTTAACTATCAACTAAAACTTTAGTATGTTACTAGAATTTAGCGGTGTGTCATGCAACACAGTTAGTTTATCTTGTAGTTAAAAATCGATATTTATCTCTCAGCGAGGGATTTAGTATACAGGTAAGCTCTAACTATGTGTCATGCACCCGGGCCCAGTCAGTTAGACTATCACACTTTTTTGTCCGCTATCTAACTCAACTAATTTTTATCCGATCTTTCTCAAACTTACTGAAAATGTTCATTGATATAAAATCAAGTTTTAGTTCGATTACTACTAAAATCGCACAAGGTATTTTTGAGTTATTGCCTGTTAATTAATAAAAAATGACTTTTTCAGTCATTTTTGCACTCTAAAACAAACAGCTTTTATCGGATACTCACCAAACATGCTGAAAATATTTATTCATATAAAATTTAGGTATAGTTTGATTATTACTAAAATCGCATGTGGCATATCTGAGTTTTTGCCCTTTATGTATTAAAAAATGACTGTTTTCAGCAAGTTTTGCTCTCTAACACAAATACGTTTTATTGGATCTTCACCAAACTTGCTGAAAATGTTTATTGATATAAAATCAAGGTTTTGTTTGATTACTACTAAAATCGCATAGGGTATATTTAAGTTAATGTCTTTTTATTAATAAAAAATGACTGTTTCAGTCATTTTTGCCCCCTAACACACACAGTTTTTATCGGATATTCACTAAACATGCTGAAAATATTTAATTATATAAGATTTACGTCTAGTTTGATTATTACAAAAATCGCATGTGGCATGTCTGAGTTTTGGCCCTTTAAGTATTAAAAATGAATGTTTCAGCATTTTTTGCTTTCTAACACATACAGTTTATATCAGATATTCGCCAAACTTGTTGAAAATGTTTATTAATATGAAATCTAGGTCAGTCATCTTAACTACCAAAATCGCACAAGGAATGTTGGAGTTATTGCCCTTGAATGACTAAAAATTTCATTTTTTAATTACTCAAGGGCAATAACTCAGACATGCCTTATGCGATTTTGCTAGTTATTGAACCTGACCTAGATTCTATACTGATAAACATTTATAGCAAGTTTGGTGAAGATCCAAAAAGAAGTGTTTGAGTTAGAGAGCGGACAAGGCTGAAACAGTCATTTTTACCAAGCTCAAGGTATATATTCTCCGTAGTTTGATTTAATCGTTTACACCCAGTGAATAATTATGTACACGTTGTTATTGGTCTCATAGTGTTTAACCCTGTGCCTACTGGTGTAACTTTACGGAGTTTACAAACTATTTGAATCTAAAAAGACGCCGCGTATCGCGGCGTCTCATCTGGATCCAAACTGTTTGACACTCGTCTTAAGGTTTGTTTAATTAAAACAATGCATAAATCTAAACTGAACACATTTTGCAGATGACAATGTCAAAGCAGACGTCTGTGCAGCAGAATAAGGGTTAACAGGGTCATTTCCAGTGCTCCAGCTATAGATGTAAGCGAGAGTAATCTAACATTTTCTCACTCATTTCAGCACCGAATGCTATGGTGTTACTACTGATTAAACCGTCTCTTCGAGACAATTTTAATGAGTATGACAACATTGGGTTTAAAAGCAGAAATAAAGATTTTAGTTTTCGAAATACTTTATCTGGAGCCCTGTATTTACAGAGGTGTCCTTCTTTCCATTCACAAGGGAGGCTTTTTAATTTGTGCAGCACCAAAATATTATAAATAAAATTTAAAAAGCGAATTTCTTAGATAAAACCGGTTTTTGTGAAAGAATCACGTCCCACGTAGTTCAAATGGGACCCCAAACAACCGTTTTATGCAGGTTTCTCAAAAACACAATTCGGCTTTAAAAAAGGCGGTTAGCGCTTTAGATAAACATTGGTTTTCCAGTTGACTGTGGGTCTTATTTAGAGTATCTTTTGGAGTGGCAACAGGCTATCAGAAACCATTCAGACTGGAAAATACACGTTATTCACTACGAGGATCTTAAAGAGGTAAAACACATGCACTTCAAGATTTTAAGAACTGGTTTAAATGTTAATGTTATGTATTACATCGACTGTGAAATAAGTTCTATTATAACACCTCGCTTTCAGTTACAATGTTAATTTCCCATAGACCAAAAGTAAATATTTTGCATGTCTTTTACATCTATCCAAAAAATATATAGTCATTCTATATGATATTATTTTTCTCTATTCTTAAAAATACTGTTAGCTATATGATATTACTATTGTGACGTCACTATGTATGATATTATTTTCTCTATTCTTGAGTTGAGTCGATATAAACAATATGACGTCGTTTCGCGCGTTACGTGCATGGCGGCTCTAAATTGGCCTTCACAACTTATTTTATAAGATACGAACGAAACGATTCCACAGCCAGGGTTGATAAGCTCGGTGTAATAAAATAAATATTAGATGGTAGTTTGCATGACATTCAAATTGTCAACCCGAGGGTTGACATTCTGTTTCTTAGGTTGACAATTTGAATGTCACGCAAACTGCCATCTAATATTTTGTATAATATTCTATTCAAATCACTATTGAAAGTTCAAATGATTAACCTTTTTGCATAGGACAAGTGAACTCTTCATACATGTATGTACACTGTTATAAACCGTGGGTACATGTTAACTCGTCTCTAGGATTGAATGTGTCTATTTAAGGACTGCTTTCAAGAGATGAAAAAACTCTGCGAATACCTTGATCAACGAATAGAGGATGGCCTCCTGCAAGAAATTATTGACAATTGTCAGATCGACAAATTTCGACAAGCAAAGGAAGACAACTTTCCAGAAGAAACAAAAAAACGCTATCAAGCAGCCACAAAGGGCAACTATAGGCTTTGGAGGAAAGGTAACTAATTTTAGAATAAATATTATTTAACCCTTTCCTTACTGAAATTCCAACTTGGATTATTCCAGTTTCCAATTAAGCATAGTGCATTTTTTACTATTTAGGGTGATGTATTTACAATATATTGCAAAATGATAAACAGTACAGACCTGGTGTGTGAATACTGCACCTATTGGCATTGAGCAATGTATCTAAGAATTTTCAAGTTATTGTGACCTTGACCATGACATTTGACTTCAATAATTAAAGCTTGTCCAGACTATATATTTCATGTGTTATATTAGATAGAGCAGCAACATTTGGTGTGCATGTTAATCTTGAAATGACGGAGTGTCATGTACCATTTTAATATACGTATTGTAAATACATGTATACGAGTCAATATTTTTTATGTAACAATTCTGATGTCAAGGATGAGATTATTTTTATATTCTCTCTGAGGTTAATGGCTTGTTCATACTGTGGAAATATGTTACAGAAAGGGCTTAAATGTACCCACGTTGTCGAGATGTGGCGTATATTTAACACCATAGCAAAACTATTTCCTTGATGTAACAACCTTTAAACAAGTGCAATGTCATTAAATGAATGAAAACAATTATATTAGGTGTTCCATCACAATGAATAACATCTAATAGATTTCCTTAATAGTAAGTTTTGCAAATTATATCAGATGATTTTATTTTCCAATCATGTACGGTTTGCCTCTAAAATAACTGTCATAATTGACATTTTGTTTTCACACTGACAAAACATTCAGGACTTGAACATGATTCCTCTGATATTCCATACTGTAGTATAATAAATACAATCATTTGGAGCAAAAGTTGCACCAAACTGCCATCATCTGTGAATTGTATTTGCTAAAACGAAGATGGTAACATCAAGGAATCTGCAGCTACAGCAATGTTACATTAAGGAAAATACAAATATATATCAAACGTCAAAAGTTTGATAAACATGAACAAACTGTAAACAAAGCAATGAAACATTTTAGAACTAATAACACTGCTTAGCCATTGCTTACTTAGTATCAAAACTTGGGTTGTTTGAAAGTTATTCCATATCATTAGCGACAGGCTGTAACAGTAAAGAAGCAAATATGTTACATTAAGGAAATAAATGACTCTTCTGATACATAAAGCTTAAATAAAGAGTTTGACTGCCAACTTAGTATACATATCGTCTCTTCAAGTATAAATGCTTTACTATTACATTCATTTCGGGAACTGAAATACCTATACAACTATAATTTTACGGTCCCATTCCATCACTGAATTCATATTGTTACGGCAAGGATTACAATATCATTGTGTACTTGATTTCTAAATATAAACGGATGCACGATATATTCAACAATGAGCAGAATACATGGACCAGGATGTCCTATCTAGTTTACACTTATTTTTAAAGACTTGGGTTTACTGTAGCTTATAAGAAGAAACAAATAGTGTAAATGTGTTACAGAAAATATATAGAGATATAAATTCCTTGCTGTAACACAAAGTAGGCTCTGAATTAAAGGCTTACAATACAAAAGGCATGCCATCTTTTTAGTTTCTTGTAAAACATAAATGGAAAAGTTTATTCAATTACTAATCTAACATAGAAATAAAAATATTGAACTATTTTCCTTTATGTAACAATGTAATTTTCCTTTATGTAACAATGTTAATCCTTGATGTAACAGCTAAGGAAAATAGCAAAGTTTTTGGAAGATTTTGAAATGATTTTCATAAAAATAACTGTTGAAATAACGCCTACCAACTTCAAAAAATGAATTTTCAAATTCTGTATAAAATCTTCCTATTTTTTAATGTCTTAAGCTGTTTTCCTTAATGTAACAAAATACCTCCTTGATGTTACACAGGTTTAATAGGATTTGTCCTGTGGCTAATACTAGTAAGCAAAAGCAGCTCATGTTTTCTTTAATCACATGCTACCCTTATAAAATGTATTCTTTTCAATGTAAAATACCTGTATACTTGAAAGAATTTTTCTTTTATTGATTTTTGGTCACTGGTTTCCTTGAAATAACAGTTTCTGGTCCTTGATGTAACAATTTCACTGTAACATCAAGGATCGTTACATCAAGGATGTATCTCACCTAAATGACCTTCTAACCTCATGAATTTGCATTAAGGCCTTTCGCTACCGGAAGTCGGTCTTGCGGGCGAGCGGATATGCGTCTGGACGACACAGACTTTTTTCGTACGTGTTTATACTAGAAAATTTATATAAAGGAAATGTTGATATAAATTAGTATAATCCTTCATAGCGCAGTTAGTATAGTGGTTGACTATAGTGGTTGACTAGCAATCCAAAGGTCATAGGTTCGAGACCCATCCGATCCAAATATTTTTTTTTAGTGTCCGATTTATTGACTTGTCAATCCATAACGCAGTCATCAAGAGACATGTTATGTTTAGTCTTCGTTGATTAGTACCAGTGATGTTTACGGTCCAAGTATATGTCCACTTACCTGTACGTTTTAGTTTAATGACTTACAAGTCAATTAAATCGGTATACATGTAAACGATTTGATCGAACTATAAAGCCACACCTTGAAGCTTATCAATACGCTAACCTTTTCAAGATCGATATTGCCCATTATAATTATGTTCAAACAATATAATAAACCTTGTATGCAAGTCAATGAATAAATAATAATGCATTTTAATGACAAAGTTTTAATTCTAAGGTAGGTAACCGTATCTAAACAACAAATATCCCACATTTTAATAAGAAAATATGTTATTACAACAAATCCTGACTGTAATATTTTCTAATTTTTTCAGACTGCCTAGTTCATCAACCATATATTTGAATAAAATGAAAACAAATATACATTGAATGAGTCAGTTTTTTGTAATTCAATTTTTTAGCATTTTGCAAAATTTAAATAGCTGATAACATCTTTCTGAACACCTGTATTCAAAATGTTTTTAGCTTTTCTTGTAATGAATGTTGTGGACTACTTATAGGGCGAGAATTATAGTCATTAGCTTTATTCATTTTTAAGAAAAATAAAATCATCAAAATTCTAGGTTTTTGTCAGAAAAAAAGACCTTAAAGACAAACCACACGATAAATTTTGCCTATATTTACACACATTGTTTCTTAGGCTATTATCATTCTTCATGACAATTTTCATAACAATCGTATGGAAACTACGCGCATATGCGAAGTACCTTAATACTGAAGCTATATGACACAATTTATTATACCTCGAATGCATACATTTTGTGCAAAAAGAGAATAATGACTATTGCAGTCAAAGGCAGAATAAGTTATATATATTGCATAGCTCCCGCGAGTTATCTCAATTAAACGCGCACACTGTACATGAGTGCGCGCATGCGCACGAGTGTATGTGGGCGTGTTTAATTAGATAACGAGTTGGAGATACTGCAATATATTGCTTGTAATATGGCTAAATATAGACAAAGACCTAGAGGTTGGGCTCTGTGCAATTTACATCAACTATTGAGCGCTTTTGACATCCATTAGAATCTCCATTTGAACGACCAATCAGTGACAGGAACAACATCGCTATCTGCGCAAGTTATACCAAATGTTGAGCGCTTTGCTAATCAAAGGTAGTGTAAACCCCATAAAAGAGACCAATCAAAGACTGGAACGTATACTCGTTAACCAATCCGACAACTTCCAGCATAGATCGCTTTCGCGGGAGTGTGTTAAAGTTTTGCTGTAAAGACGAATGTTCTAGTTTGTGACTTGTGCTGCTATTACTATGCCAAGGCTCCAGATAAGAGGAGTATTTCAAGAACTAAAATATTTATTTCTGCATTAAACCCTATGGTGTCACTACTCACTAGAATCGTCTCTTCGAGACGATTCTAATGAATAGTAACACCATAGGATTAAATGTTGAAATGAGTGAGAAAATTTGGATTTGTTCCATTTACTCGCTCTTATCTGGGGCTTTATATCTGCCACACCGGATGTGCGCCAGACTGTGCGGTTAACTATATGTCCGCCATTACTGTGCGGTTAACTAGTTAACTGCATGGTTTTCTACCAGTTATTGCATGGGCGGGGAAACTCCGCCCACTACAAAGTGTGCGGTATCCAACTTAAACTGGGGTACTTTTCTATAGAAAAATGCCGAAGCCGTGTTACAATACATCGTTACATCACGGAAGTGTTCAAAATGTATGGTACCAGCCTCAGCACTAAAATTGTCAGTGATTCCTTATTTCAAATCACGTTCTTAAAACTTCTTTCCGCCATTGTTGCTTCAATGTTCACTCTTCAAAATGGAGATGTTTTGTTATCAACACCGAAGGGAAGCAACTCTGTACTTAACTATAATTGTAAATTGTTACATCACTGAACAAGATCCAGGGACAGTGATTAACGATGAAAAAAAGTATTGAAACTGAGGAATGATTGAATCAAAAATAACTGTTTTAGGGACACTGCAAAACTGACTTTTCTTCTGTTTCAATGTCAAATTATTAAAAGATTCTGCATATCTCTTGCTCTTCTTTTGATAAAATGTGAATATAAACACGTTAGTATTAGTTTAAGATGACAAGTATCCCTTTTTTCGAGTATGTTCTTTCTAAAGTTTACAAGGACATGATTTTGTTACATAAAAAAATATTGACTCATATATTACTTGTCTGCAAACAATAATAAAATGTTTTTCAGCGTCAGTTAACGCCAAAACAGCATTGTAGCTTACTGTGATCCAGTTCGGATGCATTGTAAAACTATTAAAATAGATATAATTACGAGTACTTGTATAAATGTTACAGTCAATCTGTGTAATCAATCATTTCACGAAATGACTAGAAATTTCAGATATTACGTGAAATGACTGTTTCATTTAGTCATTTCACGAAATGCCTGAAATTTTCAGCCATTTCATGAAATGACTAAACTTGACAGGCCAAATGGGCTGGAAACCTTTCACAGGATTCAGGCAATGTGTGAAATGAATTTTATTTAATCAATTCAACAGCTATTATGCATTCATGTCTTTCAATATGCAAAATATTGTTTATAACTTAATATCTAACAATAATTCCAGAAACATTGCACGCATTTTTCAAAGATTTAAGAGACTTGATTTGTTTTAATTTTAATATGCATGTATTGTTTCAATAATGTAGATCTAATTTGTAATTATTAAGATACACCAATCATTACGATTGAATAAATAAAAGTTAAAATCAATTTAGTCATTTTGTGAAATGAATGGAGGTGAAAATTTTAGGTTACCGTATTTCATGAAATGACTGATTACACAGATTGATGTTTTCATTTCAGGACAAGTTGGCGACTGGAAGAACTGGTTTACAGTGGCACAGAATGAAATGTTTGACAAATGGTTGGCCGACAACACAAAGGAACTAACAATGTTTAAATTTAGATACACATTATCTTAGTAACATTGACAGAGTCAAAATTGACAATGGCGCCAAAAGGAGACTTTGCAAACAGCTTGGATCCTAATCAGAATCCAAACTGTTTGACACTCGGATCGATATTTTTACAGTCAAACAGCCCTAAAGTTGACTTTAAAATATTGCAGACGACATTACCAATGCAGGCGATATTTTAGCGGTAAGAGGGTAAAAGCAGGCGATAAAACTTGGCAGTAAAAGAGTAAAACGACAATTTACGCAAACGTAAGTTTAGTTTAAATATATGTTATTCAATTATATACATGAAACGTAATGCGACAACAAGAAGTAAATAACAGGGAGCTCTTACTTGATTTTCTGACAATTTATTTATTCTGAGCTGCAAACAGTCTGGGTCCTGATTAACCCGACGTCTGATCATGCTCCAAAAGATTTGCATTGGAAACAACGATTAAACACAAACACATTTATTTGGGGGTGGAATAACGCCTCCAACCATACAAACTCTAAGTATAGGCCGATTTTATTGAACTGACAGGGCGGAGTTTCGATGCGGATCTTTGCATTTCAACTTTGGGGGCGGCAACACGCTCTTTAATTGTTGGAATTTACCGTTGTCGTTCTCTCAACGTTACATATGAGTGGACAATTTGACAGAAGGAATATAAAATTTGGCGATTGACAAACAGTTTGAATCAGATCAGACAACTCCCCCCGAACAACACACGCAATTTTGGTCTCCCATTGAGTGTTTTTGTAGAGAGGTAAAACCGTCTATACCATTTTCACGTTGATATGGCTGCACGCATAAATTGTGTTTCTCCATGCTGAAAGTATCGAACAATAACAATAAAATACGGAACCTGTACCTTTTACCCCTAAAATCAAATGTAAATTAGTTTATCTTTGCCAAAGGTTAGCTCCGCTCTCACGCCCTCCAATCAGTTGTTACTTCTCCGAAAAGAGTAGCAAAGCAACTGAGCGCTTGGTACTTCCGATAAGTAGCGCGCGTACATAAATATTGACAACAATGGAAAACGGTGGGTGGTGTTTACCTATTTTCACTATTAAACTAACATTAACCCCAAAACTCAAAAAAAAAGTAAGAATGTCATGCTTCGGGGAATTATTTTTACTATTCATCGAACATGATATTTCCACATAAAAACTGATTTTGTAAGCTTGAGAGCTTTTGTCCCGTTGGACAGTGGTCCGAGAAACAAGGGTTCTAGCATGGTTTCGCCTTCTAAGCAACCAAAAAGTAGCTAATGTGTCATTATTCGTACTACCGACGCACCGCCACACCCAGTTCGTCTCAAATACCAATTTTCAATAATATAGAACAAGAAACGAGTGATTTATTACCAATTTTCATTCCGAGAAGTAGCTACCATCCAGGAGTAGTAGCGCACGACAGAGGAGTAGCTAATCATAAACAATGGACAAAGCTAATATATAAATATGGAAGAATCCACTGGGCACAAATTGGTTAATTAACTAGAAACACTCGCGTAATATATTCATTGTTCTACAACAACTGTTCATGTCTTTTCCACTACTACTACGATGGCGTTTGGATTGGAATTTTAACAATTTGGATCCTGATCAGACGCCTGGTAGTTCAACGTACATTTTCCAGTATTTCTTCTGCCAAAACTGCCAAATGTCTGATTTTAAAACAAAGCACACACATGTACAAACATGGTGGAAGACATATTGCCAAACAGGCGATGATAAAAATCCTCGACCACTTCCAACTTCTCTGCGACTACAGTGTTCCCGCCCTTCAATGGCCTCCTGACAAAGACTCTCTCCTTACAACAACCTTTGCCGCAGTTCCATTAACAGGACACTTGTCTAACGCTTTTACTGCAGAAATATCGTCTGCTAAATATTACCGTCTAGTGGGTTTTTTTCACAGAGTTACATATAGATAAATGGCATTTTGATATAATCGATATTATGAAAATTGACAAGCAGCTTGAATTCAGGTTAGCCGCTGCGTTACGCGGCGTCTGATCTGGATTCAAACTGTATGCAAATGTAAGCTAAATCCTAATTTCCGTCCCTATAACGGCTCCCTCCGAACAAAGCGAAACTAAATTCATTAATATATAGAAAATAACAGCTGAAGGTGATCAGGGATACTGTACTAGGTGTACAGTAAAACTTCTCTTTGACGACCACACATGTTAACTGTCACACTGCTTAAAACATTACCTCCCTGAAACCTCAAATGAACAATTCTTGTTTTCAATTAGTCTAGTCGACTCATTAGGGTCGATTTTTACAATATATGTCAAAATGACAAACAGTGTAGACCCTGATCAGATGGCTCCCCAAAGAGCCCTCTGATAAAAGTATACACTGTTTGCATAGGACAAGTGTATTCCTCACAGGTAGGTGCATACATGTATATGCGTGACAAGGGTTCAAAGAGTTAAGCCGTCACATGCCCTTTATACAATCAATAAACTGTATACATGTTAGAACCTACTCAGACGTCCTGTTACACGAAGATCTGGTTCGCAGCTGTTTGAAATTCATACATAATGAGCATGGTAATGACAGCTACCATTAAGAGCTTGTCTATGAACGACGTCGTTGGATTCGGTCCTTTTCTTCTTCGTAACCAGGTAAATAAATAATAATATACCAATTGCAACAATCACTTTATAGATGACTAGACTAACTGGCAGCCATTCTTCGAAATAGTCTGGACTGAAAATATAAAAGTAAATAATTTTGTTGCAGCGGGTTACAGGGCTGCCATTTCCCCGGATTTTTCCTAAGTAATCGGATTGTTATCCTAGCAGATCGTAGCTTAAAACAGGCGGAAAGTATAGCAGAATGCGCCTTAAGGCGCATTCTGCTTTACTTTAAACCTGTTTTAAGCAGTCATGTGTCTTCAAAACAAGAAACAGACTATGGGGTAAAGATTAGTAAAATTGCGTCGGAAAAATTGAAAATTTGAAATCTTAGGATTTTTATGATCAACTTATGGCAGCCCTGGGTAAATATCACAACCCCGTTTTGCTACTGAGACAAAAACAAAGATTCATTACCGTCAAAAAGCTGTTATTTTTTAAACATTTGACAGCATTGTGTTTGGAAGAAAGTAAATGAGATAAAATGTCGCTTTACATGTATTAAGAAGAAAAATTTGACATATTATACTGAATCAAGTTTTATGCAAACATATGTTTCATTGCGATTATTAAGCCGAGCTTCAATATCTCTAACTAGGTCAAGTCGAAAATGTCCGTATTTCAAAGTTCAAACGTGAATTGTTCGCCTAGTCCGAGCTCAATATAATAATTTGGACTGTATAAACATAAACCGTCGACTTAGGCTAATTCGAGATATTAAAGCCCGACTGTACATGTATTTGTTTCGTTAAACGAGAAACAATAACATCTTCTCCAGTGTAATCCAATTACCCAATAGCCTGTTTATAGTTTTGAAGGTGGGTACTTAAAGCAGGTTGAAAGTAAAGCATAATGCGCCTTATGGCGCATTCTGCTTTACTTTCAGCCTGCTTTAAGCCACAATCTGCTAGGATATAGAACATATTTCTTTCTGTAAATGTTTATAACTGTATAAATGGGAACTATTTTCTTCAGTGGAGGAATATATTACATGTGCTAAAAGGCGCTTCTACCAGGGAAAGGGTTAAAGATATTACACAACCTGCCTTATTACATTGCAAACAGTGTATATCAAGACCAAGGGTACTTCACATTTTTTGCGTATGAAACAACAAAAGTTTAATACGTGTCGCAAAATCGTTACGCGGCGTCTGATCAGGATCCAGACAATAGACAAGTCGCGCTAAGAAAGATAATGTTTAACCGATTCAACGCCAATATATCGTCTGCTATGAATATACTGCCTAAACTGTAATTTCAAAGTCCCATTTAAAGCAGTTTGGCCGAAGAAATATCGATACGAGTGTCAAACATGTTTAACCTAATCAGAAACCACGTAATGCGGTGTCTGGTTGAGAGCTAAACCGTTCCAAACGTCGAGTTTAGTCGCATGTAGTGGTAAAATGGCTAACATTACAGATTGGTGGCTATGCAAATAGGTAAATGCAAATAGGTAAATATTGATTATGACTTCAATTTGGATTTTATTAGTTATGTTGTCTCGTCGCTTTTAACATGTCAGTGATATCTAGACCTCCATGTGCGCGTGACTACAGGTGGAGGAATGCAGTGGAGAATCTGTTATTCTTTCCCGTTTAAACGCAAACATACGCAAACGCAAAGCACTAAAACGTAGAAAAGAACAACTTTTGGACAATTCTGATATTTCATATTTATCTTGGTGGCAAACAGTTTGGAGCCTGATCAGACGCCGGGTTAGCCGGCGTCTGATCTGGCTCCAAACTGCTTGCACTGCAAATAATAGTTTTAGCGTAAACGCGTTTATTGGGAAAGAATAACACATTCTCCACTGTACCCCATGTGCCCTTAACCCTTTACCTGATAGCCTATTTATAATATCAAAGATAGGTGACTACTTAAAGCAGGTTGAAAGTAAAGTAGAATGCGCCTTAAGGCGCATTCTGCTTTACTTTCAGCCTGCTTTTAGCTATTATGTGCTAGAATATAGAATATATTCCATATAATACATGTATATATTCATGACTGATTCAATTGGAACTATTTTCTTCAGCAGAGGAATAAATAAAATGCGCTAAAAGACGCTCCTATTGGGGAAATGGTTAAAAGAAACATAGACATTGATCAATACATATTTCCGCTTAATGCAGGACAAAGCTAATGCAGAATGCTAATGCGTTAGCTTTCTGCATTAGCTTTGTCTAATATTAGGCTGTCATCTTTAAGTAAGCCATTATAATTAAAATGATTGCAATCCCTCTATATACACCAAATGGGAGACAAAATATGTGTTGTTGGGAGGGACTTGTTATAGGAGGGCACATTAAGATTTGGCGTACATTTGCAAACAGCTTGAATCAAGATCAGACGCCGCGTAATGCGGCGTCTGATCAGGATTCAATATGTCTGTCCAACGTCATTATAATTATTCTGTCAAAATGTCGGATAATATACTTAAAGAAACAACAGCAGACTACAATTTTAAGCAGACAATATTGCAGGTCATGTATGGGAGAACAGGGACAATCATTATTGTCACTGTACAGTTTTATACATATCTAGTCAACTTCTGAGAAACGCCGATCTTCCGAAAAACAACTAGGTTTCCTTCACTTGAAAATTCTTAAGTGTCCAGTCCTGAATTTAAATATGAGAAGCGCTACAGTGGATACAGTGGAAAACTGTTATTCTTTCCCAATAAACGCGTTTACGCTAAAACTATTATTTCTATTGCAAACAGTTTGGAGCCAGATCAGACGCCGGGTAACCCGGCGTCTGATCAGGCTCCAAACTGTTTGCCACCAAGATAGACATGAATTATCAGAATTGTCCAAAAGTTGCACTTTTCTACGTTTTAGTGTTTTGCGTTTGCGTTTTCGTTTCGTTTAAACGGGAAAGAATAACACATTCTCCACTAACTGTAAAACGTTTTTATTCCTCAATAAATACGTTAACGCTAAAAATATTATTTCCATTGCAAACAGTTTGTAACCAGATCAGACGCCGGGAATCACGGCATCTACAGTGGGGAAAACGTTATTCTTTCCCAATAAACGCGTTTACGCTAAAACTATTATTTGCAGTGCAAACAGTTTGGAGCCAGATCAGACGCCGGGAATCACGGCGTCTTATCTGGCTCCAAATGTCTGTCACTTAGAATAAATATACATGTACTGGCCAATTGTCAAAATGTAATCCTTTTCTATGTGTTATTGTAATGCATTTGCGTTTTGTTTGCATTTAGTTTAAATGGGAAATGATAACGTATTCTCCACTTTATGTGAATTATAGTCACAATGACTATAACTTTTTGACAACGAAGGTCCCTATATTGTCCCGGACGGTATTCCAACCATATACAGGAGCCTTTTCCATTAAGACCACTAACTTAGACTAACGTTTAGGTCGTTTTGGGACAGATGGCTGCAAAACGAACGATGGAAATAACACAGGCCTTCCCTTTAGGAGCTTCCACCTTTACTATCGTCATGGCTTAAGCTTATTTCCGTCGTTATACATGTACCACAACTTTGTCTTCTGTTTTCATTTGTCGTTATTTCATACATGAAATTTTCCGTATAAGTAAGCCAATAAATGTTTTATTATCAAGGCATACAATAGTTAAATACAAATATAACAAGTAAACTAAACAAGAGCACCAGTCCCGGTGAAATACTATGGCACAAATTAACGGTCGAAAAGTTTTCATTATTCCCTATTGAACAACGATAGAACGATTTTGTACGATGTAACGATTTTAACAAAAAAATTAACATAAATCACTTTTGCCTCAAACTAATATTTACGTGTTTACAACGGCACCTCGCGTCTGCTAAAAAAAATAAATAGAGGATCTTACATGAGTACTCATAATTTATCATTTTTAATAAACGACTAAAGTAATACAATGTATGACGCAACCTTGGCGAGCGTCATATTCATTTTAGTCAACTCGTTTATTAAAAATGATAAATAATGAGCACGAATGTGAGATTTTATTTACATGTATCACATAACAAGTTTAAGCACCAATTAAATTGATTGAAGCCGTAGTTTGTAGACCCTCCGCTATATAGACTTTCCGCCAAAACGTTACGTTGTTTATGTTAACGTCGTCGCAAATGTATTATGACGTCATTTGGCGACTCGCTACATGCAGCGCTTGTGGACGAACAGATTGGGCAGGAGTCCAAAAACCGATATTCCACTAGTGGATTATGATATTTAGATAATGGCTTTATGTCACTCCCAGACCGCAAGTTATGTGATTTACAGTGTTTTGACCTATTATTGGTTTTCATTCTCTTTTAAGTGTTCATCTAGAGTAACGAGGGCGAGATTATGGTGTTTTGTTATCCGTATGTAATAAATAGAGGATCTTGCATGGGTGCTCATTATTTATCATTTTTAATAAACGAGTTGACTAAAATAATATGACGCGAGCCTTGGCGAGCGTCATAGTCATTTTAGTCGACGAGTTTATTAAAAATGATAAATATTGAGCACGGGTGTGAGATTCTATTTATCACAAAACAAGTTTAAGCACCTATTTAATTGATTGAAGCCGTAGTTTATAGACCCTCCAGTATATGGAATTTCCGCCAAAACGTTACGTTGTTTACATTAACGTCATAGTAAATGACGTCATTTGGCGTCCCGCTACATGCAGCGCTTGTGGACTAAAAGGTTAGGCCGGAGCCCAAAAAACGATATTCCACTAGTGGATTACGATATTTATACAATCGCTTTATGCATCTCCCAGACCGCAAATTATGTGATAAACGTGTTTTACGAGTGCTGAAACCATTACTACATGTAGTCCGTTCACTGTCATGACGTCATCAATTTCAAATATATGTCGTCTACAGTAACACTGCATTGTTGTCGTCTTATTGCAATGGAGGGATTAAATCAACAAACAAGAAAACAAGTTCTTACCAACAATCGGAATTATTATCGCAACAGTGGTAGCCAAACCCGCAAGCTGTGTGTGCACCGTAATAGTCACACGTTTGTAAGGATGACACCATGTTCACAAAACACACCACTGAAACGATATATAGTACCATAACATCAATGCAATTATACTTGTGTCAACACACTAAACCAAAGCGACCAGTATACTTGTTATTTACAGTGTTATTAAAAACGTACAGTTTTAATATGCAAACGGTATAGATCCCGATCCGATAGTTTCTACAGAATCCCTCTGATCAGAGTCTGCACTGTTTCCCATTTTGCAATAAAGTAGTTTTCTCAATCCCTTTCACTGCAAGATATTCGGTGCGTGGTTTAGCCCTTCGCCACCATGTTGCCGTCTGCTTCAATTTTGTTGTCTGCAGTGCTGTTTCAAAGTTAGAAAATCAGGCAGTATGGCTGAATAAACTTCAAAACGAGTGTCAAACCGTTTCGATGCTGATCAGACGCCGCGTGGCGCGGTGTCTGGTCAGGATCGAAACTTTTTTACAAACACGCTTTTAAACGTCGTTGAGAGCGAAAAGTTTAAATGTGTGGCTGTCTAATTTTATATTCTCTTTTTTATATATGATAGAAATTTCTGTTAGCAAACATAATGTGGTGTCTGATCTGGGTCTACACTGTTTGCAAGCCGATGCCTCTTTTGTGGGACGTTATAGGCACGAATGGGTTAAGGCTAACAATAATGCAGTGCATATTTCAAATCGGAGTTACTGTCGAACTTCGATATCTCGAAGTCGGTTTTGTCGAACATACCCGTATTTCAAAGTTAAAACGTGGCTAAGCCACGTTTTAACTTTGAAATATGGGTATGTTCGACTTAACCGAGCATGAAATAATGCCAGTTCATATGTCGAACTATCGGATAGTTCGAGTTTAACGAGTTCGAGATTTCGAAGTTCGACTGTATTTGCTTTATTTATCTTGCATTAATGAATTGTGTTAAACAAATGAAAGATCGACTAATACAAAACAATTTCACAACAGTTCATATATAAATTGTAAAGCGAGAAGATGTGTTCAATCCTTTCAGCGTTAATCTAATCGTATTGATTTTACTCATTCACCGCCATATTGTCGTATGCTTCAATATTGTCATCTGCAAGATCATTTCAAAGTTAGATAATAAAGTAGTATGACTTTAGGTAGCTCGCGAGTGAGCTTAGTTTCCATGAATGGTGTTATGAAACTTTGCTTGAAGAATGATAACCTAAGAAACAATGTGTGCAAGTATAGACAAACTTTATCGTTTTGTTTGTCTTTAAGTTCTTTTTTTTTTAAACAAAAAGCTTGAATTTTGCTTCTTTTTTTTTTGGTCAAAAAAAATAAAGCTAATGACAATAAATCTCGCGCAATAAGTAGTCCACAACATTCATTACAAGAAAAGCTAAAACAATTTGAATAACAGTGTTCAGAAAGATGTTATCAGCTATTTGAATTTTGCAAAATGCTTATTTTACATAAAAAAAAATTGAATAACAAAAACTGACTCATTCAATGTTGTTGGAGTTTTTTTTCTTCATTTTATTCAAATATATTGTTGGTGAAATAGTTTATAGAAAATATTACAGTACGACGTTTTGTAATAACATATTTTCTTATTGAAATATGGGAAAATTTGAAGTTGAATTACAGTTTCCTACCTTAAAATTGAACGTGTGTCATTAAAATGCATTACTGTTGATTCGTGGACTAGCATACAAGGCTAATTATATTATTTAAACATTTTAATGCGCAATATCGTTCTTGAAAAAGTTGACCTATTGATAAGCTTCAATGTGTGACTTTATAGTTCGATCAAATCTTACATACCGTTTTTACTGACTTGTAAGTCATTAAACCAAAACGTACGTGTAAGTGTACATAATCATATAGTTGGATCGTATAAAGCGTCACTAATCCTAACCAAAGAAGACTAAACATAACATGATCCTTGATCACTGTGTTATGGACTGACAAGTCAATAAAATCGGACACTACATTTTAAAAAAAAAATGGATTGAATGCGACTCGAACCCAGGACCTTTAGATTGCTAGTCAATCACTCTACCAACTGCGCTATCGAGGAAGACACTTAAGCTTATCAACCCTTTCTTGGTGTAAATGTTCTAGTATGAGCACGTGCGGAAAAAGTCTATATCGTCGAGACACATTTCCGCTAGCCCGCAAGAAAACTCGCATATGCGAAAGGCCTTAAGAAAGGTTGATAAGAGTGTCGCGGCATCTACTCCGGATTTTTGTTGTTAAGTCTACTTTATGCGACTTCGGCACTGAGAGGGCTAATGGGCTTATCTAATATCAGAAAATAAACACTCAAATTGGTAAACGTTTAATGTTCTTAACCCTTTAACTGCAAATACGTAGCCTGCTTTCATCTCTCAAATTTGCATTTTATATATAGTTTTGAAAACATGTGACTACTTAAAGCCGGTCGAATTTAAAGCAGAAAGCCGGTCGAATTTAAAGCAGAATGCGCCTTCAGGCGCATTCTGCTTAACCTTCATCCTGCTTTAATCTACCATCCGATAGACGTTTACGCTATAACAGTCATTTGCCACGCAGAATATTCAAAGTTCATGAGAGCACTAATAGTTGTTTCAAACTGAAAAACAGAGGTATAGGGGTAGAAAACCAGGCGTTTACTTATTGTAAAAATTCTGAGAGCAAAATATTTCTTGAAATATTGAACAATACTGTTTGAAAACCGGCTCTGGCATTAACCCTATTTTTTGTAAATGATTTCATGATACACGTGAATATTTTTCATGTATAATTAAGTAAAACCTCTCTATTACGGACATTAAAAAGACGGCTAGTTGAGTGTATAAAAGACAGGTGACAGGTTAAAGCAAGGTGACAGTAAAACAGAAAGCTCCTACATGAGCTTTCTGTTTTACTGTCATCTTGATGTAAGCAGTCACCTGTCAAAACAACTTATAATTAAAACAGTTTAGTGGTCGTGATAGAGAGGTTTTACTGCATTCATAAGTAAGATCTCTTTCACCCAATTTTTAATCAGTTTCCATTCAGAACAGAAGCAGACCAGATACAGAGATTACACTATTTGTACAGCATGTTAATGCAGGATCGAGTCTATGCGTTAGATTTTAATATAGGTTAAGGTAATGTGAGACCGAAAACGACCCACCAAATGGACTGAAACGACGTCCCCTAGAAATATTTGCATTAGGAAAATTAATTAATCCATACGCTCCTCTGTCCGGCAGGTTTCGGATTTCAAAAGTTTGACGGTTACGGTTATATTCATATTGTATCAATACTAAATTTGAATAATCTTCATTTACTCACTTAACACAGTTGAACACTTCATCACTTTAGGTAAATCTATTCCATTCATCATGCATCCTATGGAAAACCGGGCCACATACTCCAATCTAAGGTTATCTTGAACTTTATTGAATGACTCAAAAACCCATAAACGGAACGTTAATGCATGTACGTTATTATTTCACAATATATGCTAAAACAATTACCGGTATGTCGATTGCAAACAGCTTGGAGCCTGATCAGACGTCGGGTTACCCGGCGTCTGATCAGGCTCCAAACTGTTTACCACTAAAAAACAGAGATCGTCAATTTTTTTCAAAATTTTCAAAACCATGTATTTTATATACATTTTATTACATCATGTTTGCTTTTCATTTGCGTTGAACCGGTCAGAAAAGCACGTTTCCTCTGAAAACATACTCCAAGTTATGGTCAGTCGGCACATGATTTGAAGTCTCAAATGCTCATAAACCAATTGTTAATATGTTTAAACACAGTAACGAAAACTCCACTGAGATAGAAGCCCTCAGGTCACTCATGTTTTATCAAATCAATTTCACTGTGCTTTGGATTTCAGTACAATAAAGTATTGAACAGTATGTATAATAACAACAGAGGACTATATCCTGTATAAATATTCGATTTCACATTACTATTGGTAATCGGCATATACAAATATCGCGTATGACAGTCCAAAGGCAAGATATGACCAGACAATTAATCCTTATCTGCCAATAATGTATGGCCCAACGGCTTCAAAGTTATAGGCTTAAGGTACTTCGCATGTGCGTTTAGTTTCCATACAATTGTTATGAAACTTTTCATGAAGAATGATAATAGGCTTAGAATCAATGTGTGAAAATATAAGCAAAATCTATCGTGTGGTTTGTCTTTAAGGTATCTTTTTCTGACAAAGACCTGGAATTTTGATGATTTTATTTTTCTCAAAAATAAATAAAGCTAATGACTATTAGTCTAGCTCAATAAGAAGTCCACAACATTCATTACAAGAAAAGCTAAAAATATTTTGAATAAAGGTGTTCAGAAAGATGTTATCAGCTATTTAAATTTTGCAAAATGCTAAAAAATTTAATTACAAAAAACTGACTCATTCAATGTATATTTTTTTCATTTATTTCAAATATATGGTTGATGAAACAGTTGGTCAGAAAAAATTAGAAAATATTACAGTCAGGATTGTTGTTATAACAGATTTTCTTATTAAAATGGGGGAAATTTGAAGGTGAGATACAGTTACTTACCTTAAAATTAGAATTCTGTCATGAAAATGCGCTATTATTTATTCACGGACTTGCATACAAGGTTAATTCTATTGTTTAAACATAATAATAATGGGCAATGTTGAAAAGGTTGGCGTATTGATAAGCTTCAATGTGTGGCTTTATAGTTCGATCAAATCGTATACATGCATACCGATTTTATTGACTTGTAAGTCATTAAATTAAAACGTACATGTAAGTGGACATATAATTGGACCGTATATAACATCACTTATTCTAATCAACAAAGACTAAACATAACATGTCTCTTGATTACTGCGTTATGGATTGACAAGTCAATAAATCGGACACTTAAAAAAAATATTTGGATCGGATGGGTCTCGAACCTATGACCATTGAATTTCTAGTCAATCACTCTGCTCACTGCGCTATGAAGGATTATACTAAATCGTATCAACATTTCCTTTATATAAATTTTCTAGTATAAGCACGTACGGAAAAAGTCTATGTTTCCAAGACGAATATCCGCTCGCCCGCAAGACCGACTTCCGGTAGCGAAAGGCCTTAAATGCAGCGGATTAAGGTGGTTCGACAGCGGGCGGCCCGCATCTCGAGTTCCGGAAATGCTGATGACTTTCACCTGATCTTTGCAGCACGTGCTTATAGTAGAAAATTTACATAAAGAAAAATTATATCTGCTTCAGTGTCTTCTCTGTTAGCGCAGTTTGTACGGTGATTGACTAACAATCAAAAGGTTCTAGGTTCGATTCCCACTCGCTTCAAAACTTTTTTTTTAAATAAATTGTCCGATTTTATTGACTAGTCAATCCATAACGCAGTGATCAAAGGACATGCTATGTTTAGTCACGTACTAATGATTAATGTCAGATGCAAGTATAGTCAAGTGACAACTAAACTTTGTGAGGATTTATAGTCTATATGGCAGATGTCAGCTTAACACAGGACAAAAGTAATGCTAAAATATAGATTCTAAAGGAGCTTTGATGCATTACTTTTGTTATGCTTTAAGCAGTCACCTGCCTTTAAAGATCTACAGGCTACCGAATTCAATGGCCCCTTATTACAGGTTTGACTTATGGTATTATTTAGAGCTGACAGCATTTATAAGCTGAACTCAAGGGAGGTTACTCGTTTTGTATTAACATTTTGTCAGAATTTCTGGAAATCATGTATGAAATGTAAATTCCACTGTAGATTTTCATAAAAATTTTGCGACTAGTAGAACTAATTAATTTCTATCTAATAAGACTAAAATTAGTGTATGTTAAACAGCTAGATTTTTTGTAATTAGAGATTTAGGGACTTTTTCAGATTTTTTTTTTCCAATATTTTATTTCTCAATATACATACACAAACAGGTGAAAATAACATACATAGCTCTTTTTCAGAATTTGACTTTTTTAAAATATTGATATTTCCAGAAAATATGTCATGAAATATCTGTGTTTGCACAGTATCTTAAAGTCTCTGTTCACTTTACTTGAATAAACAGAAATTATTGAGTTATACTAGTTTATAAAGAAAATATCCCCGTTTATAAAAAAAAAAAAAAGCTTTTCTCGACAAAAGGTCCTGTCAGAAAAAAACGGTACTGTAATTGTTTTTTATTTTAACGATTTTTCACCCCTGATATGGTATATTTCAATTTAATCAAGATTTAAAAGATTTCTGACACGGAATAAGCGGACCCGCGAACCACCTTAAAGCTAACGTTTTAAGCTGATTTTTAAAAAAAAATAATTTTAGGCTACAGTGGAGCCATTTGTGTCCACGGCGCTATAATTATATTGGACATATGCAAGCAGTGTAGATTCTAAACAGACGCCCCAAAATGCGATGCCTGATCAGAGTGTACACTGTTTGCTGACAGGTAATTTCAATATAAAACCAAACGAAGATGAAAATTAAGACCTAGGGCCCGTTTCATAAAACTTCGTACGACAAAAACGATCGTAAGTCAAAACTTTTAAATACATTTAATTTCTGATTTCTCTATCTAATCCTGTCTTGTGACATCTTTTTGGAATCGTCTTTTCAAGACGATTCCAAAAAGATGTGACAAGACAGGATTAGATAGAGAAATAAATTATTATTGAGACTTTTATAATCTGACTTACGATCGTATTTGTCGTACGAAGTTTTATAAAACGGGCCCCAGGCATCGCTACGGTAAGGAATGAACTCCTCCAATACACATTCACAAGGGAGGCTCTTTAGATTGTGCCGCACAAAAAAATTATAAATAAAAATTAAAAAGCAAATTTCTTAGATAAAGCCGGTTTTTGTGAAAGAATCAGGTCCCGCGTAGTTCAAATGGGACCCCAAAAAACCGTTTTATGCAGGTTTCTCAAAAACACAATGCGGCTTTAATAAGCAGTGTCAGTTCGTTAACACGATAAAACTTTTTCTAAAACTTTTTCTATGCGTCTTACTTTTTGTAAAGTCTATATCTTAGTTGCCAAATGGCTGTATCTGGATCTACAGCTCTTTTTGGTATTTTGATCTGGTTTCAACCTGCGTTTGAAGAGCATTATTAGTTCTTGGAGAAATTAAATATGCATGCATTCAGTAAAACATTTAGCAGACTGCAAGTGCCAGCAAAAAATGTCCGACTACAACATGGGAAGAGAAGGTAACCCGATACAAGGCTTTCTGTAGCATATGAATGTCTCTTATCAAAATGGATTTCAACCATCTGAAAACTTATTAATCCTCTTCTGACCATACGCTGTCAGTCTAATCTGAATTTAATTACTATTTTATTAAAGGTCAGATAAAAATAATTTGTGCAATATAGAAATATATCAGTCTAAAAGCTTATGGCTCACCGTTGGTAATTATTGCATATTTGGTGACAAGTTCTGGTTAATGCATCAAATATTATTGCATGCTAAAGCATGCAATAATATTTTATGAATTAACCAGCTTGTCACCACCTGACCCCTTAGAAACATAATCTATATACCAATTAAATGCTCTGGTGAAAATCCGCTACAAGTAAAGATAAGTCAGCAATGACCTTAATGAGTATTGTCAGTTCTTTGATAAGATGAAACAATGTGTCAACGCAAATGAAACTATTTCTGTTTTCTTAAAAAGTCTATATTGTAGTTACCAGTAGGTTGTATCTGGATCTAAAGCTCTTTTATTTGAATTTAATCTGTTGCAACCTGTTTTTGAAGAACATTATTAATTCTGTGAGAAATTAAAAACACATCCATTCAGTAAAACATTTAGCAGACTGCACGTGCTAGCAAAAAATGTCCGACTACAATTTGGGAAGAGAAGGTAGCCCGATACCAGCCTTTCTGTAGGATTCAGATAAATATGTCTCAAAATGGATTTCAACCATCCGAAACATTACTTAGTCCTCTTCTGACCATAAGTTGTCAGTCTAATCTGAATTTAATTACTATTTCATTAAGAGGTCAGATAAACATAATTTGTGCAATATAGAAATATATCAGTCCACCAGCTTATCACTCACTGTTTGTAATTATTGCATATATGGTGACAAGTACAGGTTGTTACATAATTTATTATTGCATGCGGAAGCATGCAATAATAAATTATGTAACAAGCTGCATGTCACCATCTGACCCCTTAGAATTATAATCTATATACCAATTACATGCTCTGGTATAAAATTCCCTACAAGTATAGATAAGTCGGCCAGGGCCTTAATGAGCATTGTCAGTTCTTCGATAAGATGAAACAATGTGTTAACACAAATGAAACTATTTCTCTGCTTCTTACTGTCTTAAAAAGTCTATATTGTAGTTACCAATAGGCTGTATCTGGATCTACAGCTCTTTTATTTGGAATCTTATCTGGTTGCAACCTGTTTTTGAAGACCATTTTTAATGTTGTGAGAAATTAAAACCACATGCATTAAGTAAAACATTTAGCAGACTGCGAGTCTCAGCAAAAAGTGTACAACCACAACCTGAGAAGAGACAGTAACCCGATACAAGGCTTTCTGTAACATTCAGATATGTATGTCTCTTATCAAAATGGATTTCAACCATCCGAAAAAATAATTAGTCCTCTTCTGACCATACGCTGTCAGTTTAATTTGAATTTAATTACTAATTTATTAAAGGTCAGATAAACATAATTTGTGCAATATAGAAATATATCCGTCCACAAGCTTATTACTCTCTGTTGGTAATTATTGCATATATGGTGACATGTACATACTGGCACGTATGGTCCGTGAGATAACCACATCTTTATTCAGTCATGTCGCGATAACTTCAGCTCGGATAACCCTTTCCCCCTGAAACTTTAAATATACAATTCAAGTTTCCCATTTAGTCTACTCCATTTTTCACTGTTGATGGTAGTTTTTACAAGAAAATAATTCAAAGTCATAAACAGTGTATACCCTGATCAGAGGTCTCCTATAGGAGCCATTTGATATGGGTATACAATATTTGCATCAATAGGACAAGTATACTCTTCACAACTACCCTGTTTTAAAGGACCAGTATACGCGTAATTAGCGTTCAAATGAATTACCTCTAACGTTATAGCCTTCGTGTGTAAGTTCGTTCGACGAAAGTGAGCTCGCGTTGTAAAAAGTCAATTGTCGAAATACGGGTAAATGTGACTAAGTCGAAATATGATTATTGAAGTTCGCATGTAGCTGCTTGTAGTCAATATTCATAGCAAGACTCTTGACACATACCGCATAACACTGAATGTACAGGTTGTTTAGCTGTTATCTACAAGAGTACACGAGTGTAGTTGATCACACAGGATTAAATCTACATCACAAGGTAGATGTTTATGTTGCTTACCCTTTCACTCTCAATGATGTCACTAAGCACATTTGAAAACAGTTTGGATCCTGATCAGACGCCGTGTAAAAAGTTATAATTATATACGAAAAGTCATCTGATTTTTAGCTTTAATTTCTCGTAATATATATATATATATATATATAGTTCAGTACATCATATACATGTAGTACTTTATCCTGATTTTGTTAATTACTCTTCTTAGTATTTATACTCTTAATGTTTAGCTGCCAAATCAGATCATTGGAACTTTTCTATTGTCTGATTTCTTGGTGTCGTAATGTAAAGTTTTATTTACATGTATGTGTAGTATGTGACAATATTATTTATACCATCTTTTATCGTTTCTTATAAGAGATGGCGTGGCACGGTTATCATTGTACATATGTATATCTGTATAATATCTGTATTGAATGTGCAATGATGAAATGTAAATTAAGATTCCACCATCATATAATGGCGATGAAAGGGATTTTATCTCTGCACCTCATCTGAATCAAAACTGTTTGCATGGTTTAGCAGTCTAACAATATTTTCTGCGAGTAAGTGAAGATAACGAAACCCTGGGAAATGCTGCATACGACAAATTTCACAGATAAAAATAGCACACCGTACGTGATGTGAATGTTCTGATTTACGAGTAGTATATGCGTCTCTTTGGAGGCAAATAAATCGACGCCATTTTGGATGACCTACTTTCTAAAAATAGAAAAAGCACGTGGGTCTATATTTAGCCCAGGGTGAAGGTCTTGTGGGGGTAGCCATATTGGATTTGGGTTTGAACGGGGAAAAAGCGGCCATTGTGAATTATTGAATTTTCACCAATCTGGGTCTACACGGTATACAGAACTGACCTGTTTACGATCTGTTAAGATAGTCACGGACATTGAGCGCCTGGTTCTTCCCTATCAGAGGCGAATCTTAGAGGTCTTGCATATAACGTGTGTTCACATTGATGTTTTCAGTTCAAATGACTGAGATGTTTCTCCTTCATGCGCGGATAGAGGGCGCAATGTTTAAAATGACAGCATCGCTATATTTAGCTGGCCGGTGTTACAAGTATTGCATCAGCCGAGAAAAGGCCTAGGGCATTAACCCCCGACCAGGGAGAGCAAATGGCAGTCAAGCGTAATCAACAAGACATTAAAAAGCCATTAACTGCCGGAAATGAAGGCAAGGCAGTCAGGGATACCGTGAGAACATGCCTAGTTCACAGGGCTGGATAAAAAAAAGATATCGTGTCATACCTTAAAATAAACGTGCATGGTATAGGTGGATTGAAATTGAACTAATGAAACGTCAGTGAAGGAACCAATGAACTGCTAGTTGGTAACCAAGTGAGTATAGTTTGACCAATGGAAACTTATACTGACCAACCAGAACTTCCTATATAATGAGAGCGTGCTCCAGAATTCTTTTATAGCGCTATGTCATAACTGTTGGGGTTATGTATCATGAATGTTTCAGTTTCAGACCATACATTTAAAAAACATTTATGTTCGTCTGATGAAACTGCCTCAAAGTTTTTAAGCATATAAAGTCAAAGTACCCCTATTGATAGAATTACCCTTATTGTAAAGTATGATCGGTGGGACCGCCCTAATCCCAGACGTACTGTATTGAGCGGGGCTAATAAATAGATCAGTCCATTACGATTTGTTTGTTTTGATTCCAATTCAAAGAGAGAGAGCGAGAGAGAGAGAGAGAGAGAGAGAGAGAGAGAGAGGCATACATACAGACAGACAGACAGACAGACATAAAGAAAAAATAGGATATCCAAAACAAAAACCCAACAAATGTGCTTTCTTTTTTCGCTTTATTTACAACTTTGATATATACAAGACATACAAAACATGTGTTCCATTTACAATATGTTACAATGACCAATGACAGCATCACCAATATTTACAAATATCCCATAAAACACAACAACAAACACATGCATGTATACACACTTAACTATCCCTGTCTTTTCATGTAGTTTACGATACGTTTCAATGTCCATTTGCGACAACGGAGTTGAACGAATAAAATACAATAGTTTCCGCACGTGTCTGTACCGCGTGACTGCACTCTGATTGAATTGAAAGAGTAACGAGGTCCATTTGTGATTAATGTTTTCTTAAAATGTCTTTGGTAATATTCGGGTCGACGCCCCAACGAATCGAAGAATTCCGCGGGTCCATATTTCGGAAAGTAAAACGCCGTCCAGTGAGTTCCGGGTTGTCCTCTGACATCGGTGTTTACCACGTAAAGTCTGGGTCGATGTGTTATCACTTCTGGTAGTTCATCGGCGGCAAGTACACCGCCAAACTCTCGTCGAGCCAAGACATCTCTCATTAGAATAGTTCTGATTTGTCGACTATCCATTATTCCAAACTAACGTTTCTGCTTGCGTTGATTCTCATGAGGGCGGGGAATTTAGCGTAGACAATGACCGTACAAGTGCTGGGTAGAGCTTCCGAAAATTTCAATTCCAGACGAGTGTGGGCCCTCTGATCAGGTCTATCTTTCGTGTCCCCGCTGGGTCTGAACATGTACAGACAATATCCTCCTTTGAAATCGGTTTTCGAAAGGACGATGGTTCTGTCGGTGTCGTCCGAGTACAGTCGCTGATACGCCTCAATGAATTGATTGCTCTTATAATTGGGCTGTAATGGTTCCGATGGGGTTGATTGCCCGTCGACGAAGAATCCCGCGTAATTGCAATTCATGTGTTGAAAAACGAAAGGATTCTTGACGAAGGAACCGTGCGCAGCGGCAGAATCCACCAAGCCCACGATAAGTTGTTGTGGTACTTCGCCTTGAAAGACGTCATCGGTGATGAAGGCATATTGTCCTTTAGGCATCGCGTAGGTCTTGACGACAGAACGGGTGTAGGGATACACGGCGTCCGATGTTTTGATTGTGGCAGCCTGTCCGAGAATGACGTCTGGATTGACTTTGACTGTGGCTACTTTCAACGACGCTTCTGTGATTCGTACTTTGTACTGTACCGTTTCGTCTTTGGCTGATAGCCTGAACCTATCCGAACTTTGCCAGAGCTTGATGTTGATGGGAACACTGTTCAGGATCAATCGGTTTTGTTGACACAGGTCGACGTACAACTTTCCAGACATTTCTAGTTCCGTACTCAGTTTTGTGTAACCGGATCTAACAAACAGGGCGTTGTTCGTTCCGGACGGATCAGTGTCTTCCATAGCGTTAGACGCGTCTTTAATAAATAACTGACAGTTGAGAACGTGCTGGCTTCGACATTCTAGTAAGGTATCCAGATACGCTTTGTACGGGTAGTTTGAACCCACTTCGGTGGTAGGGTGTTGCTGTAGACTGACATCCACTTGCGAAAAAATGCTGTGCAACGCGTTATTGACCATGCCTACTTTATCTCCGACTTCGATGTCGGATCCGTCGGCTTTCACGATTTTGAGTTTGACATACAGTAGCAGATTCTTCAGGTCGACGTAGGTCAGAGAAGTTCCGGGAATATTAAACTCGATGGCCGCGCCTTCGGTCAGTTGGTTAATGGGTCTAACGGTGATCCATTCTCTCTTTTGTGTGGCCATTTCCATTTCTGGTGAGTCAAATAGGGCCAAGTCATCGTCGTGCTTTTCGGTACTCATCATGATGCGTCTCAGAATACTTTATCTACGTATTTCGGTTTCTTGGGTGTCTTGTTTGTCCAGGGAGAGGTTCTCTTATTACCTTTCTTTTCTAGAGGGAGAGCCCTCCTCTTATTATCTTTCAGCTCCGACTTGGCTAGTTCTATGGCCTGAGCGATAGGTGTGACAAATTTAATGTCTGGCTCCCTCGATTCCCCACCCCTCTGTACGTTTTCCACGATGTAGAAACCTTTGTGATTTGGTCGTACTTTTCCCTCCGCCATTCTTTGAAAATGTCTTGTCCATTTCTCTACTTCCATCGTTTCAGATGAACCGTGCAGCAAACTGTTTTATTGAGTTTGACTAACCCCATCTGTCTGCCTCTTATAAAGATTCTGATACGATTCAAGACCTTTGGCTTAACTTTAACGTACATGGGTCCGTCAAAGAGAAAGTAGGTCATCACCTTTTTCCCAGTAGGTTTCTGTAACGCTCTCAGCACTGGCATCATAGTGTTTTCGGCGTAAGATTCACCGCACATGTCCGAGCATACATAGACGATATCTTCTCTGACCGGTATTTGAATTTCTTTCAGGCCGCATGTCCACTCCCCTTCCAATAGGTATTTGTGGGGTAACTCGATCGTGAAATCTCCCGGCTCGTTAGAGGGATACCTGTCTTTGGATGAGTCGCTGGTTAGAAACAGGTAGTGTTCGTTCATGGCTCAGAGTCGGGGATGGAAGGGCGTATCCAATGGCGCTACAGAGTAGACTGATCCACAGCTCGGGGTTGCCGTTGTTCAGCGATAAGTTGACAGTTGAGGTGATGATGATCATGTACACGATGACGATCTGACAAATGTATACAATTTCGGCTTTTGGAACTCTACTTCCAAACAATCGCCACACTTGGCCGTTTTCTCTGTCCATACTGTTGTTTCCATACGTCACCAATGTAGCCTCTTATTAACTGTAATATCGCAGATCTTCTTTTGGTATCCACGAATCATACTTTTTAGGCCAGTGTAACCATCGGACGAGTACTTCGGGTTTCTTGTTTTTGGTTCTCTTTCGAATCACTTTCTCTACAAAATATTCCTTGTTATCATCGACGTTCACTGCTTGTAACTCTTGTTCGTAAAATGTACCTTCCAGTTTTTCTCCAGACCAGTCTACTAGCTCATAGATGGGTAAATCGTCTCTTCTGAATCTGCGTTGCACTTTAAACAATTCCCCGGTCCACTTTTGGGAATATTCGCGGTCAAATACGTTTCTTATGTGTGTGATCCGAACGACTTGGCCTAATTTGAAAGCATATCGTCTTCGTTTAGGATGACGTAATTGTGAGCCGCTCTTCCCCTTTTTGTGCCTGATAATAAATTGCTCGTACCTGCTTTCGTCCTCGTTTTCTTTGTTAATCGATGAGGGTTTTCGTCCCAAACTCGAGTGTATCGTATGATTGTAACTATCAACGATGTCTCCCAAGACGTCTGCATATCTCTTGGTTCGACTGTGGATGAAATAGCGATACAGCTTGTGTTTCAGTGTCTTGATCACTCTTTCCGCGTAATTGGCCTTTGTCTCTGTGTTTTGCGCATTGAAGTGTTTGATATTTCTCTCGTTCAAAAATGTGTGCACCAGTTGGTTATTAAATTCTTTGCCCTTGTCCGTTCGTATCACCTTTGGATATCGAGGCGTCGTCAACAATCTTCGAAACGCTTCCACCATATCTTTTCCAGCTTTACTTCGAACGAGTTCACACAGCGTAAACCGCGAAAATATGTCAATAGCCACCAAGACGTACTGATAACCGTCATTGTCTTTAGCGAGGTCTTTTAGATCCATAAGATCCACGTCCCATTGACTGTCGAGTCCTTGTACGATTACTCTGGACCTAATAAATTTACGCCTCACTCCTTTTGTCAAAGAGTAGGCATCTTGGTCTCTTAACCATTTGGAGATCCTGAATTTTCCAATGTTAAACTTCCCCGCAGTCTTTACTATTCTGTACAGTTTTTCTGGACCAGCAAAACTACCGGGATGACTGGGGTCGAAATAAATCGAGGACAAGTAGTCTTTCCAGCCTGACATGACGTGTTAAACCTCTATCCACCGCTTTAACGTTTTGCTCCTCTTACGCTTCTCAGTTGTGGCGCGAATACCAGGTGGCCTTTCACGAGGTGTGTGTTGAGATTCCTTCCTTGTGAGTGGATGAGCAACGCTCTGGTCTGCAGATTCCTGAGGATACGTTCTTGCGGGTATACCACCGAGTAATCGTTGATACTTGTCGAAAGGGAGAAGCACCGACTTTTGCACCGTATTCATTTTATGTAAGTCTTTAACGATGGTTCCACGGCTTTCAGAAAGGCAGTCACAGCTTTCCCTTTCTTTCTTAATATCTTTCTTTTGTCCTTGAGTGTAAGACTGGTGTCCGCGAGATGCCTTAACACCCTCTTGTGTCGTTTCAAGCTAGCGATTACGGTAGGCTGGACGATCAGAACACGTTGCATAAAATTGACGACGATTTGTATGAGCGCCCTTAGTTGTTCTTTGGTGATGGTATCCAAAAGCGCTTGTCTTTGCTTATCCGACGTTTTGGCTATGACCAGAAGCAAAAATGGCCGTTGACTTTTGACCAGTTGACTCATGTTTGACTTGAAGTATACGGTGGTGCCTCTTATAAACATTTGTACACGACGATATCCTCTCCACGAAACACGTGATTTCTAAGTCTGTATTCGTCTATTCCTCGCGGAGTCAAATCAATCATCAAGTAACCGAACGGGCGTTTAGTGGCGTCGTCGAAGGCTTCTGGCAGACAACGAGATTTCCCCGGAAACAGTTGTCGACCTAACGTTTGAATCTGAGATGCACCTCGGATGTTCTTGAAGAGTACCATATACCAACAATTGAGGGCGATCGTCCTGGCTGACTTGCCTTGTCCGTAAATGTTTTGCGTGATATAGATGACGCTGAGCTTTCTGTGATGACACCCTTGCGTAAATAACAATTCGGCCGCTTTACTATCCAAGACGTCGTGCATGAGATCGTCCAAGATGACGAGATCGTGCTGTCCTCCGGCAAACTCTTCAATTTCCATCGTAGAGGGTAGACCCTGGTGTAAAGTCAAGTGAGGCAGTTCTCTTTCCATGTCCTCAAAAAGCAATTGGTAAATACCGTAGCAGTACAGTATCTTTGAGGGAGGCATTTGGTACAAAAACTTGAGTTGCCGAAGAAAAGTAAATGTCCATCTCGTTTTTCCAGAGCCCGTGGGTCCCGCCACCATGATACTCGAACATGGTTCCATAGGGAGTAGACTCAAACACGTGTCATCCCCCAGGGGCCGTGGCATGTGCGGCGGCGGCGGCGGCGGCGGTGTGTCTTCTCTATATCTACCCAGCGGTGACGATGGTGTGTCTTCTTTATTACTGTCAGACGATGACGGACTCCATTGCATCTGGATTGGTCTAGGTGTACACTGATGTTGCGGCGGCGGCGGCGGCGGCGGCGGCGGTGGCATGTTTTCCTGTGGCAGTGAATTGTGAAGGTGACGTCGATGTCTCAGCATGACATCTCTTCTCGAAAAAGAATGGCCGCAGTCCGCACAAATGTTCATGATGATTTCATTTTCTGGGTGTCAATTCTTGGATATGTCTCTTATAAGTTATTGTTCCGGAGTCATGTAGGATCGTCTGATTTCGTCAATGATGGTCTGAATTACATAGACTTCGCGTACCATAGTTGCCGTTATGGACTTGTGTCTTCGCAATATGAGCTTTTTTCTAGATATATTGACTCTATTAGAGGACAGTGTTTGTAAAACCAGCCGTTTTCTTTCGAAGGTTTGACTATCACGTCTCAGAGGACTGATCGTGCCGTCCACGACCCGTTTAGCTATCTCGCACAAGACTTTGGCTTGAGCTGAAGTCATGTTTCGAAGAAGTTGTGCGCGATCCCTGATATTCCTCAAGGCCGTCACGAAATTAAAATGCAAAAACAGTTTGGATCGATTCATGGTTACAGTTGATATTAGGGTGGCCACCTCTTATAAACTAGAACCCGTGTATACATATTGTGTGAGTACCTGTTTTGTTTTTAAATGCAGACATATTTGTTTTCATAAATACATATTTGAAAAATATATCCTTTATAAAATGTAAATATGACAAAAACTGTTTCATTAAATACATATTTTATTTTGATGACTATATATTCTACTTCAATGAATACATGCATATTTGAAAAACATATTCTATACAAAATCAAAATGTTAAATGACAAAAAAAAAAACTGTTTCAATGATACATATTTTATTTTTGAGCAATTGGAAAAACTGAACACACATACAAAATGTACAAATAGATATACAAACAAGACTGTACTCTTTCTAAAAACCGTACGGGACTGTATCAAAATTATCTAACCGTCTGCGTTTCGTATACACCATTTGATAACTCTTCTTTTCTTCCCTCGTGTACAGTTTCCGTTTACCTTTGTCTCGACATATTTTGCTTGGATTGGTGATGGTAATATTTGGTCTACTATCTGGGTCTGTTACTATTTCTCTCACGCTATCAAAGTTAATGAGTTGACTATTTTTGTAATTGAGAGTGAATCCTCTCACTTTACACGTTTCCTTGTTTTTGTTGGTCTTGTACGCGTAATTCTTTGGACCTCCAGATACAAACTCTACAATGTGCTCTCCGCTATCTAATTCGTCCGTCAATTCACCCAAGTAGTCCCCGAGAGGTGGGTCTACCTCTCCGGGTCTACTCACGTAAATGACACTGTCTGTGTCATAATACAACACCCTTCTATCTAATTGTTCTAGCACACTGTACAGTTTGAGCCTGGCCCAGCATGTGGTGAAGGTCGCTAGGTATATATTGGTTTTGTTGTCTTCTGGTTGACAGTCTCGTTTATAGATCCATTCCATCTGTATCATGTCATTTGAGAGTATGTGGAAATTGAGAGGTTGTTTAGTGGGATCCGAAAACAATTGAAAAAACAAGTTTGCCTGACTTTCGTGAAGAATCTCAGTCTGGCGCATGTTGAGTCTCTGGCCAAACTTACCCCAAAAACTATTGAGGCACAATTTAGCCAAAGCTCTCAACCCCTGATTTTTCACAATGTTCTCTGGATCCAGTGAAACTCCCTCTTTCTGTGCGTACTCTTGTATATAAGTGTATTTGTCATGTGCCGTTTTAATCCAGTCAGGGGGCCCACTGGCTTCTTGTTTGAATTTCAAAAACGTATTGATATATTGGGCGAACAGTCCCCCTTCGCGTGTGTTTGTGTCATATTGTGTGGTTTCCTCCCAGTGGTATACTTCGTATAGGTGTTGGATTTGATACCCTAGCCTGAGAGCTGTGTGTATCTCTGGGATGCACCACGTACCCGTCAACACTCTCTCTTCATCCGAACAAGAACACGTTTCCTTATTCTCGGTATCCGCGCAGGTTCTACACAAAGGGAATTTCAGTTTGCCATTTGATCTATAGGGGAGAACAGGATGATAGAGTCCTCGCGGGGGTAAGATCTTGACTTTGGCAATACCGAAATAATCCTTAATGTCCCCAAAATCTTTCGTGATAATAGTGGGGTGTCCAACGGGATACCGACAATACTTATTCACCCAAGGATACAAGCTCGTGAAATCCACGTATTTAATTTGCTCTTGTTCTTTCGTGATGTAGTAGAGCTGACTGGCATTGGTACGACCGCCAAAGAAGCTCTCTCTAGGGTTTAACCTATCTGTTAAGTCTAAAGTGTGAATGAAGGTTTTGAGATCTAAATTTTGATTAATATCGTTTTTAAAGTCGTGGTCCCAAATACACACGTACTTCATACCTAAAGATTGGAGATGCGCTTTCTTTTTCATAGTCAAGGCAAACAATTCATTCAATGATTGATGAGTGAGAGGATGGTACGTGTTTTCTCGACTGTCTGGGAAACACACAGGGCATCCGTGAAACACGCAGCCGTGATACTCGTAGGCCGTGTGCGTTTCTGCGCAGTATCCGTCCAATTTATACCGTGTACCAGGGATCGTTTTCTCTCCCTCATTCAGGGCATGCTGAATGTGTACTTGATCAACACTAGCCATCCACTCTAACCACTGAATCGATACCTTGCTATACTGGTCATTGTATCCACCGGGAGGAAGTTTAGCAATGAGGGTACTTACAAATTCCTTTTTGGTCACAGTCACGCCATTCACCCATTTACCTTGCATCCATACATACAGAGTACCATCTCTCAATCTAGCCGGGATCCATTCGTCAATGCCATTCACTTGTACGCGCCACGTTTCGTCCAGAAATTTTGTTCTAAAGACGTTCATGCACACGGACGCAATGGTGACAGAGTCGAACGGATCCACAGCGCCCACCCACGTTTTCTCTCTCTTTCCTTGTTCATTTACACCTTCTCTCTCTTCGCCCGTTGCACGCATTAACAAGTCCCTAAATTTTAAACAGGCTTGTCTTAAGATATTCACGTCACTTCGACAATATTCTTCCATTTCCTTTCTAAAATCAAACACGTCATTCTTTCTTTCGTTCAACCACGCCAATAACTCTTCCCTCTCTTTCTCGCCCATGAAATCATGTCCGTAAAATTTAGGGTCGGGGTAGGGGCCTACGTACTTTTGATTCTCTTTAGTATTGAAGTAATGGGGAAACCAACCCTTTTTCAATTCATCTAAATCAAAAGCCTTGGGTAAAGCCGCTAGCTTCATCGGTAAAAAATTGAGACTGTCAATCACCTTGATATGCAAATCTCGCTCCACACCCATGTACATGATTTTGGACCCGCTGTAAAGAATTTTGTCGGGTCGCATTGACTGGTCAATCAGGTATTCTAACAAGAAGTACCCGTCATAACCCTTCATATTATGTGCAACCACCTTAAAGTATTCGTGTTGATCCGAAAAGAGCCATTTTCCAAACTGTTCGGCGGTATCCTCCCCTTGGAAAATGGTTTCTCTTAAACCACATGTCCCAGGGCAGGGTCCCGCGTCTTCATTGTCATATAAATCTGTTTTGTCACAGGCTTCGCAACGGGTACCGCAACCTTTACATTTTGATCTAGGGGTAAGTTCCTTATCGATACACTCCGGACAAACGGTATGAGCTAGGACAAAATTTGGATGATGCGAAGCCTTACCGCACCACGAAGTATTACAATTTTGACATTTTGAGCAAGATGTACATACCTGTGACGATTGACAGTCTTTACAATGGTGCTTCCGTCGGGGGTTATATCCTTCTTGACACGTGGTTAATTCGTCTTGACTACATTCAAAATCGAAATAAATGAATTTAGGTATATACTTCTCTTTACATTCTTTCGCCCTTAAATAGCATAAATGATCATCCGTAACAAATTTCTCACAAGTTGCACAAAAATATTCTCCACACTGATGGTCTTCTATCTTTCGTCTGTCTGTTCTGATAACTGCGTAACACGTGGGGCACTTCCACCACTTTTTGCACTGGGAGGGTCCACTGGGTTGTCCCTTCTTTTTTCCTTTTTTGTGTAGGGGAACTTTCTTGTGTTCCTGGAAACACTCGTCCGATCGACATGTCATATTACAGTCATTGCATGTAATGGTTGAGTCAGTCTGGGGACAGTGATCCCTCTTGCACACGATACATTTCTCTTCGCATTGATGTACTTCTCTGTGATCATAGTGTTTCAGGCAAGTCTCGCAAAAGTAGATGGCGCTGAAGAAGCCCGTGACACTCGTAATCGCGTGAAAGTGGTCGTCGTCCACCAAGTACAAGTAAATACATGGACGCTGGTCTGAACTGGGACTAGTAATAAATTTATTGCCTAATCTCGCACTGACCACCATCACGCGAACACCCAAGAGCTCTTCAAACGCCTCTACATCATTGAGACTGGCCGCTCTGTCTTGTGGAATGCCCGCCAATTGACACAGGGTCGCCACCAACTGTCCTTGTTCCTTTCGGTTCTTTTTCACAAGATCTTTGTAGTACGTCAAGGGCACTTTCTGGTGTTCCAAAACCAGCTCCAAGTTACTCTTCCCCTGCCTGTGCTTGGTCACCTCCTTCCATTCCTCTTGGGTACACCGTTTCAACTTGGCCCAACTTACGCCAATGGCCCTTGCCATACACAAATTGTCCTCATTCTCTATGGTGACTATCGATTTCTTCAAGTCCAACGAGTTTTTCGGTCCTTTAATACGGGTGATACGTCGTCTTGCTCCACCTTTGGGTAAGTCGATGGTGCCAATAGTTACACTAAAACTGTCATTAATGGAAAGTTCTTGGTTACTGTTGAGCACCTTCTCTAGGGTCTCCATGACTTTGTTCGCATTCAAATCATCCCAGGCCTGAAGGGGAACAACAATGGGGTCGTGTAAGCCTTCGTGGTGAATCACGACTCGACCTAAATCGTTTCCCGCTAAATCGCCCCGGGCCTCATTCATGACGTCTTGAAACAGGTCGTGGAGGCCCTCCCTCACATCTCTGAGTTGTTGACCGTGGTACTGTTCATCTACTTTGACCTGAAACGTCCGGTCCACGGCCGCATTCTTCGCATAAGTTCTCTCTGACTTTTTTCTCATTGTGTAGTTCAGCCGATGTGAGTGTCCCGATCGTGGTTCTTTAACTCTACTGTCTCGTCTATGTGATGGTCCTGCCTGCGGTTCGTCCCCACTACCCTTTTGAACAATTGGACTTGGTGGGTTCCATTCGCCATCCTCTTCACAGACTTGAGCCAAAGCCTCCATTTCATAGTCAAAGAGTAAGGCTTTCACAGCGCCCTCGATCTCTTCTTGCTCTTTTACATAGTCGAGAGCCAACTCCATATCTTCCTCGCTTAAAGCCACTGGAATCTCAAGTGGTCCCCCCAGTGTTTCCAGCACACCGTCCAACTGATCTTCAACCGTATCGTTGTCATATGCGGGATGTCTTAACTGGAACAGTCGAAACCGTACAGCTGGAGATTCCTGGATCCCCATAGTGACTGCAAAATTTATCAGTTCATCCGCATTGGTGTAAGAGTTGACTATGATCTCGAAACTTTTCGCAACTATGTCCATGTTGTCGGTTCTGAAATGAGAATGAAAAAGACCTGTAATACGTCTTCTTATATACTTCCACTGAATTTCATTCTCAATATTGGCGTTTGATTGGTCTTCTAAAAATAGATCTTACATCATTTCTAAGAATAACCACACTGAGTGCCCTTTTTGATGACATACTTTCTAAAAATAATCACATCGAGCGCCTTCTAACATTGTCTAAGAATTGGACACAAGGACAGTCTCATTGGAAAGCAGAGTGTACAAGAGGAAACAAGGTATAATTTATGTTTTTTATTTAATCTATGATGAGATCAGAGGTCAAGGGCATACAGAGTTATATTAAGTAGGAGACGCTTTACCATTGAAAATGATACGGACACAACGCATTTGGTTTGTTTACAGGTTGTAGTGTAGAAGATAGAGCCTAATTAGCTTTTATTTTTCTCTTATGAAGGTCAGAGATCAAGGTCAAGGTCAGTGTCATGCATAGTTATGTTTAGCATGGAACCCTCAACCAAAAAGGTATCGATACAGTAAATATGGTCTCTCTAGTAGTTGTAGTGTAAAAGTTAGAGTTATTTAAATATCAGTGCTATACTTACAACCTCTGTCAAATTAATTCATATTTGATAAAGATTATTAAAATACATCAATTCTGTTTGTGTTTGATATCAATTTATACTCAAACAATATCGATAGATCAAATCGTGTCATCAGAAATATAAAATTGTCAGGTTAAGACATCATTAGAAAAAATTGATGTTTCTCCTCTAAAATCATTCCTTATTGTTTTCTAACGAGCTTTACAGGTGAATGTCTATTTATTTAGTTTTTAAAATGAATTATCGAGTATTAATCAATATTATTGGTATCAATTCAGAGTGAAACTAGTTCAATAGAGCGATTTCTGGATTTAAAATGATGAAATTGTGATGTTTAGACGTTATTAGAAAATATTGATGTTTCTCCTAGAAAACTTTCCTAATAGTTTTTTAACGAGCTTTACAGGTGAATGTCTATTTTTGTCGTTTTATAATGAATTATCGAGTATTAATCAATATTATTGGTATCAATTCAGAGTGAAACTAGTTCAATAGAACGATTTCTGGATTTAAAATGATGAAATTGTGATGTTTAGACATCATTAGAAAAAATTGATGTTTCTCCTAGAAAACTTTCCTAATAGTTTTTTAACGAGCTTTACAGGTGAATGTCTATTTTTGTTGTTTTATAATAAATTATCGAGTATTAATTAATGTAGTTGGTATCAATTCAGAGTAAAACAAGTTCAATAGAGCGATTTCTGGATTTAAAATGATGAAATTGTGATGTTTAGACGTTATTAGAAAAAATTGATATTTCTCCTAGAAAATAATTCCTAATAGCTTTTTAACGAGCTTTACAGGTGAATGTCTATTTTTGTTGTTTTGTAATGAATTATCGAGTATTAATCAATGTATTTGGTATCAATTCAGAGTAAAACCAGTTCAATAAAACGATTTCTGGATTTAAAATGATAAAATTCGAACATTTTGTGCATTTTATGCCAATACTGTACAATGGGGATTGCTGATGAGTTAATGACTTTTCAATCTGTGACTTCTGACTGTGCGAGCGAAATCATGCTGCTTACAGTTTATGGCTAAACCTTTAACATGCTAAGTAAACTGTGGTCTGCAGCATGTTGTTATTTGCATTGTATGATCAAATATCCATTATTCATCTGTATGTTTAATATCAATGTGTACTACCACTAGATTGTTACATGTCTAAAGTCAAGCATATCAAATGATCAACTTAATAAAAAGGATAATGTACACATTGTGTGACAAAACATGGGGGGAGTTCAGTTAAAAACTTTATACTTTGACCCCTTATATCTGGGAACTCTCACAGCTCACAAAGAAAGAGGGTTTTTCGCGGTAGGTTACAGCAAAACGGTTTGAATGTGTCAGTCAAGGCGCCTTCTGCTTTACTTTCAGCCTGCTTTAAGTAGTCATCTGTCTTCAAAGCTAGAAACGTACTATGGGGTAGTTTTAAAACACGTGTGTTGCACGTACTGTGTCAGCAGGATAAAGGTTACAGCAAAACGCTCAGAATGCGTCGGTCCATGGGCATGATTCTGCTTTACTTTCAGCCTGCTTTAAGTCGTCATCTGCCTTCAAAGCTAGAAACGTGCTGTGGGGTAGCTTTAAAACACGTGTGTAGCACGGACCGTGTCAGCAGGATAAAGGTTGCATCAAAACGGCTACAATGTGTCGGTCAAGGCGCATTCTGCTTTACTTTCAGCCTGCTTTAAGTAATCATCTGTCTTCAAAGCTAGAAACGTGCTATGTGGTAGTTTTAAAACACGTGTGTAGCACGGACCGTGTCAGCAGGATAAAGGTTGCATCAAAACGGCTACAATGTGTCGGTCAAAGCGCCTTCTGCTTTACTTTCAGCCTGCTTTAAGTGGTCATTGATATGGGGTAAAGGGTTAAGGAAATGTATAAATACACTACCTGTGTTTAACGTCAATTACAGTTTTGTTAAAAATCTACAGCAAAACATTGAGATGTGTGTATAATGCTACAGAGAGAGAGGGGGACCCTAATGAGATAATGAGTTCCCCAGGCTCCCTGAGAAACTAAATGGTCCCTAACGACCTGTTAGAAGTGAAAACAGATGTCTGCCTCATGCTTACTGTGTAGTTAAAGTCTAAAACCGTGAACTTTTACATGTACAGTAATTCCTCTCTTTTTCAGGTTTATTATGAAACTCAGATAACCATTTATAATAATAAAAGAAACACTTTAACTTTTTCGAACTGTTACTTGAATGAAAAAAGACTGCTTCCTACGCTCTCTTAAGCAGACGATGCTGGAAAAAGTTTAATAGATAAAATAGTCAGCGGTATAAGGGTTAAGAGGGGTTAAAGCAGACGAAGTCTTCCGTAAAACTATGACCGTAGAGTCTTGATTTAAATACTGTTTTTCATTAACTGTTTCATTTGTAAACACTTACCTTCAGCGTATTCTACTGTGTTGTTTTTCGGTGTTTCCCATTCAACGACTGGACATCGTATGAGAGTGGAGAGAATTCCCATGTCTATTTATAACGTCGATTATAGGCCCTTCACGCATGCGCCCGGTAAAAGGTGTCTGAACAAGTCTGGTCAGGACAAGCAATTCACTCGGGGTGAACATGCTGTAACATGCTGTCTGCTTTGGTAGGTCTTATCCGTGGACAACGCATGCGCGCTGTAAAACGTGTCTGGACAAGTTTTGCTAATTAACGGGTTAGAGCAGGCTATTTACTGGGGGTAAAACCCAATATGCTGTAAGATGATGTCTGCTTGATTAAAAGACTATCCGTGAACAACGGTATGGGGACTATGTACAGAAAATATGGACCTATAAAACCATACCCTCTATAAGCTAAGCAATACCCTTTGAAAACCTCTACTTAGCACCTATCCCCCTTAGCCGTCTTTCGTCGTCTGCACTGACATCGTTTATTTTAAGGTATGACACGATATCTATTTTTATCCAGCCCTGTGAGCTCGGCATGTTCTCACGGGCCCTGACTGCTATACATTCAGTTCTCACGGTACTGTGTCTCTGAATTGCCTTCATTTCCGGCAGTTAATGGCTTTTTAATGTCTTGTTGATTACGCTTGACTGCCATTTGCTCTCCCTGGTCGGGGGTTAATGCCCTAGGCCTTTTCTCGGCTGATGCAATACTTGTAACACCGGCCAGCTAAATATAGCGATGCTGTCATTTTAAACATTGCGCCCTCTATCCGCGCATGAAGGAGAAACATCTCAGTCATTTGAACTGAAAACATCAATGTGAACACACGTTATATGCAAGACCTCTAAGATTCGCCTCTGATAGGGAAGAACCAGGCGCTCAATGTCCGTGACTATCTTAACAGATCGTAAACAGGTCAGTTCTGTATACCGTGTAGACCCAGATTGGTGAAAATTCAATAATTCACAATGGCCGCTTTTTCCCCGTTCAAACCCAAATCCAATATGGCTACCCCCACAAGACCTTCACCCTGGGCTAAATATAGACCCACGTGCTTTTTCTATTTTTAGAAAGTAGGTCATCCAAAATGGCGTCGATTTATTTGCCTCCAAAGAGACGCATATACTACTTTTACGACCTCTAAATAAAAAGAATGTTTAATTTTGGTATCAAACCCTTATCCTGCCGTAATATCATCTATTTTAAAATTATAGTCTGTTATATCGTCATGTACTATATACAATTAAGGTTTATACAACTTTATTAACCCATTTGTGCCCACGATCCCATCTATGGGACATATGCAAACAGTTTAGACTCTGATCAGACGCCACACAGTGCGGCGTCTGCTCAGAGTTTACACTATTTGCTGATAGAAATTTCAATATAAAACAAAATGAAAATGAAAATTTTGACCAAGCATCCCTTTGATAAAAATGGACTAATCCAATATATAAACATGGAAGAATCAACTGGGTATAAATGAGTTAAAGACAAGTGTCAAGCAGTGTGGATCAAGAGCATATATGATATGGATCCAAACTGTTTGCAAGTGCCAGTCAAGTCTTAACTGATTTTTCGGTGCTTAAGCGAAATAAACGACTGAAAATGATCGGCAAAATTACCATGAATTTGCCGATCATTTCATGTCGTTTATTTCGCATAAACGCCGAAACAATTCAGTTCATTTCTGAAGAAGACATTATTCTTTCTAGTTGAACGCCTTTACACTGAATCTATTTTCTCACATAACTACCCCTGTTTTCTATAGCGAACAACCGTTACGCAGAATAGTGGACACGCAGGTGGCCCACTTGCTCTCAATTTCGAGCATTAAAATAAGAAGGGCATTTTTACATAACTTGTAATAACTTTTTTTTCTGGACATTTTAAACATTTTCCTTTATGATGGAATTTGTTTTGAAAAAATATTTTAATAAGATTTTGGTTCTTTTTTAAGTTTAAAAAGACACCTCTAAATCACATTAAACAAAGAGTAAAATGCTGAAAATAAGCCTCGACACGGATAATATAACACGACCTTGTGCATTTATACAAATCGATATCAATTCTGTGCAAACGGGCTCGTATACTTGACTATTTGTTCTTTCTTTTGATATAAATTTAAGAATTGTAAGTTAATGTTAATTTGGTCCTTTTTCAAATTGAAAATAAAATTAATATGTTCAAAGAGTCGTCGGGAGTTTCCGTAAATACCGAGCGGTAAGAGCCGAACATTGACGGGCACGCAAGCTAGCGTAGGACAGTTTATCGATAATCTATCGGTGTCCACTATTCTGCCTAACGACGATGACAAATATCCTTATCTCCAACATGTGTAAGATCACTTTAATGACGTCACTATAACGTCACTATTAAAACCGCGTTTTGACGTCACCGGGGTTCCAAAAAAATGCAAATTGCTTAAAAAATAGCTTAAATCGTTGGTAATGTGAGATAAAGAATCTGTCACTCGTCGATGTTTAAGAAAAGTTGATTTCAAACTCGTCTAGAATAGAAAAGTTATCAAGCTCGCCAAGGCTCGCTTAATAACATTTCAATTCTAGACTCGTTTGAGATCAGCTTGTCTTAAACATCGACTCATGACAGATCCTATATATTTCCATTGTAACCATTTTATAGCCTGATCAGACATCGGGTAGCCCGGCGTCTGATCAGGATCAAAACTGTTTGCAGCCCGGACTCGCATGGATAGTCAATATTGTCGAAAAGTTGTCATTTTCAACGTTTACTGCAAAACGTTTGCGTTTCGTTTGCGTTTATCAGTGAAAAATAACGTTTTCTCACATAACTACCCCTGTTTTCTATAGCGAACAACGATGACGAATATCCTTATCTCCAACATATGTAAGATCACTTTGATGACGTCACTATAACGTCACTATTTATAACGGCGTTTTGACGTTAACGGGGCTCCAAAAAAATGCATATTGCTTAAAAAATATCGTTGGTAATGTGAGATAAAGAATTTGTCACTCGTCGATGTTTAAGACAAGTTGATATCAAACTCGTCTAGAATAAAAAAGTTATTAAGCTCGCTAAGGCTCGCTTAATAACATTTCAATTCTAGACTCGTTTGAGATCAGCTTGTCTTAAACATCGACTCATGACAGATCCTATATTTCTCCATTGTACCTTTTTTCTATATTTAGTAAGAAACGTTCAATATGTGAGTAAAAAGTAGATTGAGTTCTAGGCCAAGTCACTATTTGCAGACAACGGGTTAATTCAATATTTTCAGATATGCCAAAACAGCAGTTTTTTGACGTCCCTGGTGGTGATCCAATCACGTACGTAACTGTAACGGAGGATGAATTTCGACTATGTCCATTTATGTCCTTAGCAGAAAATGTACAGAAAAACTTTGATGACCTTCCGAACAAGAACTGCAGGGACGACGACATTTTGCTAAATTCATACCCCAAAACAGGTATATATATTTATAGTTAGCCCTTTCACCGCCGGAATCGCCTAAAGTCGAATTTTCAAACAGTTTTGATCCTGATCAGACGCCGCGTGACGCGGCGTCTGATCATGATCAAAACTTTTTGACACTCGTATCGATATTTCTTATGTCATACTCTCTTAAACCTAACTTTGAAATTATATTGCAGACAATAATATTGAAGCAGACGACACAATAATGGTGTAGGGGTAAAAAACTCAAAAATATATTGGCACCGAAAGAGTTAATGATACATGTAGTACAGTCAAGCCTCTCTATAACGACTCTTAAATGAAGGCTAATTCACTGAATGAAAGACAGATGACAGCTTAAAACAAAGTGCTTTAAAGATATTTCCTCAGTCCTTTGATCTTCATCATTTTCCTCGATAGGCGTGAAAGTAATTGAAAAGCATGTAGCATATGTTATACCAACCTCAGTTTGCCTAGTTGAGCACAGACATACTCATACGTTTACATGTACTCACGAGGTTTTTCAATGGTTATCTATAACCTGAGACGTTTCAATGATTTACTGTAGTGCAGGTATGCACAAAAAAACATGATTTTTTTCATGGGAACTGTCTTACTATGCATTATCGCCGGAAGTATATAAGGAAATTTATTATATACCTACCAATGTTCTGCCCGAAATATTTCCGTATTTTATCGAACAAATACACCTTGACGGATTGAAAATTCCGTATTACCCATGTACCTTGTGTAATGGGAAAAGAACGTTTACTGTGTAGTCGGAAGTTCGGAACTACTTTACACACTACAGGGGCATAGAAAATAGCTCGAAACATTTCTATCGTTTTTTATTTTATTATTATTATAATTTATGAGGTATATAATAAAAGGAACATTACTATACTTTGCATATCTTATGCACCGGATCACTCTCGTTGTGTGTGTAAAGGCTATATCCAACTCGACCTTCGGTCTCGTTGGATATAGCCTTTACACACACAACTCGAGTGATCCGGTGCATAAGATATGCAAAGTATAGTAATATTCCGTTTGTATTTAAGTGGTCAATTGCATTAAACTCCTGATAATTTACACAATAAAGAGGTCTAGAAGAGAGGTTTACTATAAATGGAAAGATAAATTCAAATACATGTATGCCCATAAACATGTTCAATAACGACAAACATTGTATAACTGTCTGCAGATAAAAAAAAAATCCAGTTCGTCAATTGAATGATCATCTAAGTTAGCTTGCCAAGACATACATCTACAGTGTAGAATACGTTATTCTTTCCCTTAAAACGCATTTACGCTAAAAATATTTTTCGATTGCTAGTATTTATAGTGGAGAAAACGTTGTTTTTATCCCAATATATGCGTATATGTATATACAGTGGAGAATCTGTTATTCTTTCCCGTTTAAACGCAAACGTACGCAAACGCAAAACGCTAAAACGTAGAAAAGTGCAACTTTTCGACAATTCTGATAATTCAATTTTATCTTGGTGGCAAACAGTTTGGAGCCTGATCAGACGCCGAGTTACCCGGCGTCTGATCTGGCTCCAAACTGTTTGCAATAGAAATAATAGTTTTAGCGTAAACACGTTTATTGGGAAAGAATAACGTTTTCTCCACTGTACACGTGATAAAAGTATTCTCTCCTTTGAAAACAGTTAAGAGCCAGATCAGACGCCAGTTCTGATCAGGCTCCACACTGTGTGTCATCCAGGTTAAAATACTGAATGGGTAATCATGTAAACAGTTGTGAGTTTCCACATTTATTTGCAATGCGTTTTCGTTTCGTTTGAGTTTAACCCTTTCACTGCCAAACTATTCGTGAATGTATTACCCCTTCATCATTTCTACTTCAATTATGTTGTATGCAATGTCGTTTCAAAGTTAAAGAATAAGGCAGTATGACTGAAAATAAGTCAAAACGAGTGTCAAACAGTTTGGATCCTGATCAGTATTGCGGCGTCTGATCAGGATTTAAACTGTTTGCAATCGTGCTTTCAAGCGTCATTGAGAGTTAAAGGGTTATAAGGAAATATTTACCAATTACCCCATATATACGCTTTTTACGCATTTGATTTATTCCTCCACTGAAGAAAATAGTTCCAAATTATACAATTATGAAGATTTATCTGAAAAAATATTTTCTATTTTCTAGTAGATGTTAGCTTAAAGTAGGATGAAAGTAAAGCAGAATGTGCCCTAAGGCACATTCTGCTTTACTTTCAACCTGCTTTAAGTGGTCTACTATTTTCAATATTAGAAATAGACTATGGGGTAATGGGTTAACAACTTTCCCACTGCACCTCGTGCGATCATACGCCGATACTGAGATGACGACTAGCGACGGTCTACATTGTTTGTATCAGCTGCACTTACAGACTTTCGCTATACGCGCCTGCAATATTTCAACACTTTCGGTTTCAAAGATTTACTTGTTTACGATTAGAACTTCTATGTTTAAATGTACCATAGAAACCATATATGAACAGCAAGGAAATTATTTAAACTTTAAAAGAAAATTGTCTGTTTCACGGTAAAAATCGAATTCATATGTACAAAAGACCGAAATAATCTATTATTTCAGTCTATAAGAAAGGGGAGTAATTTGGCCGAATTCGAGACAGATTAATAGCAGTTGTCTTTCTTGTCTAGCGAAAATATGGCCGACTGAAATTATACAAGCGAGTTTGAATGTGAGCTGGCTTGTCCAAGGCACGTGTCAGTTGCAAGTTTTCTTTTGCAGGCACAAACTGGTTATGGCAGATGCTGAGTATGGTTCTAACTAAAACGACCAAGGTTTTAGGTGGTTCAAAGGGTCCTGGGATGATAGAAGCTACCCCAGCTGAGACACAGGAAGCCCTTCCATCGCCTCGAATACTAAACACACACGTCAAGTTTAAATACATACCACAGGTAAGTATTCTTTTCCAATAAACGAGTTTACGCTTAAACTATAATTTCTATTGCAAACAGTTTGGAGCCAGATCATACGACGGGTTACCCGGCGTCAGATCAGGCTCCAAACTGTTTGCCACTAAGATAAACATGAATTATCAGTATTGTCAAAAAGTTGTTCTTCTACGGTTTAGGGCTTTGTGTTTGCGTGGGGGGGGGGGGGGGGGGGGTTGCGTTTAACCCTTTACCTGATAGCATTGTTTCTAGTATTGAAGATATGTGACTACTTAAAGCAGGTTGAAAGTAAAGCAGAATGCGCCCTAGGGCGCATTCTGCTTTACTTTCAGCCTGCTTTAAGCTATTAACTGCTAGAATAAGGAAAGTATTGAATATGACACATATTCATTACGGTATAATTTGGAACTATTTTCTTCAGCGGATGAATAAAATGAATGTGCTAAAAGTCGCTTCTATAAGGGAAAGGGTTAAACAAAAAAGAATAACGTTTTCGACATTGTAAAGGAGAGAAGACGTTGTACTTTCCGATTCAAACTCAAACGAAAGGCAAGCGCAGAAGTGCATTGCAATAACATGTAGAAATGATACTCACGATTTATTTTAATCTGAGTGGCAAACAGTTGGGAGCCTGACTAGACACCGAATTGAAATGAAAATAAAAGATGCGGCAAAGCTGGTGAACCATACCGCAAATAGCCTACGAACCTACGAACCTACGAACACGCGGCTAAAAATAACCAATCCTGGAAACCAGACCAAATATGTTTTTACACTTATACTATTTTACAAATGTAGCTATAGGTCGTTTGCAGTTAAAAAAACACGATAATTTTCAAATATCTCCATAACAAGACAACGGAGACAAATGGAATTTTGCATAGATTTATGATATACCTATACCAACTCTGACAAAAAAGAACAATTTTTTTCTCCTCGTATTAAAAAAGTTTTATTCATAACTTCTATATAAAGTTTACACTTCTAAGGAACACTTTTCCGAAGGTTGATTTCAAGTTATTCAACAGCCTATATTTCTCGACCCGGTAACGCCTCACCGTTAAGCCATCGTATACCATAGCATTTTACAACTACCCGACCGATGCCCTGACTGGGGTACGTTAAACGTATTAACCGACCATACTGTTATTTGCGAACACGTTAGATCCTAATCGGACAACGGAGCCATTTCGTATCTGAATAGGATTCCAACCATGTGCCTATCAAACGAAAGTTTTATCAACAAAACGCAAAATAACTAAATGTGATAAATAGCAGAAGAGACATGTTCATACCAGACGATCTACACCAACTTACCATTATCAACTTTTCAACAGAATGTTTCCAGAGCAGTTCGGAAACCTTTTATTATTTTATCGTTTAAAGGAAACGTAACGTAAACGTACTGCAATGCATCTCGAACACTGATACATATTAAGCTCCAGATAAGGGGAATATTTCCAAAACTAAAATCTTTATTTCTGAATTAAGCCCTATGATGTGACTACTCATTAGAGCCGTCTCTCTTCGAGACGATTCTAATGAGTAGTCACACCATAGGATTTGGTGCTGAAATGGGTGAGAAAATGTTAGACTTGTTCAATTCACTCTCTCTTGTCTGGAACTCTGTAATTATTTAGAAATGTTAGAGCTGCGGTTTGAAAAGTAATTGCAATTCTCTTTATTCCTGGTGAAGAGTTCGTGGTTTAGGCATAGTAAAAATGTAATGGATTATGGGGCCTCACAATTAATTTTGTACAACTCAACCAATATCAGCACGGGATTCACCTTTCAGACAGAATCAACTTGCACGGGATTTTACCTTGGGATATTCTCCAATATAAACAAACGTGATCAAGGTAATAGCCTATAACACCCCACGTAATTGACCATTTTCAGCGACACAAAATTTATATAAAACAAAGAAGAAAAGTTTTTTATCAGACTATCAAAAATTCTGAATTTCCTTGTCAGAGTTGGTATAGGCACATCATAAGTGTATGCAAAATTTAATATAAATACGTCCATTAGTTTTAAAATGATCTAAGATTTATCGTGTTTTTTAACTGCAAACGACCTATACATAGGTTTCCAAAGGGGTTATTTAGCCGCATGTTCACTCGTAGGTTCGTAGGCTATTTGCTGTATGTTTTTTTTTTACACCACTAGTAGGTTTCTAGTATTGAAGATAGCTGACCATTTAAAGCAGGTTGAAAGTAAAGTAGAGTGCGCCTAAAGGCGCATTCTGCTTTATTTTCAACCGGATTTGAGCTGTTATCTGCAATAAATGTATAAGGTGGAACTATTGCTTCAGTGTAGGTTATAGAGCCAAAGACGTTAAACTGCGTATTTATTGTGTGATGGGTTTTTATAAAATAAATAAGGGTTTGAAACGAGACCAAAGGTTTTGTTCGATTTAGAGAGAATTCCGGTATTTAGAGGTTCCGGTTTCGAGGGGTTCCACTACACACTGTTTTGCATTACCATACATGTTACAGGGCTGCCATAAGCTGACATGAAAAATCCTAAGATTTCCAAATTTACATTTTTCAAGCGCGATTTTACGAATAGTACCTTTACCACATAACCTGTTTCTAGCTTTGTTGACATTTGACTACTTAAAGCAGATTGGAAGTAAAGCAGAATGCGCCTTAAGGCGCATTCTGCTTACTTTCAGCCTGCTTTAAGCTACCATGTATCAGAAAAAATCCGAAGATTTAGGAAAAATCCGGAGAAATGGCATCTCTGATGTGATTTACCCATGCCACGGTTCAAGTTTGTTTTTTTCTCAATTATTCAAGGGTGCTATGAAGAAGAAGTTGAAGACGGTATTGCTGTGTAGAAACCCGAAGGATGTCGCCGTGTCCTTCTATAACCACACTAAAGGCATAAGCATGTACGAGTATGATGGGAAGTTCGAGAACTACTTGGCTATGTTTATGAGAGGAGAAGGTGGGGAGTTTTCAACCTCTTTACAACCAGGGTGTTGTCATTATCTTGAATTAACTCATTCACTCTTGAATTAACTCACTGGGGGCGTTGGTCACATTATAAAAGGGGGTTTGTCACTCAGGCATTTGTAACTGTAAAAAGATCGTTAAATATAGCCCATACTATTAAACAAGAGTCGCATGCGGCCCTTAATCGCTCACCTGGTACCCATGGTTACTATCATGGTAATGGGCAAGTAATTATTAAAGTTTCACTTTAAGCCATCATCGGTAAACTCACTCCACCCACTGGCAGCCATGTTTGAGCTAGGAAGACTATTTGAAGATAACTGGCAAAGGGTCACCCATGAATCATTATGTGTGTAAAAATATTCCTAAGTGAGACCAATAGTTTCGGAGAAGAAGATTTTTAAAGATTTTCTATACAGAAAAATAAGGAAAACTTGCCCTATCCACTGGCCGTCATGTTTTTTAAGATAACATAATGACTTTAAGAAATATGGTAGAGAGTCATTAATGGATAATTTGTTTAAAATTATTTTCAATTTGGATCAGTAGTTTCACAGAAGATTTTTAAAGTTTTTACTATACAGTAGCATAAGGAAAATGTGCCCCACCCACTGGCGGCCATGTTTTTTTTTAAATATCAAAACTATTTTAAAAATCTGGTAGAGGGTCACCCATGGATCATTTGTGTGAAGCTACTATCAAATCATACCAGCGGTTCCAGACAAGAAGATTTTTAAAGTTTTCACTATATAGCCATATAAGGAAAATCTGCCCCACCCACTAGCGGCCATGCTTTTAAGATAGGAATTTTATTTTAAGAAATCTGATAGCGTGTCACAAATGGCACATTTGGGTAAAATTATTTTCAATTCGGATTAGTAGTTTTTGACATGAAGATTTTTAAAGTTTTTTTCAATCGCTTGCCATGGCAACCACAATTTCAATTGGATGACCTATATTTGAAGAAGTCTGAGAGAGTACCCTACAAGGAACAATCCTGTGAAGTTTTGAAGAAATTGGGCCAGTGGTTTCCAAGAAGAAGATCTTTAAAGAAAAAGTTTCTTGACGACGGACGGACGGCGTACCAAGGGAGCTAAAAACTGGACTAGACGAAATAAGTCACGGGTTTTGCATATTTTAAAGACATCTCCTGACGACATTTCGATCATAACGCCTAACCAGACAATTTCCTTGCAAAAAGCATGAATCTTATGGACATGTGGGTAGCAAAGAACCATTGAAGCTTCTCGTGTGAGACCCAACCTTTATATTTGATAGTTTGGTTAGAAATAACCATTAGAAATCACTAGAGCATGAGTATAATCTGAGCCTCACCAGGTAAATTGGCATGTGGTGCATGCTTTGACAGTTAAAATTCACACCTACCCAGACAAATGGGGGGGGGGGGTTAGTTCATGGAAGGACTGAGGGAAAGTCTTTAAGTTATATGAGTCGAGGAATCGAGCAAATTTATGTGTTTCAAACTCTTTTCCTATAGCCTGTTTGTAGTTTTGAAAACAAGTGACCGCTAATAGTAATTTGAAAGTAAAGCAGAATGTGCCTTAAGGCGCATTCTGCTTTCCTTTCAGCCTGCTTTAAGCTACCATCTGCTAGTGTAAAGAAACTATTTCTCATAATATTTGTTCATGACAGTATAAATTGGAACTATTTTCTTCGGTGGAGGAATAAATTAAATGCGCTAAAAGACGATTCTATGGGGGAGGGCTAATCACTCCTTCCTATGAATGCTCGTCGTTAGAAGTTCTAAGAGTAAGACTACTGCGTGCGCGCCACGTAATTGTTGTCCGCAAGAATGTCCACATTTTAATTATATACAGTAAGACTTCTCTAGTATGACTTCTAAAAAGAAGGCTAAAAGATTGTATAAAAGACAGGTGGCAGCTTAAAGCAAAGTGACAGTAAGACAGAAAGCTCCTTAAGGAGCTTCTGTTTTACTGTCACATTGTTTTAAGCAGTCACATGTCGTAGACATCTAATACTTGACATAAATTAGTGATCCAAAAAGAGAGGTTTTAAGTTCATATATCAGAGTAATTCCACCAGAGTGGCAAACAGTTACAATCATAAAACTTCGTACAACAAATGTTGTCGTACCAGATTATAAAACTTTCAATTATTATAATAAATTATAATTTATTTCTCCATCTAATCCTGTCTTGTGTCATCTTTTTGGAATCGTCTTTTCAAGACGATTCCAAAAATATGTCACAAGACAGGATTAGATGGAGAAATCAGAGATTAAATGTATTTTAAAGTTTTGACTTACGACAACATTTGTGGTAAGATGTTTTATGAAACGGGCCCCAGATGAGAGCCTTACTGTTTGCGACAGTTGTTACAAATTGGCCCGTAGAGTGCAGAATGTTAATGGTAGTTTATATTTTCCAGTGGACTACGGATCTTATGCAGAATACCTTTTGGAATGGCAGCAGGCAATTAGAGATAATCCGGACTGGCCAGTATATGTAATATATTATGAAGATCTTAAAGAGGTATTATACGCCTATTCAATTTTCACATTGACTCGTTGTTCGACTTTCTCCTTCTTTAAGTTTAAACTTTATTTATGTTACATCGATTACGAAACAAGTTATTACAGCTTAAAGAAATAACTACCGACGGTTCGAATGGTGACGTATATTGCCATTGTTGGGTGGGGGGACGGGAGTGCCCGGAGAAAATCCACTTGTCTAGTGGGGTAACCAATATACTGCAAACTGCCTCGGTTCAGGATCGAACTTGAATCTGCATTAATGAGAAGCGGGTGTGCCAAATGAAGTGTTCCCTCCCTACAACGGCCCTCTCAATAACGACTTCCTCCTTACAACGACCCCTGTCGCAGTTCCCGAAACAAGACTATTATGCCTAACGCTTTTACTGCTGCAATATCGTCTGCTATAAAGATTGTCGTCTACTGTTTTGCTCACAGAAACATAATGGACATTTTCACAGAAACAACTTCCTAACGAGTGACACACAGCTTATATCAAGTTTAGACGCTGTGTGACGCGGCGTCCGATCTGGATCCAAGCTGTTTGCAAATGTAAGCAGTTTGCCTTCTCTATAACGACTCCCTCCGAACAACGCACATAATTGTTGTCTCCCATAGTGTGTCGTTGTAGATAGGCAGCGCTGTTCATTTTGCATATTGAGCAAACTGTTGTAAAGACTGTTCATGGGTATGTAATGGAAGGATTGACCTTAACCCTTTCCCCCATAGAAGCGACTTTTAGCGTATTTAATTTATTCCTCCGCTGAAGAAAATAGTTCCAGTTTATACCCTCATGAACAATTACCATTACAAAAAATTTATATAGCCTAGCGGATTTTAGCTTGAAGTAGGCTGAAAGTAAAGCAGAATGTGCCTTAAGGCACATTCTGCTTTACTTTCAACCTGCTTTAAGTGGTCACATGTCTTCAAAACTAGAAACAGGCTATGAGGTAAAGGGTTAACAGAAACATCCTTTTTCGTTACTCTATAAAACAAATGTCATGTACTATTTTTATTTAGAATGGCTTTCAAGAAATGCGAAAATTGTGTGATTACCTTGGTATCAACATAGAGGATGACATTTTGCGAGAGATTGTCGACAATTGCCAATTTGACAAAATGCGAAAAGGGAAGGCGGAAAACATGTCAGAGGAAATGAAATTACGACATCAAAAGGTCATGAAGAACAACTTTAATGTGATAAGGAAAGGTTAGTTGAATGCTAGGACATTGATTGTTAAAGTTGAGAAGAGTATTCTTTACCAATAAACGCCTTTATGCTTAAATTCTTATTTCTTTAGCAATGTTTAGAACCAGATCAGTCGCCGGGTAACCCGGCATTTGATTACTCTCCAAACTATATGTCACTCAGAAAAATATCAGATTGTAAATATTTTCACACAACTGTCTTTTTTTTTTTAATTTATTGTTTTGCATTCGCGTTCAATTTCTTGTAAATGGAAAAATTAATGTTTTCTACACTGTGATCATCACTGTATATAATTCGGTGAAATGTTGTGTCTGATTTGATTCAACTCCTACATGTAGTTGTACAGAGGAGAATACGCAATTCTTTGCCGATATGAAATATTACTGTAGTGCAAACAGTTTGGAATCAGACTCCGGGTACCCCTGTGTCTGGTCAGGCTTCAACAGTTTGGAATCAGACTCCGGGTACCCCTGTGTCTGGTCAGGCTTCAACAGTTTGGAATTAGACTCCGGGTACCCCTGTGTCTGGTCAGACTTCAACAGTTTGGAATCAGACTCCGGGTACCCCTGTCTGGTCAGGCTTCAACAGATTGGAATCAGATTCCGGGTACCCCTGTGTCTGGTCAGACTTCAACAGTTTTACCCCTCCGGTTGAATTAAATTGTCAGAATTTCCAACCATTTCTGATTTTCTACGTTTTATTGCAATGCATTAGCGCTTTGTTTGCCCGGCTCAAAACTTTGCCATTTTAAATTAATATGAGAATGGTGAACATGGTCAAAACGTTGTCATTGTATACATCGTATTGAAATACGTTTCGTTTAGTTTCTTTTAAATGAAATAATACCTTCTCCATTGTTTCAATGAGTTAAGGATAAGAAAATATACTAAAAAATGCATTTCCTATACAAGAATATATAGCTCAGGTGAGATTCAAACCTGGGACGCGGGGACGGTAAATAAATTGAGGAAGACATGTTTACCACTTGGCCAACGAGTCATGTAATTATCGACAGACTGTTTAACTTGCTTTAGTGTACAATGAAGGAGAAGACGTTATTATTATCAGCATTTACTCCGTCCACAGGCGGAAAAGATTTTGCGATGAATAACATCTAACAAACTAAGATTCTGTGATTTTTCTACAGGATGAATTGATTTTATACCGATCATATTTTTCTAATACCTTATGCACGACAAAACCCCAAGTTTTCTTTAATCTGAGTAGCTTCCCTCTTTTATGCATATTTGTGTAACAGGATTAATGTTATCCCTGAAGGTTTTAAGGAGTACGTGCAATTACTGGGCGTTTTAGGGATTTGATTAAATGTCCCTTTTCATAAAAAAAGAGATTTGTATTATTACATGTATAACATTTCTTCGGTTTAAAACACCATTCTTTCTTGAAATATCATGATCTAATGAACGTTCATACAAAGTTTCTCGCACAAATGAATATAAATAAGTGAACACTGTGCATATAAGCAATGACAATTAAAAAACCAAGACATCTGTCTTGTTAATAAAGAAAACAAAATATTTCATTGCCTTTGAACTTAATGAACTAAACAAGGTAAGATTCGTTACTTTAACTAAAAGCAACTGCCAAATATTTATAAAAAATATCAACGAAAAGCTTTACAATTACGTATTTTCCCTGGGTGGTTTATGGTTTTCGTGAAATTCCTGATTATTTAAGTGATTTCACGCATTCCCTGATTGCACGGTATCATTCCAACATGTTAATACCACTTGGTTTTCATTCTCTTAAATTTCATTGCAGGACAAATCGGAGACTGGAAGAACTGGTTCACAGTTGCACAGAATGAAATGTTTGACAAATGGTGGGCCGACAACACAAAGGAACTAGACATGTTCAAATTTAGATACATTCAATCTTAGATTTAAATTTACAGTCGTATTCATTGACATGCAAACACCTTAATGCATATATATTGTTATTAAAGCGAGTTGTCCAGCATGTAAACTACATGTAAATGTTACATTAATCCTTTACTCATTTGCGCCCAGTGGGTTCTTCCATGTTTATATTCGATTAGTGCATTTTTTATCAAAGGGATGCCTGGTCAAAATTTTCATTTTCATTTTGTTTTATATTGAAATTCCAATAAGCATAATGCGGCGTCTGATCAGAGTCTACACTGTGTCCCATATATGGGATCTTGGGCACAAATGGGTTAAGCACCTAGCCACGCATATAGGCGTCCTATTTTGCAACAAGAGTACGATTGGCCAATGCAAACAGTGAAACCCCAGCTTTGGAGCCTTCTGATCAGGGTATTCGCTGTTTGTCGTATTGCATCCTAATCAGTAAAAATGGACTGGACTGAATTTGTAACTGGATTTGTCCACTTGAAGTTCCAGAGAATAAAGGACTGAACAGTGTTAAAACGACTACAAAAAGGCGTATCTGTAGTATTGCCGTTTAAACAAGTTAAATGCAATAAAACGTGAAAATATGACAACATTTTGACACTGTAAACAATTAGTTTAATACTTTCACTGTCAAGACCGACAACACTGGCATTTGCAAACAGTTTGGATCTTGATCAGACGCCACATAAAGCGGCGTCTGATCATGATCCAAACTGTTTGACATTCATATCAATGTTTTTTTTAAACAATAACCCATATATAATTCAAAATTTTATTAATAAAAGCAGACGAAAACTATAAGCAGACGATCTCATTGCATTTAATATGTTACACGTGTTATAACATCATAATGGCATGGAAAATGTTGGGAACTGGTCATTTCGTATCCAAACCAAATCGTACCCAAACCATTTCGTACCCACATCTAGGTCAACTCGTACCAAAAATATACTCATGGTCAAATCATACCAAAACCTAACATACCCACTATCTTGGTCATTTCGTACCCATATAGCCCAGGGATTGGAGCCTGATCAGACACCGGTTCACCCGGCGTCTAATCTGGTTCCAAACTATTTGCAATGAACATAAATTACATGTATAATCATAATGCGTGTATTGTGAAAGCACAGCGTCTTCTCCATTGTACAATTGACTTTGCTTGAACGAACATTCTACAATGCATAGCGTTCCCTGTCTCCAGCAGCATTCCTAACAACGACTCCCTCCTAACAACGACCCTTGTCGCAATTTTCAAAAGGTATAATTTATATCTAACCTTTTTTACTGCTGCAATATCGTCTGCTTAAAATTGTCGTCTACTGTTTTCCAAAAGATACATATACCAGGATATTTTATAGCATTAATATAATGACAAGTAACAAACAGCTTGAATCCAGATCAGGCGTCGTGATACGCAATATCATCTGCTTTAAATTGTCGTCTGCTGTTTTTCCTCAAGGTTAGATATAACTTGCTAGTGACTAACGTCTTGAATCCAGCCCTTTACGCGGCGTCTGATCTGGATTCAAGCTGATGCAAATGCAAGTCAAATCTTAATGTTCACTTCCTATAACGGCTCCCTCCAAACACCACACACAACATGTGTCTTCCCCCTGGGTTTCTTTGTAGAGAGGGAGCACTGTATAGTAAACAATGAAATGTAACACACTCGTAATTCGTCGATTGTTATTTACCCCCCCCCCCCCCTCCCCATTTCATACAGTTGATCAAACAGCATTACAGTCCTTTCCCAAGAACTGCAACTCAAATAAGTCGAACACTGAATTTGAACGTCTATTATTGAATCTCGATAAATCGATTTTTATTTCATTATTTCGAAGACAAACGTTCTAGTTTTGAAATACAAGCAACAGCAAGTTCGACACATATACACGTTCGATTGATCGATACTCGACTGTATCTCCATAAATACAATTTCTAAAAATATAAATATATAATGCACCTGGTTTTGAAAATGAACCATTTCACTCTCAATGACGTCATTAGACACATTTGTAAACAGTTTTATCCGGATTACTCGTTTTGAAATTTCTCCCGCCATACTGCCTTTCTAACTTGGAAACAATGTTGCAGACAACACTATTGAAGTAGACGACAATATGGCGGTGAAGGAGTAAATACCTCACGGTAGATTTGGTAACTAAAGAGTTAAACTTTTCATCATTTCTGATGTGTGTATGCGTTATTTACAAACAGCTTACAAGATAAGAGTATAACTTAAATAAATAATCATGGATTGACTGAATTGAAAAGTGGATTTTGTCAACCCGTTCACTCTAAATGACGCTTGAAGCGCGTTTGCAAACAGTGTGGATCCCGATCAGACGCTGCGTAACCCGGCGTCTGATCGGGCCCAAACTGTTTAATACAATTATCGATATTTACTAAGTCATACAAAATTAAATCTAACATTGAAAAGAGTCTTGCAGACAACAATACTGAAGCAGACGATAATAAAGCGGTTAAGGGATATACATCTCCCGAATAATTTGATCATGAAATGGTTAACTGGTCAGTTCGACACCAAACAGTTGACAATGGACATCTTTTTTGGTATGCGTTAAATCATCCTTTCTAATTTGATTACTCCCCTTATACCAGTATACAATTAGGTGCAAATAGAAACAGCCAAACTACTTCCAGATAGTCTCCCTTTATTGTGACACATTGGTTGGGTTTTTTATTATTCGTAAACACAAGCTAATTCATAAAAAGGGATTATATTGATACCTTTCAAGACGGTGTTGACTGTATACAGTCATCTGAAACGAATTAACCCATTTGTGCCCACGATCCAATAATAGTGGGACATAGGCAAACAGTGTAGACTCTGATCAGACGCCGCGTTATGCGGCGTCTGATCAGAGTCTACACTGTTTGCTGATAGGAATTTCAATTTAAACAGAACGAAAATGAAAAGTTTGACTAGGCATCCCTTTCATAAAAAATGACTAATCCAATATATATGCATGGAAGAATCCACTGGGTATATAAATGGGTTAACTCAAACGAAGAAGTGTCTTGCACCTACAAACAGTATGACCCAGGTTCATTTAGAAAGGCAGAGACAGAAAGACAAACAGATAGACGGACAGACAGAGCGAGAGAGAGAGAAGGCAGTGACAGAAAAACAGATACATGTCATATTGAGACATAGACAGATGAATCAAAAGAAAGAGACAAAAAAACAGATATATTAATTCAAAAGTGAAAATAGGGTGAGTTAGATAGAAAGAGAGATAGAGAGGGTCATAGAGGCAGGGGGTAGAGAAAGAGATAGATATATGGGTACAACGCATAGACATATGTATAGAGAGAGAGGAGAGACAGACGGCTGTCTACACACAAGCAGATAGGCAGGAAACCTAATCCACTTGTGGATATATGGGGGAAGTCCGAGAGAGAGAAAGAGATAGTGAAACACAGACGGACAGAGAGAGTATGTGAGAGAAAAAGAAAGATAGAGGGAGAGAGAGGGGAGGGAGAAATTTATTTACATACAGATAAACAAACAGAAACAGGGAAAGACATATTCCGGGAGTGATGCTTTTGTAGACTTTTCATATATAAAATGAACCGTGCGATGTAAAAGCCTGCCTTATTGCATTGCAAACAGTGTAGATCAAGGTCAGCGGTCGCGTCTACACTATTGGACACCCACATAAATCTAAAGCATTTTATGTAACTGTATTACATGTATATACAGTTGTTGGCAGTGCAGACCTAATTCAGATATATAGAGAGCCTGGGATGACAACGATCCTTTGTATGTGCTATGTTGCAATGCAATTAGTTTTGTGATGGCACGGTCCAGATGTTGTAAATATATGTGCAATAACGCGGGACCAAAAACAAGTACAGTGAAACCCCTCTAAACCGGACATGTATGGGGACAACAAAAACATCCGGTTTAGAGAGAATTCCGGTATTTAGAGGTTCCGGTTTAGAGGGGTTTCACTGTAATACATAAAATCACTGTGCAGTACTGGTGGCCTTTGTACATGGAGATAAATATAATATATAGAGGATATTGAATGAGTGTTTTTTCAGTAATGAATTTATTGAACGAGTTGGATAAAAATGATATTTTGCGAGCCTTGGCGAGCAACATATCATTTTTATCCAACGAGTTCAATAAATTTATTACTGAAAAAATACGAATTTAATATCCTATTTATCACATAAACACCAAATGACACCAAAATCCGAACGGTCTTACTTTCACTTTTGCCCTCGGCTCTTAGGTAAACGATTTGTCATAGGTGTTATTCGGTTTTATTCATCCGTAGATAAAAACACCAATCATATTAACGTAAAGAAAATCAACACCATTACGTTTTGAAAAGACTTCTCTGATACCATATTCAAATTTTAAATTAATATTTAAATTAAAGTTGTTCTAATTGACTAAAAATGATCATTTGACATAAAGAATCTAGTTTCGTTTTCAAAATAACGTCAAGACGTAACATGACGTCATTATTATTGTAACGTCTAAATTTGAAAAACAGTCTGAGTCACTGTTAATACTAAAGTCTACGTAGTATTAAGTTTAGCCTGATTTGCAGGCTGAGTTTGCGAGACTGCTAGGGATAATGTTTCTAGGACACTTCGAAATGTTTCAATACCTAGTGGTGATCTATGTTTGTCTAGATTCTCTTAACTGATTTACAGTCGGCGTAGTAGTACATTATTTTGGTGATTCGAAAATTAGTATAAAATATATGCCCAGTGGGCCATACGATTTTTACGGCCCTCTATATATTGCACGTTTATGTGATAAATTGTTTTACTAGTGTCCCCTCCCTACAATGGCCCTCTAACAACGACTCTCTGCTTACAACGACCCGTGCCGCAATTTCCTAAACAGGACAATTATGTGTACAGCCTTTACTGCTCCAAAATCGTTTGCTTAAAATTGTGGTATTCTGTTTTTTCTCAGTTATATATAAATGGACATTTTGATAGAATGAATATAATGACGAGTGACAAGCAGCTCATCTAGAGTAAAGTATTATTTTCCCTCTGAACAACACACACAATAAGTGTCTCCCATTGGGTGTCGTTGTAGAGAGGGGGCACTGTAGTTGTTTGTCGGTACAGTGGAACCACCAAAGTCCAGACGGCAATAAACTGGATTTCTCTGAAAATCGGACACATTTCTCGATGCCAAACAAATATTCCATCTTCTCTCCAAACCTTCACTGAAGAGGAATATGCAGTAGAACCCCTCTATAACGACCACTAAATTGTGCCAAATATTAGTCGTTTAAGACAGGTGACTGCTTAAAGCAATGTGAAAATGAAACAGAAAGCTCCTACAGGAGCTTTCTGTTTCACTTTCACATTGCTTTAAGCTGTCACCTGTCTTTTAAACAGACAATTAGCCTTCGTTTGAGTGGTCCTAATAGAGAGGTTCTACTGTACGCATCTCATAGGACCGATGACTGCTTAATACAGATCAGCAATAATGCAGAAAGCTCCTTTTTATTGTTCTGATTTAATCTGACTTGTGCCTTAAATATATTTCTGTCAAACTTTGCTTTCGTTCACATCCTAAAGTATACTTATGTATGATTATAAAATATGTACTATTTTTAAATAAATATGCTTAAACTAAAGACATTTTCTGACCTACTTTTGGTGATAACGCCTAGTCAGGCAGTTCCCTTGCAAAACTCATGCTTTTTGTGCATACATGTACCTGTATTACTGTGAATAATTGAAGCGTCCCGTGTGAGGCTCGACTGTTTTAGTTGTTAGTTTGGTTTGAAATAACCATTGAAAAACCTCTTGAGTATGTCTGGGCCACGCTAGGCAAACTGAGATTGGTATAGCATATGCTGCATGCTTTTACAAAATCTTTCACGCATATTGAGAACTTCTGGGTCCATCAAAGGACTGAGGAAATGTCTTTAAACAAATAGCGAATTATTTTAAACGAAATTTGAAACTTCTCTTCATTTGAAACTTATCATAATCCAAAATGGGGTTTCCTTGATTCGGAAAAACAGTTTGGTTTTCGAATGTTTGACAGTATATCGATTTACTTTGCCTTCAGCCTTCTTATTGACCCAATCCTATATATTGACTCGACCTCCATTTAAACTAAATACATGTACAGCGCTCCCTCTCTACAACGACATCCAATGGGAGACGGAAAATGTGTGCGTTGTTCGGAGGGAGTCGTTATAGGGAGGGAAATTGGTTAAATTTTGCAAACAGCTTGAATCAAGATCAGACGCCGCGTAACGCGGCGTCTGATCTCGATTCAAGCTGTTTGTCACTCATCAATAAGTTTTTTTCTGTCAAAATGTCAAAAATGTAACTGAGAAAAGCAGCAGACGACAATTTTAAGCAGACGATATTGCCGCGTTGAAAGCGCTAGACATAATTGTCCTGTTTAGGGAACTTCAGTAAGGGTCATTGTAAAGTGGGAGTCGTTGTTGGAAGGACCGTTGTAGAGAGGGGTCACTGTAATTTGTATACGTAGACTACATAGAAGAATATGTTCCCTCGCTAAATAAAACTTAACCCTTTCATGATCAAAATTATCGTGAGGTTTTAACCCCCTTCACCGTTTCATTGTCGTCTGCTTCAATATTGGTGTCTACAATATCGTTTCAAAATTAGATTTAAGGCAATATGGCGAACGAAATTTCGAAAAGAGTATCAAACAGTTTGGATCCTAATCAGACGCCGCGTTACGCGGCGTCTGATCAGGATCAAAACTGTTGGCAAATGCACATTATGACGTCATTGAGAGTGAAAGGGTTAATGCAAACACAATACAACATTTTAGGTAAAAAGAAGAAATCGACAACCTACATGTATATAAAATTGTAACGACTAGTTTTCGACCTGAAAAGTAAACCGTTTGGAGCCTTATCAGACGCCGTGTTGGCAATATATATACTCGTTTTAGCCTAAACACGAATATTTTGGATAAAGTGTGTTGTTCGGAAGGAGTCGTTATAGGGAGGGAAAATTGCCTACAGTTGCAAACAGCTTAAATCCAGATCAGACATCGGGTATTTAGGGGTCTGACCAGAATCCAAAATATGTGATACTGACTGTTAAACGTTTCCAAAGTAAATAAATCATAATTTTTATTTGAAAAGAACGCAGTAAATAAATATTAAGCAATTGATAATGTGACAGGGGAAAGGTTTAAGTGAAGTAGTGGTTAAATAAATATTCATTATTCAAACACACAATAATTAGTGTATACAGATAATTTGGTGAAAAGCACCTATTGAACAGAAAACTGATATCGGTAGGTTAAAATACGGACACTTGCTTACAGTGGAGAATCTGTTATTCTTTCCCGTTTAAACGCAAACGTACGCAAACGCAAAGCACTAAAACGTAGAAAAGAACAACTTTTGGACAATTCTGATAATTCTTGTTTATCTTGGTGGCAAACAGTTTGGAGTCTGATCAGACGCCGGGTTACCCGGCGTCTGATCTGGCTCCAAACTGTTTGCACTGCAAATAATAGTTTTAGCGTAAACGCGTTTATTGGGAACGAATAACAGATTCTCCACTGTATGCAGGATAAAAATAATGCTGAAAGATCCTATAGGAGCTTTCTGCATTAGTGTATCCAGCATTAGGTATAGCCCAATGTCTTTCAATCTATCCAAGCGACTTCAATTAGTGTCCACTTAATAACAAAATATAATATGATATTGACTGTATTTCATAACCCCTTCATTGCCATGAAGTCGTCAGTTTTCAAACAAGCGTCGTCTGCTTTTTATTTCTCAAATTTGAATTAAAGGTATTTTAATTTAAGAAATGTGGAAATGAGTGTCAAACAATTTGGATATTGTGGTAACGCGCTGTATGATCAGGATCCAAACTGTCGGCAACTAACTATTGTAGAGCGACGTGAAATCATAACAAAATTAATCCAATTAACTATTTCTTCCCTGAAACTTTAAATGGATAATCTCAGTTTCCATTTTAGTTTATTCCATTTCTGACTTTTAAGAGTTGTTTTTGTCACTGTTTGGCATTATGGCAAACAGTGAAGACCCAGATCAGAGGGCTCCGTAAGGAGCCCTCTGATCTTGGTATTCACTGTTTGCATTGGACAAGTGCATTTTTCATGTGTATACTCTTTGAAAATGACGCTTATACGCGGGACAAGGGTTCAAAGAGTTAAAAATCCTGTTTAAAATTGAATTAGTTTTGATTGGTTTTAAGTCGTTTATGTGTAGAACCATCGAATTTCCGCAAAAAACTTTGAAATTTTATTGAAATATATCTGTATACATGTAAGGTCCACTACCGTGGACAGCATTACATGTAACATTTGTACAAAAAGTAAATATACATACATTGTACTCCCCTATATAGGGTATAAATAGGGAGGTCATTAGTTGGGAATACGCAAATTCATTTGAAAATTTTATAATTTGAACTAAAGCCTAAATTAAAAGTATTTATTTTGAATAAACAGATGTTAACCAAAATTCGTTCCATAGATAGTCATATATATCGCCTGACAGTTAAGATCGTGATCAGGTCCTAGGTAACTCGGCCTCTGATCATAGTCTATGCTGCCTCGAATTCATCTTTAAATTTGTGTATTGATTTTTCATAATAATTCACAAGAGGTATCGAGGTTACATGGAAGAAGAAAGCATACAGGTATTTACCAAACTCTACTTAATGGAGAACCTTTGTACTTTTGGTACATTGGGGAATTGTAATTGGGGAATATAATTGTCCATGTACATGTAAAATTACAGAGTTATACTGTAAAGGGCATGTTTTGGAGTATTGATTTCAACTTTGGCATTGAAGAGAATGTTAGTACAGCGGTCCCTTTCTACAACGACACCCAATGGGAGACAAAAATATGTGCGTTGTTCGGAGGGAGGCGTTGTAGAGAGGGAATTTGGCTTACATTTGCAAACAGCTGAATCCAGGTTACGCGGCGTCTGATCTGGATTCAAGCTCTTTGCCACTTGTCATTATGTTGTTTTTTCTGTCAAAATTTCTCATATGTTAATTTGAGAAAAACAGCAGACGACAATTTTAAGCAGACGACATTGCATCCGTCAATAGGTTGGATAAAATTGTCTTGTTTGAGGGAAGAGCGACAATGGTGGTTGTAAGGAGGGAATCGCTGTTGGGAGTGCCGTTGTAGGGAGGAAACGCTGTAGAAATATGTTTTTGACTTTTTTAATCTTGTATTACCAATGAGCATTTCTCTGTTATCTGCAAACATTTTGGATCAAAATCCGACGTCCATTTACTTAACCGTCTGATCAGAATCCAGCTTGCTGTTAACTTTATAATACTCCGTAAATGAAATTGCATAAAGGGTATAATAAAAGGCGGACGACAATTTAAAGCAGAGGATAAATTACAAGTGAACACATATTATGTTTTGAGGGCATACAATTAACTCTTTCGCTACCATTGGCGCCAAAAGGCAACTTTACAAACAGTTTGGATCCTTATCAGACGGCGCGTTATACGCGTCGTCTGATAAGGATCCAAACAGTTTGAAACTCGTATCGATATATTGTAAGTCATACTACATGTACATTGAATCTTACTTTGAATCGAATTGCAATCAACGAAATTGAAGCAGACGACAATGAAACGGTGAAGGGGTAAACATCTCACGATTAATTTGACAGAATTAATCGGTTCTATCAAAAGAGTCGGTGAAATCTGGGGTGTGTTTTTTATTCAAAATCATAATCATGATTAGCAATCATGATTGTGACTCGGTCGTTTTTTAATCGAATCAGAATCATGTTCTGTAATCACGCTAATCAGAAATAATCGAGCCCAGCGCTCGATTAAATAGAGGATAACTGTTTTTTTCAGTGTAAGATCGAAATTTAATCCATTGAGTGAACATCAGACGTTATATTTTCACGAGTGGCGAAGCCACGAGTGAAAATATAACAGTCTGATGTTCACGAAATGGATTAAATTCGATCTTACACTGAAAAAACACAGTTATTCTATTTATTTATGCTTTAAAGCCACTTTTTAAACGAAATTGTTTCAAAATTGAAAGCGAACGTACATTATTTATCCCGTGTTGAGCCCCACGTTTTATGTCGAACACATGTGGCGTGACAGTTGGCGGTATAATGACGTCATCCGAATTACTTCGTTGCTCCCGAGTTTGGATTCGTGCTCTTCCGGTGAGTAGTTCGCGACAAATCGGACTGCCGGATTTTAACGATAAGACACGATTGACTACGATTCTTGGGGAGCCCTACGGGGAAAATTCATAATAAAAGCGATTGGTGATAATCCACTGCAGTGGATTACCAAGTGATCATCCACTGCTTTTTCGTGGTAATCCACCGAAAAGCATAAATAAATTGTAATCATAGTGGCACTTGTCGATTCAACCAGCTATTTCATTTACAGAACAGAACAGAACAGAACAGTCTTTCGACACTCATTATGCTTTATAACTTTAGTTTATTTAAAATTAACTTTGAGCAATAAATTAACCCCTTTGAATAAACACACTCACTGCTTTTTGCAACCAGTTTCTTGAATAACGTTCCTGGCGTCTGATCAGGTCTCAAACTGTTCGGCACATCTTAATTACATTACAGTGGAGAAACCGTTAGTCTTTCCCAATAAACGCGTTTACGCTAAAACTATTATTTCCATTACAAACAGTTTGGAGCCAGATCAGGCGCCGGGTAACCCGGCGTCTGATCAGGCTACAAAGTGTTTGCCACCGAGATAAACATCAATTATCAGAAGAAAATTTTTCTACGTTTTAGTGCTTTGCGTTTGCGTTTCGTGTGCGTTTAAACGGGAAAGAATAACGTATTCTCCACTGTATAACTTAAGACAACTTTACCCAAAAGTTATCTTTTCGAAACAAATTTGAATTAACTCATCTGTTGCCTTATCCCGGGTACAAGGGTAAATTGTCAACAGTTTAGACTTATCAGACGCTAGCCTGCGTATGCCGGCTTCTGATCATGATACAAGCAGTTTGATATCATAATCATTGTCTAATCACGCTGTTTTTTTATCACTTAAATCATGATTATGATTATAAGTTTAATCATTATCACAATTATGTAAATAAAACACACCCCAGGTTGTTAACTGATTTGAAAAGTTCGAAATGATCGACTTTACATGTTGCCATGTTGCCATGACATCATCGATCTTAAACACTCGTCGTCTGCTTTTATTTTTTATATTTAAATTTAAGACATTTTGATTTAACCATTTCACCTTCAATTGCGCCTTAAAGCGCGTTTGTAAACAGTTTGGGACCTGATCAGACGCCACCTGGCGCGGCCTCTGATCAGGACCTAAACTGTTTGACACTCGTTTCGAAATTTCGTCAGTCATATTGCCTTAAGTCTAACTTTGAAACGTGTCTTGCAGACAACAATACTGGAGCAGACGACAATAAAGCGACGAAGGGGTAAACATCTCCCTATTATATTGGTCATGAAAGGGTTAAGAAATATAAACCTGAGTGTCAAAACAGTTTTGACATACAGTGGAGAATGTGTTATTCTTTCCCAATAAACGCGTTTACGCTAAAACTATTATTTGCAGTGCGTCTGATCAGGCTCCAAACTGTTTGCCACCAAGATAAACATGAAATATCAAAAATGTCCAAAAGTTGTTATTTTCTACGTTTTAACGCGTTTCGTTTGCGTACGTTTGCGTTTAAACGGGAAAGAATAACAAATTATCGACTGTAGGAACTGCAAATTGTCAATTTACAAATATACACGTATCTATTAACGTTATTTTATTGAATAGGGTTTAACCATACGTTCTTCCCGATCTCATTAGGGGTCCACAACCTTAACACATTTATACCCAGTGGATTATTCCATGTTTATATATTGGATTAGTCCATTTTTTATCAAAGGGATGCCTGGTAAAAAATTTCATTTTATTTTTGTTTTATATTTAAATTCCTATCAGCAAACAATGTAGACTCTGATCAGACGCCGCATAATGGGGCGTCTGATCAGAGTCTGCACTGTTTGCCTATGTCCCATATATGGGATCGTGGGCACAAACGGGTAATCTGCTCTGATTCTGTCTGCAACTACAGTCGAACTTCGATATCTCTAACTCGCTAAACTCAAATTATCTGATAGTTCGACAAGATAACTGCATTATTTCATACTCGGTTAAGTTGAACATGCTCATATTTTAAAGTTAAAACGTGGATAAGCCATTTTTAACTTTGAACTACGGGTATGTTCGATTTAACTACGGATCCGAAATACGGGTATGTTCGACTGTATATGCAGTTTGATTCCTGATCTGGGGTCCGTCTTACGAAACGCCGTGCGACAAATATTATCGTAACTCAGATTCTAAAAGTCGCAATTATTATTCATTTCTCCATCTAATCCTATATTGTGACATTTGGTAGGAATTGGCTTGGAAAGTCAATTCCTAAGAAATGTCACAGAGCAGGAATAGATGGAGACATCAGAAGTTATATGTATTTTAAAGTTTTTTGTCGTACGACGTTTCGTAAGACAGAACCCTTGATATTGACTGTTTGTAAAATCGCACCTGTTGGTAAAAGGTTTAAACCATTGAAGGCAACCAGTTTATATCTTTGTTTGAGTCTCAGCATGATTTCAACATATAATACATTTCACAAAAGTTCCATTTACACAAAACCATGCCATTCATAAAAGACTTATAAGAGACTATATGTTTGATATATTTATAAAAATCCATTTCATTACAAATATTCATTAAAAGCTATATGCTACAGCTTTCATTTACATATTCTAAAATATATACAGCCTCTATCAATTATACGATCTAAAATGTTAAAACATTACAGCTAACTATTCACAAAGATGAAAACTTCGACGACGAAGAATACTAAAATAGGTTTTGGCACATATCAGTTTTAGTGAAAATGAATATAATAGTTTCCATTTTAGACATACCTATGTCGTATCTGTCATATATATCTTAATCCCATATTATTGGCCTTCAGAAGGTCACAGCACGCTGACATCTATGCGCCAGGCATTCTCATTCAGGGCATCTTGTATCAATGTTTTTGGAACTTTCACCTAAAATATCTGGTAATGTCACGGTCACATTATACTGTTCCGATATTAACATCAATCCTAGTGACGAGAATACTCGTCGGTCGTCCGATACAAACAGTGTATATATGAGGAGTACCTTTGTCTCTTACAAACGGGTAGAACCAGATCCGATTGATCACGGGACTTCATGGTAGAATAATATATATTAACCCATTTGCGCCCAGTGGATTATTCCATGTTTTATATTGGAGTAGTCCATTTTTATCAAAGGGATGCCTGGTCAATATTTTCATTTTAATTTTGTTTTATATTTAAATTCATATCAGCAAACAGTGTAGACTCTGATCAGATGCCACTTAATGCGGCGTCTGATCAGAGTCTACACTGTTTGCTCATGTCCCATGTATGGGATCGTGGGCACACATGGATTAATCGAAAGTAGAAAATAACTGTTGTCGGTTGTTGATAGATAGAAGAAATATCTTAAGGATTTATTTTGACTTTAATGAGACAGTTTTGAACCTGACTAGTCATCGAGTTACTCGCCTGAAACGGTTTTTCATTGACGTCTAGATTTCGAGTACAAATACTTAATAACAACTGACTCCCTGTACACTTTATAGGTTACGGAACACCAAATAGACGGGAAATGCTCCATGGTCCAGTAAAAAATAGTTCCCCCGGGATATAGTGCAAACTTTTTTGGCCTCAAAATGGCATTTTGTCACTAGATATGCACTGTTTTTTGCTTTTGATGTACTACATAGGTGCCAGAGAATAGATACGTGTACAAGGAATTTCTGTTATCCTAGAAGGGGTTTATGTAGAAATTATGTGTGCTGAAGTGACATGTCTCTGCTTTTGTCGGACCCTCTGTCAAAAGGTAGCAAAACACCAGTCACGTCATTGAAGTAATTATATTTTTCTTAGCTAACACATGTCCCCTATCTTTTCTTCGTTTTTGCACTTGTGCATGAATGTATATTTTGGGAAAATATAGAGTTGCACCTGGATAGCCTGTAAAAGTTGACAAATTTTGACCTTAAAGATGACAGATTTTATATTAATTATATCGGATAGCCTATGTGGTGTTCCATGCCCTTATACATAATGTTCATGGTAATGACAACTTCCGTTCAGAGTAAGACGTGGAACCATGTTGTTGTATTCGCCCTTCGTCTTCGTCGTAATGAGATATATGAATATGAATATCCCTATGGCTACAAACACCTTGTAGTAGTCCATGATTGTTTCAAGCCAATCCGGAGAGTAAAGTGGGCTGAAAAGGAAAAGTACAACCTTGTATAATGCTATTTATTGCATGCATGTACAGCGCTCCCTCTCTTCAACGACATCCACTTTGAGACAACAATTATATGCAAACAGACGACTGTTTTAAGCGTGAAGTTATTTTGACAGAAAAAAATATAAAGACGGGTGATAAACAGCTTGAATCGCGGCGTCTGATCTAGATTCAATCTGTTTGCAAATGTAAGCCAATTTCCCTCCCTATAACGACTCCCTCCGGACAACGCATATAATAATTGTCTCCCATTGAATGTCGTTAAAGAGAGGGAGCGCTGTGAACTGTTACACGTTACCCGTCATTAAATCTAAAACATTAACAAAACTGGATTGATATATTGTTTCTATTACATGTACTTCGAGCCGTCTTAAGGTTGTATAACAGAAAACTAAGTATTTTACAACATTTATACAAGAACTCTACAACATTACTCCAGTTAAATAAACTGTTTAATCATTTCAATTTAAATACAATCATTCAATATTACTGAAGCTTATATACATTGAAGCAGTAACTGTAGCGTGTTCAAGTACTGTATCGGAGTCCAACAACGTTAACCGATGCAAGCAACCCGTATACAGTCAGTGGACATAATTATTCGCCACCCTGCGAAAAAGTTGCTTATTCTTATCAGTATTTCTCAACTGTTTATTAGAATTAAAACTCTAGACAACATGCATTGTAGTTCTGTTTGGTTTTAAGAGTTTGAGCAAAGAGCCGTAAAAAATATTCTAGTCTCGAATTGAGCATTTGGTTCTTTGGTTCTTGTTGCTAGGTAATTTTAGAATGTACGTGCACAATTTGAACCATGTTCACATTATATGGTTGCCATGGTAACACTAGATGAAAATTGTGTAAAACTACACCGGATTAACGAATAAGTATGTCCCATGACTGTAGAACGACATCTAACATTCTTCAATACTCTCCAATAATAATTCATTGCGCCCCCATGTATATTTACTTTTCAAGGGTTCGAAAGAATTATTTACGATCGAAAAAATACACGCAAAAGTGCACTACATGTAATCAACTGAAATGCATCAATATATAAGATGTAACTGCTTAGATGTAAGCTGCATTGTTTGATACATCAAGTATCGGAAAAGGTTGGTTTATTGAAGAGAAATTAACTCGGGACTGTTCGCTGTTGCTTGTGAACTCATTTGGACGCCATATTAGAATTTCCGTTCGCATAGGCACACTACCTCTGAGACCGTTTGTGTAGATTACCAACGATATCATGCAAACAGGTCGTTTTCGTTGAAAGTGTTACGTTCGGATGCCATCGATGGCCACCGCTACGGTTACAGAACGCGCTACAATCATCTAACCTCAGTTGCAAACAGGGGCGACTGAACACATGGCTAGTCATAAACATTTTGCACTGGAAAGCAGCTTTAAGTTAATACTCTCTGACCTTGGTGACTACAGTCATGTACATTAACCCCTTCACTGGCATTTTGCTAACACTTTCGATCCTATATATCATCTTTTATTCCACCAAAATTGATGAGTACATGAGTCAAGAAACAACGCAGTAAATGACTAAACAGATACAAGAGAATACAAGCAAAGTGCACAATCATACGAAAAGGCTAGTATAAGACAATATAAACAAAGTAAGTAGTATTATAAATGGAAGGTATGTAAAGGGTAAATACCTTAATATTGGCTTAACCAGTTCATGGTCAATTTTTCGTGTGGTGTTTACCCCTTCACCGCAGTATTACATGTATCTTCTACTTCAATATTGTTGTTTGCAATATCGTTTCAAATTTAAAGTTACATGTAATGCAGTATAACTGACAGTATAACTGGCGCTATTTCAAAACAAGTGGCAAATAGTTTAATACTGGCCAGACGCCGCGTTACGCGGCGTTTGATCAGGATCAAAACTGTTTACAAATGCGCTTTATAACGGCCTTGAGAGTGAAAAGGTTAACGCTGAGCATGCTGGCGGTTAAACCAAGATAACCTTTGCAAAGAGTTTGAATGATGCCGCGTCACGTGGTGGTCTCATCAGGACCTAAACTGCTTGACACTCAGTTCCTGTTTTGAAAAGAAACTTTGAAAATTTTATTTTTAGACCAGTAGCAGACAAAATTTATGGCCGATTAAAAAATGTGTGGACAGTTCACTGAGCATACGTATTTCTATAACTACAGTAATAGTACAAATTCATGACGAAAATGACTTACACATGTTGACAAGCTACTGACATGTGATTCGAATAGAATGGGAATATAGGTTAACATAATAAGCCTGGTCAATCATCAGGAACATTATAAAATTACCGAATATCAGGACCAAAACTGACACAGTGGAACCCCTCTCAACCGGAACCTCTTAATATCGGAATTAACCCTAGTCACGCATATAAGCGTCATTTTCAAACAGTGTATCTGTGAGGAGTACACTTGTCCTATACAAACAGTGCAGACCCTGATCAGAGGGCTCCTCAAGGAGCCCTCTGATCAGGGTCTTTATTGTTTGTCATTTTGACATATATTGTAAAAATCAACCCTAAAATGTCAAAAACGGACTGGACTAAATTGAAAACTAGAATACATGTAGTCCATTTGAGGTTTCAGGGAGGAAAGGGTTAAGTGGTCACCTGTGTTCAAAAATAGAAACAGGCTATGGGGTATAGTCTAGTTGCTTATGTCCATTTTTTGGCCAAATCGTTACAGAGTGGATTAAAGCACCAAACTTCTCACATGTATAGTATGACACCTATAAAATTAAATGGCATATAGGTGCCCGGGCTAGGTGACCTACTTTCTGAAAAATTCAAAATGGCGGCCAACGTACACTGACTTTTTAGAGCTCCATTTCAGCAGTAGGAACTGCAATATAATGTGATGTTTTGGAGCTGATTAATAGAAAATATACATAAACTGAGTAGTATCTGTGTGATAAATTTACATTTGGTGCGTCTTTTCTATTGAAAACAGTGCAGCTCGCGAAAAAATATTGAGAATGTGATAAAAAGTGGCCCATTTTAAGCTAGGGCCGCTAAATCTGAATGATACTAAAAATTGCATGTTTTATCACATACATATTATAAGAAAAAACGTCGATATAAAATGATAACTTATTTGCTTCAAATTATTAAAGAAAAAACATTTGTTTGATAGATTACGGAATTTAGGTTATGTCTCATTGAGGCCACCATACCATGTTTTTTTCTGATTTGAGCGTCTGATAACCATGGCACAATACGTCTGTTTGTTTCTATTTTTGAAAGTATGGCTGATAAATAGCCAATACATGTAGTACGTTTAACTGAAATGAGAATTAATCATGTAATTACATAGTATAGAAAAAGGAATTGTCATGAGTTTTCGCGACTTGCTGCAAACACGCAGCTTATAACATATCATCAGCATTTTCCTATGGAATAAAATTGTGGAAATACACAATAACCAATTAGATGAAACATATATTGCCTATAAAATGTAAATATATTATAAAAAAATTTCATTAGACCTCTCCAAGTTCATTTTGTAAACTACAGAAGCCCATTCATGCCAAAATAATTGGTAATAACGACCATATTATTGAGTTGAAACTGTTTGTCTCATCGAAATCTAGTATTTTGCAATACTTTGATTAGGTATTGAGCATATTTCTTATTAGTTTAGTTTAGTAGATCAAGAAAAAAAATCAACTATTGATTCCTACACTATGGACTAGGGCAACAGTGTTGTTTGTGGGTGGGTAATGGGGTAGGTGACCTACTGACAGCTTGATAGCCTAGAGATATTTACTCTTTACTTTAGCCAAATACGTTCAGTGATGATGCTTGGAGGTCTGCATATCGACTGTTGAGATTGCCATTTGTAGGATTGCCGGTAGCTGTGAGGCGAATCTGGACGGACAAGCCTTAACAAAAGCTGATGTGGCAACACCGGGAACAGCCGATTCATTCAATTTTGCAACTCATTTGACTATTTTATCAAAACACGATATGCTTACAAAGTGACAGTTTTGGTATAAGCTAAATTAAAACAGGGATCATTCCAAATTATGAATGATCAAGCAGATGACGGAATATGTGATGCCTGGATAAACAACAACACAGGAAAGTGTTCTACATTCAAATACTGGGACCTTATACTACGTTAAGAGATGTTGGTTCTCCTTTTTGTATGTGCACATTGTGATTTAAAGTGCACACTTTATGTCAGTGTTTAGAGCAGCTCATCCCATATTCTTCTTTATTCTTTATTCCAACAATACACACTGGTTACAAGTTCATACAATAATTATGAAATCACTATCTGATACCAGCAACAATGTTATCCAAACATATTGGGTATTTCCAAACATCGGGCAAATGAGCAGAACAATCAAGGTGACATTGAACTGACAGAGAATCTGGATGCATATAAAGGCTGGGTGATATCTTGGCCTGAAATGTTAAAATTCTAAATGAATTTCAGAAAAATAACCTTGATAAAAAAAACATTGTGTAGCCATAACCATTAGATCCTCAAAACAAGAGACTTTCAAAAGGTATGAACAGTATGAAAACTCAATTTCTAGAAGAGTCACATGAGCAGTGTGATTAATTCTCAAATTTCATACGCATGGCAACAAGAAATGCTTTAGGCACAATTTAGACAGTGATGCAAGAATATGTGAAACAAGTGGTAATAGACAGGACCTAACCAAATCAGGTTCCAATAAATAACAACAAAATACCACTTTTTGAAATACCAATCACTAAAGCAAAATCAAAAGTGAAACATGACAATGATGAACTAAAAAGCATTACTAATCTTTTTAGTCAACTGTTCACAGTTTCCCAAGTACGTGTAGATGATGTGGCCCAGAGGTTTAATAAAGTTTTACAGTAGACTTATGTATGCAAATACTAGTTATACATGTATATGAAATGTTACTTAGATTTTTATAAACTCAGGTCCAGAATAACTTCTTTCCCTATGGAAATCAACCTTGGCACCAAAGTTGTTCTCAGCAGGAAAGACCGAGACATCCGACCTGCAAGTCGGAACCATTGGAGAACCTAGACCCAAATAATAAACAGGAACTACTACATGTTGGATACGACATAGTACAGTCAAAATGCTTTCATACCATGGACAAACAGACAGTTTCAAAGTTGCTAAAAGGTTGATGTTTTGTGCGACCCACACAAAAGTGATACATATAGTCACAAAGTGGCAATCCGAGGAAAAAGAGGGGAAAGGCACAAGTAAGGACTTTTCACATCAGACAAGACTACCGGTGAATTTCTACTTATTTCATTAGAATTTAAATATCTAAAGAAGAGCTTTTTGATCTCTTGACGGGAGATGTGGCTGCCAATGAAAACCAAGGAAACAAAGCAATTTACATCACTGCATGCCAATCTGTTGTTGCCAAAGGCTGTAGTACACAAATGCCGCTCCATACCACGAGGAAGCGGATACAAGAACAAGTCTTCATGTCCAAGACATCGTGGAAGACATTAAAATCATGTTCTCAAGTAATGGCATCATTTTCTGTTGCTTTGAGGAATCCATTTATAAATACCATCGTAAGTGCAGAGTGAAGCATATAAGTGCATCGAAATATTCACTTGAATACTTTATGACCATACATCACATCTATACTAAGTCAATGACCTATGGCAGGAACTTTTTCCTCAGGATAAAATGTTAAACTATGCAGGGCCTACCACCTCTATTACAACACGTCAATAGAAGCCTCTACCAAACCATTATTTGGTTCTTACGTATATAGTCAGACCAGAATATCCCGTATCAAGACGCCTTTCGTTTGACCAAATTAAATGGTAATTGACCACTTCCCCGGAGAACACTCACAAAAAAGCAGAAAGCTGCTGAGAGCTTAAACGGGCTATAAGGCAATGCCACAATGCTTTAGAAAGAATATACGCTAAAATACTCAGGTTGATGTTTAATTGTATGCAAAGGAAGCTATGAATTATCCTGATCACGAAATGCATGTAGGTTATGTACTGCAAAACTGACATACTAGTACAACTGTTATACAATCAAACCTTGAAAACTCGAAACTGTCTTTAGTCGATATACCCATATTTCAAAGTTAAATGCATCTTAGTCACCTTTTAACTTTAAACACAGACCTTTTTTTACTTAAGCATGAATGACTTATCGATTTTGAACTGAAAAAAATACGAGAATATTCAACTTAAATCAGTTCTAGCACGCAGTAAATGCACGTGATATCGAGGTTTGATTGTATTTTAATTAGACAGAAAGAATGATATTTTCTAATAATGTTGAACACGTTGAATAAATTGATTGTGATTATGTATTTAATTTACCATCAGAACCATCTTATTCGGGTAAATAATAACAATATACATGTGTGAAGTGTCAGTCTATGCCTTAGACGATTTATGTTCTATTCTGTTCTATTCAGATTAAAGAAATTAAGTTATTATATAGAAAATAAACAATTATATTATATAAATGGGTCCAACTATATCACAGTACAGTATTTCTGTTCAGTTTACACATTTATAGACACTTTAAACAGGAACATTTACCAAATAAGGGCGTTTTTCAAAACGTATTATTTTAAGGCGGCCATATTGGACGCCATTTTGGATTTTGGCTGAAATAGGACAGCCAGGTCGGGCACCCCCAATTATTATGATTATATACTGCAAATGCAACCCGTATACAAAGTTTTATGCTTTAATCCACCAAGTAACGATTTTCACCCTAAGCAACTAGACTAGTAAGGGTTAAGTCTATGAACTACAGAAGCGCTTTTCTCTCCCAGATGAATGTTTGGACTCGAGGAATTGTAGCGTGTTCAATTCCCACTGTTTGCTGTTTAGATTAGCAGTTTGGGCCCGTGTGCAGCGTGCAGAGTACAGTAGAGAAAACGTTTTCTTTCCAAATAACCGCGTGTATGCTTAATCTATTATTTTCATTGCAAACGATTTGGAGCCAGATCAGACGCCGGGTGACCCGGCGTCTGATCAGGCTCCAAACTGTTTGCACTCAGAATAAAACTGGTAGTCAGAACTATCAAAAAGTTGTCATTTTCTATATTTCATTGCAATGCGTTTGCATATAAATGGAAGAATAACGTTTTCGCCACTGTACTTCAGTCCGGTAGCCAACTCGCAATCGATAACCATCGACGGCCATCAATTTCTTTACAGAACGCATGACTGATGTCACCTGCAAAATGTTTGGAGCCAGATCAGGCGCCAATAAACTCGATATTTGTTCAATGCTAAGAGCATCTGCACTTGCATTTTCAAACAGTTTAGACTCTGATCAGACGCTGCATCACGCATCAGGAATCAAAGTGTTTGACACTAAATTAGTGCCTAAAAGTCATTTTTTAGAACAAAAATCAGACAAACGGCAAATACTTTTGAAGCAAATACAATGTGTATAATAATAATAATAATAATAAAGACTTTATTTAACGCGAGAGCTCATTTGGTAAATACCAATCTTCCATGAGGCCCTCATCATATATACAAGCACACAAAACAAAAGGCATTTTCATACAAAACAAATAATTAACAACAATATAACAACACCAACCGTGATGCAGCACTTTTATGAGGGTAATGTTCTATCAATTTCTTACCAGCATTCCGAGTTATTGTTGCAGCATTGGTACCCATCATCGCACGTGTTGTGAGCCCCGTAAAAGTGGCATACCTCTACTGACGACACCACGTGCAATACACACACCACTGGAAAATAAAACAAAACAGCTTAATCACCGAAAAACCGTACACATAAATAAAACATAAATGTTTAAAATCATTACTTTTAATTATTCATTAAGGCCACAGTGACCTGCAAATGTTATAGGGTACTTTGCCTTTCCAAGATCCCATCATACAAGTTATTATTGCGTACTCCTTATTGGAGTTGTACAGGAAATAACTTCAGGACAAGCCTTTTCTATTGTTCTTTAACTTTAGATCAATGTCAAGGTCAAGGTCAAGGAGTTGGTAACCGTATAGCTGGTGCAGTGTAGCAAATATACCTTATAGAAAATAGACACGGACATGCGGCGTCTGATCAGAGTCTACACTGTTTGCCTATGTCCCATATATATACAATAAAACCTCTCTATTACGACCTGTAAATTATGTTAATTATTAGGGTGTTTACTATAGGTGGACTCTTAAAGCAAGGTGACAGTGAAACAGAAAGCTCCTATAGGAGCTTTCTGTTTCACTGTCACATTGCTTTAAGCTGTCACCTGTCTATTATACACTCATTAAGCCTTCGTTTTATTGGTCGTTATAGCGAGGTTTTACTGTATATGGGATCGTGGGCACAAATGGATTAAGTAAACGCGTTCATTGTTAAAGAACAACGTTTCCACTGTACCGAAAATACTAATCCAACAAGACGCATGGTCACTAATAAAAACAGTTTGCTCGTTTTATTGTTCTGTCGTGCATTTAAAACGCTTTATTGTATACCTTACTATAAATAGTAACAAAATTGCCGTTGAAAATTGTCATTACGGAGGTCATGTGACCAATCCATAATGACCCAGTGGGCCGATTATGGATAATCGCCCCTCGAAGTTTTTCACGTGCAACTCGTTGATGTTAGCAACTTAGATCTATTCAACATGGCAGGGGAAGGGGTTTGGCGTCGTTGTCAAATCGTATTCTGGAACTTGAATTCTGAGACAGAAGGGTCTTAACGTAAAAGGTACAGTTCCTGTTTATACAAAGGTCAAGTCTTATGTGTGTCACAGTGTAAACTTACTTGACGTTGTTTATGTTATTCAAAATGACAGTTATGACGTCATTATTTCACGCCATTCAGCGGAAATTTCAAAAGATAAAAACGACGTCGTCAAAATGTAGAGTTCTACTCGATAGCGTAGCCGCGGTTTGTAATCGTTTCAGCTTTGTGAGCAGTGGATGGCAGTTAAACTATGTTTGAAACCACGTCATTGGCATGAAGATATACAATAAAAAGGTCAAAACATGACCCAGGCGTGCCTTCTGCCCATAATGGCACGCCTGGTGTCACAATAGCCCTCGGGCTAAAGCCCTCGGGCTATTATGGCACCAGTTGTGCCATTATGGGCAGAAGGCACGCCTGGGTCATATTTTAACCTCTTATTAATAAGAGGTTAAAATATGACCCAGGCGTGCCTTCTGCCCATAATGGCACAACTGGTGCCATAATAGCCCGAGGGCTTTAGCCCGAGGGCTATTGTGACACCAGGCGTGCCATTATGGGCAGAAGGCACGCCTGGGTCATGTTTTGACCTTTTTATTGTATATCTTCATGCCAATGACGTGGTTTCAAACATAGTTTAACTGCCATCCACTGCTCACAAAGCTGAAACGATTACAAACCGCGGCTACGCTATCGAGTAGAACTCTACATTTTGACGACGTCGTTTTTATCTTTTGAAATTTCCGCTGAATGGCGTGAAATAATGACGTCATAACTGTCATTTTGAATAACATAAACAACGTCAAGTAAGTTTACACTGTGACACACATAAGACTTGACCTTTGTATAAACAGGAACTGTACCTTTTACGTTAAGACCCTTCTGTCTCAGAATTCAAGTTCCAGAATACGATTTGACAACGACGCCAAACCCCTTCCCCTGCCATGTTGAATAGATCTAAGTTGCTAACATCAACGAGTTGCACGTGAAAAACTTCGAGGGGCGATTATCCATAATCGGCCCACTGGGTCATTATGGATTGGTCACATGACCTCCGTAATGACAATTTTCAACGGCAATTTTGTTACTATTTATAGTAAGGTATACAATAATACAAATTAAATAACTCCAACAATGAGTAAATTCTTCACAAAAATATATAAACCAAAAAATCCCCAAAACCCCCACACAATGAAAATGTTTACATTTTAAGTGAAGCAAACATAGCTTATCTCTCTATATCAATAAATAGTACAGTATAGGAAAAAGTCATGTTAATTATTCCACGTACCTATATTGAATACACTATTCATTCTTGAATTTAGTAGATCACACCGTTAGTCAATCTTTGCGACCCTATATTTTCTCACATATTGTCAGTTGAAACGATACATGCTGGTCATGCACGCTATGTCACATGTTTGGAAACCACTAGACTGCATGAAGTACGATCTCAAAATGATAAGTAGATAAATATCTGGTTGGTTACAGGTAGTATTGAGTGGAATCTATTACCGAATGTTTTAAATCACTCAGCGATTGGATATTTTCAATCGATAGTCCTGTTTCATAAAGCAACTGACTGAAGAGAAGAAAGTATTCGTTTCCACTAAAGGCGTTGATTCTAATACCATGTGTGCCTACGATCCCATACATGACTAGTGCGGTCAGTTACCATATCGATGGCCATCGATAGCCTAAAAAACGAAACAATTGAACGAAAACGACCTTTTTGCACGATATCGTTTGCGAACAGCCTCAGGGGTAGTGAGCCAACGCTGACAAGAAAAAATAAATGGCGTCCAAATGAGTTTCCAAACAACAGCGAACAGTCCCGAGTTAATTTCTCATCCATAAACCAACATTTTCCGATACTAAATGTATCAAACAAAGCAGCTTACATCTAAGCAGCTAAATCTTATTTTTAAATGCGGTAAAATTATTGCATTTCAGTTGATTTGTACACTTTTGCGTGTTTTTTTCCGATTCGTAAATAGTTCGTTCGTACCCTTGAGTAGTAAATTAAAAATGGGGGCAAAATGAGTTATTATTGAAGAGTATTTGTCGTACTAAGGGTTGTTTACATCGGATACGTTGCCGTTCTACGACACAGTACTTGAACGCGCCAATGTATATATCAGACTTGGGCAAACAGTGTACATATATTTTGACCCAAAGCTATAAAACCTTAAACGAGCTCTTTGCTTAAAACTCAGATTTTTTTTCTCAGCTCATAACACTTCGGCAAGCATGCATGCATAAGTCTATACTGTAAAGATATATCCAAATGAGGTGATTGAAATAAGTTAAAGCGTGTTCTGTAAATTGGGTTTTGATCACAGATTTCATTTTAGTTGTACATGTATAACCTCGGGCCAAGATCAGACAACGCATTGTGCAGTATCTAATCACAGTCTACATTGTTTGCTGATAGGAATTACAATATATGGTGAAACCCCTCAAAACCGCACATGTGTGGGGACAACATAAATTTCCGGTTTATAGAAGTTTCCAGTTCAGAGGGGTTTTAACCAAATAGCTCATAGTATATTTTTAGTGTGGTAGAGCTGACCACTTAGAGCAGGCAGAAAGTAAAGCAGAATGCGCCTGATATGGCTCCAAACTGTTTGCACTGGAAATAACAGTTTTAGCGTTTACCCATTTTGCCCATGATCCCATATATGGGACATAGGCAAACAGTGTAGACTCTGATCAGACGCTGCATTATGCGGCGTCTGATCAGAGTCGTCACTGTTTGCTGATAGGAATTTCAATATAAAACAAAATGAAAATGAAAATTTTGACCAGGCATCCCTTTAATAGAAAATGGACTAATCCAATATATAAACATGGAAGAATCCACTGGGTATAAATGGGTTAACGCGGTTATTTGGGAAACAATAATGTCTACTCCACTATACACATGGCTTAGTATACTAGGGTAGTTCAAAAAGTTTTGATACTGGACCAATAACTTCATTATACTAAGTTAAAATGCATGTGTGATGTATCATTTTAAAGAACAATTTTTTGCCGATACGTTGATATAATGCACGGTAAGATCGCATTACTCGATCAGCCCTAACATGAACCTAAATGACCCCTCCTCGAGGACACTGGACCTTTATTGTGTGTTGTTGAGTTAATTTTCTGAACACAATTTGGAACTATAATTATTATTATGGTTTTATTATTTTGAATAAGTTTCTAAATTTTTTGTCAAATAAATCCAGACAATTATGCAAACACTACACAGTTTTAACTGTTATTATTATATAAAATGTCAAAAATAGAGTCAATACTAAACACGTACTTAAAATATAATATAAAAGTTAGTCTACTGTTATGTATAATAGCAGTTAGTAAAATCACAAACTCATTTTTTTATATTAAACCAAGCTATAAATGAAGCCATTGAAGTAGGGTTTTATGTTTTAAAATCAAATTGTAGATATACTTATCTAGAACATTTTCATAGCGCTTGAACAAGCATTTCCACTTTCCTGCTAAGCAAAATAAGAAATGTCGATTTTGAAAAGTGAGATTTTAGACAGTTACATGTAACCCTTTCAATAGAAATTTCATTTGCATTAAAATTTAGACATAAACTGATATATTTCAATAAAAAAAACCTGGAAATTGTACCCCTTAAGAAGTTATAATGTCAAAATATAATGTCTGAAAAGTGCTATGGCCCAGTGTCTTCGAATAGGGGTCATTTAGGGTCATGTTGTACCTCATCGAGTTATGTGATCTTATCGTGCATTATACCATGTAGGCGAATAATTGCTCTTTAAAATGATATACCCACATGCATTTTGCACTTCTGATATTGAATTTATTGATCCAGTGTCAAAACTATTTGAACAACCCTCGTATAATGAGCTTATTTGTGAGGCTACACTTTTCTTTCAGTTGGGCACCAATGAATAGGGTAAACACACATACGGTAGTTTGCAATTCAAAAAGAAAGAATATTTCAAGATTCATTCCCTTTTTCTACTCTGGCCTAAAACGGAGTAAATCTTGCTTAAATTTAAACATATTTTATTCTTATAACCGTACAATACATGTTAATACATATCATGGTACAAGAGGATTAGGTCGAAAGCATAATGCTGATGGAGACTCTCTCCTCAACACTGACAGAGATCATGTACATGTATACCTAATATAAATCATTGACACTGATATTTTACACAGGTGGATCAAATTTGTACAATTACACCTCTCCATCACGACCACCTCAACTTTTCCAGTTGGTAGTTTAAAGGACAGTGGAAGTCTCAGAGGAAGATGAAAGCAAAGCGGAAGGTTTATAAAGGGGCCATCCGCTCTACGTTCATCCCGCCTCCAGCAACCACCTGACCAAAACATTAACATCTTATTCTCATATAGTGCCTAAGAAGTGGTCGTAAAAGAGAGGTATTACTGTATAGTCTAAATGTCAATTTAAAAGAACAAATTGAAACAAGGAAATTTGCCAATTGTATTTTGTATATGATTGTTCTGGAACCAAATATCAACACCTGAGGATGTCCATCACGGCACTGTGACTGCTATATAGAAACAATTTAGTTGTTGCAGGCCGTACCGGATTAACAATACTTAACCAATGTTATAAACATATTATGTCACATGCCCAGACTGGGCCTTGACTTATCTGAATAAACTTGAAAACTTGAAACTTAAAAGATTTGTTCGTATAAGTGAATATCTGGGACAGGTGAAAAAGTAGTGTTGAACACTTTCTATTCCTCCACAATTACAAAGAGGTGAATCGATAATATATTTTTTAAACAAAGTATGATTTTAAGCTATTTGAATTAGTTCGTAGTCGACAATGTTGAATTTAGGCTTTTCTGTTTCCATGGTAATAGAAACATGGTTTATTAGTGGAAGCCGTATTAATATTAATTGATCTCTTAAAATATAATATAGTTTTAGAATTTCTAGTTTCAACTGATAATGAGTTCCAATCACAAATCACAGATGGTAAAAAAGAATCACAATACAGTTGTGTTCTTGCATAGATGGACTTGACGTTATTAGCATTTCTAACAGGAAATCTAGATTATTTGCCAACAAGAGAAGGAACCAGTTCAGAGATATAGTCTGGTGTAATCTTGCTTTAATCCATTACCCTATATAAATAAACCCTTGTAATACCTTTCATTTAATCCTACTCGGAAGAAAATAGTTCCAATTTATAGTCATGAATGTGAATCATAAGAAATATTATTTGTTTGCTATAGCAGATAGTAGATTAAAGAAGGCAGAGAGAAAAGCAGAAAGGGTAAAAAAGACTGTTAGATAAAAAGTCCTCGTAAATCGAATGGGCTAAGGCTTCGTACGGTTTTAGCGCATAGTGTACAATAAAACCTCTCTATTACGACCACTTAAACGAAGGCTAATTGATTGTGTAAAAGACAGGTGATAGCTTAAAGCAAGATGCCAGTAAAACAGAAAGCTCCTTCAGGGGCTTTCTGTTTTACTGTCACCTTGCTTTAAGCAGTCATCTGTCATAAACACATGATAATGTAAAACACAATTTCGCGCATGGTCGTAATAGAGGGCAAAACGCAAACGCACTGCAATGAAATGTAAAATAGAACATGTTCTTGACAATTCTGATTTTTATACTAATCTGAGTTGCAAACGGTTTGGAGTCTGATCTGGCTCAAAACTGTTTCCAAGAAAATAATAGTTTTATTTTAAACGCGTGTGTTGAGAAAGAATAACGTTTTATCACCACTGGTATACATCGTACACCGGATATTGGCCCAAAGTGATGCGGGGTCCATGATGAATTGATATTAACAATGTCAGTCCAGGTAAGAAATATGTCTTTTACAAAATAATTGCAACACATAAGTATTGAACATTTAATCGTACCGAATCAGAACTAATTTCTGCCTGTCTCTTCTGTTACAAACGTCGATTGGTCCGTGAATTATGAGCGTTTTGTCTGCCCGATCACTGGATTGATGGCAAATAACTACATGTATTAGGAATATCTGACGATGTTGGCTAAATGATCTACAGATTGCAAATTTGGTCGATCTATGGCAGCATAACTGTACTGCGTCTTGTACCGTTCTTCGTCTATTTTCAGGTCTACCATGGATTACAAGTGCATTTACGGCGCGGATCCAATCCAAACATTTAGAGGGATAATTGAACACACCACAAAATAATCCCTGATTTATGTCGTGAACAAGGATGGGTTATTACTGTTAACAATATTTCAAATAATATCTTTTTTTTTTCAATCAGCCTGAGCGATTCTTGAAAAGTGCGCTCCGAAATATACATGCTTCCAACAACGGCGGACGTAGTCGAGGAGTAAAGCACCCGCTTACGACGTCAGGGGTTGCGAGTTCGACCCCCCGCTGGACCAAGTCCTCGGATGAGACTTTATAAATCGAAGTCCGATTTATGAGTGCTTCACACTTGGCATCTAAAATAACCAGAGAACTCTTTCGACACTAAGAGTAGGGCATAGCGCTCGGTTCTCTGGATCCGCTCCCCTCTCTCTGGGGCGTCCAATTAGCCCATAGATGGCAGAAACGGACGTTAATAAACAATACAAACAAACATGCTTCCAACAAAACGCAATTACCTCGCGCAACCAAGAGGGAATTTTGTCAATACCTAAAACCATGTCTTGCTTGAATACAAATAAAACAGAAATTCTCAAATTTGTTAGAACAAATATACTATGAATGTCTCGCTGAAAGCAATAGGGACTATTTTGGTGAATGCCTGGCTTAATCGAGGGAGTTGCTCCCCTTGAAAAATAAGCCGATAGCGACTTTCCAGCAAGAAGCCATCAATTTAGGTTACATAAAATATATAAGGATTTTTTTTTGTAACTGCAATAAAACCATTATTGTTCCAATCACAATATCTGCCCCGTTATGAGTTGAATGGTAGTATTTCATCTTCAACAGTATTTTTTTGATTATTTAAACAGTAAAGTGCTGCCTATATATTCTTATACGAATATGCAAAAAAGTGGGAGTGGTGTACCTTTCTTGGATCTTAAAAGCAATTTATTTATCAAAGTCAAATATCCGCCCCGTTATGAGTAAATTGAGAAAACATTGCTCTTTCTAATGATATAAATTTCAGAACAAGAGCCCCATGGGGCATATGTCGCTCACCTGAGAATAGCTGTACATCAAAATGGAGATAATGATTTATGTCCAGGACGGGGTCATTTGTTACCCGAGGGGCATAATTTGAACAATCTTAATAGAGGACCTGTAGATGATGCTATGTTCCAAATATCTAAGATCAGGGTACTAGGGTTCTAGACATGAAGATTTTTTTTAAGTTTCCATTGAAAAAATCTATTTTTAGCTCCTGTGACCTACATGTGCAACAGACTGGAACCATTTGAACAAAATAGATAAAGGACATCTAGAAGTAACACCATGCCGAATATCAAAGCTCTGGCTATATTAGCTTCAGAAAAGAAGACGTTTGAAAACTGTGACCCCCGGGTGGGGCTAATTTTGACCCCAGGGGCATAATTTGTACAAACTTGATAGAGGACCTGTAGATGATATGCAATCGACCAGAACCATTTGAACCTTATTGGTATAGGACATCTAAAAGTGTCACCATGCCAGATATCAAAGCTCTGGCAATATTATTTTCAGAGGAGAAGACGTTTGAAAATTTCACTATATAACTCTATGTAAAACTGTGACCCCCGGGGGCGGGGCCAATTTTGACCCCAGGGGCATAGTTTGTACAAACTTGATAGAGGACCTGTAGATGATGCTATGTGACAAATGTCTAAGATCTGGCCCTTGTAGTTTCAGACAAGAAGATTTTTTAAGATTTCCTTATTTTTTCACTTGGTTGCCATGGCAACCAGAGTTCTACATTGTTTTTAATTCTTTGAACAATTTTGAAACAACTTGACCCAAGGAACATGGTTGAAATCTTTTCAGCAATATATGAGGAGATGTCATTTGAAGCAATTGTTAAAGACAACAATGACTGTATAAAGTGAAATTATTTTCTTCTGTGGAAGAATAAATTAAAGACATAAAAAGGAATATGTATGCATTAATAGGTTAATAAATATCATTATTTACATTTTCTAAATATAGGAAACTATATGTAAATGAGTGGCAAATTGGGATCCAGATTAGATGCAGCATTATGTGGCATCTGACCTGGATCCATACTGTTTATGGCCAAGAATTAATTGTGGACTGATAGACAGAAAGATAAACAAACAAACAAACAGACAGACCAAAAGTAATATGCCTTGAACTAAGTTGTGCTTGAGCATAAAATAGCAGACATCATAATTTCTGCTATGTATCTCAGTGACCTGAGTTCAGAGCTAGCTATGGGTCAGTTATGCAATAAGAGACCGTCTCAGGGAGAACTGACTATTATCATGCTGAACTGTTGTCTGCTCCAAATGTTTGTATGTGAAATATGTAAAAAATAATAACTTATATTTTCTAAATATAAGAAAATATGTAAATGAGTGGCAAATAGTTTAGATCCAGATTAGATGCTGCATTATGTGGCATCTGACCTGGATCCAAACTGTTTGCAAATATAGGTGATTTAGTATAAGGGTGCTTGAAACCCTGCTTAAACCTTCAGTAAAACAGTATAACCTGAATAAAGCGGCAATGAATCCTGCATAAAGCGGCAATGAAAAAATCCCTATGGTGAATCCCTATGGTCAGTTTTAGTTTTGATATTAACAATTTTGAGAGAGAATCACCAGGAGATACTAAAAAACAAATATCAAAGCTGTGGGCCTAGCAGTTTTTTACAAGAAGATTGTTTAAAGTTTTTCACTTTTTTAAATAAATTACAATAAGTAGTCCACTTGAAAGTTTCATTTTAACAATTTCTGTAGAGAAGCATCCAAGGAACACGGTGAGCATTTTAGTTTTCCCCTCAGACTCACGGTTTCAGAGGAGATGTCGCTTGAAGTAAATTTGGACAGACGGACAGACGGACGACGGACGGCGGGCGATCACAACAGCTCACCTTGAGCCTTCGGCTCAGGTGAGCTAAACATAGATTAGTGTCTTGTACAGTATTTTTTAAGTTGAATTACACTATATTTCATGATTTCAAGCTGTTACACTCGTTAATCCTACGGAAATTACCGACCGTAGCATTATCATCGGGTGACCCCCGGCGCGTTTAATTGCGCGGTATCATAAAACTGCCTAGGGAAAGGATATATTATCTGTCATGTATTGAAATAAAGGGAGAAAACCACAATGCGTATTTCTGCTTCTTTACTAGGTCTTTAAGGGACGCAATCCAGTGATTTTACTCAAAATAGTTGCTAATGGGTTGATCTTTCAGAAAATGTTCACTATTATATAATCAGACAATTCAATGAAAAGTTATCGCTCAATTATCAGTACTTTTCAAATGCCCCTCGTAACAAGTGGTCACACCATAGAGTGTTCTTTGGTGTGAAACATTCAAATTTTACAACATAGTGTTCGTATAGGGCTAAAAGTAAAAAATAACTGTTTTGACTGAGTTTGTAACAATTTGAAGAAATACTGTTGAACATCTATCATAACCGACGAACAAGGCCCGTATTCTGAAACATTCTAAGTATTTTGGTTTAGAATTTCTAACTCTAACATTTTCCGCTTAGAAAAATGAGTTTCTAACTTTTCCTCTAAAAAAATATACGTTTGTAGAAATGACTTGTTATTTGCGGCGTCGTTGGCGTTTTTTTCTCCTTTGTAAATCATCAATTACCAAATGTATTTCTAAACAGTGGCTGATCGTTCTAGAAATGGTATTCATGCTTCTGCTCTTTCTTGATATTTGAAGAGTTGTATGAAAATGTCATGCAGATTGCTGTTTTACCCTTATCATGCTGACTTGTCGTCTGCTGCAAAAACAGTATCTGCGGAAAAACACATAATAAATTTTATGCTTTTAAAACTTAAGAAAGGTAAAATATGACTGGCAAAAAGGTTAGATCCAGATCGTACGCCGCGTAACGCGGCGTCCTATCTGGATCTAAACTGTTTGCAAACACTTAGTAAATATTAACCAAGTCGCGCTTAGCATTATATTAGTGTTGGCGCAGGCTGACAATAGGAAGGAAAACTTCTAATTGAAGAATTTTACATTTTCTCTCCAGCATGCTTTAAGCTGTTACTTATATTATATAAAAGAAACGAATCTATGAAATAAAGTCGTTCAGAAAAAAAATCGCACGCTGTGTGGTTTGAACCTGCTACCAACGACGTGCTTGTCCGACTCGTTCACTACTGAGCCACGGAGACTTCGTTGAACTATGGCTCGTCAGTTTGATATAAATGTGTTAAGAAGAAAATAAGCTACAAGTAGAAACAATAAGCCCCAAGAGGAAATATAAAGCCACGGGAAGGGGAAATAAGCTACAAGAAGAAAAAAGCGACAAGACAGAGAAAAAGCCACAAAAAGGAAAATAAGCCACAATATTGAATAAAAAGCAACAAGAAAACCAAAAAGCCACAAGAAGAAAAAAAGCCACAAGAAAAAGGAAAAGCCATAAGAAGGGAAATAAGCCACAATAATAAATAAACAGCGACAAGAAAACAAAAAGCCACAAGAAGGGAAATTAGCCACAAAAAAAACAAAAAGCCACAAGAAGGTAAATGAGCCACAAGAAGAATAAAAAGCCACAAGAAAAACAAAAAGCCACAAGATGGGAAATTAGCCACACAAAAAAACAAAAAGCTAAAAGACGTAAAAAGCCACAAGAACAATAAAAAGCCAAAAGAAAACAAAAAGCCACAAGAAGGGAAATCATCAACAAGAAGAAATAATAGCAACAAGAAAAGCAAAAAGCCACAAGAAGGGAAATTTGCCAAAAGAAAAACAAAAAGCCACAAGAAGGGAAATCAGCCACAAGAAGAAAACCACAAGAAGGGAAATCAGCCACAAAAAACCAAAAAGCCACAAGGAGGGAAATCAGCCACACGAAGAATATAAAGCGACAAGAAAATCAAAATATGATATATACAGTAAACCCTTTGGAATTCGATCCATTCGAGCAATAGCATAATATACGATTTGTTCAGTTTAACCTATTGCCCTATTAATGCACATTTATACATTTTGAGAAGACCTTATTTTTCCCTAATAGACTCACTTACGCTTAAACAATTATGTTTATTGCAAACAGTTTGGAGCCATATCAGAAGATGGGTAACTGGGAGTCTGACCAGGCTCCAAACTGTTTGCTACTCAGATTAGAATAAATAGTCAGAATTGTTAGCAAGTTTTCATTGTCTACCTGCTTTGCAATGCGTTTGCGTTTCGTTTGTGCTTAAACCTTTACCTGATAGCCTATTTCTAGTATTGAAGATATATGAACACTTAAAGCAAACTGAAAGTAAAGCAGAATGCGCATTCAGGCGCATTTCGCTTAACTTTCAGACTGCTTTAAACTATCATGTGCTAGAATATAGAAACTATTCCCTATAGTATATATTCATGACTGATTAAATTGGAACTATTTTCTTCATCGGAGGAATAAATCATATTCGCTTAAAGGCGCTTCTATTGGGGAAAGGGTTAAACGGGAAAGAATAGCGTCTTCTCCATCCGTATATGCCATTAATCTATTCATCCACAGAAGAAAACAGTTCCACTTTACCCAGTCATGCATTACTGAAGTATTTGATTTTACACCGAAAGCAAACAGATTTTCTGCACACTATGTAAGTGTCGTCTGCAACTATTCAATCTTAAAGTTTATTTAAATAAAAAAAAATTGAGAAAAAAAATCATAAGTTTGATAAATTGTTTGGATCAAGATGAGATGATATGGTTACTCGGCGTCATATCTGGATCTAAACTTTTTGCAGCGGTTATCATTAGCTGGAAACTTGCTGAAGGTTGATCTAAAAAAGTTACAGTGGAGAAGACTTTATTCTTTACCATTTAAATGCAAAAGAAACGCAAACGCATTGCAAGAAAATGCAGAAAATGACGCAAACGAATCGCAAACGCATTGCAAGAAAATGCAGAAAATGACGCAAACGAAACGCAAACACATTGCAAGGAAATGCAGAAAATGACGCAAACTAATCGCAAACGCATTGCAAGAAAATGCAGAAAATGACGCAAACGAAACGCAAACACATTGCAAGGAAATGCAGAAAATGACGCAAACTAAACGCAAACGCATTGCAAGGAAATGCAGAAAATGACGCAAACTAAACGCAAACGCATTGCAAGAAAATGCAGAACATGACAGCTTGTTGACACTTTTCACGATTTGTTTTTAATCTGAGTGGTAAATATTCTAGAGCCTGATCAGACGCCGGGTAGTCCAAACAAATTCAAAGCGACATTACTTCTATAAAAATGTTGCACCCCGAATTGAAAACCTCGTGAACACCTTCGTCTATGTAATTAATTAATCTGTGAAAGTTTGCAGAATGTTCTTTATAGGAAAATAATTAAAGGGCTATAATTTTGTAAAACAGAAACAGCCAATATTTCAAACTACATGAACACCTTCATATATAAATAATTACTCTGGGAAAGTGCTAAGAAAAGTGTATGAGAAGCTGCACAGGTTTTTTCCTATATATAATATACATGTATATTCTATTTATGAAACAATGATCTAATAATTACCTATATACCAGCAGATGGTAGCTTAAAGCAAACAGAGTAAAAGTACCTTCATGCACATTCTGCTTTACTTTCAATTTGCTTTAATAAGTGATTATCCGTCTTCAAAACTAGAAACAGACTTTAGGGTGATGGGTGAATGTATTTTATATTAGACATTTGATCAAAAAGCGAAGAGAAAAAATAAATGGATAGCACCAAGTGTGACCATACCACATGGCCTGTGACGTGGATACCACAGGCAGTCAAATTGTCAACGAAAAGGCCTCCATTCGGAACTTCAACCAAATGTAAGAAATGTGTTTTAGCCGATTTCAACGAAACATAGCCTATGATACGGGGAACTGGATTCTTTACAGTGGTATCAATGGATTTGTCACCAAGGTCATACATTTTGCCTGAAAATGGGGCAAATTAGTTGGCAATATCTAGTATTAAATTGTCGTGGTACATGTATCATTGTGTGTGTTAATATTTCTGGATATTTGCCTCGTTTTCAGACAAAAAGTATCCATCTAGTGACAAATACATTGACATCATTCGAAAAAACCCTTATTTTAACCCTTAGCTTAGGCTATGTTTCCTTGAAATCGACTCAAAATAAAACAAAAAAAACCAGTTGATTAAAATTCCGAATCGAGGCCTTTTTGGTGATAATTTAGCTGTCAGTGGTACCAAAATTAAAGCGACTCGCAACCAGATGGTGCATTAAAAATAGTAATTTGTAAATATGTGTCAAACACTTATATAAATGGTAAAGAATTAGTTTAGGATAAGAAATTCTGTTTAAAAAATGTATTTCAATAAAAAAAAATATTGGTTTCTGGTGGGATTCGAACCCGGGGCCCGGCATTGGCGGACAGAAGGCAAAATAGGGGAAACCGCTTAGACCAATGGACCACGGAACTATCCGTTTATCTCGGATCGATTTAACGTATTAAATGTGTAGCGATCGGAAGTGCATACAACTTCGTAATTCGGCTCGTGTTTATGTCTGACCCCGTGTAGAGAAGCAACAACAACAACTATACCGTTAGCTAACGCTATGGAAAAACGATGGAAAATATCTAAATACTAAGATTCGGTGACGATTCTTGAGACTTTTTTTGGACTGATCATATTTTTTTAATGTCAAAAGCCAAATAATGCCACAAATTTGCTTTTATTTGAGTATTTTATTTTATTTTGACAAGAACACCATCCGGTTGCGAGTCCCTTTAACGTCACAAACCACTTGGTAACCGTATGGTCACGCTGGTACCGCTTAACTGGATAGCCTCATCGCTAAAAGTGCGCCCACACTTGCTCTACGTCGGGCGTACGGCGGTCGCAGAATGGTTAAATCGGACAGCGGGCATTATATAATGTTGTGAAGACTTGTAGCCTAATCCCCTGCATGTATATATTATGCAATAAATATGTTTAAACTAAACGTAAAATCGGAAGATTCTTGCGCTGGCCGAAGAAATCCTACGGCGGCAGTGTGGCGGCCGAACGGCAAATCCCAACGTTTTACAGGCCGTAGAGGTCGCCGCAGTATAATTATAAACGCGGAGTATTAAAATAAATTCATTTCTACGATGGCCGTAGAAAACGACAAGCCGTAGAGGGTTCTGCGGCTGCCGTACGGCCACCGTGCGGCCGCCGGGACTCAATGGTTAATTTTACTATTGGGCATTTGCACTTTTGTTCATATGTGTCTATTGATAACAAAGTTGGTTTGGCTGTTCTTATGAGACAATATACTGTCCATATATGGCTTTTGAGTTCTCGGTGTAGTTTGACTGATATGAGATGAGTTGAGTTATGTGTACATGTAGCAAGCCAATGTGTGAAGCAGGGGCAGCATTAAGACTGCACATCAACGACCGCCGTACGGCCATCGTGCGGTCGCCGTGGGTTTTATTAGAAATCATGGCCGCCACAGAGGCGCCGTACGGCTGCCGAACGCAGACCGCACTGCCGCAAGTTTTTTAACCCCAAAACATCAAATCTCGCTTTGCGGCGGCCGCAGCAAATGTGAGCACAACATACGGCGGTCGTAGGAAATCTACGGCGGCCAGGAAATTTCTACTCGCCGTAGAAATAAAAATCCGTGCGACTGTCGTACGGGCGCCGCAGCAAATGTGAGCTAGGCATAAACGGTACATTTTTCCAATCCATTTTTTGGTCACTGCAACAGAAATCAATTAATTGACTTCAGGGGGTAACCACGGAATTATACAGTGTATAATTCTGTGGGGTAACACATACACGTAATTGCGACTTCAGGAGGGCACATACACAGTCATAAACCCTTCAGGGTACTGTGATTGATTCAAGGCTGTATACATTATTGTGAAAAATAAGTTGAAAAATTATGGAAAAATGAAGCTATTAATAAACATACGAGGGGTGATCAGAAAATACGCGGAAAAGTGCTCTAAATTCTTTACTGTATAACTATTATTGATTTTGCTGAATTTTTTTGTGAATATACATTTAACCAATTCACATTAACCAATTCACATTATGCAATACATTTTTACATCAGTAGCTTGCACATTCACAACGTTATTTTTACTATGGTAACGTCACGAACCTACATTGTATATAGATCTACTGTAATTTGCAAAGAAATAATTCAATTGATATGTGTGTCTACGGACACAAGTGGTTAATACGAATGTCAGCGTATAAAAAAATAGTACACAAATGGGTGTGTTTACATGGATCAGAGACATATGTATGTCTCTGCATGGATTGTAGGTGCGAAACATATACGGGACTTCGTGATACTTCGTTGGCCCCCAGTGTTTTAGGCCAACCGTAGGAGAAGTCCGTGTCTTATTCCTACCCAGCAAGAAAATTGCAGCTGCTTCAAACAGAAAGTATTGTTTGTATTAAAATCAAAATATATTTCGGCTATGATCTATACAGTGTAGATAATGATTAACAACACGATTTAAATTATCTTATACCACCATTTGTTAATTTATTTACTAAATATTTCATTACAAGTATCAATTTAATCATGTGTTTTCGCGAAGAAATAAATAAAAATTATTGGAACCGGATAGTACCTAAATTTCGGACACCTGGTCCGTGGGCCAGAAATATCTATCTATTTACGCGTATTAAAAGTACAGATCCATGCGAAAGTCAGTCTTAAATTAAAGCAAATTAATTCCTTAATGAATTTAGGGTTGTTTGCCAGGAACTGGCCTATGTATACTATCATGGAGAAAGGACAAATGGAGAAGTAACGTATACTCAAATCTGCATTTTCCCGAAAATGGTGTCGTCCGTTACCTGTATGTGCGATAACGCTTAATCGATCGATAATTCAACTGCACCGGTACGCCGATAGCGGGCTATCGCGTTTTTTATCGTGTTGAATGGTTACCTACTGTTAGTTTAAGTTACATAAAATCCTTAATTTTCACCCGATTTTCATTATAATGGTCTTAAAAGAAGGCTAAGATATTTATCTTTCACTTGTAAAAATAACAGATTTTATTTTATAAAATTGATCCGTTTTATGGCGAGTTAAAGAGTGGTTTCCAAATGAATTTGCCGATAAAAGGGAGCAAGCACTCGGGCATAAATATATCACGCCCCGTTACAAAACCTTTCATAAAACCCTCAATTTTCCACCGATTTTCAAAGAAATGGTCTTAAAGGAAAGCTTAGATATTTTTCTTTCAGTTGTAAAAACGCAAGTGTTTATTTTTGAAATCGACAAATTTTATGGCGAGTTAAAGAGCGATGGCCAAATGAAATAGTCGATAAACGAGAGCAGGCGATCGCGAAATATATACTACGTCCCGTTTCAAAAACTTGAATTTAATCCATAATTTTCGTCCGATATATATTATATATTTAAAAAAAAAAAGGTCTTGATATAAAGCCGTGACACTTATCTTTCGGTTGTTAAAATACCAGGGTTTTTCTTGAAGCGAAAAAAGTAATGATGACCTACAAAGGTTGCTGGCTAATGATATGACTAGACCAACTCGCGTAAGAAAAGAATTCCTTCCGTATAAAAACTTAAGCAAACTTCTAAACTTCTAAAAATGTGTTCATGCATTGTTACAATGTTCTACATGGAGGAAATATTTCCTTGGAAGCAAAAATAAAAATCCATTTTGTATGTAATGAGACTTTTGAAAGGAGTGCGCGTCAAACGGCCAAAATCCAAAACGGCCAAAGTTGTAACTGTATTATTATGTCGTATGTGATCATTATTATTATTGAAAGGAAAATTAGAATTATTAACATATTACTTCAAAAAAATGAATTTAGGGTTAGTTTTACAGCCAGACTAAAATATACATATTATCCGTCCCATTTCTATGAAAGAGGTAACAGTTTGCATTATCTTCAGAAATTAATTGCAAACATGATAACATGAGATCTCCGTTTCTTTCTGCTTTACTTATGTCTTATATAACGGAGTAAATTATAAAGCAGCCAATGCCTTAAGCAATCTATTTTACTGACTGCTTAACTCTTTGCCTGCTGATCGCAACTTTACTTTTTTTTTTGCAAACAACTTGGATCAAGATCAGATGCCGCGTAACACGGCGTCTGATCTGGATCCAGAATGTTTGACACTCGTCCTTAGCTTTATTTACTTACAAAATGTCTACCATATTACACATCACAAAGGAATGTGACACATTACGTAACCGTATACAGAACCCGCACCAAATTAGCAGGACAATTATCAGCGTCATAAAACTGTCCCAGCATGAAGTCCATGCTTCTTGAACATGCCGATTATCTATGAAGATGGACAGTCACACCAGCGGGTTGCTACTTTAATGAAAAAGATCAATGCTACCCGTGCGTGTAACTTGAACATGTGTTCTTGACTTCTGTAACCGCATGATGTTTATATATTATACAAATCACAAAAAATAAAGATAATAGAATTGAATTAAAAAAAAAAAAAAAAAAAAAAAAAAAAAACATCAATGCACCTGGTTTGGTTGATGACTGGATTAACCCTCTCATTACTGAATACCAGTAACATGATGACTATTGCAATTGCAAACAGTTGTAACCCAGACCAGGCTGCAAAAATGTCGGATTCATAGAGTATGTCTCTTGAAATATAGTTTACCCCTTTTTCAAATTAAGCTCTTTATGACACACTTTACCTTTTCTCCGCATGAGGATCATCAGAGAGACAGACAGACATTCATACAGAAAGATGGAGACAGAAAAGAAGAAGCGAGAGACTGACAGACAGAGATAAGAGAAAAACAGACAGACAGAGAGACAGTCACAAAGAGAAACAGAGACATAAATACAGACAGTGGCAGAGAAATATAGACACACACAAACTTCGTAGGTAAACGAAAAAATACGTTTTTCTCTCGTTTTCAAAACCTCACTAAACTATCAATTTATAAGCTATCGCCTCAAATTTTGTACTACGCGTAAGATAATGGTCTAATAAAACATCTGTATTAAAATTTATAACGATAAGATGACATTAAAAGCATTTATATTAACACCAAACTTCGTAGGTAAACGAAAAAATACGTTTTTCTCTCATTTTCAAAACCTCACTAAACTAACAATTTATAAGCTATCGCCTCAAATTTTGTACTAGTCGTGAGATCATGGTTTAATAAAACATCTGTATTAAAATTTATAACGAAAAGATAGCATTAAAAGCATTTCTATTAACACCAAACTTTCGTAGGAAAAACGGAAAATACAGTACTGTACGTTTTCTCTCTCATTTTCACAAACTCACTAAACAAACAAATTATAAGCTATCGCCTCAAATTCTGTACTAGTCGTGAGATCATGGTCTAATAAAACATCTGCATTAAAATTTATAACGAAAAGATAACATTAAAAGCATTTCTATTAACACCAAACTTTCGGAAAAACGTTGTTTTCTAGCCGCCAGCGAGCGCCGCTGATTGAACGACACGATAAATCGCGAGCAGGCCGGATACTTCTCCATTTGTCCTTTCTCCATGATACTATACTCAGCAAAATAATGATGCTCTGACTAAAATAATTCGGGATAGCTACATGTAGCCTTGACCATCACAGGGCAGGCTAGCCATGGAGAACCAGACAACTAGCCACTTCCACTTAATCTGATTGTCAAACGAAATTGCGCTGTACCTGATCTGGCTCTAACCTTGTTGAAATCGACAAAATGCAAATACTTTTGATGAAAGATATAGAGAATTTACAGTGTCTTAAACCCATTATAATTCCATATATAATTCTTTTAATACCCTAATTTATCCCTCCACTGAAGAAAATATACAGTTGTTTTCATAAATGCTTCTTTTTCTGAGCTCTGTGAATAACCCACTATATTGCTGCTGCATGTATAGCCAGGAACGTAGATTAGAGGGATTTGAGTCTCGCGAAATATCGCAAAATAACGTGTCTCTCGAGATCTTACTCGTACGCGTGTCGCGGTTAAGCTTTTGTGTTGTATTTTATAACAGTATAAACTTCTAACACGAGCTAAGTTGGGGGTAAATTACACGCTGCATTTACAGATAAAACATAAAATGGTGGCGTGCTGTATATATTTTTATTCTTTAATATGTTGAAGTACATTTTTGTCCCTGCGAAGTTGGTCATATTTGCGAAAAATCCCTCGTTTTTGTTCGATTTAGTAGTTATAGGTTCTTTTATTCAAATTGTGGTGACCAAACTGCAGGCTCGATTGAAAAGATCACATAGTGTACTGATATATAAAAGAATAAAGGGTGGCATGAACTATTTGTATTCATCGTGTACTGTGTCTAAAAGAAGTTGTTGTCTTTGCAAAATGCCCATAATCATGCTGATTCTGTGTTAACAAAATGGCGGCATTTCCCGGTCCGCCTCTAGATCGGTAATTTGTTATTATACACAAAGAGTAGCTTATTTCATGTTAAATTGATGTTGCTATTGAGATAATTACAAAGTTTGTCTGCAATCATGTAGATAATATAATAATTTATTTTATGGTTGTATATCTAATCTATGTAAATATATTGTAACGTATACCGGGCCGACGGTAAAGCCTGTCGGTCACCCATCCATGTACTAACCGCACAGGACGTTGCTTAACTTCGCAATCTGGAAGCGTCCTATAGAACGTGTTAGAAATTTTTTTGATGAGAAACGTTAATTAACTAACCAGGTTATTAAACAAACAAACAACAAGAGAAGACCAATTATAATAATAACCGTATATTTGCAGCCATCTGTCGAGTTATGTGGGCTTAAATATCGCAGTATAAGTTCCCGCGAATGCTGTCCTATTCTGTATCAATATACAAAATAAATTGTATTCATAACATTAAACCGTCAGAAATCCAGATTCACAGAAATTCAATTTCAAGCCTGATGAATTGACACTTAAACACATGTCAGTGTTAATCTTTGGGAGATTAAACGAACAGAAATAACCTACACATCTCGCGGCTAGAGCCGCTAATCTGTGTGTGTACTAACTGTTGGCGCGTTTAAATTAGATTGTGAACACATTCATCTGGACAAATCATGTACAGTGACGTAACGGCCTATTCAAGCTAGAGGTGTTGAAGATGGTTCATTGTGTAATTGTTTTAATTACGGATTAATTATTTTTGGGAGCTGTACACAAAGGGAACTGTAGAAATTGATTGTTTATGTACGTCTCTGGAGGTATGGAGAGATTCAGTTTAAAAGCTATTTAATGTCTATTTTGAGGATTGCTTCCCTCGATTTTAATAACACTTGCAAACATTGACTGAATAAGTGACAAATATTGTTTTACTTGGACACGCCGTACGGAGCTGCACGCATTAATTACTGAAATGAGCTTATCAGTTATCTAAAAATGTAGCGGCAAGAGGCTTACCTACCCAAAACGGCAACACCCGCTTATCTACCGCGGCGATAGGGGAGACAGAGATAAATCGATAAACTACCCGATAAAGGAGTTACCAATCCCTCTATGTACGTTCCTGGTATAGCTCAGTGGTAGAGCGTCCACTTGCAATGCAGGAGGTTGAGGGTTCAATCCCAGGCCGGGTCAAACCAAAGACTTGAAAATTGGTAGTAATGGCTTCTCTCCTTTGTGCTCAGGATTTCCGGTTAGCATTGCCACTGGTTCGTCGGTGTCAGGATAAAGTGACCTGCCGGGTACAGTCCCAATGGTGCCCCTTCTCATAATCATCAGAATTGATGGCGTAGAAGTAATAAACAGAGCAAAAAAATGTAAAAGTGGTCATATATAATAATACTGGCATGGCACAAACACACCTTCACTATACGGGATAGCAATATTTCAAAACAGCGGAAGGCAGTGCGAGTGTCTGCGCTTTGCTACACTATAATTCATTTAAATATGGTCACCTGATAGCGGCACAATTAAATTCAAAAGCCATTCCCATACTAGAATGCCAGGGCTGCCATAAGTTGACATGAAAAATACTAAGATTTCCAAATTTACATATTTTAAGTGCGATTTTACGAATCATACCTTTACCCCGTAGCCTTTTTCTTGTTTTGTTGACATGCGTCCACTTAAAGCAGGCTGTAGGTAAAGCAGAATGTGCCTTAAGGCGCATTCTGCCTTACTTTCAGCCTGCTTTAAGCTACCATTTAGTAGAAAAAATCTGGAGAAATGGCCGCCCTGGAATGCATACATATCTTGTTTCTTTACTCTTTTAATCGTTCTGACTGTTAGTAAATCTGATATGGTGATAGGTGTGTACCCTTTCGTGTTGGCAATGCGATGTACTCGCTTTGACACAAACGGGCACAGTGTATATTGCATACTGTGTACTTTCGGTTTCAAACATTTACTTGTTTACCATGACTGGCGGTAGTGGCCCAATGGTTAACCCATTGGTCTACGGTACCAGGGGTCATGAGTTCGATCCCCCGCTGGACCAGCGTTCTGACTAGGGGATTTTTTCTGAATCCCAGATGATGTACAGGAATGTTCTTGAGAAAGACTGCGAATTGCTCCTCTCCACCCAGGGGTTAAAATGGGTACCTGTGAAGGGTCTGAGTCGGTACTGCGGCTGCATTTGACTGCGCCATATGTTAGCAGTGCTCAATATTTTAGGCAAGATGGCTGAATGATCAGGGGAGTAAATGTACAGTCGGATGAGTTGTCATTTGGACTGAAAGTAGTCTTTAACTTGGTATATTACTTTTTTTTTTTATTAATTGTATGTATTATGAAAACTCATATGTTTACCATAGAAACCGTATATGAAAAGCAAGGAAATTATATAAACTTTAAAAGAAAATTGTCTGTTACTTGGTAAAAAATGGAATTCATATGTATCAATAGATTGAAATACTCTATTCTTCTTTTCCATATGAAAGGGGAGTAATTTGGCAGAATTTGAGACAGATAAATAGCAGTTGTTGTTTGTGTCTTGCTTATATGGCCGACTGAAATTAAATAAGGAACTTTGTTAGTGCATGGCCCTGTCCATTCGTCCATCAACAATTGGCTTGTATTGAATTTTTTCGGAAACTGTTTGAAAGATATTGATGAAACTTCACATAAATGTTATATACACCAAGATCTGAAGCTGAGTCAATTTTTAGGTTAATTTAATTTGTCGTTACAGAGTTATCTGCCCTTGATGTACAGAGATATATGCTATAAAAGGCTGCAAGTGGGCTTGTTATGTTCCGTTTGCGGCGCTCTCATTTCTTGATTACCCATAGGTTCTGAAAAGTTGTAAACATAAATCCATCCCAAAGCACATAAAGATAAAACCAAATGGTGGTAAAAATATCTAACATGCCCTTTGTCTCTCCATTTAGCCTAAGTAAGAGAAATCTATTCCAAAAATTCTTCCCAAATCATTTGATTTATCATGATAAAATGTTCCCAAATCAGAGGTTATATCAGGTTGAGGGGATTCAACAAGCTGCCTTAAGGCACAATCTGCTTTACTCTCAACTTACTTTAAGTGATCACCTATCTTTGAAACTAGAAACAGGCTTAGGAGTAAATGGGTTAAAACAATGCCTTCTTATGTTCCTATTAAAGTGAATGGCTTTTTCGAGCAGTTATGTCTGTATCAAACCCTATGGTTTGACTATTCATTAGAATAATTTCTTCGAGACAATTCCAACGAGAAGTCTTACCATAGGGGTTGAAACAAACATAATTTTTTTAGTTTTGACATACTCCTGAGTCCTCTTCTCTTGGCTATGATCAACAGATAAATAGTTTAGGTTTAACTTCAAAAACTACCCTGCTCTATGCTAATAGGGCTTCTCATTGTATTTTACATGTTGAATTTCAGTGATTTAAAGAAAATGGACGCTAAAGAAATTAAAAGTAAGCTTAAGAGTGCAAGGGAATCCATCCGAAAGAAAGAGTTTAAGGATGCCATAAAACATTGCAAGGTAAGAAAACAGAATAAGTGTTAGAATAGTAAAAGAAGGCTAATGATTGGTTCCATAAAAGACAGGTGACGAGCAAGGTGAATGTGAAACAGAAACTCCTGAAGGACCTTTTACGCTCACCTTGCTTTAAGCAGCCACCTGCCTTGAACACCTGACTATTACTACAATTTAGTGGCCGTAATAGAGAGGTATACGCATACAGTCAAGCTAGTATTAAAATACCGGTCCAAAAGTTTAAGAATAAGTAGAGTTTAACCCATTACCCCATTATTTTGCCTCTCCACTGAAGAAAATAGTTCCAATTATGAATATTTAACATTAGAAATAATTTCTATACTGTAACAGCTGGTAGCTAGTTTTAGAAGCATTCTGCTTTACTTTACTTTCAACCTGCTTTAAGTGGTCACCTATCTTCATAGCTAGAAATAGGTTATGGGTTAACCCTTCTCCGGCCAAAAGTGCTTATTGATTTATTTTGGATTTAGTGTGTAGACACAGATAAGCTAGCTCCTGAAAAAGCTGTCTGATCAGGTTCTGCACTGTGATCTTTGCTTTTGGGGGTCTTACTCCACCTGTAATAAGCTGGACGTCTTGATATGACTGAAATACTGATAAAAGCGTAAAATCATAACAAATCCTAACCTTCTCTATTTCGACCAACAAAAAGAAGGGTCAATATTTGTGTTAAAAAACAATGGTTGGAGCTTACAGCAAGGTGAAAGTAAAACAGCATGCTTCTTATTAAAGGAGCTTTCTGTTTAACTTTAACCTTATTTTAAACAACCACTTGCCTTAACTCTTTCCTCCCTGAAACTTTAAATGGACAATTCCAGTTTCCATTTTAGTCTAGTTCATTTTTGACTTTTAAGGGTTGTTTTTGTCAATGTTTGGCATTGTGACAAATAGTGAAGACCCTGATCAGAGGGCTCCTTTCGGAGCCCTCTGATCTGGGTCTTCAATGTTTGCATAGGACAAGTGTACTATTCACATGTCACTGTTTGCAAAGGACGCCAATATGCGGGACTAGGGTTCAAAGGGTTCAAAGGGTTAAACTCAAAATAATTAAAACAGTAAGTGATTGTAATAGAGAGCTTATACTGTATGTCATATACAGTAAACAATCTTTCTTAGCCTATGGTATAGTGGAGAAGACTTTATTCTTTCCCAATAAACACGTTTTACACTAAAACTATTTCCATTGCAAGCAGTTTGGAGCCAGATCAAATGCATGTAACCCGGCGTCTGATCAGGCTTCAAACTTTTTTGCCACATAGATTAACACAAATAGTCAGAATTGTCTTTTTCTATGTTTTATTGAGATGGGTTTGCATTTTGTTTGTATGCTAACGGGAAAGAATAACGGCTTCTCAACTGCATGATTATGTTGAATAGTGTCATGCAGCAGAGCTCTAGATAAGGGGAGTATTTCAAAAACTAAAATCTTTATTTCTGTATTAAACCCTATGGTGTCACTACTGGAGTAGTGACACCATAGAATTTGGTGCTGAAATAAGTGAGAAATGTTGGATTGTTCGGTTTACTCCCTCTTATCTGGAGCCCTGGTCATGCAGTCTCCAAATGTCTTATTGTAGGCAGTGTTATCTGAGGATGGCAATCACTATGTGGCCCTGGTGTTAGTGGGCGTGGCAGCTGAAGGATTGGAGCAGTATGATCAAGCTGTAAAGGCCTACAAAAAAGCCATCACTACAGATGAATCCCAGCTGCTAGCCTGGCAGGTGAAGTGTAAAACTTTTCCTTTCATGCCTTTTAGCACATTTAATTAATACTTCCACTGAAGAAAATAGTTCCAATTTAATCAGTCATGAATCTATAGTATAGGGAATGTTTTCTATATTCTAGCACATGGGAGCTTAAAACAGGCTGAAAGTTAAGCAGAATGCACCTAAAGGTGCATTCTGCTTAACCTTCAACCTGCTTTAAGTGGTCACCTATCTTCAATACTAGAAATAGGCTATCAGGTAAAGGGTTTATGTATAAATATACCGTTTTACACTTCTTATTATTCCTCCACTGAAGGAAATAGTTCCAATTTAAACATATAAATATACAAATCCTACAAAGCCTTGACTAAAGCCGGCCGAACCAGCGAGGCAAAGGATGCCAAAGTGGCCTACGATGAGGCTAAACGCTTAGCAAAGCATGCTGTCTGGAAAGCTAAGTCTGAGGCAGAGAAGGAAAAGTTCGCTGACATCTCCCCCAACGATGGAAGCATCTTCAAGCTAGCCAAACAAATGGACAGGACAAACCAGGATGTTGTCTGGGAGAAGTGTGTGAAGAACGACGCGGGTGAACTGTCGCTAAGTGACGAGGATAAGATGAAGGCCTGGGTTGAACACTATGCAAGACTACTCAACGTAGAGTTTGAGTGGCCCAGTGATCTACTACCAGTGGTCGCTCCTGTGGAAGGCCCTCCCCCACCAGTCACCTTGGATTTGATGCGCAAGGCTCTCGGCAAGATGAAATGTGGAAAAGCCGCTGGCCCTTCAGGAGTCATTGCCGAGATGATGAAAGCAGCTGGGGAGGAGGGGATCGAGATGTTAAAGGGACTCGCAACCGGATGGTGTTCTTGTCAAAATAAAATAAAATACTCAAATAAAAGCAAATTTGTGGCATTATTTGGCTTTTGACATTAAAAAAATATGATCAGTTCAAAAAACGTCTCAAGAATCGTCACAGAATCTTAGTTTTTTAGATATTTTCCATCGTTTTTCTATAGCGTTAGCTAACGGTATAGTTGTTGTTGTTGCTTCTCTACACGGGGTCAGACATAAACACGAGCCGAATTACGAAGTTGTATGCACTTTCGATCGCTACACATTGAAATACGTTAAATCGATCCGAGATAAACGGATAGTTCCGTGGTCCATTGGTCTAAGCGGTTTCCCCTATTTTGCCTTCTGTCCGCCAATGCCGGGCCCCGGGTTCGAATCCCACCAGAGACCAATATTTTTTTTTATTGAAATACATTTTTTTAAAACAGAATTTCTTATCCTAAACTAATTCTTTACCATTTATATAAGCGTTTGACACATATTTACAAATTACTATTTTTAATGCACCATCTGGTTGCGAGTCACTTTAAGACAGCTGGCTGAGACAGTCTTCAGCAATGGAGTGATACCCAAGGACTGGGAGGAGAGTTACATCCTGAACCTCTACAAGGGCAAAGGGGAGGCTCTCGACAGAGGGAACTACCGTGGGCTCAAACTCACAGACCAGACGATGAAGTTACTGGAGCGGGTATTGGACACCTTTGTGCGTGAGATGGTCGACATTGACTTAATGCAGTTTGGCTTCGTTCCTGGAAGAGGCACTACCGATGCAATCTTCATCATACGCCAGCTTCAGGAGAAGTATATCGCCGCAAACAAGCCACTGTATTTAGCCTTTGTCGACCTGGAGAAGGCTTTTGATAGAGTGCCCAGGAAAGTCATCTGGTGGGCTTTGAGGAGTCTTGGAGTTGAGGAATGGGCTGTGCGTGCCATCCAGGGAATGTACACAGACACTAGGAGCCGTGTACGTGTGAATGGGCAGTACAGCGAGGAGTTTGGAGTTGGAGTTGGTGTGCATGAGGGATCTGTCCTCTGCCCCCTGCTTTTCATCCTAGTGCTGGAAGCTCTGTCCCGCGAGTTTCCCACCGGTGTCCCATGGGAACTTCTGTACGCAGATGACCTTGCTGTGATGGCCGACTCCCTGGAGGAGTGTGTAGCAAAACTAAAGGCGTGGAAGGATGGGATGGAATGCAGGGGACTGAGAGTCAACATGAAGAAGACCAAGCTCATGATCTCTAGTCCTGGACTGAATCTTCTTCGAGACTCGGGGGCATTTCCCTGTGCAGTGTGTAGAGGTGGAGTTGGAGTCAACTAGATTGAGTGTTCCCAGTGCAAAATGTGGTTGCACAAGAAGTGCAGTGGCATCAAAGGAAGGCTCACCATCAGTCCGGACTATGTATGTCCAAGATGCCGTGACCAGGCTCGGCCGATTGATGGAAGACCAGTCACCCAGGTAGTTATTGATGGAACTCAACTTGATGTCGATGCAAGCTTCTGCTACCTGGGCGACATGCTATGTGCTGGAGGAGGCTGCGAGCTTGCCATCATCACCCGATGCTGCACTGCTTGGGGGAAGTTTAAGAAGCTCCTGCCAATTCTTACATCCAAGCATGTCTCTCATAAGACCTGTGGTAACGTGTACAACGCTTGTGTCCGCTCCGCCATGTTACATGGAAGTGAAACCTGGGCACCCTCTGCCCCGGACCTACAGCGGCTCCGTAGGAACGACAGGTCTATGATACGCTGGATCTGTGGCGTTAAACCCAATGATGAGGTCCACATAGATACACTGCACACAAGATTGGGGATACAGGAAGTGACAGCAAGTCTGAGAACCAAGCGTCTTAGATGGTATGGACATGTCGCTCGTGCCTCTTCATGCACCAACTCAGTCATGAGTATGGCCATTCCAGGCTCCAGAGGTAGAGGGAGACCAAGAAAGTCTTGGTCAGACTGTGTAAGGGCTGACCTGAACATCTGCAGCCTTGCAGGCATAGATCCACAGGATAGAGAAGCGTGGAGACGGGGTGTTAGACACTCTAGCCACCTGCTGCCTACCCCAGTTTCTGGGACACCCGCAGCAGTTGAAAAATAAACTCAGGATCAAGTCAAGTCAAGTCAAAATATACACCTAAAGAAATATGTTTGTATCCTAACAAATGGTAGCTTAAAGCAGGCTGAAAGTAAAACAGAATGTGCCTTAGGCACATACTGCTTTATGTTTAACCTGCTTTAAGTGGTCACCTGTCTTCAAAACTAGAAATAAGGTAATGGGTATTTATGGGTTAAAGCTAAACTTGTAAGATAGGCTAAATTGACAAAAGCAAGTCTTGAATTACTATTTAACATTCAATTGTAGAAATAAAAGTCTGTTTGAGGAATGAGAGATTACTGTTATTCATTGCAGGGCCTAAAAGGAGTCTATGAGAAAAACCCAAGTCCAGAATGTCAAGCTGACCAAGTGGATGTCTATTTGAAACTGGCGAGCTTATATACAGAGTAAGACTAATGGTCATCTTATCCACACAATGATTAAAGCATTATCCAATAGCCTGTTTCTAGCTTTTAACTCATTATCCCCTGAAACTTCTGATGGACAATTCAAGTTTAAAATAAAGACTGGTCCATTTTAGACTGTTTAGGTGTTTTGTTTTATATTATATTACAAAATAACAAACAGCGAAGTCCCTGATTAGAGGGCTCCTGCAGGAGCCCTCTAATCAGGGACTTCGCTGTTTGTATAAGACTAGTGTACTCTTAACAGGTACACTTTTGGCGAATGACGCATATATGCGTCACTAGGGCTAAAAGCTTCAAGTTAAAACAGTTTACCTCTTAACTCATTACCCATAGCCTGTTTTTAGTTTGTAAGACAGGTGACCGCTTTAAGAAAGTTGAAAGTAAAGTACAATGTGTTTTAAGGCGCATTTTACTTTACTTTCAACCTGCTTTAAGCTACCATCTTTTGGATATGTCATGATTATGCCCCTTCAATTACCAGATATGTTTTCATCCTATCTTCTCCAATTTTTGAAAATATTTGTGGGTTTATAATCTCGGGCAGGTGTGATGAGCTAAATTACACAAGACATTTCAGGATTATGCCCCTTGAACAACTGAAAGGAATTAATTTTAGCCTTGTCCGTTCTTTTACTCCAAAAGTTAGTTCTAACTCTAACCGTTTTCATTTGACCATGTACAAAGTAACTGAAAAATGTTTATATCATCATATGATTGTGTAAAATCTTGGCCAACTTTGATAACCAGCTAAATTGCATAAAGGATGCCAGTATTATGCTTGAATTACAAAAATAAATAGCCCAGTTTGCAGTTTTCTCTAAATGCATTTAGTATATATTGCATAAGTATAATTTCTTCTCCTCTGTTTGAGATATTTTTGAATTGCAGAGACAAAGAAAAGAAGTTTGATACTGTAAGCAAACTGATGCATATGATATCCACCAGTAATAATGTTGACAAGACTAAGAGTGATAAAGTAAGTGATGGTTACACTTTATTATATGGTCATAAGTTCTTAATATGAATGGCAAACAGTTTGAAGCCAGGCTCCGAGGTTATAAAGCTTTTGCCTTGAGTCTAAACTCATTCCCAAGCATTTGATTGGTCAGATTTGAGCCTAGGCTCAAATCTGACCAATCAAATGCTTGGGAACACACTCAGACTCAACTAAAAAGCTTTATAACCTCGGAGCCTGATCAGACGCAGGGTTACCTGCTGTCTAATCAGGCTCCAACTGTTTGCAATTGACATGCTCTAGAAATAAAAAAATGATATTTACAGTAAAACTCAGTTATAACGAATTCTAAGGGGCACTCTAAACAAGTCAAAATAATCAGACCCGGTTATGTAAATGACACGACAATCAGATCACTTCATCTTTTCCTCTACACGTAGGAAAGTGACAAGCTATGGGGCGCATAACTATAACGCATAACTATAATTCGACATGAAGAAAAATATACGTTAACACGAGAACTGAAAGAAAATACGCATAGTTATAACACGTAAATGCGCACATTATGCTTCCAGAACTAATGGAGTTAACAAAAAATATGATTACTGTATAAGTGGTTATGTTCGCTGGTCAAAAAGTTTGCGAATCTTCAAAAATGACGTTTCGCTGGCTGAAATGTTCGCGAAAACCCATTTCTATCTCATTCCGTTATAACTGCACGTCGTAATAATGACTCTGTAATAGCTATTCACAGACGGTGCTTTTGTGGAGCGTTGCTATGAGGGGCTCAGCAATTATATCAGTACTAGTAGTCCATTGCGGCGTTTCATGTGCACATTGTTTCAGTTCAAAGCGTGAGCTGTAATCATGTCACAATGTCACAATTAAATTTGTCCGTACACAAGAGGACTTGCAATGCAATACTACTAGATTCTGTTGTTTTATTTTGACTATGTAACTAGATCTCCAAACAATTGCGTAACACTGACGGTAAGCAGTGACAAGTTATCAAAAAAATAAAGTGACCCTACTGAATCAGTGTTGTTCGACTTCTTGGCGTTCATTGCTTCTGAAATATTCACCAGTAAAACTGTTAAATTGGTTAAAAGGCAAATCAAACTGAGTATCAATAGCTTTGATCCAAACTAGATGCCAAAACCCTAATAATTTGATAAGAATCCAGATGTTTGCAAAGAAAATGAAGATAAAGGTATTTAGTTTAAGCACGTAATCATCCCCATTAGAGGTGTGACCAAACAGCTCAGTATTACGCATGCGTATTACTTTGTCTACTCACGAATTAGATTAACCCTTGACCGAGTGTCAAACAGCCTTGATAAAGATAGATCGCCGATTTACTCTGCATCTCATCCTGATCAAAGACTGTTTTGCATATTTTATCACATATTTGTAAAAGGAACATTTTAGACGAGGCTACCCACTGCCCGTGTTTTATGATACAGGTATAAACAAAATCGCCATTATCCATCAATGTTTAAGCTGAGCCACAATGGCCGGGCGGTCAAGTATTTCCTCGATTGATAATTAATGACTTTTTTAGTACATTATAATTGTGCTTACCGGGTAATTAAGTTTGAACCTGCATATCTATGTCACATTAATTTATATTTTGTAGATAATAAAGTCTCTGTGGAATATGTGATTTTCAATTATGTTCATGAATATATCTGAAACGGTGTAAGGGTAAATAATGGATACTGTGCTGAGATAACACATTGCATTATGGTTGCTGATAATATCACTGGTGGAATTGTTTGCGAATTTGCGAAATTCGCAAATATTTCCACTTCGCTAACATTACTACTTTTATACAGTATACCATGCTAATAACACCATATCGTAATTACAGATCAATTCATCCAGATCTTATTGTGTGTTTTAACACCTATGCCTCACGGTGTTTATTGCGCGAAATACATAGGTGACTGAAGACTGAAGCAAGATGAGACTTTGCTTTAACGAAGGTATTTTAAAGCATTTTGTGGATGAAGGTACTTGAAAATCAGTTCGCCCTAAGCAAAAATTGGCTCTTGCCAAATTCACACTAAGCATGAAATCCTGTATAGAATTAATAAAGAGATCAGCTGGGGCAAGCAGCCAGGCAATACACAGCCCTACTGTGTAATGTGTTGTATATTTTATCCTATACCAGGCTGTAGACCTAGTGTATGAGTGTATAGAAGACACTGAGGATGTTCACAGGAAGACAGTGTTACAGAAATCTCTCCTCACCCTGCTACAAATGGGTCTGAAGAAAGACAATAGTGCAGCCCAGGTAATAACTACAGCGTTCCCTCCCAACAATGGCCCTCCCAACAACGACCCCTCCCTTAAAATACCCTTGCCACAGTTCCAAAAACAGGACAATTATGTCAAACGCTTTAACTGCTGCAATGATTGTCTGCTTAAAACTGTCGTCCGCTTTTTTTCTCAGTTATATAATTGTCATTTTTACAGAAAAAAATCTTAATGACGAGTGACAAACAGCTTGACTCCAGATCATACACGGCGTAACATGGCGTCTGATCTGGATTCAAATTGTTTGTAATCTAAGCAAATTTCCCTTCCTACAACGACTTCCTCCGAATAACACACACAATTTTTGTCTCCCATTGGGTGGCGTTGTAGAGAGGGGGCACTCTAAAAGTCATTTGTTTTACACAACTTTATTTGAAATCTTCCATTGTATATTTGACCAAATGTAGCTAATTTCTAGTTCTGAAGACACCTGTTGGAAGTAATGCAGAATGCTCCTGAATGTGTTTCTATGCCCCCAGCACAACTTAGTCAGAGACATGTGTTGTTTTTCATTTTGCCATATCTGTATCACTGAGGCGTATATCTGTTTGTTTGTCTGTCTCGTGTCTGTATACAATTTTAACTTTGCCATAACTTTAGAAAAACATGTGATAGAGATTTCATATTTGGCATGTGTACTCAACTGAAGATGCTCTTGGGCTCAATACAACTTAAGTCATATCTGACAAAAGTTAAGGTCGTTTAAGAGTTCATATTTGGCATGTGTACTCAACTCAAGAAGTTCTTCAGCCCAGTACAACTTTCTATAGAGGTCATGGTCGTATATTGTTTCACAAACACATCTTGTTGTTTACTAATTTTACTACAAAGTTGATGTTACAATTACAGTAAAACTCCTCTATTACAACCACTAAAGCAAACGCTAATTGATTGTATAAAAGACAGGTGTCAGCTTTAATCAATGTAACATTGAAACAGAAAGCTCCTACAGGAGCTTTCTGTTTCACTGTCATCTTGATTTAAGCAGTCACCTACCTTAAACATCCAATAATTAAAGATCTTTAGTGGTCGTAATAGAGAGTTTTTACTGTATGTTACAGGAACTTTATTGGGTGTATGAGCCTGTATGTGTTATGCCATTTTAGGTGGTACAGCTATCTAAGGAAGTCCTGCAAAATACCAGTGAGCTTGATGCAGACACTGAGAAAATCATCAGCAACTACCTGAGTATACTGTCCAAGGTAAGATAAAAGTTCTGATCTTGCTCCAAACTGTTTGCAATGAAAATGAATGTTTCAGCGAAAACGCATTTATTCGGAAAAAATAACGTTTTCTCCACTGTTCAAACATTTGCCATTTAGATCAAAATAACTCGTAAACCTTATAAAGAAACTGTTGTGGTTAACACATTACTGCATTGCCTTGGCGTTTAGTTTATTTAACCCATTTGTACCCAGTGGATTCTTCCATGTTTATATATTGGATAATACCTTTTTTCATCAACGGGATGCCTGGTCAAAATTTTCATTTTGTTTTATATTGAAATACCTATCAGCAAACAGTGTAGACTCTGATCAGACGCCACATAATGTCAGATTATAAAAGTCTCAATAATTTATTATTTCTCTATCTAATCCTGTCTTGTGATATCTCTTTAGAATCGTCTTGAAAAGACAATTCCAAAGAAATGTCACAAGACAGGTGTAGATGGAGAATTAGAAATTAAATGATTTTCAAAGTTTTGACTTATGACTATTATTGTCGTTTTATGAAACAGGTCCCAGATGAATGAGTCCCCGGGATACACATTTTTATAAAACAATGAGTTGAGTCCTTGAGACAATCATTGAGATCTTGAATCTGAGATTGAAAATTAACGCAAAACCCCATAACTTATTTCTAGTTTTGAAGACAGGTGACCACTTAAAGCAGGTTGAAAGTAAAGCAGAATGTGCCTAAAGGCACATTCTGCTTTACTTTCAACTTGCTTTAAGTTACTATCTGCTAGGATATAGAAAGTGTTTCTGATGTTGCATGTTTATAACTATAAAGTGGAACTGTTCACTTCAGTGGAGGAAACACATTAAAGGCATAAAAACTATGAAGTAAAGGGTTAATACAGGCCAGAAAAGTTATGGGTCCATTGGACTCGCAACTTTTTAACCCATTATCCCATTATGGCCATAGCCTATTTCTAGCGTTGAAAATAGAAGATGACTAGCAGGTTGAAAGTAAAGCAGAATGTGCCTTAAGGCACATTCTGCTTTTTTATACGCCCGTCATCGACGGTCGTATTATGGTATACCCAGCGCTGTCCGTCCGTCCGTACGTCCGTCCGTCCGTCCGTCCGTCCGTTAACTTTTCTTGTTAGCGCTCTCTCACCTTCATTTATTTACCGATTTTGATTAAACTTCCTACACATATTCCATACCACAATAGCTCGGACGAGTTCGCGTTTCAGACGTTGGCGGCTATTTTTAGCAGAGTTATGCCCCTTTATTGTCAAAAATGGGCATTTTTAAAAAAAAACAGAACTTTTTTTTTAATTATTCGATTGATTTCAAATTTGATATGGTGATACAATGAATGAAGTTACTTAACATATATTACGGGTTTTTGGTTTGACTTCGTATTTTCAGAGTTATGCCCCTTTGCACAATTTTTTAACAATATATTGTTTCCTGATAATAATTTTACTTACATTTTGTCTATTGTAACCAAATTTCATATTTATCTTTCTCATCATGCAGGGAAGGCACCTGTGAATTTTGGTTCCTGTTAAATTATTTTTCTATGAGTTATGCCCCTTTACATCCTTAAAATTTAAAAAAGCCACACTTCGTCCGTTAACTTTTCTTCTTAGCGCTCTCTCACCTTCATTTATTGACCGATTTTGATTAAACTTCCTACAAATATTCCATACCACAATAGTTCGGACGAGTTCGCGTTTCAGACGTTGGCGACTATTTTTAGCAGAGTTATGCCCCTTTATTGTCAAAAATGGGCATTTTAAAAAAAAAAAAACCAGAACTTTTTTATTTTTGATTCAATTGATTTCAAATTTTATATGGTGATACAATGAATGAAGTGACTTAATATATATTACGGGTTTTTGGTTTGACTCTGTATTTTCAGAGTTATGCCCCTTCACACAATTTTTTTAACAATATATTGTTTCCTGATAATAATTTTACTTACATTTTGTCTATTGTAACCAAATTTCATATTTAGCTTTCTCATCATACAGGGAAGGCACCTGTGAATTTTGGTTCCTGTTAAATTTCAGACGTTGGCTACTATTTTTAGCAGAGTTATGCCCCCTTTATTGTCAAAAATGGGCATTTTTTTAAAAACCCAGAACTATTTTCTTGACTATCGCAATACTATCGGGATAGTACTTGAGCTATCGCAATACTTCAGCATAGTCTTTTTGAGATCGATAGTCGGGCCTACTCTCCGGGCGACTTTTTCCAGTCAGCCTGAGTCTGGACGACTTTGACACCCGCCGGCCGTGCCGGGCGTATTTTGCCGCACTGCGGTGCTCTTGTTTTCAGCCTGCTTTAAGCTGTCATCTTCTAGGAAATATAAAATATTTAATGTTACATTTTCATGATTGTATAAATTGGAACTATTTTCTTTAGTGGAAGAATAAATTAGATGTGCTAAAAGGCGCCTCTATGTGGTAAAGAGTTAAATAATAAGTCCCTGTCAAACTTAATGAGTATAGGACTCAAGATGCACAGGTAAAATTATCACTGCTTGTACTCATCTTGCTCGATTTTTTCTCTGGAAGACGGGAATGTTATCTCTTTTAACCTCCTCTGGCTGAAGCTATTGAACCAATCAGCAATGATCAGAAATCTTGTTCAATGACCACTTGCTTGAACTGCAGCACGCTCATTGGTGACCTAGAGGTCAGAGACAACCAAAACATTTCCCATAGACCTCTATTATAACGTTCAAGGCTGTGCTGACCAAATTTGAACAGACATTTTAAGTACGGAATTATACATTGGGCCAAGTTGTACATAATTCCTGTATTAAGTTTATATAGTGAATACTGCTCACTCCCAAAATAAACTTTAACAATCGACGGAAAATCTTTTTTGAAGATATTTCTTGTTTCTGTATTTCAACTATTCAATTATTTCGGTCATACTTATGCTGAATCTATCCTTATATCAAGGTTAGAACTTGGCTCTGCAAACTGAATGGCAAACAGTGTAGACCTCCTGAGGGAGCAGTCTGATCAGGGTTTATACTGTTTGCTGATTATTCTGGGAAAGATTAACAGCTTCCTGCTGTATAAATGCAGTGATAAAATGATTCTCTGTTTTAGACTGGTGCAATGATAAAATGATTTCCTGTTTCAGACTGGTGCAATGATAAAATGATTTCCTGTTTCAGACTGGTGCAATGATAAAATGATTTCCTGTTTCAGACTGGTGCAGGAAATATGTTTGAGACTTGTTCCAGTCTTCATGTGAAATTCGCTGGATCTCTGGCAGCCACAGAGTATCTTGCTCTTTGCCATCTTGACACATATATTGGTAAGTTCTCCTGTCATTATATAACAAGTTGACCTTGATAAATCCTAAGCTGCGGGAAAAGTAATTCGGTTGAAAAACTGTATCCACTGAGAAAATAAGTAGATCTATGGAACATCTGATTTCCTTTTTAATGAATTTCTTTAAATCTGATCATGTTAGAATCCAAATAATCTATATTCTACTGTTGTTAAACGGTATTTTACAACGGTTGGTCGTTGTGGTGCACAGGAAATGACCACTCAGTCCTTCGGCCTTTGTGGTCAATTCCTGGGCACCACAACTCCCAACTGTTGTAAACTACCGTTTAACAACGGTAGAACATTGATTATTTCTTAATTTTCTAATGCAACAGTGTGCAGTCATATCAAACATCAGGTTCCAAGGTTAACAAGCGTTTCTCTGATTGATCTCAGATGCACCTCAAAATCTTTATAACCTTGGACCTAGGCAACCAGGCATCTGCTCAGGCTCCAAACTGTTTGCCATTCAGATAAATTAAATGGCCAACATTTTCAGGAAAATATAACTTTACATTTTACTGCAATATGCTTGTGTTCAGTTCAATAAGAAAGAATAATGCCTTCTCCCATGTATACAGTAAAACCTCTCTAAACCGGAACCTCTAAATAACAGAATTATCTCTAAATCGGACACAAACATTGGTCCTGTTTCAAACCTATCTTTAATTTAACCCATTACATCATAAATATGCCTTTTTCTGCTTTTGATTTCTTCCTTCTCTGAAGAAAATACATTCATAAACATATATCATTAGAAATATTAGCAGATGATAGCTTAAAGCAGGTTGAAAGTTAAGCAGAATGCGCCTCTTAAGTGATTAGCTATCTTCCATACAAGAAACAAGCCATGGGTTGAAAAACTCTCTAAATCCAGAACACCTCTAAACAGGAAATTTATTGTTGTCACCACACATGTCCTGTTTAGAGGGGTTTCACTGTAAAGCTCATCACAACTCTTACTCACTTCTTACAGGGCAAGATAGCCATGTATGCACAGATGAGTTTCTCACCTTGGTTGACACCATGGAGACCTTGAGCCAGGATACAGTCTCTATATTCATATCCCTGGCCCGGGGATACAGGTCTCTTTGTAACAGAGACTGGGTCACTGCGAAAGACTTGTTTAAACAAGGTAGGTCTAGTCTAAAAGCTTCACCTTGAGCCAGGATACAGTCTCTATATTCATAGCCCTGGCCAGGGGATACAGGTCTCTTTGTAACAGACACTGGGTCACTGCCAGAGACTTGTTTAAACAAGGTAGGTCCAGTCTAAACTTTTCACCTTGAGCCAGGACCAAGTCTCTGTATTCATAGCTCTGGCTCGGGGATACAGGTCTCTTTGTAACAGAGACTGGGTCACTGCCAGAGACTTGTTTAAACAAGGTAGGTCCAGTCTAAACTCTTCATCATGAGCCAGGACACAGTATCTATATTCATACCCCTGGCCAGGGGATACAGGTCTCTTTGTAACAGAGACTGGGTCACTGCCAGAGACTTGTTTAAACAAGGTAGGTCCAGCATAAACTCTTCATCTTGAGCTAGGACACAGTCTCTATATTCATACCCCTGGCCAGGGGATACAGGTCTCTTTGTAACAGAGACTGGGTCACTGCCAGAGACTTGTTAGCTCACCTGAGCTTGCTCAGGGTGAGCTTTTGCAATCCTTGAATGTCCGGCGTCCTTCGTGCGGTGTGCGTCGTCCGTCGTCAACAATTTTAGTGTTTACACTCTAAAGGCCACAATATTTATCCAATGTTTCTGAAACTTGCTCAGATGGTATATTGCCATAAGAGGTCGGATGAGTTCGATTATGGTTGAAATCGGACTAATAGGTCATGAGTTATCTACCTTTGAACTGCTGAAAATGTCATATTTAACAGTGTTTACACTCTAGAGGCCACAGTATTTATCTAATCTTTCTAAAACTTGCCCAGATTGTATATGACCATAAGAGTTCGAAAGAGTTCGATTTTGGTTGAAATCAGACAAATAGATCATGAGTTATCTACCTTTGAATTGCTGAAAATGCCATATTTAACGGTGTTTACACTCTAGAGGCCATAGTATTTATCCAATCTTTCTAAAACTTGCCCAGATTGTATATGACCATAAGAGTTTGGATGAGCTCGATTTTGGTTGAAATCAGACAAATAGATCAAGAGTTATCTACCTTTGAATTGCTGAATATGCCATATTTAACAGAGTTTACCTTCTAGAGTTCACAATTTTTACCCAATCTATCTCAAATTTGTTCAGATTGTATATGACTATAAGAGTTCAAATGTATTTGATTATGGTTGAAATCAGGCTTATAGGTCGAGAGTTATCTACCTTTGAATTGCTGAAAATGCCATATTTAACGATGTTTACACTCTAGAGGCCACACATTTTATCCAATCTTTCTCAAACTTACTCAGATTGTATATTACAATAAGATTTCGAATGAGTTCAATTATGGTTGTAATTGGATCAATAGGTCAAGAGTTATCTACCTTTGAATTGCTGAAAATGACATATTTAACAGTGTTTACGCTCTAGAGGCCTCAATATTTATCAAAGCTCTCTCAAACTTGCCCAGATTGTATATGACCATAAGAGTTCGAAAAAGGGTAATTATGGTTGGAATCGGACAAGTAGATCAAGAGATATCTACCTTTGAATTGCTGAAAATGCCATATTTTACAGCGTTTACACTCTTGCAACTATATACAGTTTTCAATGGATTTTGATTATACTTGTACACAAAGAATGTAGCTATACGTATTCCAAGGAGTGCAATTATTGTTGAAATGTAATAATTGTGGCAGTAGTTACCTGCCCTTGATATACTTTGAAATGCTAGAAAAAGGCTTCATTTCAGTATTGTTTAGGCTCTAGTTATCTGCCTTTGATGTACTCTCCTATACTACAGTAGGTCGACAAACTTGAATGGATTTAGAATAAAACAGGTGAAATTCGAAGGTAAAGCTATCAGGCTTCATTACAAATGGTTAGCGATATCAGGGCCTTCAGGCCCTCTTGTTTAAACAAGGTAGGTCCAGTATAAACTCTTCACCTTGAGCCAGGACCAAGTCTCTATATTCATACCCATGGCCCGGGGATACAGGTCTCTTTGTAACAGAGACTGGGTCACTGCCAGATACTTGTTTAAACAAGGTAGGTCCAGTCTAAACTCTTCACCTTGAGCCAGGATACAGTCTCTATATTCATAGCCCTGGTCAGGGGATACAGGTCTCTTTGTAACAGAGACTGGGTCACTGCCAGATACTTGTTTAAACAAGGTAGGTCCAGCATAAACTCTTCACCTTGAGCCAGGATACAGTCTCTATATTCATAGCCCTGGCCTGGGGATACAGGTCTCTTTGTAACAGAGACTGGGTCACTGCCAGAGACTTGTTTAAACAAGGTAGGTCCAGTCTAAACTCTTCACTGCCTTACCCCGAGTACAATGGTTAACAACATTTGCAAACAGTTTTGTTTTATAAATTTTTATATGACATGATTTGGATTAACCTTCTATTGGATGATCCCTTGGTGCAGGGTTGACTGTATACTGACTTTTTTGTGTCACCTGCTGTAGGTAGAGGTGACACTTAGTGATCACTTTTCTGGCATCTGTCTGTCCGCGCTCGTTACGTAACACAGAACAAAAGAAAACAATAGAGCTGTTCATTCCGTTAGTCCATGTTGGGTTTATGCGGCTTGTTTTGGGTTTATGTGGCTTCTTTATGTGTCTTTTCACACCTTTTTAACAATGGGAAAGTCGCATAAACCTGAAATGTTAGAACGTTAGTCCTTCCGTGCTCACAGAATGATAGTTGCGTGGCTAAAATTGGCTTCCATAACCAGACACATAATTGAAAAACATTAACCTGGCAGTTTCTTGTAACATTAACCTGGCTATTTCTTGTGACATTAACCTGGCCAGTTGTGGGACAGAGGGTTAGGGGTAGGGTTAGCCTCCAGATCATTCTATAACAAAGTTAGATTTCATTTATGTGGCTAACCACACACTTTTTAACCACATAAAAGAGATACAATAAAGAAGGAAATTGCCACTTAAATGAAGATTGTGGGTCCATCTGTCTGTCTGTCCATCACGCTTTTTGTGTCCTCATCACTCCGGTTCTAATGAAGCTTTTAAGATGAAACTTCATTTATGGAAAGAGCTTGACATGTTAATGCGTATTACACAAGGGTCATAACTCTTGTATCAATATTGTGAAAGTTATTCCCCTTTTCAACATTTTCTTTTCATGCAGATTTCTTCTGTTTTACTAAAGATTTTGAAATGAAATTTATTTTATGGAAAGATATTGATGAGTGAAATTGTCTTGCCTTTGGTTGATAACTCTTGCAGCAATACTGTGAGAGTTATTCCCCTTTTCCATAATTATTTTACATTTTCAGCATATAACTTCTGTTCTACTCATGCTTTCCAGATAAAATTTCATTTACTTAATTAATTTGATGAGTGGAAGTGTCTTGCATCAATACCATGAGATTTATTCCCTTTTTTGGCCTTTGGTTGATAACTCTTGCAGCAATACTGTGAGAGTTATTCCCCTTTTCCATAATTATTTCCCATTTTCAGCATATAACTTCTGTTCTACTCATGCTTTCCAGATAAAATTTCATTTACTTAATTAATTTGATGAGTGGAAGTGTCTTGCATCAATACCATGAGATTTATTCCCTTTTTTGGCCGTATTGAAAATGCGGTCTATAGATTGGCGAAAGCCGTCTGTCTGTCTGTCTGTCCTCACTTTGGTTGACCTTTTTGTTAGTGTCAGTTTTAGTGTCATCACATGCCGTTGGTAACTAGGTCACTGTGACCTAGATTTTACGGTCCAATGACTTAGAAAATTCTTGGTTAACCTTTTCGCTTGTGTCTTGGTTTACATTTTTGTTAGTGTCAGTTTTAGTCAAAGTTTAAGTCCTACAGCAACCAAATTTGGCAAGTACAGTTGTAGTGAGGTCATCATCACATGCTGTAGGTAACTATATTATATATATGTATACAAAGCAAAAGGTGCAGACAATCCGGCCATACCGACATTGGCGGTTTCTCGTGTACACTTTCTTTTGCAGTAGATTATTTCTGCTATAACAAAGTTTGTCATTTTAACTTAAACTCTTGTTCGACTGATAGTTGCTGGCAGGTGACATGTTCCGAGGAACCCAACTATTTTGTTACACTCATCAAACATATTCCTGTGTATTCTGAATATAATATTGTTACTCCTGATCTAAATACTATAGATTCGCAGCCATAAGAAGACTTTTTCAGACTCAAAAAAACACTCTCAGAAATATGACTTATGGCCCGGACATAGTCTCTAAGATTTTTTTATCAAAAAGTATGTCTGGTCAAATTTTCATTTTCATTTTGTTTTATATTGAAATTCCTATCAGCAAACAGTGTAGACTCTGATCAGACGCCACTTAATGCGGCTTCTGATCAGTCTACACTGTGATATGGGATCATTGGCACAAATGGGTTAAATATATCACTGGTCAGTGTTAAGCTTTGGGTTTAGAACATATGCAGTGGTTACAGTGCTCTGTTAATCGCTCTGCTGTGTGTATTTGCTGTAGGCGTTGTCCCCAGAGCATGTAAACACAGACAAATCATGTAAAGTGATGTAACGTTTGGCAATAACTCTGGAATGAAATTATATATGAATTTTAAAGTTTTAACTTACTACTGTTTTTGTCGTTCGAAGTTTCTTAAGACGGGCCATGGAACCATTATTTTATCTCTTGTCTGTTTCAGTTGCCAGTAAGTCCACTAAGCTGGTGTGTGTTCACTATTTCCAAGCAGTTGTCAGTCTACGCAACCACCAGTGTGAGACTGCTGTTACTGCCTGCCAGAATGGTAAGCTGGGTAAAATACTTGGGGTTTGGTTAAACCATACTCCATAGCCTATTTCTAGATTTTATAAAGCAGGCTGAAACTACAACAGTCTTAACCCATTACCCCATAAATACCTCTTTTTACACCCTTTAATTTATTCCTCTACTGAAGAAAATAATTCCAATTTATACTGTTACAAATATTAAGAATGATATGAAATATTTTCTATATTCTAGAAAATAGTAGCTTTAAGCAGGCTGAAAGTAAAGCACATTCTGCTTTACTTTCAACCTACTTTTAGTGCTCACATGTCATCAAAACCAGAGGCAAGTTATGGGATAGAGGTTAAATCATACTCCATAGCTTGTTTCTAGATTTGAAAACAGGATACCATATAAAGCAGGCTGAAAGTACAGCAACCTTAATGCTCTAATTTTCCATCTGGAAAGGTGCTGGAAATGTCATTCGCCTAACCTCTTCTCCGCTGTAACCAAATTACAGTGTATATCTGCAAACCATTTGGATTATGACCAGATGCTGCTTAACCTTAGACCTGATCAGGATCTAAACTGTTTGACACACATATCAATAATTTTTCAGTAAAAATTAAAAACGCATGTACCTACAATATAAATTTGAGAGAAAAAAAAGCTGACAACTACCGTCTAAAGCAGACTATGTCATGGGAGTGAAGGGGTTAACCCATTACCCCATAGCCTGTTTCTAGTTTTAAAGAAAGATTATTACCAAAAGCAGGTTGAAAGTAAAGCAGAATGCGCCTTGAGGCGCATTCTACTTTACTTTCAGACTGCTTCAAGCTATTATCTGCTAGGATATAGAAAATATTTCTTATGATACATATTCATGACTGTATAAAAGGGAACTAGTTTATTCAGTTAAGGAATAAGATTAATTATAGGCGTAAAAAGGTGTATTAATGGGGCAATTGTTTAATACTAGAAATGGGACAGAACATTGGAATATTCAAACTAGGGCCGAATTTTCTAATCCAATTTAGGTATTCAAATCTTTATTTCTGAAATAAACCGGGCATCTGATCAGGCTCCAAACTGTTTACCACTCAAATTAATATGAATAGTCAGAGTTACGAAAGACTTCAAAGATTTTACATTTTAGTGCCATGCATCTGCATTTCAGATCAATCAGGCTGCCAACTGTTTGTCACTCAGATAAAAATAAATCACCAATATTTTCAAGTAACAATCATCATCTTACATTTTAGTACATCACCTTTGCATTTAACTGTTTTTACGCATTTCCCCCCATAACTTGTTTTCTGTAATGAAGACATCAGGTTGTTTATAGCATGCTACATGTAACAGTAAAGCAGAATGCTCATAGCATGTCTCTAGTATTGAATATAGGTGTCCACTTAAAGCAGGCTGAAAGTAAAGCAGAATACACCTTAATGGCATTCTGCTTTAATTTCAGCCTGCTTTAAGCTATCATCTGCTTGAATATAGAACATATTTCATATGGTACATAATTATTAAATTGGAACTACTTTCTTCAGTGAAGGAATAAACTTAATGCGCTAAAAGGCGCTTCTATGTGGGAAAGGGTAAAGGAGTGTTCTGCTATACTTTTCAGCTTGCTTTGGTGCATATTCATTAGGGTAAAATCTAAAAAAGAAGAACTATAATCATAAGTGGAGGAACACAATTTATACAGCATAAAAAGGTGTATTTATGGGGTAATGGGTTAAACAGGAAATGATTATTGTCTTCTGATATAACCAGGTTTGAAAACGCTACAGCAAAAGGAGCGGGTGTTGACCTTGTCCAGTATTGATGTGTCAAGGTCACTGAACTTCTTAAGAACTCAGGCACTGTATGACCTTGGTGACCCTGCATCATTGAAGACTGCCATGGAAACAATAGAAAATGTAAGCATGCCTTTGATGAAACAAAATTCCAATACTTTATTCTTTTAACCCTTTACTCCATAGCCTGTTTCTATTTTTTGAAGTGGAATGGTTACTTAAAACAGGTTGAAAGTAAAGCAGAATGTGCCCTAAGGCACATTCTGCTTTTCTTTCAGCCTGTTTTATGCTACCATGTGCTGAAATATAAAAACTTTTTCTTATGGTACATATTCATCACTGTATAAATTAGATATATTTTTCTCAGTGGAGGAATAAATTAAGGGCATAAAAAGGCGTATTTATTGGGTAATGGGCTAAAGATACAAGATATTTTACTGTAAATAAAGGCCACCGGCCCACAATACATCAATACAATAAGTTGCAAACACATTAGTACAGAGTTGCAAATCAAAGATGTCCTCTATTAATTTATGTCAAAATTATATGCGAAGCTGTTATGAATCAATACAAATTGTTACATAGCTCGAGTTACGCTATATTTGACTAAGGCTAAGAGTTGGCTGAAAGTAAAGCAGAATGCACTTTAAGGCGCATTCTGATTTTACTTTCACCCACTTCAAGTTGTGACCTGATTTCGAAACCGGGAACCGGCTAGAACATAATATATAAATCAAGTTTATAACAGTGATGAAGCTTAAAGCTGGCTGAAAGTAAAGCAGAATGCACTTTAAGGAGCATTCTGCCTCTACTAAAAAAGAAGTATAGAACAACCTGCGGAAACTGACTACCCTATACGGGAAGTCTCTGAAATTAATAAGAAATGTCGTGTCCCCTAATGCATATTCTTCTTGCTCACGAAAAGGTATCCAGATCTCATAGGACAGGTATAGTGGAGAAGAAGTAATTCTTTTCAGTAAAAGTGCAAAAAAAGAGAACAAATACAATACAGTTGAACTTCGATATCTCAAACTCGCTTAACTTGAACTAACCGACGTTTTAATTTTGAAATACGGGTATGTTTGATTTAACTGAGTTTGAGATATTGAAGTTCGACTGTACACTATTTAACTTTAATGTAGAAATTTTGAAAAAAAAAATAATTTTTTTTTATACTGCAGAAAATTTCTATAATTTTTAGCTCACCTGGCACAGAGTGCCAAGATAAGCTATTTGATTGTCCTGTGTCCTCCGTCGTTGGTTCGTTTGTCGTCAACAATTTCTTTAATTAAATGACATCTCCTAAACGACTGGATGGAATTTTACCAAACTTGGCAGGAATGATCCTTATAATTATGGTCCTCTTTGAAAGTTGTTCAAATAGTTCCGGTTCCTTTCATATCTAGGTCACAGGAGCTAAAAATAGATTGTTTTAATAAATACTTAAAAAATCTTGTCTGAAACTACAGTACCCTGAGGTCCTCTATCAAGATTGTTCAAATTATGTCCGTGTGGTAAGAAATGAAGGAGCCCTCTGATCAGGGTCTACACTATTTGTCATTTTGACATATATTGTAAAATTTAACTCTAAATTTTCAAAAATGGACTGAACTAAATTGAAAACTAGAATTGTACATTTGAGGTTTCAGGGAGAAAAGGGTTCAGTTCAATAATTTGGTAATCATATTTATTATATACCTATCAATGATTTATAGACATTTCTCAGTTAGATACATTTCAAATCGTCACAGTTGATATCATCACTAGTGACAATGTCGTTTTTGTGACGTCAGGTCACAATAATGTTTGTGTTGAGCGTAAAGCATTAATTTTGTGTGTTTTTTCTGTGAAAACGTCATTAAAATGTATATAATAAATAGAATAATCAATTTCTTTGGATGGGTATAAAAGATATATCATTCAAATGGGTTGTTACCTGGTTGAAAAACTCATCCTGTGGACTCATTTTTATGCCCCCGCCATCGATAGATTTAGTAGATTTTACCGTTTCGTCTAGCATCAACACCGCTTACCCAAATGCTTTGATACTTATACAGTTGTTGCCTTGTACCATTCCTTATCCACCAATATCACCAAACTGTGATTTTGACCTTGACCTTGACCTAATTTGGACTTAGAAAATTTTGAATAGGCTACTTCTTGGTTAACTAGATTTTACCGTTTCGTCTAGCATCAACACAACTGACTACAATGCTTTGATACTTGTACAGTTGTTGCCTTGGACCATTACCAACTCACTAGAGGTGGGTACCGCGGAAAATAAAAAACCAGGGTGTACCACGGTTTTTAGATAAATACCACGGTATGTACCACGGTTAACCATCATTTAAACCTACTATCAAATAGACAGGGTGAGATATGGCCATAGCTCATGGAGCTGGGAACTGAATTTTCACGTTCAAACAATAAAAATATCAACAAGTAACTGCCCACAAACAGTTGTAAATATCAAAATGTTTCTGAAATACAACTTTAGAAAATCATCAAACCCAACTACTTACGTTGAAAACCCATCACAGTAAATGAATGGATTTGTCATTCTATTTATTTCTACCTATATAGATAACGCCGGACTTCACTTTCATTTATTATCGGCAGTGGGGTTTCTTTCTTCATCCCATGCACAAACACAAATGACAACGTAATAAGAACTCATGCAAAATAAACAAAAGAATGGTTGTCAATTTTATTTAACCTTGTTTAATGGAGAAACCCGATGTCAATCTATCAAAAGTCTGCTTTGGCTGTCATTCAATTGTTTATTTTCCGAACAATGAATGTATCAACTATACGACAAATACGATTGGTCAAATATCCGGCTGTTTACTGTAGGTAGTGCAACTTAACCAATCAGCAAGCGTTTCTCATAGGCAACGTCATTCGGTGTGAATCGGATTTTATCGTTGTAAAAGTATGTCTCCTTTATTGTACAATCGAAGCTTCGAAGCTCGGCCAAAAACAACCACTTCAGATACGATTTCAGTTGACAGTCGGTTTAAAATGATAAAAATAGCCTGTATTAAATAATTGCAGCCTAATTAGGAATTAAACTTTACGAGAATAGGATTTTTTGTTGACAATATCACATTGAGAATGGGTCTATTGGCATGACCCGGGATAACGTCAGAATACGATCTGAATCGGGACAAAAGTATCCTCCGAGTCTAACAAGGATAAACACTTCCAAAATCTAATGTATTTATCAAGCTAAGGCTTTAGTTTCATCTTAAATCATACTATTTTTATTATTTGTCCGTTTTTTATTCAATAAAAAACATCTACAAAATTACAAGTAAAAAACCGGTCTTCTCGGAAAAAACCATGGTTCGTACCACGGCCGTTTCGTACCGTGGTTTACCGGTACACCGGTTAAACCGCACACCTCTACAACTCACCAATAAGACCCAAGCTCTGTTTGACATTGGCCTTGACCTAATTTGGACTTAGAAAAGATTCAGAATATATTGTCAAGGATGCCACCGGGGGCATAAGCGTTTATTGAATGCGCAGTCTTGCTTAACCAGATAACAACCCATACTCGTGATATATTTTTTGATTTCAATCCAAAGGAATTGATTAACCCTTTAATGTATCTTTAGTTTGAAATGATGACATTTTACAGGAGCTGGATGACAGCAGTGAAAGAGTGAAGGTGTTGAAGGGACATATTTATCTGAAGCTGGGTGACATGGAGAATGCCAAGGTATGGAGTGGGTACTGATAAGGGGAGTATTTCAAAAATTAAAATCTTTATTTCTGCTTTAAAGCCTATGGTGTCAATGCTCGATAGAATCATCTCAAAGAGACGATTCTAATGAGTAGTAACACCATAGGATTTGGTGAAAGATTTGTTGAAGGGAGAGATTTATTTGAGGCTGGGTGACATGAAGAATGCCAAGGTATGGAGAGGTTACTGCTATTGATGGTTGTTTCAGGGTTCCAGATATGGGGAGTATTAAAAAAAAACTTTATTTCTGCTTAAAACCCTATGGTGTCACTACTCGTTAGAATCGTCTCGAAGAGACAATTCAAATGAGTAGTAACACCAAGGGATTTGGTGCTGAAATCAGTGAGAAAATGCTGGATTTGTTCAGTTTACTCCCCCTTATCTGAAACCCTGTATTTATTGTGACATTTACAAAGACAGGTGACAAATAGCAAATTCTTGTTTAGATATACAGTCCAAACTCGCTTAAACCGAAATTCTCTTTAAACCAAATTCTTCTCCCAGTCCCGATTTTTTTCCCTATTTATTCTGTATTAATCAACTCCGCTTAGTCCGAATTTCCTTTATCCAAATGTTCCATTAATCCGAAATATTAATCTGGTCTCTTTGATAAGACTACCCTCAAGTTGCACGCTTAATCCGAACTCTAAAGACAGGTTACAATTAATGCAGAACTGGAAAACGCATAAAGGTTCTGTTTTTCTCTAGCATTTAGTTGCTGCTTGTGCTCGTGTACAAGATAACAAAACCCTCGATCTTTCTAAACCTAGGTAATGGCTTCATGGATATTAATAATGCAGAAAGTTCCTGCGGGAGCTGTCTGCATTATTGTTGTCCACCATTAAGCTACCATTTGTCTAAAATACTGAAAAAGCATTGATCTCTCAGAAAATAGGTCACTGCTTATGCAGGAGGTCAATATTGTAGAAAGATCCTGCATGAGCTCAGCATTATATTTGACCATTTGACCATTTCTTAACACATTGAACTCTAGCGACGAGTATACTTGTCACTTACAAACAGTGTACCTGTGAGGATTACATGTGTACCATGCAAACAGTGCAGACCCTAATCAGAAGGTTCCTCTGATCATGGTTTACACAGTTTGTCATTTTGAAATATGTTGTTAAAATCAACCTTAAATAGTCAAAATTGGACTAGACTTATTTTGTCCATTAAAAGTTTCAGGGGTGAATGAGTCACATGTCTAAATTACTTTCTATAAAAGACGGGTGTAACTATTGCTGACATTAAATGTTGTTGCAGGGATGTGTTGTTGGTGACTCAGTTCAGAGGACTACACTAGAGGGTCACATAGCTGAGTATGAAGGGGATATACCCAAAGCTGTTAGCAAGTAGGCATTCATGTTTGCTCTATGTTTAGCTAGGTATGTAGCATAGCCAATCATTGTAGAAACATGGACATCTCACATAAATACCCAGTCTAGGGACAAGCAGCTCAATTTCTGCTCATTTCTGATTTTGGTATTATCTTGTATTCCTGGACAGAATCTCCACAGGCAGTCATGCCTTGATTATCTGGTGGGTAATAAAACTGACACGACCTGTGCTTGACCATCTGTGCTCTACCACAGTACTTCGTGGCTCTTATGATAGTAGCCCAATAATTCCCTTTACATTGCATCTGAAGGAATTTATGCAGGTATGATCCTGCTGGAAATATATGTTTGTAGTTAATCACTGCTCATATTGAATAAATGCTGCTAAAATTTCTCAACATAATTAGTAAGTTTTCATCTTCAAATAGCAGGCACTACAGAACTGTGTCTATACAAAAAGTATAAAACGTGTTTAAGTTGATGAAGTGTAATGTAATATAGCATAAATTGCATGCTTGAAACTGTTCTGTCCGTAGAAAATACCTTGACATTAATTTAAACATTATTTAATATGAAAATCCTACATACACGTATAACAAAAACCTTTATCTGATTTTCAATAATGAATAGATGGCCTATTGATTTAAGGTAGAAGATAATTACCAAGAACCATACATGTTAAAAATTGGCCTGGATAATCAGAGTATATCATGTTTTATATCAAACAAAACCAAACGTGACCATCTTCAATAACACAGATCATCACAGTCATTGTTTGAATATAATCTTAGTTATTGGGTCAATCATTCTGAGACAGAAATATCCTATTTCAACTGCATTTGAAATACTTCAGAGCATATAATATGTACCCTTGTTTTCTATAGCAAACAACGATCAGGAATATCCTTGTCTCCAACATGTCAATTTGATGACGTTTCTATAACGTCACTATTTATAAAGGTGTTTTGACGTCACTGGGGTCCAAAAAATGCCTATTGCTTTAAAAATAGCTTAAAATCTTTGGTTATGTGAGAATCGTCAGTGTTTTAGACAAGTTGATATCAAACTTGTCTAGAAAAGAAATATTATTAAGCTCCCCAAGGCTCCAATTCTAGACTCACTTGTCTTAAACATCGACTCATGACAGATCCTATATATTAGAGGTGTGCGGTTTAACCGGTGTACCGGTAAACCACGGTACGAAACGGCCGTGGTACGAACCATGGTTTTTTCCGAGAAGACCGGTTTTTTACTTGTAATTTCGTAGATGTTTTTTATTGAATAAAAAACGGACAAATAATAAAAATAGTATGATTTAAGATGAAACTAAAGCCTTAGCTTGATAAATACATTAGATTTTGGAAGCGTTTATCCTTGTTAGACTCGGAGGATACTTTCGTCCCGATTCAGATCGTATTCTGACGTTATCCCGGGTCATGCCAATAGACCCATTCTCAATGTGATATTGTCAACAAAAAATCCTATTCTCGTAAAGTTTAATTCCTAATTAGGCTGCAATTATTTAATACAGGCTATTTTTATCATTATAAACCGACTGTCAACTGAAATGATCATTTTTAAATCGTATCTGAAGTGGTTGTTTTTGGCCGAGCTTCGAAGCTTCGATTGTACAATAAAGGAGACATACTTTTACAACGATAACATCCGATTCACACCGAATGACGTTGCCTATGAGAAACGCTTGCTGATTGGTTAAGTTGCACTACCTACAGTAAACAGCCGGATATTTGACCAATCGTATTTGTCGTACAGTTGATACATTCATTGTTCGGAAAATAAACAATTGAATGACAGCCAAAGCAGACTTTTGATAGATTGACATCGGGTTTCGCCATTAAACAAGGTTAAATAAAATTGACAACCATTCTTTTGTTTATTTTGCATGAGTTCTTATTACGTTGTCATTTGTGTTCGTGCATGGGATGAAGAAAGAAACCCCACTGCCGATAATAAATGAAAGTGAAGTCCGGCGTTATCTATATAGGTAGAAATAAATAGAATGACAAATCCATTCATTTACTGTGATGGGTTTTCAACGTAAATAGTTGGGTGTGATGATTTTCTAAAGTTGTATTTCAGAAACATTTTGATATTTACAACTGTTTGTGGGCAGTTACTTGTTGATATTTTTATTGTTTGAACGTGAAAATTCAATTCCCAGCTCTAGGAGCTATGGCCATATCTCACCCTGTCTATTTGATAGTAGGTTTAAATGACGGTTAACCGTGGTACATACCGTGGTATTTATCTAAAAACCGTGGTACACCCTGGTTTTTTATTTTCCGCGGTACCCACCTCTACTATATATCTCCAATAATGAAAAGACACTTCAAGCACAACAAAATTAATGCAGAAAGCTCCCAGTGAACATTTCTGTATTAATTTTGTTCTGTATCATTTCTACCTTTCACATAGAATTTGTAGCTTGAAACCATTTAATGTAGTCCCAGCTTAATTTAAAGGCATCTTTAACCCTTTGCAAACAGTTTTGATCCTGATCAGAGGCTGCGTAACGTGCTGTCTGATCAGGATCAAAGCTGTTTGTCACTTGTTTTGAAATTATGTCAGTTATACTGCCTTAAATCTAACTTTGAAACAATATTGCAGACAACAATATTGAAGCAGATGATATTATGGCGGTGAAGGGGTAAAAATCTCACAATAGATTTGATCATGAAAGGGTTGAAGATGAATGGATGCTTCGTATAGGACTAAAATAATGTAGGAAGCAAAGGTAGAATAATCACTGACTGTCCAATCTGTTTGAAGTTTATTTTCTGTAAACCAGAGCTCCAGATAAGAGGGAGTAAACTGAGCAAATCCCACATGTTCCCACTCATTTTAGCACCAAATCCTATGGTGTTACTACTCATTAGAATCGTCTTGAAAAGACGATTGTAATGAGTAGTGACACCATAGGGTTTAAAGCAGAAATAAAGATGTTAGTTTTTAAAATACTCCCCTTATCTGGAGCCCTGGTAACCCATTTCCCAAAACCCTCTTTCTGATGTGATAAAAAAGTTACTACTTAAAGCAGATTGAAATTAAAGCAGAATTACTCCATCAAAAGGGAGTATGAAGGAATCGTCTAAAACCACTAAAACCAATAGCCTGTGTCCAGTTTTGATAAAAATTTACCACTTAAAGCAGATTGAAAGTAAAGATGAATGCTCCTTAAGGAGAAGTCTGCTTTACTTTCAGCTTGCTCGCCTCTGGAAAGTTGCTTAAATTGTCTTTTATAGGACTTCTTAGTTTTATGAATATTTAGAATCATACAAAAGAATTAGTTATAGAGTAAAGGGTTAACACATTCAACCCTAGCGAGGAGTATACTCATCATTTTCAGACAGTGTACGTGAAGACATTACACTTGCCCCATGCAAACAGTGTATACCCTGATCAAAGGGCTCCTTCAGGAGCCCTCTGATCAGGGTCTATGTTGTTTGTCATTTTGAAATACATTGTTAAAATCAACCCTAAATAGCAAAAAATGTACTAGACTTATTTTGAAATTGGAATTTTCCATTAAAATTTTCAGTTAAGTAAATTGTTTTCTGTATCAGGCAAGTCATGCCTTACAGTGGAGAAGACGTTATACTTTCCCAATAAACATGTTTACGCTAAAACCCTTCTGTTCATTACAAACAGTTTGGATCCAAATCAGATGCCGAGTACCTGGCGTCTGATCAGGCTCCAAATTGTTGCCACTCATATTAATGTGAATCGTCTGAGTTGTCCAAAAAATTGTCATATTCTTCATTTAGTGCAATGTGTTTATGTTAAGTTTGTGCTCTCCAATGTACTGTAAAACCGGTTTTATTCGCGAGAATATAATTTATGGGTTAATTCGCAAATGTCTCTAGTTTTGAAATTAGGTGACTTCTTAAAGCAGGTTGAAAGTAAAGCAGAATGTGCCTTAAGACACATTCTGCTTTACTGTCAGCCTGCTTTGAGCTACCACCTGCTAGAAATATTGCATGGTGTCATGAATTGATACAAAATCGCAAAATATACATGACGCGAAAAATAACTGTTTTACAGTATATCTTGTCATGCTCTTGTTACTGTAGATTTCAGAGTGTCATGGAGCAGGAACCTGATAGAGCCAGTCACTACTTTAACCTGGCCAGATGTATGTGGAAACTGGAAGACAACAGGAAGGAATGCTTCACTACTCTCTTAAAGGTACTTACAACCCTGTAACCTGGTCAATCATAGTGATGAGTTATCCCATTACCCCATAGCCTGTTTCTAGTTTTGAAATCAGGTGATCACTTTACCCAATAAGCCATACTGACTTATATTGACTCATTGCACAATAGCCTCATACTGACTCATTTTGACACACTTTAATCCACTAGCTTGTATTGAGATAAGCATTGATAATTGTTTATCGCTTATGAGTTAATGGTTTAAAGCAGGTTGAAAGTAAAGCAGAATTTGCCATAAGGCACATTCTGCTTTACTTTCAAGCTGCTTTAAACTATTATTTGCTAGGATTTAGAAAATATATCTTACATCCAATTTCATGACTGTATAAATTGGCAGTATTTTCTTGAGTGGAGGAAAACAATAAAGGCGTTAAAAAGACATGTTTATTGGGAAATGGGTTGTATGAGTCATTTACGAACAGTGTACTAGTGAAGAGTATACTTTCTTACTCTGTCATCAAGGAAGCTGACATTTTTTTCCAGACTGGCTCCAAGGTTATAAAGAGTTTGCATTGAGTCTGAGATTGTTCTCAAACATTTAATGGGTCAGATTTGAGCAAAAACCCAACTCAAAACTCTTTACAACCCTTGACCCTGGTCTGTCTTCTGCCTATGTTAGGAGATCTTCAATGACAGTAACGTAAGACATTCTATGCCCTAGTCAGAGTACAATGGTTATTTGAAAAATGTATGGATCCTGATTAGACTCCGCGCATAGCCGTTACCCGGTGTGTGATTAGGGTACAACCTGTCTGACACTCATTACGATATCACTTTAGCTATTAACCTCAAATGTAGAATTGAGAAATGTAAGTAGACGATGATTGTTTAACCTATAACACCATAGTTTGTTTCTAGTCTTGTCTTAACCCATTACCCTATAAATACCCGTTTTTACGCCTTCATTTTATTCCTCCACTTAAGAAAATAGTTATGATTTATACAGTCATGAATATGTATTTTAAGAAACATTTTCTATATTCTAGAAGATGGTAGCTTAAAGCAGGTTGAAAGTAAAGCAGAATGCGCCTTATGGCGCATTCTGTTTTACTTTTAGCCTGCTTTAAGTGGTAACCTATATTTAATACTAGAAACAGGCTATTGGGTAATGGGTTAATTATGTCGGACCAAAGAAATACTCAAGAGTTGTCAACAAGTTGTCATTTTTATGCCCCCGGCATTGACAGATGCGGGAGCATATAGTAATCGTCCTGTCCGTCCGTCCGTCCGTCCGTAACCAGGTTAAGTAGATTTTACCGTTTCGTCTAGCATCAACACCGCTTATTCAAATGCTTAGATACTTATACAGTTGTTGCCTTGGACCATTCCCTAGCCATCAATAATACCCAACCTTGATTTTGACCTTGACTTTGACCTAATTTGTACTTAGAATACTTTGAATGGGCTATTTCTTGGTTAACTAGAATTTACCGTTTCGTCTGGCATCAACACCGCTTACTCCGATGCTTGGATACTTATACAGTTGTTGCCTTGGACCATTCCCTATCCACCAATATCACCCAACCTTGATTTTGACCTTGACCTTGACCTAATTTGGACTTAGAATATTTTGAATGGGCTATTTCTTGGTTAATTAGATTTTACCGTTTCGTCTAGCATCAACACTACTTACTACAATGCTTCTATACTTATACAGTTATTGCCTTGGACCATTACCAACCCACCAGTAATACCCAAGCTCAGTTTGACCTTGACCTTGACTTAATTTGGACTTAGAAAAAATTCAGAATATATTGTCAAGGATGCCACCGGGGGCATAAGCGTTTATTGATCGCGCAGTCTTGTTTATTTTTAATTGCAATGCATTTGGCAATTGGTTTTATTTAAACAGGAAAGAATAACATCATCTCTCTTTATAGGCAGCTAAGCTGGATCCCTGCAACTCTTCCATTTTCCTGTACCTTGGCCATTACTACAGCCAGGAAGCTGGGGACCAGACCCGTGCTCGCAAATGTTACCAGAAGGCCTTTGACCTTGACCCTCATAATGATGCGGCTGGTGAAGCAGTTTGTGATCTGCTCAATGAAGATGGGGAGGAGGTAAGCTATTATTAACTTGATTAACATTACTATACGAGTATAAATCTAAATCTATTCAGTGTAATACTACTCTATCCTCGAGTAACGTAACTCCCAGATGCAATGGTGTTGCGCTGACCATGGGTTAAATGTGAGAATGAAAATTTCTTTCTTATGTTGCTAACAGGGCTGCCATTTTTCTGGATTTTTCCAAAATTCTTCGGATTTTTAGCTCACCTGAGCCAAAGGCTCAAGGTGAGCTATTGGGATTTTAGTTTAAACAGTATTTTATTCAAAATAGATACAGTCATGACTGACAATACATACAGTTTCACATATAAATATAAGCATTAGAAAACAAGTTATATAAATTCTTCTCCTTTTCTCCCTGTTTCTATAAATGTAAAGAAGACCCGACAATTTTTTAACTTTATATTTTTAACAGCAAACAGTTGAAAGAGTTTCGAATGGTTTTAATTTTCAGGAGATGGCCCACACTATTCTTAGAGATGTGACTGCAAAGGCAAGTGCAGGAAGGTAGGCTTTCTTGTAGTTCTTTCCCTACAGATAGCTTTAGAATGATATGTTACAGGAGTTTTGTAATATAGACAGAAAGTTTATGTTGTGACCATAATCCTTTCCCTTACAGTGACATAGCTGATTACAATTTTGCCTTTAAAAGTTGACTACTTAAAGCATGTTGAAAGTAAAGAAGAATGTTCCTTAAGGCACATTCTGCTCCACTTTCAGCCTGCTTTAAGCTACCATCTGCTAGGATACAGAACATATTTCTTATGGAGCATATTCAAGACTGTATAAATAGGAACTATTTTCTACAGTGTAGGATTAAATTAGAGGTGTTAAAAGGTGTATTTATGATGTAATGGGTTAAATAAGATGACATCATGGCTATGAAGCCGTTAATTGAAAGCGTCAATGCATAAAGGGATACATTTTTATTATCAGTATTTTTTTCAGTGCCAAGTGGGCGTGGCTAAGACTCGGTCTGTATCAAGTAAAGCATGATGACCCATCGGTAGCTGTGGCTTCATTTCAGTCAGCACTGAGGTCTGACCCCAAGGACAAGTAAGTTTGAATCCTGAAATTCTCTTGAAATGAAAGACAGTGATCACTGATGTTTTTTTTGCTTTGTTTTGTATATAGAATTTGTGTGTAGAATAACCAGTTTATCAGATTCTGATTTATTAAATAGCAAGCTTCTAAGCTGCTCATAACAGTTCAGTGGTATGTTAAGATTTTACCTCATGTTTTCTTGCTATAGATAAATTTGATGTGATCAAATTTGTGATAATTCAATCTAAACAAATTGTTTGACAAGTCCTGAAAAGAAGAGAAAAAAGCTGGCGTCTAAGGCAGATATTTACATATCCCTTTCCCCCATGGAACCTTCACCTCAAATGAAATGTTGTTTTTTTCATGTTTCTATCATGCCCTATTAAAGAGATATGGGAATCTGTTTTGGCATACTGACATGGAGATGATTAAAGCAGGCTACAGAATATTCTGTTTTGCTTTTAGTCTGCTGTGAACAACCACTTCTCTGAAACTTTGAAATCAATCTGTAAGCGCTTTTAGCTTTTCTTTTTTTACTGCACTAAACAACTATCTGCTATTTAAACTGAAAACAAGGCTTTTTTGAGTGTTTTTAGTGTATTTCAATACTTTCTCAATAATTGTTTATCTCTTCAGTCATGTTTGGGAGTGTCTTGGAGAGGCTTATCTGGCAAGAGGAAGTCTCACGGCATCACTGAAGGCTTTTACCAAGGCCTCAGAACTTGAGCCAGACTCGGTCTACTCTTTGTACCAGTAAGTTTTATCATTCCAAGTTTTTATTCTTCATTTTCTAAGTATATACAATCACATATGCAAGAGAATACATTCTATAATACTATATCATTTGTTAGTCCAGGATGTGTGTACAACATATCTTGATTCATTGTTACTTTATAACCCATTCCCCCATAAATAAGCCTTTTTATGCCTATAATTTATTCCTCCACTGAAGAAAATAGTTCCCTTATCAACAGTCATGAATAATTTCGTATCATAAGAAATTATTTCCATATTCTTGCAGATGGTAGCTTAAAGCAGGCTGAAAGTAAAGCAGAATGTAACTTAAGGCGCATTCTGCTTTACTTTCAACCTGCTTAAAGTGGATACTTGTGTTCAAAACTAGAAACAGGCTATGGGGTAATGGGTTAAGTAGCAATGTGACTGATCTGTGATTCAGTAAAGCAACAGCCTAACTGACCTCGGGCAACATGATTTTCTTCAGCCAGGAATGAATCCTCACATACCCTTGGGAAAAGCTGTATAACTAATAGTGTGTACTAAAATAAATGGTTTCTATATTATAGCAGGTAAGTGCTTAAAGAAGGCTGAGAGTAAAGTAGAAAGCGCCTTAAGGCATATATTTAAACTTTCATGACTTTGTGTATGTTTCCTATTATATATTTACAGATTAATATATTAAATTTTTATGAAACCAACTCTATTTTATATCAAAATGTCATATCTTGTATGTGACAGATTGATTGATTTTTTTAATTTTTTCAATTCTTTTTAAATCTGGGTAAAGTTCTGTTTCTTGTAGGACCTTTTAAACTATCTCAACGCGGCATATATTGTGCAATAACTTCCGTTTATGGTCATATAATTTATTGTGTGTTATACATATAATTATTCTTATGCCAGTAACATCATAACTAGTTTGTGATAAGAAGTCTACATATGTCTTTCAAGAATAATTCATAATTTAACTAATGCAATATGTGATATTTTCATAAACTATGTGATATTGAAAACTTGCTAAATATTTTCATATCATTAAATTATTATTTTGTTTATGTAACCAATGCATGACTTTCATGGATCTGCCGCTAGTATCGGGGACCACAATGGAAATAAGGGAAAATATATTTTCCCTTTTTTGTGCAATCCTTGGTATTGGTGAGCATATCATGTGCATTTTCATGTATATGCATTATTTGTTATATAGTTTTCATTATATGTGTATGCATTTGTATTGCCATGTTATGCCACTATTGCCAAAATAAAATCAATCAATCAATCAGTTCTGCTTTACTTTCAACCTGATTTTAGAAGCCACATGTCTTCAAAACTAATAAGCAATGGGATAAAGTGTTAACCCATCTACTGAATTTTCTGCCTATGTTTAAAATCTGTCATCTGAACAAATATAGTGGCTAATGAAATAATTTCTATATGGATTACATACCCTTTAGATGTTTATAATTGTTTTATACTTAAGAATATTTACAAAGTTCTCTGTAACAGTATATTTCTGTGACTTGAGTTGAAAACTCATCAGGCACTTTATTAAGCAGTCACATGTCATAAACACAAAATTATCAATACAATATAGTGGTGGTAATAGAGGGTTTTTACTGTACTGTAGGATATTTAGATATATTTGTTCCATCACAGAATGGCAGCTATAAAGCAGACACTGGGATCCTTCCAAGAAGCTATAGAGGAATACAAACTGATTCTAGAGAAATCTGCTAGTTATGTACCAGCATTAAAAGGTATCAAGGGGTATCATGGTATTTTTTTATACAATATATTTCATTAAGTCATTCTATATCCTACAGGAGTGTTCTCGCTGGTCTGTCATCTTGCACTATAAAACTTGCAATGTTGGAGCTTAATATAGAAAATCTTTGCAAACAGTGTAGACCGTGATCAAAGGACTCCTGAAGGGTCTGCACAGTTTGGCATTCTTTATAATGTTTAGCAGACAACCCCTTGAAAGTGGATGTAAACTGGTCATTGATCAGAAAATGGAAGAGTTTATTTGACAATTCAGTATCACACCGTCCAATCGATTATGGTTACTGCATCAATAAAGTTGTGGTTACCTTTCGCAGCGAGAGTCGATTAAAAAGGTGAGTTTATATTTTACTCCGAAACACTCCTTCTTTCACAAGATCGGCATTTCTTTGTATGCAGCCGTAAAAAGCAATGTTTGCCGAACATGTTGGTGTATTAATTTCCCAACAGCATGCAGAATGGTGTATTAAATCAGTGAATCAATGTGAATCAATATGCCAAAACACCAATTTTCTTTCTTTGCGACTGAATATCTCCGATATATGCCAAACTCTTGTCAATTCAACGATGTCGAAGGTAAATCAAAGTATTTTTCTGTCCATCCTATGAATTTCATATTGCTTTGTTCAAAATCAAGGTAGTTACAAGAATTTTCATGTAGTGAGTTGATGCTGGAATGGCTAAGGTTACCGCATTTTTAAAATTTGATGGTTAAGGTTCATAAACTCACCTTTTTAATCGACTCTCGCTGCGAGAGGTAACCACAACTTTATCGATGCGGTAATCATAACCGATTGGACGGTGTGAGTATTGTAAGTAATGATCAGCTATCTGCTTTAACCCATTTACCCCATAGATCATTTATAGTTTTGAAGATATGTGACTGTTTAAAGCCGGTTAAAAGTAAAGCAGAATGCCCCTTAAGGTGCATTCTGCTTAACTATCAGCCTGCTTTAAGTTACCATCTACTAGAATATAGAAAATATTTCTCAAGATACATATTAATGACTATATAAATTTGAACTATTTTCTTCAGTGAAGTAATAAATTAAAGACGTAAAAGGTGTATTTATGGGGTAAAAGTATAAAACTAGATCTATGTTGGACTATATGCAATTACAATATCTCAATTTTATCCCAGGGCTAGGAGAGACATACCTCCTAGTGGCAAAGACACTTCTGTCACGTTATTTCCATGGACGGGCGAGGGACATGGCTGAACTGGCTGTCAGTAATCTCTTTAGGTTGGTAGATTTACAGAGGGTTTATCACACCCAAGCAAATTCTGACTTCCTACCTTCCAGTTTTCCATCCTTTCTTTCTGGTTTCCTACATCTATTTAAGAAAGAATAAATTCATACCAGTGTTTATTGCACGATAAGACACTAGTATAAATTTATTATTTTGATTCTAACAATTTGCACTGAAGCAATGACGCTAAATTTCTTGACATACGCATTTTCGAAGCCATATCATGTCACATTAAGACAAAGTGTGTGCATGTTTTAATTGAGAATTCAAACACAGATACGTCCCTTCTTTGTTAGCTCACCTGAGCCAAAGGCTCAAGGTGAGCTATTGGGATTGCCCTGTGTCCGTCGTCCGTCGTCCGTCGTCGTTAACAATTGCTTCAAATGACATCTCCTCCTATACCCCTTGACAGATTTCAACCAAACTTTACAGGAATGTTCCTTGGGTCAAGCTCTTTCAAATTTGTTCAAAGAATTAAAAACAATGTAGAACTCTGGTTACTCTGGTTGCCATGGCAACCAAAGTAAAAAAATAAGGAAATCTTAAAAAATCTTCTTGTCTGAAACTACAAGGGCCAGAGCTTAGATATTTGGCACATAGCATCATCTATAGGTCCTCTATCAAGTTTGTTCAAATTATGCCCCTGGGGTCAAAATTGGCCCCGCCCCGGGGGTCACAGTTTTACATAGAGTTATATAGTGAAATTTTCAAATGTCTTCTTCTCTGGAACTAATATGGCTAGAGCCTTGATATTTGGCATGGTTACACTTCTAGATGTCCTATACCAAAAGTGTTCAAATGGTTCTGGTCGGTTGCATAACTAGGTCACAGGAGCTAAAAATAGATTTTTTCGATGAAAACTTAAAAAATCTTCTTCTCTGAAACTGCAAGGGTCAGAGCTTAGATATTTGGCACATAGCATTGCCTACAGATCCTTTATCAAGTTTGTTCAAATTATGCCCCTGGGGTCAAAATTGGCCCGGCCCTGGGGGTCACTGTTTTACATAGAGTTATATAGTGAAATTTTCAAATGTCTTTTTTCTCTGAAACTAATATGGCCAGAGCTTTGATATTAGGCATGGTGACATTTCTAGATGACCTATACAAAAATTGTTCAAATGGTTCTGGTCGGTTGCATAACTAGGTCACAGGAGCTAAAAATAGATTTTTTTTCAATGAAACCTTAAAAAATCTTCTTCTCTGAAACTACAAGGGCCATAGCTTAGATATTTGACACATAGCATCACATACAGGTCCTCTATCAGGTTTGTTCAAATTATGCCCCTTGAGTCAAAATTGGCCCCGCCCCGTGGGTCACAGTTTTACATATAGTTATATAGTGAAATTTTCAAACGTCTTCTTCTCTGAAACTAATATGGCCAGAGCTTTGATATTCATCATGGTGACACTTCTAGATATCCTTTACCTATTTTGTTCAATTGGTTTCAGTCTGTTGCATATGTAGGTCACAGGAGTTAAAAATAGATTTTTTTTCAATGGAAACTTACAAAAATCTTCTTGTCTAAAACCCTACTACCCTGATCTTAGATATTTGGCACATAGCATTATCTACAGGTCCTCTTACAAGATTGTTCAAATTATGCCCCTCGGGTAAAAAATTACCCCTTCCTGGACATAAATAATTATCTCCATTTTGTCAGTTATTCTCAGGTGAGCGAATTATGCCCCATGGGGCTCTTGTTTAAATAGGGGCGTGCGTGTTTTGGAATTAGTTATAGAAAATTCATATTCGTGTTTATTCAATCTTTAAACACTGCAGGCCTGTATTAGAAACCTTTGCAAACTGTTTGGATCCTGATCAGGATCCAAACAGTTTGTCACAATAATCCTGTTAAGTTAACAACAAAGTTAATAGGGTAATACTGGAATCAGCATGTTGTCTGCCTGTCTGTATAAGAAAGTTTGCACCTTGCAATTTAATTTACCCCTGCTTCTGTGCTTCCGTATCCGACTGATTAGGGAATGGACTATATAAGAGTGGTTTACTTCATCCATATGAGTTATCTGATCACCTCCCTTTAAAAAGCAATATGTCATAATCTGTGTACCCTATAGATACAGCAACTCTCGTATGTAGTGTATGCATATAGCATATGTTAGGTGAAAACCCATAACAAGGAACCTTCATAGTGACAATAATTGGTAAAGATGCAAATTCCCCAGGTCGGTTCAGTGTGTTAGGGTATCAAGTATATATTATATAGCTGGTGGTGAAGCAATTCTATTGAATTATTTAGCTACCAGTCTGTTGTTATGCACTGTGTGTCTTAGCTAGGCGCTGCTGCCGTATCCGACTGATTAGGGAATGGACTGTATAAGAGTGGTTTACTGCATAAATATGAGTTATCTGATTACTTTTCTTTAAATTAATTAGTCATTCTTTTTATTCCATGAGAAAATGATTGCTTGATAGAATGGTGGAAGGAATGCACAAATACACCTTTTTATGCCTTTAATTGATTCCTCTACTGAAGAAACTTTTACTAGTTTATATTCTCACAAATAAAAATCATAAGAAATATTTTCTATATTCTAGCAGATAATAGCTTAAAGCAGGCTGAAAGTAAAGCAGAATGCACCTTAAGGTACATTCTGCTTTACTTTCAACCTGTTTTAAGTGGTCACATATCTTCTAAAGTAGAAACGGACTATGGGGTAATGGGTCAATGTTTGAAATGTAAACTTTCCTGCTTCATGCAAGTAGTCATCTATATTTGAGATAATGTGGATCTAGGTAAATACCAAGTTACTCCAGATAATAATGTGTGCATTCTGGATATAAAATATGATTTTATTTCACAGACAGAGACTGTTATTATTTCAGAGCAGCATCTCATAGGCCTGATCTGTCTTGTTTGTGGAAATTGATTGGTGATGCTTGTACAATTCTACATGTGCTGCCAGCTGAAGGTTTTAGGTAAGAAAACTGTAGTTAACCCATTCCTCTATATATTAACATTTAATAAAATGTATTTTTAAACATATCTAGGGACACTTCTGTGTTTATTGAACACAGTGTTTTGTTATTTATCTGTTTTGAATATAGTAAAACCTCTCTACTTCGACCACTAAATTGTGTTAATTATGAGGGTGTTTTCAATAGGTGACCGCTTAAAGCAAGGTGACAATGGAACAGAAAGCTCCTGAAGGAGCTTTCTGTTTCACTGTCATCTTGCTTTAACTCTTTCCTCCCTGAAACTGTAAATGGACAATTCCAGTTTCCATCTAAGTCTAGTCCATTTCTGACTTTAAAGGGTTGTTTTTGTCAATGTTTGGCATTGTGACAAACAGTGAAGACCCTGATCAGAGGGCTCCTTTCGGAGCCCTCTGATCTGGGTCTTCACTGTTTGTATAGGACATGTGTACTATTCACATGTACACTGTTTGAAAAGCACGCCTATATGCGGGACTAGGGTTCAAAGAGTTAAGCTGTCACCTCTATTATCCAATCAATTTGCCTTTGTTCCAATGGTTGTAATAGCGAATTTACTGTATATAATATTTCTTTGTTTCCATCTGCAGGTTTGGAAAGCCAGACAAAACTGTGATGTCTAAGCTAGAGACATTAGAGCTCGGAGAAAGGTGAGATAATGTGAACAAGGGATTGATACCCTGTGTTTGTCATATAAGATAATAATGGGTAGTTGTGTTATGTATGTGTGAGGCATCAATACTTTACTGCTCACATTCAAACTTGGTTGCATAATTTCAGTCGGCCACATTTGCAAGATACGAAAGACAACTCCTATTAATCTGTCTCAAATGCGGTCAAATTACTCCCCTTCCATATAGACTCAAAGAAGGGGTATACTTTCGTAATGTGTAAATAAGTATTTCCAATTTTTACCAAGAAACAGACAATTTTCGCACAAAGTTTATGTAATTTCCTTGCTTTTCATATAAGGTTTCTATGGTAAACATAGGAGTTTTCATGGTAAACAAGTAATTTTTTTAACCAAAAGTAAACGATATACTTGTGATGATATCAACTGTGATGATATGAAATTTATCTAACTGAAAAATCTCTATAAATTATTGATAGGTATATAATAAATAGAGGATAATCAATTTCTTTGGATTGATATGAAAATTATATCACTATATGGGTTGTTATCTGGTTAAAAAAAACGAGTCCACAGGACAAGTTTTTTAACCAGATAACAACCCATTAGAGTGAATTTTTTTTCATATCTATTCAAAGGAATTGATTAATCTATTTATTATATATATTTTAATGTCGGTTTTACAGAAAAAAACCATAAAAAGTTGATTACAGTGACGTCACCAAACAAATTATGACGTGACGTCACAAAAAGTGATATCATCACTACATGTAGTGATGATATCAACAGTGAAGATATCAAATTTATCTAAATGAGAAATCTCTATAAATCATCGACATGTATATAATAAATAGGTTTATCACATAATTTGAGGTCTGGGAGTGGAGTAAAGACATTATATAAATATCGTAATCCACTTGTGAAATGTCGTTTTTTGGCTCTGGCAAACTCTTTCCGTTCATAAGCGCTGCGTGTAGCAGGACACAAAATGACATAATTTGCGATGACGCTACCATAAACAGTGTCAGGTTTTGACTAAAAATCTATTTAGCAGAAAGACTACAAACTATGGCTTCAATTGATTTAATAGGTGTTTAAAATTGTTATGCGATTAATAGAATTTCAAATTCGTGCTCATTACTTATCAATTTTAATAAACTCATTGACTAAAATTAATACGAAGCTCGCCAAGGCTTAAAATGAAAATAATGAGCACTCATCCAGTATCCTTTATGTTATCAGGTGCTATGTCAAAGCCTTAAAAATTCTCCCAGAATGCTCTTCTCTGTGGCATGACCTTGGCATCAACTACTTCTACCAATCACAGTGCAGCAGTGCAGATAAAGCCTTCTCATTGGCTGAAAAAGCTGCTCAGATTCTGAAGAAAGCCATTCAGCTGGAGCCAGGCAATCATGGACACTGGACAGCTCTAGGCTTAGTTGCCTGTACTGAAGGTTAGTCTGTATACAGTGGAGAAGATGTTATTCTTTCCCTAAAAGCTTGTTTACGGTATTCTAAAACTATTATGTCCATTGCAAATAATTTGGAGCCATTTCAAAAGCCAGGTTAACTCTTTCCTCCCTGAAACTTGGAATGGACAATTCCAGTTTACATTTTAGTCTAGTCCATTTCTGACTTTTAAGGGATGTTTTTGTCAATGTTTGGCATTATAACAAACAGTGAAGACCCTGATCAGAGGGCTCCTTTCGGAGCCCTCTGATCTTGGTCTTCACTGTTTGCACAAGACAAGTGTACTATTCACATGTATACTGTTTGAAAAAGACGCCAATATGCGGGACTAGGGTTCAAAGGGTTAAAAAATGGTAAAACATTTACAACCACTAATTTATGGTATTAAAGGTAGGTGACACCTAAAATTATGAAATAGGGAAGAACGCTGCAATATCAATCTGACTACCAAAAAACTTTAGAAACATCTGGAAATAAAAAGCTTGCCATAGACACATAACATACCTGTGTGCTGAAGACTGGTTCTGGTGTATGTGAATGTAGTTACAGTATAACCTCTGTCGATCGACACCTCTCTTGACCGGAAACCTCTGTTATCCGACCCTGCTGTTAGGTCCCGGCAGTTTCCCTATATATTTTATGTAACCTAACTCTCTCTTGATCGGATCCTCTGTTAACCCTTATCCGACATACCTTGACGGACCAAAAAAGGCAAATTAGAGGTTTTTCACACCCCGTTATCCGATGGTATGCTGACCTTTGATCATTGACCGACTATACACGCGCAGGTGATAATGACACATATTGCTCGGATGGCCGTGTAAGACAAAATGTATGTTTAAACAATGAGTGAATAATGTGAGGGTTAATAAGATAACTTCAGCCAACACGTGTAAGCAACCCATTCAGGGTCGCAGTGCCGAAAAGACCAACTCATCCATCCTCTCCAACAATAGCTAACCATTATTTCGTGATCAAATTGGACAGGTATCTGCCAATCGTCCTCACCGTCAAGTTGTCAATAGAAGTACGAAATATATATCTAATGCGCCCTCCGCATAGGTCGAGTCAATAGTAATAATCACAGGCGTAAAAATGTATGCTCAAGTTATATTGGGAGAAAATAAAAACATTCTCGCGTTTTGAAGTTTTTGTTAATTTCCCGCTAGTTCGACTTAACGAGAGAAGATTGTACTGGTACAGTAAAGTTCCGCTTAACGACCGGTCCGAAATTAAGACCGGTCCGAAATTACGACCACTTTTTAAAAGAACGGAATATATCCCTTCATAGTTTAATGGTCGTATGGTCCGTTATTAAGACCGGTCCGCTATTCCGTATTACGACCACTAATCCCAGAACAAAAGACCAATTAGTGTTGTTTTAGGGTCCGATATTAAGGGCAGGCGTTCACACTTCGCCGGTCGCAAAAGCCAGTTTGACACTTTTACGACAAACACCGATTACTTTACGGCAGAGGTCAAGGCTGATTAAACAATAGGGATGCTTCAACAAGGGGAATGTTTTGATAGCAGATAATTAAAAGAAAATGCGAAAGTATGATGAATTCGGCACTTGTTTAATCTCTTGATTGCTCTATTGGTGCATGTATATTTCGTTTATCTCGCATTAGGCCAAATACAGTTACAGAAAAAAACCGTTTTTAGCGCATACATCGAACTCGATGACAGAGGGAGAAATAATTGGGCTAATTAGTAAAATACTTACAAGCGTGTGATTTACTAATTAAAATGTTAATTTATCACTTTAGACTTTCATCTGATCCGCCCCAATCGAATTTTATGTTTGATAAATGATTTTTTATTGGTTATCTCGAAAGATGATTTTTGTAAACAATGAAATAATTGGTCGAACTTTGGATAATTAATAATATTAAACCCGACGAATTTCTTCATAAACATGTCGTGTGACAGATTAGATCCAGATCAGATATCAAACAATTTGGAATCTGTTCAGGATCTAAACTGTCCAAAATGCTATTTCTTTGTCACTGAAACTCATAGACTATGTGCTAAAGTCCCTCTTTATGTGCTAAGATTTGTTTATTGAAACATTGTTTTAATTCAGATCAGACATCAAGTAATTTGGAGTCTGGTCAGGATCCAAACTGAAATGCCACTTCTTATAGCTTATATTCTATGTGTTACACTGTTAATGCCCCTCTTTATGTGCTAACATTAATAATTTATTCAATTATTGAATCTTCATTACATGTGTATGACAGTTTTTAGTTTCTGTGTATATGTGTATTTTTAAAAATTAAATTATGGTTGTTTGAAATAGGCTTATTTGTGCGACCTATTCAAAAGGTTCAATATACCTATCAATCTATATCTGCCCAAAAAATCCTCATCGATATCAAGGGTCTCAATAATAAGACCGACTCGATATTAAGACCACTTTTTGTCAGTACCACAGGTGGTCTTAATAGCGGAACTTTACTGTATAAAAATGTAAATATGAATGTGCCGGTGTTTTAGTCGATCCCTTAATATCTACATTGTGCGTGTTAACTTCCGATTGTACACTGATTATACACGTTTATGCCTACTGTAGAAAGAACGATGGAAAAACCATGTAGATCCGGAGCTGGGGACTCCTATTTTAAACTGGAAGAACCTGACAAGGATATGCTGCAGTCATGCAAGCATATTTAATAAGTCAATCGGCATCGAGAAATTCGCCTCACAGCGACAATCTTTGGGTGTGTAAACTTGTGAACTTAGGCCTAATTCCGTTAACCGACAACCTCTCTTAACCGACTTACAAACATGGAACCATGGGGTGTCGGATAACGGAGGTTATACTGTATTAGAAATTGATCCCTAGTGATGAGTGTGTGCATCCTTAACAAACAGTATACCAGCAAGAGTACACTTGTTCTATGCAAACAGTGTTGACCTAGATCAGAAGGCTTTACTTGAGCTTTCTGATAAGGATCTGCATTGTCTGTCATGTTGTAATACATTGGATAAACCATCCCTAAAGGTAAAAAATGAACTAGATAGGACACTGGAATTGACTGACAGAAATGTTATATGAGGCAGTGCTTATTTACAAGTTATATAGCATGTGCAGTAGAGAAAATGTTATTCTTTCCCAATAAACGGGTTTACGCTAAAACTTTTATTTCCATTGCAAACAGTTTGGAGCCAGATCAGACGCCGGGTAACCCGGCGTCTGATCTGGCTCCAAACTGTTTGCCACTCAGATTAAAAAGCAATAATTAGAAATGTCACAAAAGGGTGATTTCCTACATTTAGCGATTTGCGTTTGTGTTTCTTTGTGTTAAACGGGAAAGAACGAAGTTTTCTCCACTGTAGGAATACATATTTTGCATTTTACTAGGTTCAGTTTAAGAAAAAATAATTGATAATTTTTAGAATCATGACATTTATTTTCTGTTCACTAATTCATTTGCAGGAAGTTTCAAGCCTGCTCTGGCCCAGCACTGCTTCATCAAGTCCATACATGCAGAGAGCAATGTGAGTTTGAATGTTGTATAAACTCATAGCCTGTTTCTAGTTTTGAAGACATATGACCACTTAAATGCACCGTAACCCTTGACCCCATAGCTTGTTTCTAGTTTTGAAAATAGATGACTATTTAAAGCAGGTTGAAAGTGAACCAGAATGCGCCTTAAGACACATTCTGCTTTACTTTCAGCCTGCTTTAGTCACCATCTCCTAGAATAAAGAAAATATTTCTTATGATACATATCCATGACTGTTTCAATTGGAACTATTTTCTTCAGCGTAGATATAAACTGAATGCGCTAAAAGGCGCTTCTATAAGAGAAAGGGTTAAGGTACATTCTGCTGTACTTTCAGCCTATTTTAAGACACCATCTGCTAGGATATAGAAATTATTTCTTCTGGTACACATTCAATTATTCATGACTGTATAAATTGGAAATCTATTATTTTGAGTGTAGGAATATAATAAATGCGTAAAAAAGGGGATATCTTTTCATAATTTACAGAGCTGATTATATGAATATGCAGAGGGTGAAGGGTTTAAACAGTAAACATTAATTTTCTGACCAGTTTGAATATTGTTTATTCAGTAGGCCATCTCTGATAGGGCCATTGTACAGTGGAGAATATGTTATTCTTTCCCGTTTAAACGCAAACGTACGCAAGCGCAAAGCGCTAAAACGTAGAAAAGAACAACTTTTGGACAATTCTGATATTTCATGTTTATCTTGGTAGCAAACAGTTTGGAGCCTGATCAGACGCCGGGTTACCCGGCATCTGATCTGGCTCCAAACAGTTTGCACTGCAATTAATAGTTTAAGCGTAAATAGAGGATCTTGTATGAGTGCTCATTATTTATCATTTTTAATAAACGAGTTGACTAAAATAATATGACGCGAGCCTTGGCGAGCGTCATATTCATTTTAGTCAACGAGTTTATTAAAAATGATAAATAATGAGCACGAATGTAAGATTCTATTTATCACATAAATAGTTTAAGCACCTATTAAATTGATTGAAGCCGTAGTTTGTAGACCCTCCGCTATATAGAATTTCCGCCAAAAATTACGTTGTTTACGTTAACGTCATAGTAAATGACGTCATCTGGCGTCCCGCTACATGCAGCGCTTGTGGGCGAACAAGTTGGGCCGGAGCCCAAAAAACGATATTCCACTAGTGGATTACGATATTTATACAATCGCTTTATGCAACTCCCAGACCGCAAATTATGTGATAAACACGTTTATTGGGAAAGAATAACACATTCTCCACTGTAAGTGTTGTTATTTTCAGAATGTTGTAGCATGGACAAACTTGGCTGCCCTGTACCTGAAGAGTGATAATGTAGAGGTGAGATGAATGAACGGTTTGATTTTAATGCTTTCAACACCATGGACCTGTGTAAAATATATTCTTTACATTTGAAAACAGTGTAGAGCCAGACCAGAAGGCTCCTATAGGAGCCCCCTGATCTGGGTCTACACTGTTTGCCAACTTCAACTGGTATTTTGATAAACTATTCTGAATTCCAAGTAGACTGCAGTTTAGATCCTGATGAGATGCTGCGTAACACATCTGTCTTAAGTAGATGACATCATTGTAGTCAAGGGGTTAAGCTTTTTAGCTCACCTGAGCTAGCTGAGGGTGAGCTTTTGCAATCCTTGAATGTCCGTCGTCAGTCGTCCGTCGTGCGGCGTCAACAATTTAAGTGTTTACACTCTAGAGGCCACAATATTTATCCAATCTTTCTCAAACTTCCTCAGATGGTATATTGCCATAAGGGTGCGGATGAGTTCGATTATGGTTGAAATCGGACCAATAGGTCATGAGTTATCTACCTTTGTACTGCTGAAAATGCAATATTTAACAGTGTTTACACTCTAGAGGCCACAGTATTTATCCAATCTTTCTAAAACTTGCCAAGATTGTATATGACCATAAGAGTTCAGATGAGTCTGATTTTGGTTGAAATCGGACAAATAGATCAAGAGTTATCTACCTTTGAATTGCTGAAATGCCATATTTAAGGGTGTTTACACTCTAGAGGCCACAGTATTTATCCACTCTTTCTAAAACTTGCCCAAATTGTATATGACCATAAGAGTTCGGATGAGTTTGATTTTGGTTGAAGTCCGACAAAATGATCAAGAGATATCTACCTTTGAATTGCTGAAAATGCCATATATAACAATGTTTACATTCTAGAGTTCACAATTTTTATCCAATCTATCTCAAATTTGCTAAGATTGTATATGACTATAAAAGTTCAGATGAGTGTGATTATGGTTGAAATCAGACTTATAGGTCGAGAATTATCTACCTTTGAATTGCTGAAAATGCCATATTTAACGATGTTTACACTCTAGAGGCCACAAATTGTATCCACTCTTTCTCAAACTTACTCAGATGGTATATTACCGTAAGACTTTGGATGAGTTCAATTATGGTTGTAATCGGATCAATAGGTCAAGAGTTATCTACCTTTGAATTGCTGAAAATGATATATTTAACAGTGTTTACGATCTAGAGGCCACAGTATTTATCCAAGCTCTCTCAAACTTGCTCAGATTGTATATGACCATAAGAGTTCGAAAAAGGGTGATTATGGTTGGAATCGGATAAATAGATCAAGAGATATCTACCTTTGAATTATTCGGCTCTAAATGACCTTTTTGTGTCGATGGGCCGTAAAACACCATTCATTCATTCATTCATTCATTCTACCTTTTAATTGCTGAAATTGCCATATTTAACAGCGTTTACACTCTTGCAACTACAGTTTTCAATGGATTTTGATTATACTTGTACACAAAGGATGTAGCTATACGTTCTGGAAGGAGTGCAATACTGCAATTATTGTTGAAATATAATCATTGTGGCAATAGTTACCTGCCCTTGATATACTTTGAAATGCTAGAAAAATAGGCTTCATTTCAGTATTGTTTAGGCTCTAGTTGTCTGCTTTTGATGTACTCTACTATACTACAGTAGATCGACAAACTTGAATGGATTTAGAATAAAACAGGTGAAATTCAAAGGTAAAGCTATCAGGCTTCATTACAAATGGTGAGCGATATCAGGACCTTCAGGCCCTCTTGTTTATTTAACATTATTTCTTGAAGGAGTGCAATTATAAACCTTATTTCAATACATTAATCTAGCATTTGCTCACCTGGGTCCAAGGTTATAAGCTTTTAAGTTGAGTCTTAAGTCATTCTCAAGCATTTGATTTGTCAGTTCTGAGCCTAGGTTCAACTCTGCCCAATCAAATGCTTGAGAACAAATTCAGACTCAACTCAAAAGCTTTTAAACCTTTAACCTTGGAGCCAGTTGTGGTGAGAGAAAACCATTGACTAAGTCATAGCCATAAGACTTCTATTTTTACAGAATTCTTGTTTCATTTGTTTAACACTTTGCATTATAACTATTAAAAAAAGAAGAGAAGATTGAAATGCTTTGAGAAGCTGACAAGTTGTTTCTTGACATCTATTTTACCAGCTTGCTCATGAGGCTTTCAAGGTAGCCCAGAGTTTGGAGCCGTCCTATGTGGCTTGCTGGATTGGGCAGGCTATCATAGCGGAGGTGGTAGGACACGAGGAAGCCATGGACCTGTTTAGACACACAACACAACTTGGAAATCATGTAAGCCTCTATAACCTTATCTGTATATTAACCCATTTCCCAATAAATACACCTTTTACACCTCTCATTTATTCCTGCACTGGAGAAAATATTTCCAAAACAATTATGGATATTGAACATAAGAAATAGTTTCTATTTTCTAATAGATGGTAGCTTAAAGCAGGCTGAAAGTACTTTCAACCTACTTTAAGTGATCACCTATCTTCAATACAATAAATGAACTACATGTATGGGGTAATGGGTTAAGGGTTGCATGCAAGACAACAGTAAATAGATAAATAAGTAGCATATACAATAATTTTCTACTCGCATATCCAAATAGTTTTTACTTACAATGACAGTTTCGGCACTCCATTGGAGTGCCTTCTTCAGACTGTGAACTTGACCGTTGGTGACGTCATGAGTTTTGTTTACTACTGGGCTTTTTTCCCGTGAGCCCCATCTACCGGCCGCTGTTTACTACGGGAAAAAAGCCCAGTAGTAAACAAAACTCATGACGTCACCAACGGTCAAGTTCACAGTCTGAAGAAGGCACTCCAATGGAGTGCCGAAACTGTCATTGTAAGTAAAAACTATTTGGATATGCGAGTAGAAAATTATTGTATAAGTTAACATAAGCTATCCTGATGAATTTCTTTCGTGAAGTAGCATATAGTTCCTACAGAAGAGAATAGAACTTTAATCCATTACCCCATAGCCTATTTCTAGTATAGAATATAGGTGACCACTTAAAGCAGGTTGAAAGCCTGCTTTAAGTTATTTTTTACTAGGATAAAAAAAAATTCTTATGATACATATTCATGACTGTTTAAATTTGAACTTTTTTCTTCATTGGATGAATAAGTTGCTAAAAGGCATATTTATGGGGTGGTGGGTTAAATCTTTCCCATAAAGTTTGTTTGTGGCTCGCCTGACGATTGACCTGGAGAGCTAATATTGCCTCCTTGTTGTTTGTGTAGCTATTCCCATTGCTGTTCGCATAGCAGTTTTAAAAAGGTGTTCACAACTTCTATGGCCTCTGTCCTACAGCTTTCAAACTGGCACAACACATGCCTTTGGACAAACCCTTTTCACCCATGTGATTTTGAATCCCTGGTAACCTCAGACTCCTGTGTTTCAGTTTTGAAACATGCATTAAAGTTGTGAAAAGTGCCCACAACTGCTTTTCCTTTTGACCTAGTTTTCATACTTGCAACACACATCCATGTAAAAAAAAATCAGACCCCTTGACTGAAAGTAGAGCGAAATGATGTGCATTTAAGGCGTAATGAGCTTTTTTATATGTTTTGAAATACAGGTTAGGTTCACTTCAGTGAGCATGAGTTACCTAGTCATAAACATAGCGTATTTAACCCTTCCCCCATAGAAGCGCCTTTTAGCAGATATGATTTATTCATCCGCTGAAGAAAATAGTTCCAATTTAATCAGTAATGAATATGTATTATAGGGAACATTTTCTATATTATAGCACATGATAGCTTAAAGCAGGCTGAAAGTAAAGCAGAATGCGCCTAAAGGCGCATTCTGCTTTACTTTCGACCTGCTTTAATGGTCACCTATCTTGAATACTAGAAATAGGCTATGGGGTAAAGGGTTAACAAATACTATATTGTGAGTATAACTGATTTTCAGCTTGAGAGTGCCATTGGGTATGGCCACTGGGTTTGTTCAATGCTACAGAATAAAGATAAACACAACAACTACATGTACACGTACGCCATAGAGCAGATGGCAGCTGTACCTGCCGCATCAGACGTCCTGGCTAAATACACAGGTCTGTAGTCAAATTGATTATGACAATATGATGTTATCTAATTCTATCACGGAATTATACAAGACGGAATCGCAACTCAGCAAAGTTGAATAGGCAAGCATCTGAGCTCTCTTTGCGGTTGAATTTTGGGAGATTATGTGTCACGTGACAACATCTTCACTTTTTGCCTCGTTGTCCGTCATTTCTGGGGTGAAAATTTACTGACATTTTAGTGGATTTAAATGACTTGATGGACATTCCTATCAATTCACGGGAATATAAACCCGTGAATAATGCTTCGAAACAGACATTAATCATATTGACCACTGAAAGACATTATCAAGTCTGGCGAAGTCTCATTTGCGCCGCATGAGATTTGCGATATAGCCCGAGGTTGCAATTCCGTGAGTGTATAATTCCATGATTCAATAAAGGCAGAGGAGCCTTTGTGGCTTAGTTGACCCGTGTCATTTACAAACAATGTACCTGTGAACAGTGAACTAGTCCGAGGCAAACAGTGCCAGGGGATTGTTGCACAGAAAATCACGGATGCATCAAGGCAACAGTATATGCAGTAGTCCTTAACAAATTCTTAACAATTGAACATTAGAGATTTGGTATATTTTAAAATCATGGACTGGACACGACATTACTTGACATCTGATCTGGATCCAAACTGTTTGCTAAGTCGACTGTATGCCCTTTTAAGGATGAACATTGTTTTGCTGTGAATCTTTTGGTAAGAATAACTTCTTCCCCACAGTAACCATTGTTTTTCTGTGGTTATACATTTTTTGCTGTACAGTCCTCCCTCTCTACAATGGCCCTCCGAACAATGACTTCCTCCTTACACCAAGGCTTGTTCCCAAGACAATTATGTCTAATACTTTCACTGCTACAATATCGTCTGCTTGAAATTGTAGTCTGCTGGTTTTCTTACATAATACACATTGACAGAAAAAGCATGATGAAGGGTGACAAACAGCTTGAATCCAGATCAGACGCTGCGTTACTCAGCGTCTGATCTGGATTCAAGCTGTTTGCAAATGTAAGCCATGTTTCCTCCCTATAAAAACTCTGTCCATACAACACACACAATCATTGTCTCCTATTGGATGTTGTTGTAGAGAGGGAGCACTGTCCCTCCATACAACACACACAATCGTTGTCTCCCATTTGGTGTCATTGTAGAGAGGGAGCACTGTCCTATGTTTTGTCTTTGTCTCCTATTGGGTGTCATTGTAGAGAGGGAGCACTGTCCTATGTTTTGTCTTTGTCTCCTATTGGGTGTTGTTGTAAAGAGGGAGCACTGTCCTATGTTTTGTCTTTGTCTCCTGTTGGGTGTTGTTGTAAAGAGGGAGCACTGTCCTATGTTTTGTCTTTGTCTCCTATTGGGTGTTGTTGTAAAGAGGGAGCACTGTCCTATGTTTTGTCTTTGTCTCCTATTGGGTGTTGTTGTAAAGAGGGAGCACTGTCCTATGTTTTGTCTTTGTCTCCTATTGGGTGTTGTTGTAAAGAGGGAGCACTGTCCTATGTTTTGTCTTTGTCTCCTATTGGGTGTTGTTGTAAAGAGGGAGCACTGTCCTATGTTTTGTCTTTGTCTCCTATTGGGTGTTGTTGTAAAGAGGGAGCACTGTCCTATGTTTTGTCTTTGTCTCCTATTGGGTGTTGTTGTAAAGAGGGAGCACTGTCCTATGTTTTGTCTTTGTCTCCTATTGGGTGTTGTTGTAAAGAGGGAGCACTGTCCTATGTTTTGTCTTTGTCTCCTATTGGGTGTTGTTGTAAAGAGGGAGCACTGTCCTATGTTTTGTCTTTGTCTCCTATTGGGTGTTGTTGTAAAGAGGGAGCACTGTCCTATGTTTTGTCTTTGTCTCCTATTGGGTGTTGTTGTAAAGAGGGAGCACTGTCCTATGTTTTGTCTTTGTCTCCTGTTGGGTGTTGTTGTAAAGAGGGAGCACTGTCCTATGTTTTGTCTTTGTCTCCTATTGGGTGTTGTTGTAAAGAGGGAGCACTGTCCTATGTTTTGTCTTTGTCTCCTATTGGGTGTTGTTGTAAAGAGGGAGCACTGTCCTATGTTTTGTCTTTGTCTCCTATTGGGTGTTGTTGTAAAGAGGGAGCACTGTCCTATGTTTTGTCTTTGTCTCCTGTTGGGTGTTGTTGTAAAGAGGGAGCACTGTCCTATGTTTTGTCTTTGTCTCCTATTGGGTGTTGTTGTAAAGAGGGAGCACTGTCCTATGTTTTGTCTTTGTCTCCTGTTGGGTGTTGTTGTAAAGAGGGAGCACTGTCCTATGTTTTGTCTTTGTCTCCTATTGGGTGTTGTTGTAAAGAGGGAGCACTGTCCTATGTTTTGTCTTTGTCTCCTGTTGGGTGTTGTTGTAAAGAGGGAGCACTGTCCTATGTTTTGTCTTTGTCTCCTATTGGGTGTTGTTGTAAAGAGGGAGCACTGTCCTATGTTTTGTCTTTGTCTCCTATTGGGTGTTGTTGTAAAGAGGGAGCACTGTCCTATGTTTTGTCTTTGTCTCCTATTGGGTGTTGTTGTAAAGAGGGAGCACTGTCCTATGTTTTGTCTTTGTCTCCTGTTGGGTGTTGTTGTAAAGAGGGAGCACTGTCCTATGTTTTGTCTTTGTCTCCTATTGGGTGTTGTTGTAAAGAGGGAGCACTGTCCTATGTTTTGTTTCAGATCGAGTGAAGACTAACTCAGTACCTTACAATCTACACGGCTTACTGCTAGAACGTCAGGGACTCTATATAACTGCTGCTTCACAACTTCAAAGGTATTAACCCATTAACTCATAAGCGATAAACAATTATCAATGCTTATCTCAATACAAGCTAGTTGATTAGAGTGTGTCAAAATGAGTCAATATGAGGCTATTGCGCAATGAGTCAATATGAGTCAGTATGGCTTCAAAGGTAATTACAACCAAACATGTGCTCAGCAACCATTCAATCAAGAGAAAGTGTTACGAGACAGGGGCTCTTTGCATTTAGTCTGTTTTGAATACGAAGTTATGACCTAGGAATGCAAACAATTTTTAATGTTAGCTTAACCCACCTCTCGGTAAATAAACCTTTTTTACACCTCTAATATTTTCTTATATAAGGAATGAGGTCCTTATCTGAACATAAAACTTGTCCTGTATATAGCATTTTACAAGTACAGTAAAACCTCTCTATTACGACCACTTAATTGTGTTAATAATTAGGTGTTTACGACAAGTGACTGCTTAAAGCAAGGTGACACTAAAACAGAAAGCCCCTTCAGGAGCTTTCTGTTTTACTGTCACTTAGCTTTAAGCTGTCACCTGTCTTTGATACATTAGTGGTCGTAATAGAGAGGTTTTACTGTATTAACGTCGGGGACTCTATACAAGTGCTGCTTCACAGCCTCAAAGGTAAGGAGCTTCACTGGCTTCCAGTTCAACACAGAGTTGAATTCAAAATTCTGACACTCACATACAAAGCCATGTGCAAGGTACATTGTTAGTATGCTGGACGTGTATAGTCCTCGAAGAGAGTTGCGGTCTGCGAGTAAATCAGTATCGCTGGTTGTGCCGAGAAGTCGTTTAGTGAAGTTTGGAGATAGAAGTTTCATGCATGCAGCCCCAAAGCTCTGGAACTCTCTACCATCAGACATCAGAGATGCGAGCTCAGTTGCACTCTTCAAAAAACGTCTGAAAACACACTTCTTTAATATTTATTATTAGAACACATTAGGAAATGGATGACTGCTACCTCCGGGCCATGTTCTTGCTGTAGATATTGTGGGTCTAAATGGGAGTTCTGGAATTGTACCGTTTGCCCATGCCTGTTCGGTGGATCTTGATGGTAGGGATTGCCCCTGATCTCTTTGAAACCGACTGGCTTGGGGTTTGCGGTATAATTCAAGGACAGCTTCTTATCTTGATGTTTTTATAAAGTAAGGGTGTAATTTCAGCCATGGAACAAGAGGTCCCACGGGTGTGGGGTGGAGAGGGTAGATGACTGCTACCCTAGGGCTGTGTTCATTCTGTATATGTTATGGGTCTAATTTTTAGTTCTGGGGTTGTACTGTTGACCAATGCCTGTCTGGTGGATCTTTGATGGTAGGGATACAACTCTGATCTCTTTTGAAACCAGCTGGTGTGGTCTGTGGTACAATGCGTGGACAGCTTTCACCATTTTTAATAATGTTATTGATCTTCTATAGAGTTTTTAGTTATGGTCGCATGCTATTATTCCTAGTTATGTTACATTAGATGGCCTGCATTGGGCGCTCTGCTATTATTTCTATTGGTCGGCAATCTTTAGCCGGTTGGTTCATTGCTGATTGATGGGGGTAGTGTGATTGCCGTTTTGGGGGCTGTCTTTTGTATGTTTATTCTTATTTATTTTAGATCTAATTATAGTTATTTGTGTTTTGTCGATGGCCTGCATTGGGCGCTCTACCATTATTTATATCAGTCGACAATACTTAGCCGGTCGGTTCATTGCTGATTGATGTGGGTAATGTGATCGCCGTTTTGGGGGACTGTCTTTTATTATGTTTATTCATGTTTTATTTCAGATCTAATTGTAGTTATTTTGTCTTTTCATGATTTATAGGTACATATGTGTTATTTCATGTAAAGCGCTTTTGAACGCACAATCCCTGTGTTAAAAGTGCGCTATATAAATCTGGTATAATAATAATAATAATAATAATCAGACCTGGCCCCAAGGTTGTAAAGCTTTTTGAGCTGAGTCTGAAGTTCTCAAGCATCTGCTTGGTCAGATTTGAGTTTTTGCTCAGCAAAACCTCAAATCTGACCAATCAAATGCTTGAGAACGATTTTAGATTCAACTCAATAATTTTATAACCTTGGACCCATCGTTCAGCGGCTAATCAATATCAAGATACAGTGTAACAACACAGAGGCTGCTTGCTTTAGTTTGTTTTGAATAGGAAGTTATGACGTAGTACTGCAAACGCTTTTTTTTTAATGTTTGCTTAACCCACTTCTCCCTAAATACACCTTTTTACACCTCTAATATATGATTAAAGTAGTCCCTATCTATCAAGTCCTGAACATTAAACTTGCAATGTAGATATCCTTTTACAAGTATGTTCAAAACATGAACAAGTACATTTCCCAACTGGTCTCTCTAATTTGTTATTTTGAATATAACTCTGATCATGTCTTTGTCATATATTGTCATGTTTTTTAATACAACTCTTATCCTCTGATTGTCATATTTTGAACAGTGCTGTAGAGATCCTGGAGAAGAGAGGAGATCACCCAGAGGTGCTACAGCTGGTGTTGTGTAACTATGCTAGGGTACTGTGGTACGTATAGTCAGAACTGGGTAACCATGGTACAAAAGAGAAGACTATTCTTTCAATCAAATGCAGAAAATGGCCAAGTCATTGACAATTCTAAATGTTGAGTTTAATCTGAGTGCCAAAAGGTCTGGAGCCAGATCAGATAACTGTGCAATGGACAAAAAGGATTTTAGCATAAATGCTATTAATGGGAAAGAATAAAGTCTTCTCCGCTGTATAACAGCACATCCATCCTGTGTGGTAAATCTTTGAACCCTAGTCACGCATATATGCCTCATTTGCAAACAGCCTACCTGTGAGGAGTACACTTGTCCTATGCAAACAGTGTAGACCCTGATCAGAGGGCTCCTTCAGGAGCACTCTGATCAGTGTCTACACTGTTTCTCATTTTGAAATATATTGTAAAAATCAACCCTAAAAAGTCAAAAGTGGACTAGACTAAATTGAAAACTAACATTATCCATTTGAGGTTTCAGGGAGGAAAGGGTTAAGTCCTGATCAGTGAAGATTCGTGGCCATTTCCACAGACATGTTGTGACCTAACTCATGGATCCTGACACTTGAAGAGACATTCCAGTTTCAATACTTCAAAAGACATACTGTCAAACTTCAATATCTCAAACTCCCTTAACTCGAATTATCCGATAGTTCGACACATGAACTGCATTATTTTATGCTCGGTTAAGTTGAACATACCCATATTTCAAAGTTAAATCGTGGCTAAGCCACGTTTTAACTTTGAAATACGGGTACAGTAAACCCTCTCTATAACAGCCACTAAATTGTGTTAATTATTTGATATTTAGGGCAGGTGGCTGCTTAAAGCAAGGTGAAAGTAAAACAGAACGCTCCTAAAGGAACGTTCTGTTTTACTTTCACCTTGCTTTAAGCTGTCACTTGACTTTAACATAAAATATTTTATGTATTTTATTGGCTGTTATCAAGAGGTGTTACTGTATGTTCGATTGAAGTTTGAGATATCGAAGTTTGACTGTATTTCAGTTTCAAATAAGTCTAATCAGTTTTGACTATTTTGTGTTATTTTTGCAGTACTGCACTCCCTTTCTATAACAACACACAATTGGAGACAAAGATTGTTTGTGTTGTTCAGAGGGAGTTGTTATAGGGAGAGAAAATTGATATATTTGGTTTACATTTGCAAACAGTTTATACCCAGATCAGATGCCACATAATGTGGCATCTGATCTGTGTTCAAACTGTTTGTAACTCCTTCTATATGTTTCTTCTCTCAAAATTTCCAAAACCTAATTTTGATAAAGGAAAAACAGCAGACGGGTTTGCCGCAGAGAAAGCGTTAGCTGTAATTGTATTGTTTGGGGAACAGTAGCAAGCATTATTGTAAGAAGGGAATCTTTTGGAGGGCTGTTGTACGGAGGGAGCGTCAGCGATGTAAAATGCCAATCTACATACAGATCTAGAACATAGCCAAATCAGGGCTCCTCAGTAACGGTCTGTTTCTACAATTGAAGACATGTGACCCTTCAAAACAGGTTGAAAGTAAAGCAGAATGCCTAAAGGTGCATTCTGCTTTACTTTCAGCCTGCTTTAAGCTTTCATCTCTAGCCAATGTAATAGTTCAAATGATAAATGTTGATAATGGGCAGAGTTTAATGAATGAATATTCAGCAGGATATTGGTAACTATAATTGCAGTAAAAAGGGAGACTATTCTGCGTCAGTGGCCATGTTTGGAAAAGTGGCCAATATTACCACCTCTGAGGACATATGTCAGTTGGGCCTAGCACTGTACAAGATTAGTGACCTTGACAGGAGCTACCAAGGTAACAAGATGTTATCAAGATTTTACTGTTTTATGATTACTTAACCCTTTATTCCATAGCCTGTTTGTAGTTTTGAAAATAGGTGACCACTTAAAGCAGGTTGAAAGTAAAGCAGAATGCTCCTTAAGGCACATTTTATCTAACTTTCAGCCTACTTTAAGCTACCATTTGCTAAAATATAGAAATATTTCTTTTGGTACATCTTTATGGCTATAAATTAGATTTTTTTTTTTTTATATCTATATCTAATTATTTTCTTCAGTGGAGGAACATCTAGGGGGGGACTGTTAATAAATGCTGCAACTGCTGACTTGTGATGGATTTTCTTATGTTTTTTTTTTAAAACAAGTGGATTTAGCTGTAAGGCACTTTATGCCTTACCTTCATAGCACATATTCTTTTTTGTAAGAAAGCTCCTTTGATAAGATTTTTATGCCATCCAACCATATTATCAGGTCATAGCTGTTTTGGTCTTCTTATGATAGATATTGATGACTGTATGAATTGGATCTATTTCTTCAGTGGAGGAATAGGTATGAGAGTATAGTATAATGGAGTAATGGAATGAGTGGCCGTAGGCCACTATTTTGTGTTACGAACATGTATTCTATGTTAGATTTAATATCATAATGAATTATTCTTTTATTTGTTTCTCCTTTAGCTTATGCCCAGGCCTTTGAGTTGGCGCTAACAGACAGTGACAAGTCAAATATACTAGCTGCCATAGCCATGGTATGGTATAAATTTGGGGACAGGGATAAAACAAAGTCCACTCTCTTCCAAAGGTAAGACTGTTATATGGCATGGCTCCAGATAAGAGGGGGTAAATTGAACAAATCAAACATTTTCTCACTCATTTCAGCACCAAACTCTATGGTGTTACTTCTCATTAGAATCCTCTCTTTGAGAAACAGGCGTTGGGGAAAAGGTACGATTAAAAAAATTGCACTTGAAAAAATGCAAATTTGGAAATCTTAGGATTTTTTATGTCAACTTATGGCAGCCCTGGTATATTTGTTTTATACATTCTACCCTTGCGACCAGTATATTAGTCATTTACAAATAGCTTACATGTGAGGAGTGCTCTTGTCTCATGCAAACAGGGAAGACCATGGTCAGGGGTTCATTTCTGATCAGGGGCTGTATTTTTTGTCATTTTGAAATCTGCTGTAAGGAAATCAACCCTGTATAATCAAAAATGGATCAGATGTTTTTTGGATACAGTAGAACCTCTCTATTACGACCACTAAAAAGAAGGCTAATTGTCTGTATAAAGGACAGGTGACAGCTTAAAGCAATGTGAAAGTGTAGGATCTTTCTGTTTCATTTTCACATTGCTTTAAGCAGTCACCTGTTTTAAACGGCTGATATTTGACACAACTTAGTGGTCGTAATAGAGAGGTTCTAATGTACTTGAATTAAACATTTAAAATTTGGGTTTGAATGTGTTTAACAACTGTATAGCAAAACAAAAGATAAATGTGTGCCAATTGTTTTCTTCTTATAGTTCCCAGATGTCAGATTCTTCAGTCTCTGGTCTGAAGGCTCTATGTGCTCTTGGACTAATTCAGTCTGATGTTACTCTGGCAACCGCTGCCCTGCAGGAACTCCTGAAACTTGGGGATGACAGTACTCATTCTGTAGATGTAGCTTTCTTTGCTGTAACTCTGTATATACTTCAGGTATGTTCTTTGTCAGTTGCCATAGTCAGTATTTGTCTCAACTTCAAACGCTTTATAGGCATGAGGCCACTTCAGTTTGGGCAACCACTCTTTGCTGTAACAGCGGCCTGTTGGATAAACCATTTCTCAGGGCTACACTGTCATTTTGACATATATTTTTAAATTCAACCCTAAAAAGTCAAAAAATGGGCTAGACTCAATTGGAAACTACATTGTCCATTTGAGGTTTCAAGGAGAAAGGGTTTAAGAGAGGAGATATGCTTTCTTTGCTATTATGAAAAAAGGTTAGATATGATGGCAGGGCTCCAGATAAGGGGAGTATTTCAAAAACTAAAATCTTTATTTTTGCTTTAAACCCTATGGTGTCACTACTCATTAGAATCGTCTCTTTGAGGCGATTCTAATGAGTAGTCACACCATAGGTTTTGATGCTGAAACAAGGGAGAAAATGTTGGATATGTTTGTTTCACTCCTCTTATCTAGAGACCTGGATGATGGTTAATGCATACATTGTATCTAATTTCTAGTCAAAGACATGTGAAGTGAAGCGTTACATACAGAAACAGTTACATCAACACCCAGACCAGGCAGGCTTGTGGCATCTTCTCTCTCTTGTTCTGCTAAGGTACTTCCCGCACTTGGGTGTTGCCATAACAACCAGTGCCAGTCGTGCACTAAACATTGACAGTGCACAGAAGCTTAGACATAGGAGGCAGGTATGTCAACTTTCGTTATACAGTAAAAACCTTTTCCGCCATATTATAATAGAAACGACTCTTAGCACATTTAATTTATTCCTCCACGGAAGAAAATAAATCAAATTTATACAGTTATGAAACATATTTTTTGTACCATAAAATTTCCTATATCCTAGCAATTAGTAGCTTATATCAGGCTGAAAGTAAAGCAGAATGTGCCTTAAGGCACATTCTGCTTTACTTTAAACGGTTAAAACCTGCTTTAAGTGGCCACCTGCCTTTAAAACTAGAAACAGGCTAAGGGGGTATAAAGGGTCCAGCTTGATCTATTTATAAAAATAGAATTTTGGTTTCAGGCAAAATCTTCTGTTTTCATTAGCCAATCATCTTAATATTTAGTGTACAGGTTGCTTATAGGAAGTAGGTACTTCGGATTGCCTTTCAGGTAAGTATAGTCGATCTTGGATATCTCTATATCCCTTAACTATCCGATAGTTCGACACATGAACTGCATTATTTCATGCTCCGTTCAGTCGAACATACCCATATTTTCAAGTTAAAACATGGCTTAGCTGCCTTTTAACTTTGAAATACGGGTATGTTCGACTTAACTGAGTTCGAGATATCAAAATTGGACTGTAGGTCACATATGATCAGTTACTTGAAATAGAATTCTGGTTTCCCGACAATAACTTGTTTTCATGGGCTGATTAGGATAGGGGGAGACATGTGTTTTTAATTCCAAAACAAATTCTATGATCTATGATTACTCTATAGGCAAACATGACAATATAAATTGGAACTATTTTCTCAGTGGATGAATAAACTAAAGGCATAAAAAGGTGTATTAATGGGGTAATAGGTTAAGCTCCAATGTGGAAAGGTACTGGAAATGCCTGCCACACCAGATGCTCAGGGCACACCAGTCATAAGAATCATTAATTAGAAGCATTAAAAGGTGTATTTATGGGATAAAGGGTTAAAAAGCATATGATTTCGTATAAAGGCTTTCATTTCATTATTCACAGGACTACTGTGTGTCAGCATTAGGACAAGTGGTTGCTGGTTACCATAGCAACACAATATGCAATCAGAAAGCATTAAGTACCGCACAGAGGGCAGTGCATTTGTATCCAGGTATGTCTCCCCGAGAAACTTATGATGTGAGTGGCACATACAGTGGAGAAGAAGTTATATTTATGCTTTTCGATGGATTACTAGGAAATAGCTGTGGATTATCACTTGATAATTTCACTGTTTCAAGCAGTGGGATTATCGTCGTGCGTGCTTCTTTTATGAATTTTCCCCGTAGAGCTCCCCAAGAATCGTAGTCATCGTGTCTTATCGTTCAAATCTGGCAGCCCAATTTGTCAGGAACCACTCGATGGAAGAACACGAATCCAAGAGCTGAAGTAACGACGTAATTCTGATAACGTCAAATCATTATATCAGTGTCATCATTGTTTGGCGAACTGTCACGGAAATGTGTTTGATATCAATTTGGGGCTCCACACGGGATAAAAAGTGCACTTTTGCTTCAATTGTCAAACAATTTCGTTTAAAAAAGTGGCTTAAAAGCAACATTAAATAGAATAACTATATTTTTTACACTGTAAGATTGAATTTAATCCATTGAGTGAACATCAGACTGTTATTTTTTCACTCCTGGCTTCACCACTGGTGAAAATATAACGTCTGATGTTCACTCAATGGATTAAATTCTTATCTTACATTGAAAAAAAAAAGTTATCCTCTATATCGAGGGCTTGGTGCAAAACTATTGTAACTCCTTCACAATTGTGAAGGAGTTACAATAGTTTTGCACCAAGCCCTCTATATATTCTTTCCCGATTTAAATGCAAACTTATTGCAAACACATTGCTCTAAAATGTTGAAAATTGTAATTTTTAGACAGTTCTGAATGTATGGCAATCAGTTTGAAGCCTGAGCAGACGTCGGATTACCCAGCGTCTGATCTGGCTTCAAACTGTTGGAAATGGAAATAGAAGTTTTAGCCTAAAGATGTTTATTTGTATAATGTCTTCTCCACTGTACCAGTCATTGACTTGTCAGTCCATATGCGCATATGTTACAAGCGCTTTTGAATGCACAGCAAACGCTTTTGAACGCACAACTCTTGTGTGAAAAGGGTGTTTTATAAATCTGGTATGATAATAATTATATATTGGTTTGCAAGATTATTCCATTTAGTGTTTGGCCTACTTTTTCAGCCAATCAGCAAGCCACAAAATTCAAATTTTCGCTCGGTTTAATTATTAAGTCAACGGGATTTAACGAGATTTGGCAATTTAATTATGAAGTGTTCGAGTCTTGGATTTAGACGTTAGCAAGCATTGCGCATGTGTTAATATTTCGGTCAGCTCCGCCCATGGCGTGACTTTTAAGCTTTATGGGAAATCCATTACACAGCAAAGTGCATATAGATATATCTACATGTACAATTCAATTTGGAGGAAAAGAATGACATTTTGTAGCTCGCTAGTCGGAAGAAAATTGTGAAAATCATTCAAATTTTATTTTATCTTTAGGAGGGGGGAATAAGAAAAAGAAAACACAATGTAATTAAAACAGAATTCTTACCGTAATTAACAAAACCAACATCTACAAACCATTGTCAATCGCGGCGAAAACACTAAAGATAGGCGTCTGCATAATGCAAGATCAAAATAATGCAGAAAGCTCATTTATGAGTTTTCTGCATTATTTCAGGGCTCCAGATAAGAGGGAGTAAACTTCACAAATCCAACTTTTTCTCACTTATTTAAGCATCAAATCCTATGGTGTTACTACTCATTAGAAACGTCTCTCCGATACGATTCTAATGAGTTGTGAGACAGTAGGGTTTTAAGCAGAAATAAGATTTTAGTTTTTGAAATACCCCCTTATCTGGAGCCCTGTATTTTGTGCTGGATTAAGCATTTAGACGTCAATAACTATTCTTTTTCAATCGTTTTTTAAGATTACCATTTTCTTAACGCAGTAATAAAACACACAATATTATGTAACAGGCTGTGTAAACATCTGTCGGCGGAGAAAAATATGTAAATGAAGTGAAGTGACGTCATATGTGGGCGGGCAAACACTAAAATGGTTAGAGTTTATTTCAACGCTTCTTAATAATTAAGAAGCCAAATTCGGTCGCAGGCTCCCTCATTTGTTGGCTTCTTAATCATTAAGAATCATTGAAATAAACTCTAACTATTACTTCTTGTCAGTCCACATGTGTATCCATAAATTAACTCATTGAGCCGTTATATATGCGTCTTCTACCAAAAGTGTACCAGTGAAGAGTACACTTGTCTAATGCAAACAGTAAAGTCCCTAATTAGAGGGCTCCTGCAGGAGCCCTCTAATCAGAGACTTCACTGTTTGTAATTTTGTAATATGATATAAAATACAACCCTAAATACTCTAAAATGGGCCAGCCTTTATTGAAAACTGGGATTGTCCATTGGAAGTTTCAGGGGCTAATGAGTTAATGAGGTTTACAAGACTTTACAATTTCTTCTACTACCACCACTACTTACTTGGACATTGACAGACTCTTGGCTTGGACCACACCGAATCTGCCAATGTCACCCCACCTTGAGTTCATCTTGACCTTGATCTAATATATACACATTACCAGTTGATAGTGTGATACAGTGTGATGTATTTAGCTTGAGATGTTTTGACAGAAATAGCCGATCTGACGAGCGCAATGGTGCTAGTGTGATAAATTGTTTCTGGAAAAAACGTGGAGAGCTGAATGCAACACACTGTAGCGCACTGTCAACTGGTGCTGTGTTTATTATATGCCTTGAATACAAATCAAAAACAACTAAATAATTGTTTAAATCATTTAAATCCAAATGTATTAGTTATTTGAAGCAAAACAAGACTTTTTGTAAGCCACAAAGAATAAGGCAGTATGTGTACATGTAAGGTAAATGACATCATGCTAAATCGACAGCAACGTCAGAGTTGAATACAAAGTAGCTGATACAAGGTGGCTGATACAGACTCTTGCATTTTACTGTGCAGATACTTGCGGAAACGCTGGTTATCATACAAAGGCATTTAATAAAGACTTAGAATGGATTGTTTCTCGATTTACTAGATTTTTCCGTTCCATCTAACATCAACACTAATTGCTCCAATGTGTATATTTGAACCTTTATTCAATTACATGTTTCTAGTATTGGAGATAGATGACCACTTGAACAGGGCTGCCATTTCTCCGGTTTGTTTTTAGCTCACCTGGCACGTAGTGCCAAGGTGAGCTATTTTGATTGTCCTGTGTCCGTCGTCCGTCGTTCGTTCGTCGTCAACAATTTCTTTGAACAACATCTCCTCTGAAACCACTGGATGGATTTTTACCAAACTTGGCAGGAATGATCCTTATATGGTCCTCTTTCAAAGTTGTTCAAACATTTCCGGTCCGTTACATATCTAGGTCACAGGAGCTAAAAATAGATTATTTCAATGAAAACTTAAAAAATCTTCTTGTCTGAAACCACAGTACCCTGAGCTTAGATATTTGGCACAAAGCATTGTCTTCAGGTCCTCTATCGAGAATATGTTCAAATTATGTCCCTGGGGTCAAAAATGACCCCGCCCCGGGGGTCGTAATTTTACATAGAGTTATATAGTGAAATCTTCAAACATCTTTTTCTCTGAAACTGATATGGCCAGAGCTTTGATATTTGGCATAGTGACACTTCTGGAAGCCCTGAACCAATATTGTAAATATTGTTCCGATCCGCTGCATATATAGGTCACAGGAGCTAAAAATAGATTTTTTTCCAATTAAAACTTAAAAAATATTCTTACGAGTCCGAAACCACAGTACCCTGAGCTTAGATATTTGGCACAAAGCATTGTCTTCAGGTCTTCTATCAAGATTGTTCAAATTATGTCCCTGGGGTCAAAAATGACCCCACCCCGGGGTCATAATTTTACATAGAGTTATATAGTGAAATCTTCAAACATGTATTTATCTGGAACTATTATGACCAGAGCTTTGATATTTGGCATGGTGACATTTCTTGAAGCCCTTAACCAATATTGATTATATGGTTCCGGTCCGTTGCATATCTAGGTCACAGGAGCTAAAAATAGATTTCTTCAATGAAAACTCAAAAAAATCTTCTTGTCTGGAACCACAGTACCCTGAGCTTAGATATTTGGCACAAAGCATCATCTTTAGGTCCTCTTTCAATGTTGTTCAAATTATGTCCCTGGGGTCAAAACTGCCAAGGCCCTAGGGGTTGCAGTTTTACATAGTGTTATATAGTGAAATCTTCTTCTCTGAAACTATTATGGCCAGAGCTCTGATATTTAGCATAGTGACACTTTTTGATGTTTTTTTTACCAATATTGCTGAAATGGTTTGGGTCTGTTGCATATCTGGGTCACATTAGCTAAAAATAGATTTTTTTCAATGAAAAGTCTTTCTGTCTGAAACCATCCATGTACAAAATATTTGACAGAACACTAAAAGTCTTAATTGTCAAGTTCATCAGCAAGATTTTTATGCCCCCGGCATCTATAGATGCGGAGGCATATAGTAATCGTCCTGTCCGTCCGTCCGTCCGTCCTTCCGTCCGTCCGTAACAGGTTAAGTAGATTTTACCGTTTCGTCTAGCATCAACATCCCTTACTCAAATGCTTGGATACTTATACAGTTGTTGCCTTGGACCATTCCCTTTCCACCAATATCACCCAAACTTGATTTTGACCTTGACATTGACCTAATTTGGACTTAGAAAATTTTAAATGAGCTATTTCTTGGTTAACTAGATTTTACCGTTTCGTCTAGCATCAGAATAACTGACTACAATGCTTTGATACTTATACAGTTGTTGCCTTGGATCACTACTAATCCACCCATATTATTCAACCTTGATTTTGAGCTTGACCTTGACCTAATTTGGACTTAAAAAAAATACAGAATATATTGTCAAGGATGCCACTGGGGGCATAAGTGTTTATTGAACGCGCATTCTTGTTGAAATTATGTCTCTGGGGTAAAAAATGATCTCACCACAGGGGTTATGTGACCCTTGTGTTGGTTTTTCCAGGTGAGCGATATTTAGGCCTGCATGGGCCTCTTGTCTGAAAATTTCGCATTTTTAATTTAGCAGATGGTAGCTTAAAGCAGGCTGAAAGTAAAGCAGAAGTGCCTTCAGTAATCACGCTTGAAAAAATAGAATTTTTGGAATTCTTAGGATTTTTCAAAATCAACTTATGGCAGCCCTACTTGAAGCAGGTTGAAAGTAGAGTAGAATGTGTTTATATCTACAGATGATATCGAGACCTGGTGTGTTCTGGTGTCTGCCCTTCATGCTGATGCTGTCATAACAACAGACTCAGAGAAGAGGCGTGGCCTGTTTAGTCAAGAATACATGCGGATTGGCATGATCCTGTCACATGGTAAGCATCTGACCCAGAAAAGGATTGCTTTTTGGGTTTACAGTAAAACCCTTGATATTATTACTAGCTGAAAAGAAAGATAGCTTTTCAGTTTGAAAGACAGGTGGCAGCTTAAAGAGGTATGAAAGTTAGGCAGAAAGTTTTCTCCTTCATAGGTTGTTACCTCACCTGGCTTGAAGTTCCAAGTGATCGAGCTACAAGGCTCCAGACAAGAGGGAGTAAACTGAGCAAATCAAATATTTTCTCCCTCATTTTAGAACCAAATCCTATGGTGTCACTACTCATTAGAATCGTCTCCAAGAGTAGTGACACCATAGGGTTTTAAGTAGAAATAAAGATTTTAGTTTTTAAAATACTCCCTTTATCTGGAGCCCTGAAGCTATTGTGATTGCACTGTCTGTCATGTGTAGTATAACATCAATTTTTGCTTTAACCCTTTCACTCTCAATGGCGCCATAAAATGTGTTTGCTAACAGTTTGGGTCCTGATCAGACGCTGTGTAATTCGGCGTCTGATCAGGACCCAAACTGTTTGACACTCTTATTGATATTTATTAAGCCATACAACCTTAAATCTTAACTTTGAAAAGATAAATTGCAGACAACAAAATTGAAGCAGACGACAATGAAATGATGAAGGGGTAAAAATATCCTGAAACATTTGGCTGTGAAAGGGTTAAAGGACTTCATGGAAACTACTGAGCAACTTTCTTGAAAACTTCATGAGATTGTTCCTTAGAGAGTACTCTGTCAGTTTGTAATCTGTCAAAGAGATTTAACCCATTACTCCATATCCTATTTCTAGTTTTGAAAACAGGTAACCACTTAAAGCAGGTTGAAAGTAAAGCAGAATGCGCCTTAAGGCGCATTCTGCTTTACTTCCAGCCTGCTTTAAGCTACCATCTGCTAGAATATTGAAAGCATTTTTATACAACATATTCATGACTGCTTGTAGTAAAACTGGCTTAAAAGGGTGTATTGATGGAGTAAAGGGTTAAACTTAGCATTTGGTCACAGTTTTACACCTTTTTATGCCCCCATGATCTATGATTCGGGGCATATAGTTTTTGTCCTGTCTGTTTGTTTGTCCGTCCCAAAAACCTTAACTTTTGCTAAAACTTTAACATTTTTGCACCTGGGCTTTTTAAACTTGGCATGTGTGTTCCTCGTGTCAAGAACTTTCCAACCATACAAAATTTTTTGACCTTGTGACCTTGACATTTGACCTACTTTTATAAAAATCTTTAAATGGCTATAACATTTGCACCAGTAGGCCTAGGGCTTTCATATTTTGTATGTATATTTCCTGTGTCAAGACCTTTCCAACCATACCAACGTCTATGACCTTGACCTTTGACCTAGTTAATAAAAAATTAACCAAAAACCTTAACCTTGGCTATAACCCTATGCATTTTTGCACCTGGGCCTTTTATACTTGGCATGTGTCTTCCTCATGTCAAGAACTTTCCAACCATACACCAGCTGGATGGCGGAATGTCGGTGGTTCTACCCAGTTGCCGATTTGTGCCTGAAACAGTGCATAAAGACTTCTGGGGTCTTCCTCCACCTGTAATTAGCTGGACGTTGCGATATAACTGAAATTATTATTATTATTATTATAGGGGTAATGAAATACTTATGAAATACTGTTGAAAGCAACGTAAAATCAAAACAAATCAAATCAAAATCCAACCATACAAGCCTTTTTAACCTTGTGACCTTTACCTTGACATTACGTTACCAAACATGATGCTGACTGGGACATTTGTGTTTCACAAACACAATGTTTTTCATCTGATCTTCACCAAACTTTCTGAAAATGTTTGTTGACATAAAATGGAGACCAAGTTCATGCAAGGCCCTTTGGAGTTTTGGCCTTTGAATTCCTCAAAATGGCGCTTTTATGGCGCTTAACGACATTTTATTCTCTCTAACTTGTACAGTTTACATTTGATAGTCTGGATTCCCCTCCCTGTAACATTGGGGGCATAAGTGTAACTGGGACACGCTTTTGTTTGTATAGACAGTTGGTGCGATTGAAAGAAATAAAATTTAGACCACATATATCTTTGAACAAGAATGTGCTTTTTCATCTGTTCTAGTATACAGAAAAATATTTTTTGCATCAAATTGGTATTAGCGTTTTCATCTGATCTGTCCAAGTTATTTTTAGATTAGAACATTCTAAAACTTTAAAATGGATGAGTTTTCTTTACATTCAGTAGAGATACTGACTGATAGCTGAAATTTGCGTGCGTAATGTACAGTAGAGGATACATTATTCTTTCCCCTTTAAACGCAAACGCAATGAACTGAGCTGCGGAAATTTACTTTTAGAAATTTTACCTATATTTTTAATCTTAGTAGCAAACAGGTTGTAGCCTGATCAGACGCCGGGTTACCCGGCGTCTGATCTGACTCCAACCTGTTTGCAATGGTAATAATAGTTTTAGACTTTAAATGCGTTTATTGGGAAAGAATAAAATATCAGTAAAGTTAGCGCAGCAGTCTCGTGCTGCATGAGGATCATACTTATCTCAAGTAGGAAAGTGTATGATTATATATTCGATGTTACCTTGCTTACCTATTTACCATTATTAACTATTCTGTTCTAAAAATAACTCACACAAGTCAGAAAAGTAGGACAATAATTTGTATTAATAATTATATTTCAGAAAATCTGAGTTTAGAGCTACGTTTGTGGTGTCACAAGCAAAGAACAATCTGTTGTCTTCATGTCAATAAACACACCGAAGCTTTAGAAAGCATGGAAGCGGTTAGTAAATCTTAAGTCCTTTTCTTGTTGCTCTCACTTTAACCCATTACTCTAATAATACCTCTTTTTACTCCTTTAATTTATCCCTGAAGAAAGTAGTAGTGCCATTTTTCCTGTCATGAATATGCACCATAAGAAATATTTTCTATATTATAGCAGATGGTAGCTTAAAGCAGGCTGAAAGTAAAGCAGACTGTGCTTTAGTTTCAGTCTGCTTAAAGCTAAACATGTGCTAGGATATTGGAAATATTTCTTATGGATGTATAAAAGTGGGACTTTTTTCTTCATAGGAGCAATTAAAGGTGTACAAATGTGTATTTATGAAAACATTTGTTAACTCATTCATCCCTGAGACTTAATTGACAATTCCAATTTCAAAATATGTCTAGTTCATTATCTATTATTATACCCCCACAAACAGAGTTTGAGGGGGGTATACTGGAATCAGCCGGTCGGTTGGCCGTCGGTCTGTCTGCAAAATCTTGTACTTTCAACTCCTCCTTCAGTTTCAACCCGATTAATTTGATATTTGGCATAAATGTTACTCAGGTGTAGTAGATGTGCAAGACACAATTTTCAGGTCTCTGTGACCTTGACCTTTGGCCTTGAAATTGGTAGGCAAAATCTTGTACTTTCAACTCCTCTTTCAGTTTCAACCCGATTCATTTGATACTTGGCATAAATGTTACTCAGGTGTACTAGATGTGCAAGACACAAATTTCAGGTCTCTGTGACCTTGACCTTTGTCATTTAAATTTGGTCTTGAAATTGGCAGGCAAAATCTTGTACTTTCAACTCCTCCTTCAGTTTCAACCCGATTCATTTGATACTTGGCATAGATGTTACTCAGGTGTAGTAGATGTGCAAGACACAAATTTCAGGTCTCTGTGACCTTGACCTTTGCAATTTAAATTGGTTTTGAAATTGGCAGGCAAAATCTTGTACTTTCAACTGCTCCTTCACTTTCAACCTGATTCACTTGATACTTTGCATAAATGTTACTCAGGAGTAGTAGATGTGCAAGACACACATTTCAAATCTCTGTGACCTTGACCTTTGGCCTTGAAATTGGTCTTGAAATTGGCAGGCAAAATCTTGTACGGCGAACTCCTTCACTTTCAACCTGATTTACTTGATACTTTCCATAAATTTTCCAAGTTTTTATGATGGTGGCAGCACCCTGCCATTGTCAAACCTCATTGAAAACGTCTGCAGAGTGTGACAGAGTGCTGCATAGTGGGGGTATTTATCACCTTTAGTGATAGCCGTTCTAGTTTAGGGTTGATTTTAATTTTCAAAATGACAAAGAGTGTGGACCCTGATCAAAGTGCTTCTTAAGGAGCCTACTGATCAGGGTCTACACTGTTTGTATGGGACATGTGTAATCCTCACATGTACACTGTTTGTAAATGACAAGTATACTCATCACTAGGGTTGAATGTGTTAAGTTTTGTGTTTGGTACTGCAGCTATGGTTGAGAAGCTGCATGTGCTCATGCATTTGAATGAGTAGAACATGTTGATAGCAGTTTGGTTACCATGACCTTTACCTGTGTCCTTTTAAAGTTTTTGGTTTAAGGTCAATGATGGATGTAATTTTTAAATGTTGTAAATTTTGAAATTATGTTTGTGCTGTAATTTTCATGTTGTAATTTTTGAATTGTAATGTTTAAGTTGTAATTTTCATGTTGTAATTAGCTCACCTGAGCTAGCTCAGGGTGAGCTTTTGCAATCCTTGAATGTCCGGCGTTCGTCGTTTGTCGTTCGTCGTCAACAATTTTGGTGTTTACACTCTAGAGGCCACAATTTTTATCCAATCTTTCTGTAACTTACTCAGATTGTATATTACTATAAGAGTTCGGATGAGTTCGATTATGGTTGATATTGCACATATAGGTCAAGAGTTATCCACCTTTGAATTGCTGAAAATGCAATATTTAACAGTGTTTACACTCTAGAGGCCACAATTTTAATTCAGTCTTTCCGAATCTTGCTCAGATTGTATATAACCGCAAGAGTTCGGATAAGTTCAATTATGGTTGAAATGGGATGGATAGGTCAAGAGTTGTCTACCTTTGAATTGCTGAAAATGCCATATTTAAGGTTGTTTGCACTCTAGAGGCCACAATTTTAATCCAATCTTTCTCAAACTTCATCAGATGGTATCTGACGATAAGAGTTCAGATGAGTTAGATTATGGTTGCAATCGAACCTGTAGGTCAAGAGTTATTTACCTTTGAATTGCTGAAAATGCCATATTTAAGGGTGTGTACACTCTAGAGGCCACAATTTTAATCTCAAACTTCATCAGATGGTATATGACTATAAGAATTCTGATGAGTTAGGTTATGATTGGAATCGGATTTATAGGTCAAGAGTTATCTACCTTTGAATTGCTGAAAATGCCATATTTAACTATGTTTGCACTCTAGAGGCCACAATTTTCAATGGATTTTAATTATAATTGCACACAATGTATATAGCTATAAGTTCTTGAGTGAGTGCAATTATTGTTGAAATCTAATCATTGTTGCAAGAGTTATCTGCCCTTGATTTACTTTGAAATGCTAGAAAAGGCTTCATTTCAGTATTATTTAGGCTCTAGTTATCTGCCTTTGATGTACTCTACTATACATACTAGAATGGGTCATATTGCAATGTTGTGTACATGCTATACTACAAATTTGAATGGATTTAGAATAAAACAGGTGAAATTCAAAGGTAAAGCTATCAGGCTTCATTATAAAAGGTGAGCGATATCAGGGCCTTCAGGCCCTCTTGTTTTTGAATTGTAATGTTTAAGTTGTAATTTTCATGTTGTAATTTTTGAATTGTAATGTTTAAGTTGTAATTTTCATGTTGATTTTTTTTTAAATCGTATTGTTTGTGTAGTTATTTTCATGTTGTAATTATTTTCATTGTAATTTCCCCCAGATGCTGACAGAATGTAGTGGAGTAGAGGATGCCAAGCAGTTTTTCGAAGTGTTTCGGACGGTGATGCAGGAGGATACAAAGTCTCTACTCACACTGGTCCAGAAGGCAGATGATCCGTACTTCTGGCAGGTAAAAGTTTACTCACACTTTGAAAGCTGCAGTGGGAAGTCCAGGACTCCAGATAAGGGGGAGTAAACTGAACAAATTCAACGATTTGTCACTAATTTAGCACCAAATCCTATGGTGTTACTACTTATTAGAATCGTCTCTTTGAGACGATTCTAATGAGTAGTGACACCATAGGGTTTAAAGCAGAAATTATTTTAAAGATTTTAGTTTTTACTGAATCCAACAAAATTTCTCACTCATTTTAGCACCAAATCCTATGTTGTTATTACTCATTAGAATTGTCTCTTCAAGACGATTCTATTCTAATGAGTAGTGACACCATAGGGTTTAAAGCAGAAATAAAGACTTTAGTTTTTTTTTTTAAAAAAACAACCTTATCTGGAGCCCTGAAAGTCATTATTCTTTCCCGTTTAGTTTAAACAAATAAATTTATTTCCAGAAGTACATATGATTACATTTATACATGCTAATGCAAATAAACAATACTTAGGAAAAGGATTGAAACGAATGAATAAACTTATTGAGTTTCTCTCCTTATTCTTTCCCGTTTAACCATTTACTCTTTAAATATGCATTTTATTCCTCCTCTAAAGGAAAGCATACCTCTTTATACAGTTCTGAATATGCACAATTAGAATTATCATTTATATCCTAGCAGGTGGTAGTTTAAAGCACACTGAAAGTAAAGCAGAATGTGCCTTAAGGCACATTCTGCTTTACTTTCAACTTGTTTTAAGTGGTCACCTGTCTTTAAAACTAGAAACAAGCTGTGGGTTTAAGTGTTAACCCTATATCCCATAGCCTGTTTCTAGTTTTGAAAACAGGTTACCACTTAAACTTCCTTACTTTCAGCCTGCTTTAGGCTACCATCTTCTACCACATAGTAAATATTTTGTATGGTGTATAACTGTATATTCATGACTGTATAAAACATTTTCTTTGTCAGAGGAATAAATTAAAGGCATTAAAAAGAGTATTCATGAGGTAACGGGTTATGCTATCATTTGAAAAGATACAGGAAATACCATCCATATTTTATGTTCAATACTTTCTAGGTGGGACCTTTTAATTAGAGGTGTATAAAGGTGTATTTATTGATGAAATGAGTAAACAAAATAAACTGCAAACGCTGTTTTTTGAAAATGTTAATGATTCTTATAATCTAAGTGGCAAACAGCTTGGAGCCTGATCAGACCCTAATGATCTGGAATCATTTTTTATGCTCCCACAATGATCAGTGGTGAGCATGTTCTTTTACCCCTCTGTCCTTCTGTTCGTCCCTCTGTCTCATAAAGTACATACTCTGACCGGATAACTTCTACAGTTTTTAGATTACAACCTTATAATTTGCAGATTATTTCAGGGCTCCAGATAAGAGGGAGTAAATTGAACAAATTCAACATTTTATCCACTTATTTCAGCACCAAATCCTATAGTGTTACTATGATTCTAATGAGTAGGGACATCATAGGGTTTTATGAAGAAATGACGATTCAAGGTTTTGAAATACCCCCTTATCTGGACCCATGTTGTTTCCACATATACCATAGATATGCATGTGATCAGGAGTATTATCTGCTTAAATTATTCGCCATGTTTCTGTTTTAGATTTTGATTGACATATATCTTAGAGCTGGATTTCTGGACGAGGTGAAATCAGTCTTACAGACAGTCACAGAGAGGTACTGGCCCATTTATCTATATAGTACATAGTGGATAACTGAGGGGGGGGGGGGGTTCAGTATAAGATAGAAATTTAATCCATTTCGTGAACTTCAGACGTTATATTTTCACGAGTGAAAATATAACAGTCTGATGTACACGAAATTGATTAAATCGATCTTATACTGAAAAAATACAGTTATTCTATATATTTAGTGGTTTGCGACAAATCGGGCTGCTGGAATGAAATGATAGAACACGATAGACTACGATTCTTGGGGAGCCCTATGGGGATAAATTCCTTAAAGAAATACGCGCGACGATATTCCCACTGCTAGAAACAGTGAAAATATCAAGTGATAATCCACTGCTATTTCCTAGTAATCCATCGAAAAGCATAAATAAATCCTTTTCTCTTTCTTTCATAGATTGGTCTAATATTTCACCAATTACTCAATAAATATGCTTTTTACCACCTCTTTACTCCTTCACTGAAGAAAATGGTTTCAATTAATACAGTCATGAATATGCAGTTTATGAAATATTTTCTATATCGTAGCATTCTGCTTTAAATATAATCTGCTTTAAGTGGTAACTGGTCTTCAAAAACGGAAACGGGTTATAGGGTAAAGGGTTAAATATCCATTTCTTACTGCAAGGCAGTATGAAAAACAGAAATGTTCTAAACTCATTACCCCATAGCTTGTTTCTAGTATTGAAAACAGGTTAAACTTAAAGCAGGTTGAAAGTAAAGCAGAATTGTGCCTTAAGGCACATTCTGCTTTACTTTCAACCTGCTTTAAACTACAATCTGCTATGATATGGAAATAATTTCTCATACAGCATATTTAATAACTTTATAAATTGGAGCTATTTTCTACAGTGTACGAATACATCAAAGGCGTCAAAAGGCGTACTTATGGGGTTATGGGTTTAGAAGCTTAAGGAAGTCTTGGGGTTCTACCCAGTTGCCAATTTGAGCCTGCAACAGCGCATCAAGGACTTAAGGGGTCTTTCTTTACCTGTAATTAGCTGGACATCATGATATCACTGAAATTATGTTAAAGCAAAGTAAAATCTCAGCAACACTGTACACAGTTCCTTGAGGTACTCGATCTATGTCTATGTAGTCAACACTGTTTGCCACAGTTCTCTGATATCTAATTATTATTGCTCTTTCACTTATTTTCAGATGTGGGCAAGTGAAATTTGTTGGCTTGATGAAGTTGGCTCATTTAGCATTTCTAAGAATACTGGTTAGTATAACAATAAACTTATGCTTTTAACTCATTCACCTCTGAAAATTTAAATGGACAATTCAAGTTTACAATTAAATCTTGTCCAATTTTGAAAAATTAGGGTGAATTTTAACTATATTTCAAAATGACAAACAGTGTAGACCCTGATCAGAGGGCTCCTTAAGGAGCCCTCTGATCTGGGTTTACACTGTTTGCATAGGACAAGTGTACTCTTGACAGGTATATGATTTGTTAATGACTAATATACTCGTCCCTAGGGCTAAATGTGTTAACCCTTTGGGCGCCAAACTATTCGGGAGATTTTTACCCCTTCACCACTTTAATGTCCTCTGGGTCCATATTGTTGTCTGCAACAAATGTTTCAAAATCAGATTTAAGGTTATTTGACGTAAGAAATATCGATAAGAGTGTCAAACAGTTTGAATCCTGATCAGATGCCGCGTTATGCGGCATCTGATCTGGATCCAAACTGTTTGCAAATACGACTTTATTTGACTATGGCACCGCAAGGTTAATATGGAAGCAAATCTTATAGTTTTACATTCAGTGTTCTTTGTGTGAAGAAACTGTTATGTATATTTAGTGCTTTGCAGATGTTGTATTTAGGAGCTTTCTGTTTTACTTTCATCTTACTTAAAGCTGCCACCTATCTTTCAAATAATCAATTAGCCTTATTTCTAGTGATCAATCTAGAGGTGTTTTACTGTTTGCAGAAAGTACAAGGAGGAAATGTTATATATTCAGTATAATCAGTATGAAGTTACCCCACCCATTGTTTAATGTGAATTCTACATGTAATTGTATCTGATATGGTATAACTGGTTCATCTCTTAAACTCTGATTGATAGACCTTGAGAAATAGAATGGATCCAGATAAAGCCCCTCTCAACTGGGCGAGGGGGGGGGGGGGGTTTAAAAATTCCCACGGTTCTTTACACATCACCCCATAAATACGCCTTTTAGGCCTATAGTTTATTTCTCCACTAAAGAATACATTTCAAATTTATACAGACATGAATATGTATCATAAGAAATATTTTCTATATCCTAGCAATTAGTATCTTAAAGCAGGCTGAAAGTAAAGCAGAATGCGCCTTAATGCGCATTCTGCTTTACTTTCAACCTGCTTTAAATGGTCACCTATCTTCAAAACAAGATACAGGCTATGGGGAAATGGGTTAATAGAAGGGCTCTACCATACATTACATTGATGTTTTTTGTAACAGGCAGAAGATGAGCGATCAGCTGACTTGCAGCAAGTGTTTGATGACACGGTGGCACAGGTTCTATCTACACACCCTCACTGTACTGTTGTGCCACTGATGCAGGGCATCCTGAAGTTCACAGACAATGCTAGGTAAGATAGCCTCAACTTTTAAATGAATTAACCCATTTATACCCAGTGGATTCTTCCATGCTTATATATTGGATTAGTCCATTTTTTATCAAAGGTATGCCTGGTCACAATATTCATTTTGTTTTATGTTGAAATTCCTATCAACAAACAGTGTAGACTCTGATCAGACGCCACATATTGCGGCGTCTGATTAGAGTCTACACTGTTTGCCCATGTCCCATATATGGGATCATGGGCATAAATTGGTTAATTAATAGGATTGAAATGAAGTGAAACTGAAATGGACGGATCTAGTTTCAAATATAGTTAAACTTCGATATCTCAAACTCGCTTAACTCTTTGAGCCCTAGTCCCGCATATATGCGTCATTTGCAAACAGCGTACCTGCGAGGATTACACTTGTCCTATGAAAACAGTGTAGACCCTGATCAGAGGGCTCCTTAAGGAGCCCTCTGATCAGGGTCTACACTGTTTGTCATTTAGAAATATATTGTTAAAATCAACCCCAAATAGTCAAAAATGGACTAGAATTATTTTGAATTTTGAACTATCAATTAAAAGTTTCAGAGGTGAATGAGTTAAATGATTTAAGTAAAAGGATTGAAATTGTTGACCCCTGAGAGAAACTGAAATGGACAGATCTAGTTTCAAATATAGTTGAACTTCAATATCTTGAACTTGATCAACTTAAGTCAAATATAACATTATTTAAAGTTCAAACGTGTCTAAGCCAAGTTTGAACTTTGAAATACGGTTATATTTGACTTAAGCCAATATAAATGATGAAATTAAACTGTAGAAATAAAAGTAATTTCAAATTTGGTGAGTTCCGAGATACCAAGAGGTTTAACTGTAGCGGCTCTTAAAAGTTTGTTTTTTTGAGTACTTAGTGTTGTTCTTTTTTTTGTTTTATTAGAAAAAAGCAAGCAATGCAGATTTTCTGTGTGTTTGCTGGTTTGTTTACCTTGGTCATAACTACATATAGAATTAAGATACAGACTTTATATAAATTAAGAATGTGTACTCAGACTTTATACAAATTAAGAATGTGTACTCAAGAAGCCCTTGTGTACTCAAGAAGCCCTTGAGGTCAGTACAACTTGTGTGAGTTTCACCAACACTTCTTGGTTTCATCTTTAGCTCTCCTTTAGTTGATAATAATCCATTTCATTTGATCTATTCATTAATCCTTCTCCTACTGAAACCTGTACATGTATATAGGACTCTGCTCACTTTATAAATCTTATCATCTGAGCTAGTTTACTAACCCATTACCCCATAGCCTGTTTATAAGTTTTGAAGATATGTGAGCACTAAAGGCAGGTTGAAAGTAAAACAGAATGTGCCTGAAGGCATATTCTGCTTTACTTTCAGCCTGCTTTAACTCTTTCCTCCTTGAAACTTTAAATGGACAATTCCAGTTTCCATTTTAGTCTAGTCCATTTCTGACTTTTTAAGGGTTCTTTTTTTTCAATGTTTGGCATTATGAAAAGCAGTGAAGACCTTGATCAGAGGGCTCTTTTCAGAGCCCTCTGAACTGGGTTTTCACTGTTTGCACAGGACAATTTTACTATTCACATGTACATTGTTTGAAAATAACGCCTATATGCGGGACTAGGTTTCAAAAGGTTAAGTTACCATCTGCTAGAATGTATGAAAATATTTCTTATCATACATATTTATAACTGTGTAAATTGCAACCATTTTCTTCAGTGGAGAAATAAATTGAAGGCGTAAAAAGGCATATGTATGGGGTAATGAGTTAAGTAGTCAAATCAGGATTTTTTTTCCCAAGAAAATAGTCCACTTTTGTCAGACAGATCCTATGTCAGAAAACAGTGTATACCCTGATCAGACAGCTCCTTCAAGAGCTTATCATCTGATATTGGTCTAAACTGTTTTCAAAAAAGTGTCCATATACGCTAATAGAAGAAGGGTTAGGGCAAGATGGATTTACAGTGAAACCCATCTAAACCGGACATCTGTGGACACAACAGAAATTTCCAGTTTAGAGGGGGTTCCCGTTCAGAGGGGTTTTAACCCATTGCCCCGTAGTTTGTTACTAGTACGAAAGATAGCTGACAATCAAAGCAGGTTGAAAATAAAGCAGAATGGGCCTTAAGGCCCATTCTGCTTTACTTTCAACCTGCTTTAAGCTATCATCTACTAGAATATAGAAATTATTTCTGATGATACATATTCATGAATGTATTTTCTTCAGTGTATGAAAAAATCAAAGGCGTAAAAATGTGTATTTATGGTGTAAAAGCTTAAAATAAAGAAGATTTGGAAATAGAAACAAAGTTTTTGTCCGTTTTTGAGATAATTCCAGTATTTAGAGGTTCTGGGGCCCGGTTCATGAAAAATTTGTACGACAAAAACGGTCGTAAGTCAAAACCTTTAAATACATTTAATTTCCGATTTCTCTATCTAATCCAGTCTTGTGACATCTCTTTGGAATCGTCTGTTCAACAATATTCCAAAATGACGTCACAATAAAGGATTACATGGAGAAATAAATAATAATTAAGACTTTTATAATCTGACTTACAACATTTGTCTTCGATGTTTTCTGAAACGGGCTCCAGGTTTGGAGGGGGTCCACTATATTCTCTTATATATGTACATGCCAACAGGATAGCCAGAAACAAGGTGAAGTGTGTATTGGAGACGGGAACAAATGGCAAAGGAAGGCGAGAATTATCTCTAGCCAGACAAGCCCTAATCTATATTCTATATCAAGATACTAAACAGACTGAGCTGCTGGAGGTAATTTTATATGCCAATTTGCATATTCTTAATAATAATAATTACGACTTTATTTACTGAGGCTGCACATTTAGGCAAGCCTAATCTTCCATGTGGGCCTCGACATATATACATTCTTTCATATATACTTTCAAAGGTAACCTTGCTAATCCAATCACTAAAACAAAGGCTAATTGGTTGTTCTAAAGACAGCTTAAAGCATTAAACAGTTTGGTGTGACTACACATTAGAATCGTCTCTTCGAGACGATTTTAATGAGTAGTGTCACCGTAGGATTTGGTGCTGAAATGAGTGAGAAGATATTGGATTTGTTAAGTTTACTCACTCTTATCTGGAGCCCTGGGGGTATTTCAAAATCTGAAATCCTTATGCCTCCCACTAAACCTTATGATATGACTACTTATTCGAATTTTCGTTTGTCGATAATTCAAAATGAGTAGTGTTAACATGGGGTTTTCTGGAGGCATAACCCTTTACTCCATAGCCTGTTTCTAGTATTGAAGATAGGTGACCATTTAAAGCAGGTTGAAAGTAAAGCAGAACAAACCTTTAGGTACATTCTGCTTTTCTTTCAGCTTGCTTTAGGCTACAGTATGCAAGGATATAAAAAATATTTCTTACCATGCATATTCATGACTAATTTTCTTCATTGAAGGAAAAAATTACAGGTGTTAAAATGTGTATATATGGAGTATTAGGATAAAGGGGAGAACTTTGTGGTTTACGCTCAAAAGCCCATCTATGAAACATTGTACGACAAAAAAAGTAATGTCAAATTCTAAAATTCTCAATTTTTAAATCTTTTTCCATCTAATCCTGTCTTGTGACATCTCTTTGGCGACGATTCCAGATGTTACAAGACAGAATAAGATGGAGAAAACAGTAATTAACCCATTACCCCATAGCCTGTTTCTTGTTTTGAAGATATATGACCACTTAAAGCAGGTTGAAAGGAAAGTAGAATGCGCCTTAAGGTGCATTATGCTTTACTTTCAACCTGCTTTAAGCTATTATCTGCTAGAATATAAAAAAATATTTCTTATGATTTTTATTGTGACAGTATAGATTGGTACTATTTTTTTCAGTAGAGGAATTAATGTATTTCTGGGGTAATGGGTTAATTAAGTGTATTTTTAAGTTTTGACTTATGAAGGTTAGGGTAGTACGAAGTTTATACTTTTCATGTGTTTATTTTACAGACTGCTGTTGAGGGAGCCAAAACAAGTGGGGATACAGCCACTATGGACTACTTTGTCAGCCTGCAAACAAACAATGATTAACCCATTGTATGCTGGGTAATATTTGGCGGCCATTTTAAAAAGTCGTCTGCAGCGGGTATAACTCAAATATTTGCAAAAGATTTTAGCAGTTTCTGATAGAATATTGACTTAGCTGCAAACAGTTTTGATCTCACATCAGGCCCCACAATGTGGAGCCTGATTGAGATCAAAACTGTTTGCCTAGAGGTACACCTAAAAGTGTATCCGGCATAAAATGGGTTAATTACTCCATAGATATGCCATTGGTTTATTCCTTCACCAAGGAAAATAGCTCCAATTTATAGAGCCGTGATGTGAATATACACCATAAGAAATATTATATGTCATAGAAAACAGTAGCTTAAAGGAGACTGGAAGTAAAGCAGAATGCATGTTAAGGCACATTCTGCTTTACTTTCAATCTGCTTGAAGTATCACCTTTATTAAAACCTAGAAACAAGCTCTGGGGGTAATGGATTAAATCATTGAATCCTAGTGATATGTATAGGCACCCACAAGCAGTGTACATGTACCTGTGAAGAGTTCACCTATCATGTGAAAAGAGGGTAGACCCAGATCAGGGGGCTCCTACAGCAGCCCTCTAATCAGGGTCTGCAAAGTTTGTCATTTTTGCTTTATGTGAAAAAAAATTAAATACAGTAAAACCTCATTATTACGACCACTAAAACGAAGGCTAATTGATGTATGAAATTCAGGTAACACCTGTCAAAAAATCTTATGGTAGTAATAGAGGGGTACAACTATGGTCAAAAATTGGTAACCATTGGCAATACAGAGTATATTTCAGTTACCAAAATCAATAAAAATTCTGTTTGTTGTTATGTATTTGTGAAATACTGTCTCTGTACTGCAAACTTCCAAGACAATGTTTGGAAACAATAAAAAGTCTTTTCATTAAACATTGTATGTTTTGTTTACCATTACCAAGCCAATAAACTTAAATCAATACATGGACAATGAATTAACATCAAAGTTCTGGCAACGTTGAACTGTGCAGACCCTGACCAGAGGGCTCTTTATTGGAGTGTAAACTGTGTGCATAGGACAAGTGTACTTTAACAAGAGGGCCTGAAGGCCCTGATATCGCTCACCATTTGTAATGAAGCCTGATAGCTTTACCTTTGAATTTCACCCTTTTTAGCTCGCCTGTACGTAGTACATGACGAGCTATTGCAATACCCCCGGTGTAGTCGTCGTCGTCGTTGTCGTCGTCGTGAACGGCGTAAACAATTTTAAGAAAATGTCTATAACTTCAATGTCCCTTGAGGTATTGCTTTCATAGTTGGTATGTGTGTGTATATGGACAAGACCTTTCCATGCACAGAAAATTTTTGACCCCCTTGACCTTGAACTTAGGGCCTGCGTTTAGGTTTCGAAATCTGCGTTTAGGTTTCGAAAAATGCCTTTAAACTTCTATGTCCCTTAAGGTATTGCTTCCATAGTTGGTATGTGTGTGTATATGGACAAGACCTTTCCATGCACAGAAATTTTTTGACCCCTGTGACCTTGACCTTGAACTTAGGGCCGGCGTTTAGGTTTCGAAATCTGTGTTTAGGTTTCGAAAAATGCCTTTAACTTCTATGTCCCTTGAGGTATTGCTTCAATAGTTGGTATGTGTGTGTATATGGACAAGACCTTTCCATGCACAGAAAAATTTAGACCCCTGTGACCTTGACCTTGAACTTAGGGCCTGCGTTTAGGTTTCGAAATCTGCGTTTAGGTTTCGAAAAATGCCTTTAACTTCTATGTCCCTTGAGGTATTGCTTCAATAGTTGGTATGTGTGTGTATATGGACAATACCTTTCCATGCACAGAAAAATTTAAACCCCTTGACCTTGAACTTAGGGCCTGCGTTTAGGTTTCTAAATCTGTGTTTAGGTTTTGAAAAATGCCTTTAACTTCTATATCCATTAAGGTATTGCTTCCATAGTCGGTATGTGTGTGTATATAGACAAGACCTTTCCATGCTCAGAAAAATTTAGACCCCTGTGACCTTGACCTTGAACTTAGGGCCTGCGTTTAGGTTTCGAAATCTGCGTTTAGGTTTCGAAAAATGCCTTTAACTTCTATGTCCCTTGAGGTATTGCTTCAATAGTTGGTATGTGTGTGTATATGGACAATACCTTTCCATGCACAGAAATGTTTTTACCCCTATGACCTTGACCTTGAAATTAGGGCCTGCGTTTAGGTTTCGAAATCTGTGTTTAAGTTTCGAAAAATGCCTTTAACTTCTATGTCCCTTGAGGTATTGCTTTCATAGTTGGCATGTATGTGTATATGGGCAAGACCTTTACATGCAAAGAAAAATTTAGACCCGTGTGACCTTGACCTTGAACTTAGGGCCTGTGTTTAGGTTTCGAAATCTGTGTTTAGGTTTAGAAAAATGCCTTTTACTTCTATGTTCTTTCAGGTATTGCTTTCATAGTTGGTATGTATGTGTATATGGACAAGACCTTTACATGCACAGAAAAAGTTTGACCCCTGTGACCTTGACCTTGAATTTATGGCCTGTGTTTAGGTTTCGAAATCTGCGTTTAGGTTTTGAAAAATGCCTTTAACTTCTATATCCCTTAAGGTACTGCTTCCATAGTCGGTATGTGTGTGTATGTAGACAAGACCTTTCCAAGCTCAGAAAAATTTAGACCCCTTGACCTTGAACTTAGGGCCTGCGTTTAGGTTTCGAAATCTGCGTTTAGGTTTCGAAAAATGCCTTTAACTTCTATGTCCCTTGAGGTATTGCTTTCATAGTTGGTATGTATGTGTAAATGGACATGACCTTTGGATGCACAGAAACATTTAGACCTGTGTGACCATGACCTTGAACTTAGGGCCTGTGTTTAGGTTTCGAAATGTGTGTTTAGGTGTAGAAAAATGCCTTTAACTTCTCTGTCCTTTGAGTTATTGCTTTCATAGTTGGTATGTATGTGTAAATGGACATGGCCTTTCGATGCACAGAAACATTTAGACCTGTGTGACCATGACCTTGAACTAAGAGCCTGTGTTTAGGTTTCGAAATCTGTGTTTAGGTTTCGAAAAATGCATTTAACTTCTATATCCTTTGAGGTATTGATTTCATAGTTGGTATGTGTGTGTATATGGACAAGACCTTTCCATGCACAGATAAATTTGGACCCTTGTGACCTTGACCTTGAACTTAGGGCCTGTGTTTAGGTTTTAAAAAATGCCTTTTACTTCTATGTCCCTTGAGGTATTGCTTTCATAGTTGGTTTATGTGTGTATATGGACAAGACCTTTCCAGGCACAGCAAAATTTAGACCCCTGTGACCTTGACTTTGAACTTAGGGCCCGTGTTTAGTTTCAAAATCTGTGTTTTGGTTTCTCAAAATTTTTATTACTCCTATGTCCATTGAAATATTCCTTTAATATTCAGTTTGCATGTGTATATGGACAAGATCTTTCCTTGCATGCAAAATGTTTGAGCCCTCTGACCTTGACCTTGAACTTAGTACCCGCGTTTAGGTTTCAAAGTCTGCGTTTAGCTTTCTCAAAATTTCTGTAACTCATATATCCACTGAGATATTTCTTTCATATTTGGCATGCATGTGTATATGGACACGTCCTTTCCATGCATGCAAAAAAATTAGCCCAGTGTCCTTGACCTTAAACTAAGGTCGTGAAAGGTTTCAGGTTTCGAAATCTGCGTTTAGGTTTCAAAAATGCTTATAATTCCTATGTCCCTTGAGGTGTTATTTTCATATTTGATTTGCCAGTGTATATGGACAAGACCTTTCCATGCAGGCAAAAAGGTTGACCTCTGTGACCTTGAGTGTGCTTTTTAAGTTTCTAAAGGTGCCGGTGGCGAGCTTTGTTGTCTCTCTGACAACTCTTGTTATTCTAAATCCTTTCAAGTTTGTCGACCGACTCTAGCATAGTAGAGTACATCAAAGGTAGATAACTAGAGCCTAAACTACTGAAATGAAGCCTTTTTCTAGCATTTCAAAGTACATCAAGGGCAGGTAACTATTGCCACAATGATTACATTTCAACAATAATTGCACTCCTTCGAGAACGTATAGCTACATCCTTTGTGTACAAGTATAATCAAAATCCATTGAAAACTGTATAGTAGTTGTAAGAGTGTAAACGCTGTAAAATATGGCATTTTCAGCAATTCAAAGGTAGATATCTCTTGATCTATTTGTCCGATTCCGACCATAATCACCCTTTTTCGAACTCTTATGGTCATATATACAATCTGAGCAAGTTTGAGAGAACTTGGATAAATATTGTGGCCTCAAGAGCGTAAACACTGTTAAATATATAATTTTCAGCAATTCAAAGGTAGATAACTCTTGACCTATTGATCCGATTACAACCATAATTCATCTCATCTGAATTCTTATGGTAATATACAATCTGAAAAGGTTTGAGAAAGATTGGATAAAATTTGTGGCCTCTAGAGTGTAAACATCGTTAAATATGGCATTTTCAGCAATTCAAAGGTAGATAACTCTCAACCTATATATCTGATTTCAACCATAATCAAACTCATCTGAATCCTTATAGTCATATACAATCTGAGCAAGTTTGAGATAGATTGGATAAAAATTGTGAACTCTATAATGTAAACACTATTAAATATGGCATTTTCAGCAATTCAAAGGTAGATAACTCTTGATCTATTTGTCTGATTTCAACCAGAATCGAACTCATTTGAACTCTTATGGTCATATACAATCTGGGCAAGTTTTAGAAAGATTGGATAAATACTGTGGCCTCTAGAGTGTAAACACCGTTAAATATGGCATTTTCAGCAATTCAAAGGTAGATAACTCTTGATCTATTTAACCGATTTCAACCAAAATCGAACTCTTTCGAACTCTTATGGTCATATACAATCTGGACAAGTTTGAGAAAGATTGGATAAATACTGTGGCCTCTAGAGTGTAAACACTGTTAAATATGCATTTTCAGCAGTTCAAAGGTAGATAACTCATGACCTATTTGCCCGATTTCAACCATAATTGAACTCATCCGAGATCTTACGGCAATATACCATCTGAGCAAGTTTAAGAAAGATTGGATAAAATTTGTGGCCTCTAGAGTGTAAACTCTAAAATTGTTGACGCCGGACGACGGACAATCAAGGATTGCAAAAGCTCACCCTGAGCTAGCTCAGGTGAGCTAAAAAGGTACACTGTGATGATTTGTAATTGTGTAAAGAGCTTAATGCTGAAAACTCCTGCATTATGTCTGCCTGCCTGTTTTGTTATCCTAATAGATTAAGAAGGAACAGTGAGATATTCTTGTTGCCTTTTTAGTTCGACTTTTAAGAAAATTTAAACTATTGTCGTCAATGCGTCAGCGTCTGCAATGGTTAAGTTTTTAGAATAAGGTTTTTGTAAGACATCATTTCTCAATAACTATCGAAGATATCCATCTGAAACTTGGAATACTTGTTCAGTATCAAACGGGCAACTCATTACAAAAAGGCAGGTAACCCTGGGATTTGTCATTCCAGAGTAATTGCCCTTGTTTTATTTACTTAAAATTTGTAAAATAAAATATCTAAATAACTATCAAAGGTATTTACTTGAAACTTTGCATACTTGTAAAGTATCAAAAAAGCAACTCATTAGAACAAGGCAGGTGACCCTGGGATTTGTTTTTCCAGAGTTGTTGCCCTTGTTTTATTCAAAATTTGTTAATTGAAATATCTAAATAACTATCAAAGGTATTAACTTGAAACTTTGAATACATGTTTAATATCAAAAGGGCAACTCATTACAAGGCAGGTAATCCTTAGATATGTGACCTCAGAGTTATTGCCCTGAAATTTCTCAATAACTATCAAAGTTATTAACTTGAAACTTTGAATAGTTGTTGAGTATCAAAAGGATGACTCATTACAACAGGGCAGATAACCATGAAACTTATATGTTTCGCTTTAATTATGCTTTGCCATGTTATGTACACTTTTTACTGAAATAAATATATCTTTCTATCTATGTGATTTGTCATTCCAGAGTTATTGCCATTGTTTGGACCCAAAATTTGTAAATGAAATTTCTCAGTAACTCTAGAAAGTTATTAATTTCAAACTTCCAATACTTGTTTAGTACCAAAAGGGCAACTCATTACAACAAGGAAGGTAAGGTAGGCAAATATAGTGTCCTTGTTTTGACTTACAGTTTACTTTAAATGGAATTTCACATTGACTGTCAAAGATATTAAATTCAAACATTGAATATATGTACCGGTACATGTACTTGTCCACTACCAAAAGAGTAATTTGTTACAAGGCAGCTAACCTGTGATTGTTTTTGCAGATTTAGTACCCTTGTTTAACTTAGAATTTACTTTTAATGGAATGCATATGCAGTTATCTATTCTTTTAAATAAGAAATGAGATATATTAAAAACTTGCATGGTATTATTTCCTATTATATGACCATAGTAAAGGCATGTGGGTCCAAGTCTGTTTGAGTTGTTGTTGCTTACAAACTTCTATCATTAAGAAAGTATCAAACACCCACACACGTTCTATAAGTTTGGGAAATGTAGCCATCTCATATGAAAGTCGAGCGCCATGCACCCATTAGCAGTGCTCTCGTTGTCTGTCTACTGTGGGGCTCAACAATTCAAAATTACCTTGACCTTTGTCTCACATCACCCTAATTGTACCGAGCTCAAAAGCAATTTGTGTTGAGTACACATGCCAAATGTTAATTCTTTATCACATGCAGTAGCAAAGTAATGGCCAATGTTAAATTCATCCTATTTGACCTCTGAATGACCCCTTAATAACCTTGACCTTTGTCTGCCATAATTAAACTTGTACTGAGCTGAAGAGCTCGAGTTGAGTAGAAATGCAAAATATGAAGTGTCTATCACATGTTGTTTCAGAGTTGTGTGAAACAGTGAAAGATCAAATTTGACTTGTGAATGACCTTGACCTTTGTCTGACATGACCCAAGGTGAACTGAGCTCAAAAACTTCTTGGGTTAGGTCAACATGCCAAATGTCAAGTCTGTATCAGATGCAGTTCCGAAGTTATGGCCAATGTTAAATTCAGCATATTTGACCTCTGAATGACCCCTAAATGGCCTTGACCTTTGTCTGCTATAATCAAACTTGTACAGAACTCATAGTTTTTGCGTTGGGTATACATGCCAAATATGAAGTCTATATCACATGTTCTTTCAGAGTTATGGGAGATGTTAAATTAACCCTATTAGACGCCTAAATGAACTTGACCTTTGTCTGACATGATCCAAGTTGTTCAAAAGCTTCTTGAGTTGAATACACATGCCAAATATAAAGTGTCTATTACATGCAGTTTCAAAGATATGGCAAATATTGAACAAACCCTATTTTACCTCTGAATGACCTTGACTTATGTTGAACATGACCCAAAATTTACTCAGCTCAAGATCTGTTTGAGGTGTTTACACATACCAAATATAATGAGGGGGGGGGGGGGGGGTTAGTTTCACCATCAAATTTAATTATTCAGTGCTTTCTTCATAGAAATACATATCTCAAATGGACCAAACCATGAGCGGAATGTGTAATCTGAGACAAACGTCACCAGTTGGATAACTTACCAACTTTTGCAACCATTTACTAGTTTGTCTCACAAGTCATGTATTTGTAGATATGGCGGTTTTCGTTTGCACCGTACATGTAAGGTATGCAACTTGTGTTTAAAGCAACAATGAGAAATGTATATCTGCATTAGTCTTCAATCATGCAGAATCAGTCAACTATGCGAAATATTTTGTCTGCTTTTAAAATTAATCTGAACACACACTCTAATGCTTCTGTGTGCAGATGTTCCAGATTTCTGATTTCTTTTCGGGAGAACGAGTGAAGACGAAGTCCTGAGTAGCCGGTGGCATAGTACTTTGTGGTTTAGTAAGAATTTGATTGTTCCAATCTGTCTTGTGTATATTAGATATGAAGCTTTCATGATGACTTTAACTAGAATGTTAGATTATCTTAATTAGTAGTTGCATGACATTAGTTTGCTTAGGAAAAGTGTCATTTGAGCAATTCTGCTATGATTGATGATATTAACAATTTGTAATTTTTGATTGGATACTCTATAACGGTCCAGTGCTAAACACTGCCTCTTTTGTTTGGTAACTAGGGGTCAATAAGGACACCTTATTTGCCACATGATCTTGTGTAAATTGCGAGTCCATTAGTCCGATGTTAAGGAACCGTCGACTACATAATACAGCTGGTAATGTTTGCAAACTGTGTACAGCTAGACAGACGGTGTCAAAACACTTGTTTGCCAGGATGATAATCACCCTACACAAGAGGACTAATAGCGGATGATTAGCCCCAGGTTGGAGAAAATGAAATAGTCTCTAAAATTGAATTATATAATCCATATTATGTTTTTAGCTCACCTGAGCCAAAGGCTCAAGGTGAGCTATTGGGATGGCCCTGTGTCCGTCGTCGTGCGTTGTCCGTCTTCGTTAACAATTGCTTCAAATGACATCTCCTCCTATACGGCTTGGCAGAATTCAATTAAACTTTACAGAAATGTTCCTTGGATCAAGCTCTTTCAAATTTGTTCAAAGAATTAAAAACAATGCTGAACTGTGGTTGCCATGGTAACCAAAGTGAAAAAATAAGGAAATCTTAAACAAGGGCCACTATGGCCCTAAATCGCTCACCTGGTACACCATGGCAAACTTGACCTATAGTGACCTAGATTATGACTGGACATGTATACCCACAATCAACCTATAGAGTGTAAACAAGATTTTCCAATGATTTGACCTAGTGACCTAGTTTTTGACCGGACATGACCCTTATTCAGACTTGACCTAGATATCAATGCGACAAACATTCTGACCAAATTTCATCAAGATCCAATGAGATTTGTAGCCTCAAGAGTGTTCACAATGTTTTTCTATAATTTGACCTAGTGACCTAGTTTTTGACCAGACATGACCCATATTCAAACTTGACCTAGATATCAATTAAACAAACATTCTGACCAAGTTTCATCAAGATCCAATGGGATTTGTAGCCTCAAGAGTGTTCACAAGGTTTTTCTATGATTTGACCTAGTGACCTAGTTTTTGACCAGACATGACCCATATTCAAACTTGACCTAGATATTAGTTAAACAAACATTCTGACCAAGTTTCATCAAGATCCAATGAGATTTGTAGCCTCTAGAGTGTTCACAAGGTTTTTCTTTGATTTGACCTTGTGACCTAGTTTTTGACGGGACATGACCCACATTCGAACTTGACCTAGATATAAATGAGGCAAACATTCTGACCAAGTTTCATTAAGATCCAATGAAATTTGTAGCCTCTAGAGTGTTCACAAGGTTTTTCTATGATTTGACCTAGTGACCTAGTTTTTGACCAGACATGACCCATATTCAAACTTGACCTAGATATCAGTTAAACAAACATTCTGACCAAGTTTTATCAAGATCCAATGAGATTTGTAGCCTCTAGAGTGTTCACAAGGTTTTTCTATGATTTGACCTAGTGACCTAGTTTTTGACGGGACATGACCCACATTCGAACTTGACCTAGATATCAATGAGGCAAACATTCTGACCAAGTTTCATTAAGATCCAATGAAATTTGTAGCCTATAGAGTGTTCACAAGGTTTTTATATGATTTGACCTAGTGACCTAGTTTTTGACCCGACATGACCCACATTCAAACTTGGCCTAGATTTCATCAAGACCAACATTGTCATCAAGTTTCATGAAGATCGGATGAAATTTGTAGCCGCTAGAGTGTTCACAACCAATTGTGAACGGACAGACGACGGACGACGGACATCCAGCGATCCTAAAAGCTCACCTTGGCACTTCGTGCCAGGTGAGCTAAAAATCTTCTTGTTAAAATCTGCAAGGGCCAGAGTTTAGATATTTGGCACATAGCATCATCTACAGGTCCTCTATAAAGTTTGTTCAAATTATGCCCCTGGGGTCAAAATTGGCCCCGCCCCGGGGGTCACAGTTTTACATAGAGTTATATAGTGAAATTTTCAAACGTCTTCTCCTCTGAAACTAATATGGCCAGAGCTTTGATATTTGGCATGGTGACACTTCTAGATGTCCTATACCAATATTGTTCAAATGGTTCTGGTTGGTTGCATATCTAGGTCACAGGAGCTAAAGATAGATTTTTTCAATGAAAACTTAAACAAGAGGGCCTTAAGGCCCTGATATCGCTCACCATTTGTAATGAAGCCTGATAGCTTTACCTTTGAATTTCACGCTTTTTATTCTAAATCCATTAAAGTTTTGTCGACCTACTCTAGCATAGTAGAGTACATCAAAGGTAGATAACTAGAGCCTAAACTACTGAAATGAAGCCTTTTTCTAGCATTTCAAAGTACATCAAGGGCGGGTAACTATTGCCACAATGATTACATTTCAACAATAATTGCACTCCTTCGTGAACGTATAGCTACATCCTTTGTGTACAAGTATAATCAAAATCCATTGAAAACTGTAGTTGTAAGAGTGTAAACGCTGTAAAATATGGCATTTTCAGCAATTCAAAGGTAGATATCTCTTGATCTATTTGTCCGATTCCGACCATAATCACCCTTTTTCGAACTCTTATGGTCATATACAATCTGAGCAAGTTTGAGAGAACTTGGATAAATATTGTGGCCTCAAGAGCGTAAACACTGTTAAATATATAATTTTCAGCAATTCAAAGGTAGATAACTCTTGACCTATTGATCCGATTACAACCATAATTCATCTCATCTGAATTCTTATGGTAATATACAATCTGAAAAAGTTTGAGAAAGATTGGATAAAATTTGTGGCCTCTAGAGTGTAAACATCGTTAAATATGGCATTTTCAGCAATTCAAAGGTAGATAACTCTTGATCTATTTATCCGATTTCAACCAAAATCGAACTCTTTCAAACTCTTATGGTCATATACAATCTGGACAAGTTTGAGAAAGATTGGATAAATACTGTGGCCTCTAGAGTGTAAACACTGTTAAATATGCATTTTCAGCAGTTCAAAGGTAGATAACTCATGACCTATTTGTCCGATTTCAACCATAATTGAACTCATCCGAGATCTTGTGGCAATATACCATCTGAGCAAGTTTAAGAAAGATTGGATAAAATTTGTGGCCTCTAGAGTGTAAACACTAAAATTGTTGATGCCGGACGACGGACAATCAAGGATTGCAAAAGCTCACCCTGAGCTAAAAATCTTCTTGTCTGAAACTACAAAGGCCAGAGTTTAGATATTTGGCACATATAGCATTGCCTACAGGTCTTCTATCATGTTTGTTCAAATGATGCCCCTTGGGTCAAAATTGGCCCCGCCCCGGGGGTCACAGTTTAACAGAGTTATATAGTGAAATTTTCAAACTTCTTCTCCTCTGAAACTAAAATGGCCCGTGCTTTGATATTTGGCATGGTGACACTTCTAGATGTCCTATACCAATATTGTTCAAATGGTTCTGGTCGGTTGCATATCTATGTTACAGGAGCTAAAAATAGATTTTTTCAATGAAAACTTAAAAATCTTTTTGTCTGAAACTATAAGGGCCAGAGCTTAGATATTTGGCACATAGCATCGCCTACAGGTCCTCCATCAAGTTTGTTCAAATGATGCCCCTTGGGTCAAAATTGGCCCTGCCCCAGGGGTCACAGTTTTACACAGAGTTATATAGTGAAACGTCTTCTCCTCTGAAACTAATATGGCCAGTGCTTTGATATTCTGCATGGTGACACTTCTAGATGTTCTGTACGTATTTTGTTCAATTGGTTCCAGTCTGTTGTATATGAAGGTCACAGGAGCTAAAAATAGATTTTTCCAATGGAAACTCAAAAAAATCTTTTTGTCTAATACCCTAGTACCCTGATCTTAGATATTTGGCACATAGCATCATCTACAGGTCCTCTATCAAGATTGTTAAAATTAAATAATGCCCCTCTGGTAAAAAATTACCCCGTACTGGACATAAATCATTATCTCCATTTTGTCAGCTATATTCTCAGGTGAGCGAAATATGCCCCATGGGGCTCTTGTTAATAATAATAATTAAAGATTTTTTCAGAGACAACTATTCAAATACTGAAATCGGATTCGAAAATTCGCCCCTTATGCGATATTCGGTTCCGTCCCTAATACATATACGGGCAGATACCTATATACCCCCCGACGACTTGTGAGGGTATATAATGATTCAACTTTACAGTCACTCAGTATCTCCTAGCAGTTGGTAGTGTTGCTTATTGCCAAAAAGCCCGGCATGTCTGGTTTTGATGACAGGTGATCACTTGTAGCAGGTTAAAAGTAATCATCTAGGTGCCCTTTGGCATATTCTTTACTTTCAGCCTGCTTTAGGCTACCATCTGCTTGGATATAAAAATATTTCATAAGGTATATAAACTATATATTCATGACTGTATAAAGTGGAATGCAGTAATAAATTCAAAGGCCTATTGATTGAGTGATGGATGAAAGAAGGCTAAAAGTAAAGCAGATCGCTCATCACTCTGTTTTCCTTTCAGCCTGCTTTAAACAACCATCTGTCTTTGAAACTGAAAACAAGCTATGAGGTAAATGGTCTTCTGAATAATGATTCCCACCTCACAAGAATGCTTGTCTGATTTGCCAAAACAAGACAATTATGTTATTTTTTCCGTACCTTTAACAACTCGCTCTAAACAAGACAAAATATTTGTCACTCAATGACTTATGTAGAGTGGGAGCACTGTATAGTAATGCAGAAAAAAGTTTTCTGCATTAACTGCGAGAAATATTTTCTTTATTCTAGTAGGTGCAGAGCTCCAGATAAGGAGAGTATTTCAAAAATTAAAATCTTTATTTCTGCATTAAACCCTATGTTGTCACTACTCATTAGAATCGTCTCTTCGAGACGATTCTAATGAGTAGTCACACCATAGGATTTGGTGCTGAAATGAGTGAGAAAATGTTGGATTTGTTCAGTTTACCCCCTCTTATCTGGTGCCCTGTAGGTGGTAGCATAAAGCAGGCTGAAAGTAAAGCACAATGTACCATAACCCATTGCCCCATAAATACGCCTTTGCTTTATTCCTCCACTCAAGAAAATAGTTACAATTTATACAGCCAAGAATATCTACCATCATTTTTTTTTCAATAACCTAGCAGATTGTAGCTTAAAGTAGGCTGAAAGTAAAGCAGAATGTGTCTTAAGGCGCATTCTGCTATACTTTCAACCTGCTTTAAGAAGTTATCTATCGTCAAAACTAGAAACAAGCTATGGGCTTATGGCACATTCTGCTTTACTTTTAACCTGCTTTTAGTGGTCACTTGTCTTTAAAATTAGAAACAGGCTAGATGGAGAAGTAAACAAACAAGCCAAGAACTGGTTTTTTTTTTAAATATCAATTTTTAATCAATAACGTTTTCTTTTTTACTCCATAAAACCCACTAATCAATGAAGATTTTTTTACTTAATTTTCCACGAGTATTAACATACCAATTACTAACAAAGATTTGATCCACGATTAAAACTCTCAACATCAGAATGTTTTTTCTTATCGACACATCCTACCTTCTCTAGCACTATAACATGCAAGCACTCGAAACTGGGGGGCAACGAAATGAACTATATTATCTTTCTGTCAAGACTTTTTATCATGGCCACATAAGTAGATGTACAGTAAAACCTCTCTATTAGGACTGCAAAAAAAGTATGGCTAAATTGACTGTATAAAAGACAAGTGACAGGTTAAATCAAGGTGACAGTAAAACAATAAGCTCCATTAGGAGCTTTCTGTTTTGCTCCCACCATGCTTAAAGCAGTCACCTGTGGTAAACACCTGATAAGTAACAAAAATCACTGGCCATATTAGGGAGGCTTTACTGTGAACATCTCAAATCCTAGATACTATTGAAACTCCACACTTGTATTAACCCTAGTCCCGCATATTGGCGTCCTTTTCAAACAGTGTACATGTGAATAGTACACTTGTCCTGTGCAAACAGTGAAGACCCAGATCAGAGGGCTCCAAAAGGAGCCCTCTGATCAGAATCTTCACTTTTTGTCATAATGCCAAACATTGACAAAAACAACCCTTAAGTCAGAAATGGTCTAGACTAAAATGGAAACTGGAATTGTCCAGTTAAAGTTTCAGGAAGGAAAGAGTTAAGCGACCACTTAACCATAATCGAGACAAGGTACTGCTTACTGCTGGACAAGCACAATTCAGAAAATTCTAATAGCTAGGGGCTCCAGATAAGGGGGAGTCAATTGAACAAATCCAACATTTTCTCACCCATTTCAGAACAAAATCCTATGGTGTTACTACTCATTAGAATCGTCTCTTCTAATGAGTAGTGACACCATAGGGTTTAAAGCAGAAATAAAGATTTTAGTTTTTGAGTTACTTCCCTTATCTGGAGCCAGGAATAGCTGCTTTCTACATTATGTTTTACCCTGCAATAAGTATTCAGCTGTATTAAATACTGCTTTATGGGTCTTTTTTCGTTGGTTGCTTAAATACAATATTGTCTGCAAATATTTTTGTCCAATGGAACATCCGATTGAAAACAGCTCAGGTGTGGTCGATAATTTCTCAACAATAAATTTGTCATACATGACTAAGTGTAGATGAACAAAGTTCTCTTTGCTGATCAGATGGATACTGATGATGTTCAGTTCTTTTTATTGGAAAACTCCTTGCCTTTACCTATATTGGCCTTTAGTTCTGGCATGCTGGCATCAAATATGTTTTTCTCATAGGCATTAAGTTTTCCAATGCCAAGAATGTGTTTCACACCTTCTTTCTACAAATAGAAAAAAAAGCATTTTAACCCATTACCCCATATATGCCTTTTTACACCTTTAATTTATTCCTCTACTGAAAAAAACATTTGAAATTTATACTGTCACAAACAAGAATCATAAGAAATATTTTTTATATTCTAACAAATAAAAGCTTAAAGCAGGCTGAAAGAAAAGCAGAATGTGCCTTAAGGCACATTCTGCTTTACTTTCAACCTGCTTTAAGTGGTCACCTATCTTCTATACTAGAAACAGGCTTTCTGGTAATGGGTACTACAGGTTTAACCCATTTAAGCATACCTACCATTAAATGAGACATAGGCAAACAGTGTAGACCCTGATTAGAAGCCTGGGTCATGCAGCATCTCGTCAGGGTCTGTACTGTATACTATTAGATAATGATATATAAAATGTTCAGATGTATGCAACTATATTGCAGTGCCTTTAGATCACCATTGTATATATTTAATGAAATTTTTCAACAAGCTCATAGGGATAAGAAACCAGATAAGGAACTCAGTGACAGTCAGGCACAGTGACTATCTGGGCAAAACTATTGCAAGGTTTTCTGTATTTTGACTGTAATACCTAGTATGCCATATTATACCTTGACATAGATTTGGTCAAGACAGCAAGTTAGATGAAAATTTTCCCAAACTGTGGTCCCTAGCATGTTCACAATGTTTTTCTATGGTTTGACCCAGTGACTGGCTTTACCTTAGATGACCTTAATCTTAATTATGTCAAAAACAATATTTGGAACAAGTTTGGCATTGTTTGACCCAAAACTGTGCCCTCCTGTGTGTTCACAAGCAAAGGTTCACTAATGATGACCACTTTGAGCTCAAGATAACTAACAAGTAGAACAAGAGCCCCATGGGGCATATTTTGCTCACCTGAGAATAGCTGAAAAAATGAAGATAATTTATGTCCAGGACTGACCTAGATATGCAACAGACAGGAACCATTTGAACAAAATATGTAAAGGATATTTAAAAGTGTCACCATACCGAATAAGACGTTTGAAATTTTCTCTATATAACTCTATGTAAAACTGTGACCCCTGGGGTGGGGCCAATTTTGACCCCAGGGGCACAATTTGAACAAACTTGATAGAGGACCTGTAGGCAATGCTATGTGCCAAATAATTAAGCTCTGACCTTTGTAGTTTCAGACAATTAGATTTTTAAGTTTTCATTGAAAAAAATCTATTTTTAGCCCCTGTGACCTAGTTATGCAACCAACCACAACCAGAACCATTTGAACAATTTTGGTAAAGGTCATCTAGAAGTGTCACCATGCCAAATATCAAAGCTCTGGCCATATAAGTTTCAGAGAAGAAGACGTTTGAAAATTTCACTATATAACTCTATGTAAAACGGTGACCCCGGGGGCGTGGCCAATTTTGACCCCAGTGGCATAATTTGAACAAACTTGATAGAGGACCTGTAGGCAATGCTATGTGCCAAATATCTGAGCGCTGGCCCTTGTGGTTTTAGACAAGAATATTTTTTAAGTTTTCATTGAAAAAAAAATCTATTTTTAGCTCCTGTGACATAGTTATGCAACCGACCAGAACCATTTGAACAATTTTGGTAAAGGACATCTAGAAGTGTCATCATGCCAAATATCAAACCTCTGGCCATATTAGTTTCAGAGAAGACATTTGAAATTTTCACTATATAACTCTTATGTAAAACTGTGACCCCCCGGGGCGGGGCCAATTTTGACCCCAGGGGCATAATTTGAAAGAACTTTATAGAGGACCTGTAGATGATGCTATGTGCCAAATATCTAAGCTCTGGCCCTTGCAGATTTTAACAAGAATATTTTTTAAGTTTTTCTTATTTTTTCACTTTGGTTGCCATGGCAACCAGAGTTCTGCATTGTTTTTAATTCTGCATTGTTTTTAATTCTTTGAACAAGTTTGAAAGAGCTTGACCCAAGGAACATTTCTGTAAAGTTTGGTTGAATTCTGCCAGGCCGTATAGGAGGAGATGTCATTTGAAGCAATTGTTAACGACGACGAACAACGCAGGACACAGGGCCATCCCAATAGCTCACCTTGAGCCTTTGGCTCAGGTGAGCTAAAAGGGAGAGAAAAATTGTAAAAACTTACCCCGAGCTCCACCTGTGTGGCCAGGAACTCTGCTTCTGTCTCTGTTGAAGCAACATATGCACACTCATGTTTAACATTCCCTGCCATGCCGCTCATTAAACTGTCAGCAAATTTGGCAGCTGCGAAGGCCATAGATAGTGTAGCTGAACCCTACAAACAGGAAGCAGGATTACAGTCAAGTTACAACCACTAGATTTATAGTCATAAATATTTATATGAAACTTGGAAATATGTATTTTCACTTTGTATTATGTTATCATGATGGCAATGTGACATGTATTGTCCGGTTTTTTTGACCTGTCAAGAGTTATTTTTAGAACATAATAGTTAATAATGGTAAATAGATAAGCAAGGTAACATCGAATCTGTAATCATACATTTTCCTACTTGAGATAAGTATGATCTTCGTGCAGCAAGAGACCGCTGCGCTAACTTTACTGTTATTTTATTCTTTCCCAATAAACGCATTGATATACTAAAACTATTATTTCCATTGCAAAAAGGGTGGAGCCAGATCAGACCCTGGGTAACCCGGCGTCTGATCAGGCTTCAGCCTTGTTTGCTACTCAGATTTAAAATTTCTAAAAGTAAATTTCCACAGTTTAGTGCATTGCGTTTTTAACGGGAAATAATAATGCATCCTCTACTGTACATTACGCACAAAAATTATAGTTATCCTTATCTATAACTGCATGTAGAGAAAACTCATCCCTTTTAAAGTTTTAGAATGTTCCAATCTAAAAATAACTGACAGGTCAGAAGAAAACACTAATACCAGAGTTCCCATTCACGCACAGATGTACGTGATTCACGTATAATTTTAAAAAATCACGCAAAAAATCAATGCCCTGAACGTGCATGCACGCACAGACTTATGTTGCAGATAATGCCGAAATCGGATGTAAGAGGACCATTTTTATTAACAAACTACCAAATACAAGTTAAACGTCAAAGTCCGACGAGTCAATTTGGATTTGTTTTCATTTTCCTTATAGTGTCTGTCAGGCGCTTGACAATTCTTATCATTATTAATACGTAAAGCGCCTGGTTCACCCGCATCGCGAATCCGATGATTTAGCAGTTTAAAATAGATTGTGGGATTTCCCATCTCCGTGCCTAATAAAGTCGCTATTTTTTTTGGATAATTTTTGTTTTTATAAGAATTCAATACTTATTTAGAGGAAGACCTGTTTGAAAAATGCTGACAAATGATTAAAAAAAAAAGGTTCGGTCATAGGTCTATTTCTGGTCACTTTTGATTTCAAAACAGCGACACCATTTTTATGCGAAATCTGACAACACAGTCGAAAAACTGGACGGGTTATCAGATGTATTTTATCCCGTCTATTAACAATGTTGGGGAAAATGCCTGATTTAATGAGACACAGTCTTAGCATAGGCCTACGCATTCTTTTAGTCTGCAAATATGTCGGCTAAGTCTCAATTGACGGCCTGGTTAAGAAATAACGTGAGAGTTATGAACAGTACACATTGAAACAAATGAAATAAAAAATTATCGGCGGAACTAAAATTTCCAAAGATCATTCCTGGTGTGTATCCATTGTTTGAATAACGGATTGTTACTTTGTAATAGCTGCAGCTGCACCTCTAGACCACGGTCTAAATCTGCAATACAGTTACCGGTATCGCAACTAACTTTGTAATAGAAGAAACAGAAAAACGTTTCATATGCACCCTCTGAAATTTGTCTGCACCCCCAAAAATTAGCCCTAGAGGGTACATGCACCCTAAAAAATTAAAGCCTGTGGGAACCCTGAATACTAATTGTTAAATTACTATCATCAGTATGGAATGACCAGAAACTAAAGTTTAAGTCAATAAAAAGAAATCATGGATCAGGATCCAACCTGTTTGCAGAGCATATCAGAAGCTGGGGTCTGGTTGTCTGGTTTTCATAATACACTAACAGTGGTTAAGTCCAAACTTCAAAATTAATTTAATACCCGATTTCTCTATCTAAACCTGTCTTGTGACATCTACTTGGAATCGTCTTTCAAGACGATTCCAATGAGATTTCAGTGACTGGATTACATGGAGAAATAAATAATAATTGAGACTTTTATATTCTAACTTACGACATTTGTCGTACAAAGCCTTATGAAACGGGCCCCATAACTCCAAATGCTATGAGTTAAGTATGACTTAACTCTAGATGTTACATACCGCTCCAGCTTTGGCGTTCACGACTTCAGTGCCAGCTTCCTGTATTCTCTTAGTCAATGCTTCTCTTTGTTCCTAGAAAACAGATACAACAACACATGTAGTACACACCTAAAAATGTCAACTTGTTATTGAAGATAACTTAACCCATTACATCATAAATATTCCTTTTAACAGCTTTTAATTTATTCCTTCACAGAAAAAAAAAGGTTTTAATTTATACAGTCATGAATATGTATCTCAAAAATAATTTGAATATTCTAGAAGATTGTAGTTTAAAGCAGGCTGAAAGAAAAGCCGAATGTGTTTTAAGGAGCATTCTGATTTACTTTAAACCTGCTTTGAGACGACACCTGTCTTCAAACTGAGAAATAGGCGGTGTTCTGCTGAGGCCCCGATTCCCTGATTTTTATATCGTAAAACAGAAAATAATGATAACCGGTGCTCCTTGTAACACTGAGACTGGATTTGATTGGTTAATTCCGATCATGCGGCTTGCACATGATGTCTTTTCCCGCAAATCTCCTTGTGAAGAGCTAAATCATAGCTACTGCGTCATCTAAAAAGAAAACGGTGCTCGCAATTTCGAGTTGTTCGTCTTTATAAACCGACACAATTCAAGATACGCCGGAACAGGACACTTAAAGTGCCGAGTCGAGCGAGTACTAACGAAAGCGTCATACTCTTCTAACATGGTAATCGGCATAAATGAGATCGAACGGAAGTTCTGGAGAAGTTGGCTGTTTGACTTTTTATGGTTAGAATAAAACAAGACAGGATAACCTGTATGATTGGCATTAAACACCAAATAATAATGCCTTTACTAACAAAAACACAAACTTTTGAACCACAACTTAAAATTGTCATGCCGACAGTTCCGATCATAAACAAAGCGTTGAGGCCGAACTAATGCAGGGTCAGCTGAAGAAATCTGTTGATAATGATAGGGTTTTCAACGATCAAGAGACACATGTACCATTTTTTAAAGAGCATCCTGTCTTAAATATGTATCATGAGAAACATTTTCTATTTTAGTAGATAATAGCTTAAAAAAGGTTGAAAGTAAAGCAGAATGCACCTTAAGGTGCATTCTGCTTTACTTTCAACCTGCTTTAAGTGATCATCTTTTTTTAAAACTTAAAATAGGCTATAGGGTAATGGGTTAAATGTATGTATACAGTAATGCGTTACCTGTGGGAAGGAGACTTGAGGAGTTGCTTGAGAAATAACTGGAACAATCGTGATACCACTATGGCCACCAATAACAGGAACATTGACTTTGTTCACTGGTAATTCCTGAAAACACAAGCAAATACTGTCCTTCATTAAATTTCCCCTTTGATATATAAACAAATAGGGGATATATTTGGCCTTTTCTTATATATCAATTCAAATTTTTACCAAGACACAAGACAATTTCTTCAAAAATTTTATGTAATATCCTTGCTTTTCATATACAGTGTCAATAATAAACATAGGAGTTTTCATGGTAAACATATAAAAAAAATTTAACCGAAAGTAAACGATATATACTGTGTTTGTCTGGCAAAGCAAGTACATCGGTTTGCCAACACAAAACCATACACACGTCTCACGATATAAGATTTGTTATCAGTTAAAACAATTTGATCAGTAAAGAAACAAGATATTTGTAGCCTAGTATGGGAAAGTTTTTTAATTTATTTAAGTGGCTACACATTCAAATGTATGAAATAATGATAGTGTGGCAAAGCCCATGCGCTCGCACCAACTTGAAATATTCTAAACAAGTATAGTGATAGTCTGTAAGTGATTGGATGGATGACCGCCAGGGTATACTGTTGACCTTGGTACATATTACACTAAAAGCATATAATGGGGCAATACTTAATAATGTCAAGCAATAAAATACAGAAAATGATAGGTTTTGGAAACATTGATAATTGTTTAAATCAGAAAAGCAAACATTTTGGAGCCTGATCATAAGTCCAGTTATTCTGCTTATTCGGCATCTGATCTGGCTAAGAACTGACAGCAATTGAACTGTTTTAGCATCAACAAGTTCATTACCCCTTTCCCCCATAGATACAATGTTACACTTTTCATCTATACAGTGGAGAATCTGTTATTCTTTCCCAATAAACGCGTTTACGCTAAAACTATTATTTGCAGTGCAAACAGTTTGGAGCCAGATCAGACACCGGGTAACCCGGCGTCTGATCAAGCTCCAAACTGTTTGCCACCAAGATAAACATGAAATATCAAAATTGTCCAAAAGTTGTTCTTTTCTACGTTTTAGCACTTTGCGTTTGCGTACGTTTGCGTTTAAACGGGAAAGAATAACAGATTCTCCACTGTAACTCCTCTCAAGGAAATATATTCACTTTATATAGTCATGAATATTTAAAATAAGAACTATTTTATATATCCTAGCTGGTGGTAGCTTAAAAAGCAGACAAGTTGAAAGTAAAGCAGATTGCACCTTAAGGTGCAATCTGCTTTACTTTCAACCTGCTTTAAGTGATCACATGTTTTCAAAACTAGAAACTGGCTATGGGGTAAAGGGTTATGAAAGAACGTTATTCCAAACATTAGAACCACACGTTTTTCATTGTTACCATACCTTAGCTTCTGCAATAAAGGTGTTAGCTCGGACCGAGTCGAGTGTGGTTACCCCAAATAATCGCTTTGGATCATAACAGCCTTTGGCCTTCAGAATTTCTGCTGCTATTGGTACTGTAGAGTTAACCTGAAATATCCACAGATCTCAATATCTTTAACTCGGTCTGTCGTTCACCAAAAAGACATCAAATGGACAACTCTAGTTTCCAATTAAGTCTAGTCCAATTTTAAATATTTAAGAATGATCGAAATATATATTGCAAAATGACAAACAGTGTAGACCCAGATATGATGGCTCAAGCATCCTATAGGAATTCTCTGATCAGACTTATCTATCTACGTAGATGCCCCACAATACAATTTGTTTTAAAGCAATACTTTTTGTTGAAAAAAAAATCTCATTGTCACTTGCTTTTTATGCCTTTAATTTCAGCTTCCTATGAAGTAAATAATTCAATAAGTCCTAAAGAGGTCAAGGTCAAATTAAAGTAAAATGATATTGGTTGATTGGTAATGGTCCAAGGCAACAACTGTGTAAGTTTCAAAGCATTGTAGTAAGTGGTGTCGATGCTGACAGACATGGTAAAATCTGGTTAACCTGGTACAGATGGACAGATAGAAGGACATAGCAACAGGGTTCCAGATAAGAGGGAGTAAACTGCACAAATCCAACATTTTCTCCCTTATTTTAGCATCAAATCCTATGGTGTTACTACTCATTAGAATCGTCTTCGTCTCTTTGAGACGATTCTAATTAGTAGTGACACCATAGGGTTTAAAGCAGAAATAAAGATTTAAGGTTTTGAAATATCCCCCCCCCCCCCCCCTTATCTGGAGCCCTGATGGTAATCACTATCAATGCATCCCATATCTATAGATGCCGGGGCATACTGAACACGCTCTGTGCAGGGCTCCAGATAAGAAGGAGTAAACTGAACGAATCCAACATTTTCTCACTTACATGTATTTCAACACCAAATCCTATGGTGCTACTACTCATTAGAATCCTCTCAAAGTAGTGACACCATGGGTTTTAAAGCAAAAATAAAGATTTTAGTTTTTGAAATATTCCCCTTATCTGGAACCTTGTCAGTGTCTTGTAACACTGTATCTAATCTGGATCCAAACAATTATAACAAATACATGTCAAGTTGCTCATATTGGATATTACTTACGGGATTTGTGATTATGCAAAGCATGGCTTTTGGACAAATATCTGCGCAGGCTGATACTAGGTTCTTCACAATAGAAGCATTTGTGTTGAATAAATCATCTCGGGTCATACCTGTTAAAACAAAATTAAACTGCCTTAACCCTTTACCCCATAGCCTGTTTCTAGTTTTGAAGAAAGATGAATACTTAAAGCAGGTTGGAAGTAAAGCAGGATGCGCCTTGATGCGCATTCTGCTTTACTTTCAGCCTACTTTAAGCTTCCATCTGCTAGAATATAGAAAATATTTCTTTTTAAGATACTTGTTAATGACTGTATAAGTTGGAACTTTAATGTTCAGTGGAGGAATAAATTAGAGACGTAACCAGAAATGGGTGTCAAAGCCACCTGATGCTCGTCTGTTTAAAGTTTAAGTCTAAAAAAACATCTTGTATCGAAAGCAAATCAATTTTCAGTTTAGAAAGATTATTAAATAAATGTTGAGTCTAAATCTAGTTATATTAAACTTTAAAACAACTTGTGCAACATTTAACCTGGTGATTTGTAGTCAAATCAATTAAGTCCAAAACATGTCAAAAATTGACAAATATAAAAATCATTTTTAAATTTCAACTTCATAATATCAATGTTTGACCCCAAATGAACCTCCATACAAATTTTCAGCACCCTAGCACAAATATTAAACTTTAAAACAACCCGTCCAAAAAACTTTAACCTGGTGATTTGTAGTCGAAAAACCTAAGTCCAAAACATGTTGAAAATTGACATATATTAAAATTATTTTTAAATTCAAACTTCATAACATCAATGTTTAACCCCAAATGAACCTCCATACAAAATTTAAGCACCCTAGCACAAATATTAAGCTTTAAAACAACCCGTCCAAAAAACTTTAACCTTGGCCACGCTCACGCCCACGCCGGGGGTATGACATTAGCTCTGCTGTTCTACGAACAGGTGAGCTAAAAAGGCAAATTTATGGGGTAATGGGTTAAGTAAAGTCATTCCTGAACAGAGTACATTTATAAGTCTTTATACAAAGAGCTCCCGATAAAAAAATGAAGTAAACTGTACAGATCCAACATTTTCTCACTCATATCAGCACCAAATCATATAGTGTTATAGGCTGATTTTATTCAACTGGCAGGGCAGAGCTAACCTTTGGCAAAGATAAACTAATTTATTTTTGATTTTAGGGGTGATAGGTATAGTTCCGATTTATATCGTTATTGTCCGATACTAAAATAAACATGGAGAAACACAATTTATGCATGCAGCCATATGATTGAAAAGGTTATATACAGTGCGTCTTCTCTACAACAACACCCAATGGGAGACAAAGAGTGTGTGTGTTGTTCCGAGAGAGTTGCTATAGGAGGGAAAAGTAAGACTTGTCCTACATTTTCAAACAGCTTGAATTCAGATCATACGCGGCGTCTGATCTGGATTCAAGCTGTTTGTCATTCATCATTATATATGTATTCCTTTTGTCAAACTGTCCACATAAATGACTAAATGTTATCCTGGGAAGAAGCGGCATTCTTGGGAGAAACAACTGACGACAACGGTAAATTCCAATAAAGAGCATGCTGTCGTACCCAAATTTGAAGTGCAATGGTCCGCATCGAAACTCTGCCCGGCAAGTCAATAAAATTGGCCTATACTACTCATAAGAATTGAACAACATAGGGTTTAAAATGACTGAATGGTGTTTAACGGCCCATCAACACAAAATGGTCATATAGAATGAATGAAGTTTTACAGCCCATCGACACAAAAAGGTCATTTAAAGCCGGAAAATGGTCATTGAGAGCCGAACCGTATATTTTAATGCAGAAATAAAGATTTTGGTTGCCCTGTATATTAGGGCTGAAACGAGTACTCGGGTACTCGCGGGTCGGGTAGAAATTGACGAGTACCCGGGTACGAAATCGCTACCCGTTACCCGATATGTAATTTTTTAAGCAGAATCTAGTTGTTAATTTGTGTAATTGTGTGAAATAAAAAAAATCGACAAACACGTTCAAGAAAACATTTATTCAAGCATTGCAAGCAGATTAAGCTTGAATAGGCATGTATATTTATAACATAATAACAGACTTGTAACAAAGTTAGGGTCGCGCGTTTACTGATTTTTTGTAAGCGTGTACACGGAGCTAAAACACGAAATTATGCCGTTAAAATTAAGTGTTTTATGTGAACAATTCTATATACTTTTCAGATGTTCCCAGTATTTGATACTCGCTGCGTTTTGTAAAGCTCTCGTTAAAGAAGTTCAGTCTATTACCATCTGTTTTGAAACTTTTCACAACAAATGCCTAATGAACAATTTTATTTACAACAAATTTGTCTACGAAATAATGCTCCCTTCGCAACTTTGACAGTTGAAATGCTTACTAACCTTCTGCCCTCGAACTATTCGGTTTGCTTCTGATTAAACCCTATGATCTTATGACGTTCATGTAAATCTTTTCTGAGAACATCCAATCAAAAACGATAAAATAATAATACCAGGTTAGCTAATTTACATGTCAATCGGATTATCTCATATTTTGTCCACGTTAACTTAAGAAAATTAGACAAGTGTGGGGCCAATTTAATACGCATATCTATAACACCACGCATGAATTATAACTAATTCATTCGTGATAACACGATGCGCAATTAGTCTGAATATTGGTGGCGCGAAATTATTCTGTGTGTTCAATGATTTATCGCTGGTTTGTTGGAATTAATATTACTATTTACAAATGTAATGCATTTTAAGAGTACACCTCGAAAAAAGGTCTGAGTTAACACATATTGAATTCTACCATATTGCAACAACAGAGAAACTAATTGACAAGCTGTTGATGACGTCATAGCGTGGTGTCTATTACAGATACAATCATTACCGATGTTTTTTATCAATCACTGAACTAAGAGTTACATAGAATAAATTATAATGCAACACAAAACTGTCATGCCCAATGGAGTTATTAGTCTGTTATGATTCAAAATGGCAACCGAAATTTTCTCAACAGATTAGATCTAGCTCTTGCTCTTTACACAATTTGTTGATCATCAGAATCATGCAGCTACAGTATACACGTAAGTTCATTTCATACGACCAACTTCTACGTGTAAACGGTCTCCAAGTTGAAACGTTTGAAGGGAAAAGACTAAACGTGACCATGTACACGTGTAAACACCCAACCCTTATTCAACAAACTTCACAGGTACCGTATGTATGTCACATTGCTAGTTTCCACCGAAAATCTACCAAAGGAGGATACTACAGTAGGTACAAACCAAGTTAAATACGTCTATAGTCTATACTATAGAGTTATATCAGTAATGCGAGTACCCAGGTACCCGCGAGTAGTTGCAAAACGGGTACCCGGGTAGAAAATCTGGACTCGTTTCAGCCCTACTGTATATACTGACATTTGATATAATGGAAAATTCAGCAATGACATGAAATGACAGCCCTGGAACAAAACTAGAACTAAATTACTAATAAATAGTTGTCAAACTTGCATTAAGTGTGCTATCAACATTTTCTCACTTATTTCTGGACCAAATCTTTGGTGTTACTACTCATTAGAATCGTCTCAAAGAGACAATTCTAATAAGAAGTCACACCATAGGGTTTATAAAAGTTTTGCAATACTCCCCTAGCCTGGAGCACTGGCTTACAGTTTGTCTCTGGCATCAGCAGATGCTAGGGCATACCCCCCCCCCCCCCCAACTTAACCCATTACACAATAGCCTGAAGACATGTGACCATTTAAAGCACGTTGAAAGTAAAGCAGAATGCGCCTTCAGACGCATTCTGCTTTACTTTCAGCCTGCTTTAAGCTACCATCAACGAGAAAATATAAAATATCTCTTATGATAAATATTCATAATTGTATAAAGACTTATTAAAGTGGAACTATTTTCTTCAGTAAAGGAATAAATTAGAGGTGACGGGTGTAAAAAGGCATATTTATGGGGGGGAAAAAGGTTAATTCTTCAAACTTGACCCACTTACCTGGTTTTCTTGGAACACCTGCTGGTATAAGAACCACTTCGGCATCTTTGAGACAAGCTGCTAGCTGTTCTGGGCCCATATAACCTGACACCTTTGCCTTGGTAGAAATATGACTGAGGTCAGCGGCTACACCAGGTGTGTCACGGATATCATATAGAGTTAGTTTGCTCACCAATGGGGACATCTTGAGTAACAGGGACAGGGGCTGCCCAATGCCACCTGCTGCACCCAGCACAGCAACATGTGTATTTTTCTAGTAAAGAAAAAGAGTAGATAAATCCTATGATCACATTGTGACAAAGAAAATATAGATCTATCATTCTATAAAATTCTTTTCACTGAAAGAATAAAAGTAACACATATATAGTCAAAACTGTGCTTAAATACTACTCAGAGCTCCAGATGAGATTTGATTTGATTTGTAATGATTTTATGTCCCTTTTACAGTATTTCAGTCTTATTATATGCCTTCGAGTGATATCGAGCGTTTGTATCAGCCACCTTGTATCAGCCACTTTGTATTTTACTCTGACCTCGCTTTCGATTTGACGTGACGTCATTTACGTACATGTACGAGTCGAGTGGCGCGTTATTCTTTGTGACATACAAAAAAATCTTGTTCTGCTTCAAATAATTAATAAATTTTGGATATAAAATGATTTAAACAACTATTTAGTTGTTTCTGGTTTGTATTCAAGGCATATAATAAACACATCACCAGTGCGCAACAGAGTGTTGCATTTAGCTCTCGACGTTTTTGGCGGAAACAACCGATTGATCAGACTCGTGCCAAGGCGCTTGTCAGATCGGCTATTTCCGCCAAAAACGTCTCGATCTAAATACATCACTCTGTATCGCACTGTCAACTGGTAATGTGTATATATCTCGACGTCCAGCTAATTACAGGTGGAGGAAGACCCTAGAAGCCCTTTATGCACTGTTTCAGTCACAAATGGGCAACTGGGTAGAACCACCGACCTTCTGCAAGCCAGCTTAAAGGCTTCCCCACGTGAAAAATCCGAACGACCCTACTGGGATTCGAAATCCAGATAAAAGGTAAACTGAACAAAATCGTATTGGATGAGTTAATGTCATTGGAGTCAGCCCAAAGGTTTCTAACAAGCAGTCACACTAGTAACACCATAGGGTTTAAAACAGAAATACAGATTTAAGTTTTCAAACAAGGGCCACCATGGCCCTAAATCGCTCACCTGGTTCACCATATAAAACTTGACCTATAGTGACCTCGATTACGACTGGACATGTCTCACAATAAACCTCTAGAGTGTAAACAAGATTTTTCTATGCTTTGACCTAGTGACCTAGATTTTGACCAGACAGAATCCACGTTTGATTTTGACCTAGATTCGATGTATGCAAACGTTCTGAAAATATTTCTTTCAGATCTAATGAGATTTGTAGCCTCTAGAGGGTTAACACTGTTTTTCTTTGATTTGACGTAGTGACCCAGTTTCTGACCAGACATGATCCATATTTATACTTGACCTAGATATCAATTAGGCAAACATTCAGACCAAGTTGCATTAAAATCCAATGAAATTTGTAGTCTCTAGAGAAATCACAATGTTTGTCTAAAATTTGACCTAGTGACCTAGTTTTTGACTGGACATGACCAACATTCACACTTGACCTAGATATCAATGAGGAAAACATTTTGACCAAGTGTCATGAAGATCGGATGAGATTTGTAGCTTCTAGAGTGTTAACAAGGTTTTCCTATGATTTGACCTAGTTTATGACCCGACATGACTCATATTCGAACTTGACCTAGATATCAACTAGGCAAACATTCTGACCAAGTAACATAATAATCCAATGAGATTTGTAGCCTCTAGAGTGATCACAAGGTTTTTCGATGATTTGACCTAGTGACCTAGTTTTTGACCGGACATGACCCATATTTGAACTTGACCTAGATATTAATTAGGCAAACATTTTGATTAAGTTTCATTAAGATCCAATGAGATTTGTAGCCTCTAGAGTGTTCACAAGGTTTTTCTATAATTTGACCTAGTGACCTAGTTTTTGACCCAACATGACCCACATTCGAACTTGACCTATATTTCATCAAGACAAACATTGTCATCAAGTTTCATGAAGATCGGATGAAATTTGTAGCCGCTAGAGTGTTCACAACCAATTGTGGAAGGACGGACAGACAGACGACGGACATCCAGCGATCCTAAAAGCTCACCTTGGCACTTCGTGCCAGGTGAGCTAAAAACTTTATATTGAGTCCTGCAACTTATTGAAGAAGCTAGACAGAACTCTGTCTCAAAAAATTTAGGTTTTTAAAATTTAACCCATTACCTCATAAATATGCATCTTATTTATTTCGCCACTGAAGAAAATAGTTCCAATTTAAACAGTCATGAATATGTATGTTAAGAAAAATTGTCTATATATTAGCACAACAAATAGTTAATCTAATGTAACATGCAACTGTTTAATCTCCTGGGAAAGTGAAGATTAGCACAAGGGGGTGACAGACTAAGCGTGCCACTGCCCAAGTGTCCCACTGCCTAAGTGTACCATTTCTAGACTAAGCGTGCCACCTATGAAATTATATAGGGTAGATCTGTTCAAGGGTGGTCAACAATGATGTGTTAATTACACTTGAGTAATAGGGTATCGGTTTCCACATGTGTATATATATTTTCTGCCTAGCCTAGGACAGTTCAGTGACAGACAGTAGGGGTGTTGAAATGATAGGCAACAAAACAAAATCTGCATGCATCAATGAAAGGTCTTAATGTTGCAGATCCTAGCATTGCAGATGCTGCATGTCAATGCAATGTTTTCTTCTTGTTTGATCTACACTGTTTGTAAATAAAAAAAAAGTTTAAATTCTTGTGTAAAAGGCTCAAACAGTCGATTTTTAAAAAAAGTTATAATTCAATATTCATTTTTGACAGTATGTTGGGTTTCCCAGTATTTTAAACCGCTCTTGATACCGGGGTGGATGTTTTATTATGCAACTGCATTCGTTAGGGTTAATCTCCCCTTGGAATGTCCTTCAAAAGCTGTCAATAAAGATTAAGTCATGATCATTGCTGCAGATTCTGAATACTCTGCTTCTTTTCGACTGACTGGTAGGAAATGAAAATATTCATTTGTACACAATGATACTGCAGGACATGGTCGCAGTCTCTTGTCCGCGTTAAGTCATGCAAATCGGCACATCCCACGACGAGACGTGACCACCGGCATGTCTATCGTGCTAATTTCGTGTACAATGACAAAGTTTTGCCCAACAAAGTAAACATATCCACTTAATTTTGAATAACAATACTTACCGCATTTGTTGTGGAGAATGCACGGTTAAGCAGAGAAGCTGTCGGTCGAGCAAATCTAGAAAACATGATGACAAATTTATTTCGCGAACGTTTGAGTTTACTCGCGGTGGCGGCCAAAACGGAAGTTCCTCAGTAGTTAGCACATGCGCAGTAACACTTGCCAAACTGTTACTCTCTTGACAACTGGAACTATTTTCTTAAAATCCAAGTATAAGAAAAATGAATAATTAGTATTTGAAATATAAGATAGAAAAAGCACCTTAACTCAAATACGAAAATATATGAAACATGTTGAAAATTGATAGAGCTTTAATCTATAAAAAACATAAATACATTTTGACCTACATTTTGTAGCGCAATAGCACATTGTATATATTAGGTGTACTCCGGCTTATGACACATGGAGTAATGTTATTAATTAGGTCTCTGTTGTTTTACAAGAGACAAGATACAAGAAACGTCATTTAGAGTCGCTTATGAAGTGTTAAAACAGCGATCTCAAAGATAAAATGGAGGGTTTAGTGCTTTTAGAGCCAACTGAGCTGTATAATATGCTGCAACAGGCTACAGTTTACTCAAATCTGAGTGATCAGAATTACCTACTGCTAATAGGTGTGTTGTTATTTTACATTAATTAAGTTTTCACTCACACTATAGTAAACAGATATTCATACTTGGATGACAGGTTTAAGATAGAAAGTCCAGTACTGTACAGTATGTTCATAAATATTTTGAATTGGTGTTTTTCAAGGCCATATTAAACTAGCAAAGTAGCACATTGTCCAGTTTCCATTGCAATTACTTCCAAGTGTGTCACCAAAGTTTGTCACAGCATATGTTATAGTGTCACAGTGTTCAGGCTGATGTCATCTCCTGTACAGCCTAATGCTGACTACAAGCCCGCATTTATGCTGGTACAGAAATAGAGGGGAATATATCATGAAACACTTCAACAGTCTGAGTCTACCGCTTGACTTCGACTGAGATTGACAGAAGTTTCGTATTTCATAGACATAGACAGAGATATAGAGGATAATTGTTTTAGAAATTTCGATCTTATACTGAAAAAATACAATTATTCTATTTATTTATGCTTTTAAGCCATTGTTCGACAATTGAGAAAGCGAAAGTAAATGATTTACCCTGTGTTGAGCCCCAACTTTATATCGAACACATTTTCGAAACAGTTTCCCGTACGATGACGTCACTTATTTATTGATTTTATGTCATCCGAATTACTTCGTTGCTCCCGAGTTTAGATTCGTGCTCTTCCGGTGAGTAGTTCGCGACAAATCGGACTGCCGGAATTTAACGATAAGACATGATTGACTACGATTCTTGGGGAGCCTTACGGGGAAAATTCATAATAAAAGCGATTGTTGATAATCCACTGCAGTGGATGACCAAGTGATAATCCACTGCTATTTCGTGGTAATCCACCGAAAAGCATAAATAAATACCGCTAATTGACTTCGACTTTTAGTACAGGTACCGAGGATGGGGAGAGCTGTGCCGGTTGAGTGAATTCTCAGTGGCCACTACGGTAGCCGGATTGGTCTTCCCTGAGGGACGGAAAGCAGTCGATATCTATTTTTCTTGTATAACTTTCACTTTTCTTATTCACCTGTGACTAGCGCCGAAACGTAATGGTCAATCATTGACAGTGTTTCGTAAAGAAGTAGAAGTAGATTCAAAGTAGTAGTCTGTGGAAGTCGGCTTTTATAGCCAAATTGGGATTTATATAATTTATTAAATGTATTTGAAAAAGTTGAAAAGTGAAAAGAAACTGTGAATCTACGTAAATAACGTCTTTATAGATAAAAACGCGATCAAAAACGGACGTTCGTACGGATATCGTGAATCGCATCATCTCGGGCGTATTTTTGAAGTGAGGAAAAACCTGAAGCATACCAAATGGTGTGTGAAAAACTGAGGCATTTTATATCAAAATGAAGGTTTTCTTGACATGTACCCAAAATTTACTTTGTGTACCCCAAATTTTCATGGGCAAGGGGTACATGTACCCCATATTATAAAACCTGGTGGGCATGCTGTATCATTCAAATTCAGTTTGAATTTTATTTTGTTAACTGTTTAGATTCCAAATTTGACTAAAACGACGCAATTTTTTCCCAATTTGACTAAAAGCGACACAATTTTTCCCAATTAGCTCTGAACCGGAGTCATTCCCAATTGATCTAAGAAAAACCCTGAAGATAAGCAACGTACTGCACGGTTAGTACCTGGATGGGTGACCGGCACCAGTATACTGAGTAGGCCTCAGTACACAATGCTATCGATATAGAGTACTTATAAATACGTGTTACGGCAATGACTGCAAAACTGGCAACCCGGGTCGGAGCAGGTATTTTCCTTTATAAGAACAATTTTACCTGGTTACATTTTGCGTCCAATGTGGAGACCATGATGACAGTGAGTCAGTAATTGTATGCGTTAGTTTCTTCTGACATCTCTTATTGTTCTATTTATATATTTTGGCAGTTATTATATAGAGAGGACCCTTATATTAGAGGAGGTGCATTTAAATGGGGGTATACTATAGACTATATTAGCTAAGATAAAGGCATTTGGACTGTCAATTATAGATAAGTTGCATTCAGGCTTTTTGGGTATTATATTTTTAAGGATCAATCCATAGTTTGTTACTATTGCAGTAAATTTCGATAATGATATTCTACATGTATGTTAAACCTCAGCATGCTTAAGAGTGTGACTTGACTGTAATTTGCAAAACAATTTGAATGAAGATCATATGTCGGATAACAGGGTGTCTAATCTGGATCGAGACTATTTGTCACCATAAAATATTCAACTAAGTTGAAATCATCATCATCATCATCCAGTTTAGTTTAACCAGGCCATTGATTAATCCTTCTTATAAGGGTGAGGCCTGGCTCACAGTCCAGTCTGAAACGAAGTCTCCCTCTCCAAGCTTGGCGGTTTTGTGGGTTGATGTTTTCCAACCCTAGAGCTTCACGGTCTCGTTTTACAAGGTCCTCCCAAGATAGCTTTGGTCTACCTGGACCCCCGGCCCGCGCGCTGTGTTGGGATGTTCAGGAATCTGATTTGAGAGATCCAGCTAGAGCTTCTCTCTACATGGCCAAGCCATTTCAACCTATTTGATTGCAGGGTCTCCGCAACGCCTCTTATGTGCAGTTGCATTAACAAAGAGTCAAACGGGACATCTTCATCTGGCTTGACCAGGCAGATCCATCGTATCATCGCTTTGTCATTTCGCTGCATACGTCTGAGTGTATTTGCTGATACAGCCCATGTCTCAGATCCCTAGAGCATAACACTCCTTACACAGGCTGAGTAGACTCTTCCTCTGGTTGCAGATGGCAGAAACTTGCTTGTCAATATGGGGAGGAGCTCTCTGAACTTTTTCAAGGCTGATTTGCAGCGTGTTATTGCTGCAAGATCGCATCCTCCTCCAGAGGACAGTGTGTCACCAAGGTAGCAAAAGTCTGTTACGACATTGAGCTTTTCATTTCCAGCCTCTACCTCTGCCATAGGCCTACCATCTGTTGGTCTGGCTGAACCCTCACAGCGTGGGCATTTGTACTGTGGATCAGGTCTGAGTGGTCCCTTGATTCCACTGCATTTCTTGTGGACCCACTTTGAGCAGTATGAGCAAAGAATTGAGTTTCTTCCTGTTCCGCTTAGGCATACTGCACAGGGGTATTTTCCTGATCTTCTCAGTGAGTCAAGGTTGGGACCAGATATCATTACCATGGTCTTGTTCATGTTGACTCTAAGCCCCTTCTTTTCCATTCCTGTCTTCCAGATGGTCAGTCGCTCAGTCAGTGCTTCTAGAGAGGTATCAATGATAGCCAGGTCATCAGCGTAGAGGAGCTCCCAGGGACAGCTGGTGCGAAATTCCCGTGACAATCCTTCCTGGACAATGATAAAAAGCAGAGGGCTTAATACTGAGCCCTGGTGGACGCCTACTCCAACACCAAACTCGTCACTGTAGTCATTGCCAACACACACACGGCTTCTTGCATTGTTGTTCATTGCTTGTACGGTCCGTACCAGCCATTCTTCAACCCCTAGTTTCCGCATAGCCCACCAAATGACTCTCCTTGGAACCCAGTCAAAGGCTTTTTCAAGGTCAACAAAAGCCATATACAATGGCTTGTTTGCCAAGTGGTGTTTTTCTTGCAGCTGTCGGATAATGAAGATAGCGTCAGTGGTACCCCTGCCTGGCATGAAGCCAAACTGCATCTCGTCAATCTTGACCTGCTGTCTGATAGCACTTTCCACAACTCTCTCAAAGACTTTCATGACTTGATCGGTCAGTTTCAGGCATCGGTAGTTACTCCTGTCCAGTGCTTCACCTTTCCCTTTGTAAATGCTCATGATGTAGCTTTCTTCCCATTCTCTTGGGATACGTTCCTCGCGCACAACAGCTGCAACGAGGTCACGAATTAGGGCTACACCAGCCTCAATGCCTGTGGGCTTAAACATTTCCCCGACAACACCAGATGGTCCTGCAGCTTTACCTATTCGCATCTTGCTTACTGCTTTTTCAATCATCTCAGTGGTAAATGGTGCACTTGGGCCCTCAACTGGGGATTCATCTGAGAGATCTTCAGGGTTCCAGGGGAATTCCACATTAAGAAGGCGCTCATAGTGTTGTTTCCATGCTTCTTTTCTGGCCTCATCATCAAGAGCAAGCTCACCAGCATCATTCCTGACTGGTTTTTCACCACTCACATCTTGGTTGTCTTGGCGCATTTGTTTGGCCAGTTTGTAGATGTTTCCTGACTTGGGGTTGATGTTCAGAAAAACTTCTTTTTCAGCCTCATTCTTGGCATAGTAAACAGCTTGTTTGGCTAGGCGCTTTGCAATGTTGTAGGCTTCTCTACTGCCTCCAGCCTTCCAGGCCTTGAAACATTGCCTCTTCTCCTGTACTGCATTATCTACAGTGTCATTCCACCACCAGGTCTGCTTTCGCCATCGGTGTCTGGATGAAAGGCCACACGTTTCTGTTGCAGCTTCAGTTAAGCCATCTTTCAGTGTTTTCCATAGGTCCTCCACATTGCAGGATCTGGTATCCTCTGTCTTGGCGGCAAAAAGTTCAACAAACTCTGCTTTTGTGTCTGGGTCTTTGAGTTTCCACAGTTTTATACGGGGGCTGAACTTTCGCTTGATTTTGCGTGGAGTCTCTACCTTGAAATCACAGACGCGACCAGTTTATGTTGTGATGCACATTCTTCGCCTAAGATGACTTTCACATTTAGTGTTACATGCTTTCTGAAGCTGCGTCGATACAGGATGTAGTCTATCTGTGTAGAACTCTCTCCTGACTGGTATGTGGCAAGATGTCTGGGATGCTTCTTGAATAGGGAGTTGCCTATCACTAGATCATTTGCAACTGCAAATTCTAGTATTCTTTCACCCTCGGCGTTGCGTTGGCCTATATTAAAGCATGCCCACCATGGACTTCCTCATATCCATCTTGTTTGCTGCCTATGTGTCCATTCCAGTCCCCACATACAAACAGTTCCTCAGAAGCAGGGACGGTTGCAACAAGGCTCTGCAGCTGCTCAAAGAAATGATTCTTTTCATCTTCACTCAGGCCAACCTGGGGGGCATAGATGCAGACCAGGGCAAAAACTACCTTGCCTACAACTAGCCGTACAAGAAGAATCCTGTCGGGTACGCGCTTCACCTCAAACACCTTTTCCCACCATTTCTCAGCCAGTAACACTCCTACCCCTCCGACCCCTTTACCATTCCCAGACCAGAGGAACTTGCACTGGGTGTCCTTTCCAGTAATTTTCCTGACTCCTTCATTTCTCCATCTGGTCTCCTGAAGGCATAGGAGATCGATTTTCCGTCGACTCATAGTCTCTACTACTTCATTCCCCTTACACCGCATGGTCCCTACATTCAGAGAGCCAATGCAGAAAGGCACTGGGCGTTCGTAGGATTTGCCATTAAGGCCAGACCCTGCAGACCCACGCACCCTGAGGTCTGCCAAGCCCAAGACATCACCAGCTCCATTGCTGTTGCTGGTGCTGCCTGGTTGGGTGCTTCTTTGACTGGACATTCATATAATTTAGGCGGTTTTACAGCCGGATGCCTTTCCTTGGCCAGCTTGGACACTTTTGGCAGTCAAAGGTCTCCACCGTTCCCAACTGTCTAGGGCCAGTGTGCACTAAAGTCCACTGCTGATGCACCATTGTCATTGCTTGAAGTAGGCGACCAGCTGCATCAGCTACTGTCATCCAGGTTGTGACAGGCTATTCAGAGAATAGCAGTTACCACTTAATCCCAATGGCTGGGGATTGGATTGGTGAGTGTCGGGACATATCCACTTGCCAGTGGGCCCTGCACACTGCACCTCTTGGGCTCCAATCTGCTCCGAGATCCCTAGCCTTTCAGCCTGGGGCCGCAAGGTGCCCAGTTACCGTAGTGTACCACGAGGAGGTTTGACTAGAGTCTTGTCTGTGGAGAGGTTATGTTTCAGCAGGGAAGGCTTACGCACTCGGCTTCCTTTTCGTCCTGAAACTATCTGGCGGCTGAAGCTGAAAGCAGTAGGTGAGAAGCACAAGCCACTACATCTACACACAACTACAGCACTAGACACATCACACAGACCTGTGGCCAGGCCACTACACTACAAAGAAATAAAATTTAATTTTGTATTTTTTTTGCATGCAGACAACATATTTGAAGCAGACAATAATTCAGCACGATAAGGGTTAATGTTTGATTAACTCTTTCCTCCCTAAAGCTTTAAATGGACAATCCCAGTTTCCATTTTAGTCTAGTTCATTTCTGACTTTTAAGGGTTGTTTTTGTCAATGTTTTACATTATGACAAACAGTGAAGACCCAGATCAGAGGGCTCCGTGAGGAGCCCTCTGATCTAGGTATTCACTGTTTGCATAGGACAAGTGTATTTTCACATGTATACTGTTTGAAAAGGACGCCTATATGCGGGACTAGGGCTCAAAGGGTTAACACATTAAATCCTTGATGAAAATTGACTGAAAGTTAAGTGAGATGTTTTTCTCCAAAACTTTTTCAGATTCAAGAAAAAAGAATGATTACAACGAGAGTCATGTTGTGACTGCAAAGAAAGCACCAAAGGTATGAATATCTAAATATTTCAGAGTTTTTTGGTGTTTTTTTCCCCATACTTAATTAAAAGCTATACTAACTATACTTACTATATTAACTCTTTCAACACCATGGACCTGTCTAAAATGTATATATAACTCATTGCATTTGCTAACAGTGAAAACTCAGACCAGAGGGATCCTTTAGGATCGAGCCCTCTGAATAGCTTGCCAATTTAGTCCAGTATTGATTAAACTACCCAGAATCTCTGATGTAGACACTGAGTTATTCACATTTTGGTATTTAATTAAAAAGTTCTACAAGGCAACCTAATAACCTTGCTACAAGAGTTAATTAGTGTTGAAAGAGTTAATTATAAGTCACAGTAAGTCACTAAGTGTGCTCATCAGCCTCTGATCACATATTTACTGTATCATTTTAGCAGTTCGCCCATTACCCCATAAATACGTCTTTTTACGCATCTTTTTTATTCCTCAACTGAAGAAAATAGTTTAAATTTATATAGCCATGTACATGACTACATGTATCATAAGAAATATTTCCTATTTTCTAGTACAATGGTAACTTAAAGCAGGCTGAAAGAAAGCAGAATGCGCCTTAAAGGCACATTCTGCTTTACTTTCAACCTGCTTTAAGCGGTCATATGTCTTCAGAACTAGATGCAGCTATTAGGGGGTAATGGGTTAAAGTCTTAAAAAGTAATTATGTAATTTGATCTTGAAATAAGGCTATCTGTTTAAATTCTGATTCTATACTTTAGAGTATAGATGTGTATATGTGGCTAATTATCTACCTTAAGCTTTTTTTAAATTACATACAAATCTGAATGCAAACTATATTCATATAATCTCTCAGACTGCGACTGAATGATAAGTTACGTTTTTATCTGCTATAGTAATGGTCTTTCGTTGTAACTTTCATATTTTCCTCATTACTTGGTAAAGATACCTTTTCATGCTCCTACAAGGGTCTTGATTATTATATAAAAAAGGCATGCATAATATCACCTAAGAATTGATTCCTATATGTTTGCCTCAAGGCGCATTCTGCTTTACTTTCATGAAACATGCTTTAACTCTTTCAACATCATTACATATGGACCTGTTTAAAATTATATATAATACTCTTTACATTTGCAAATAGTGTAGACCCAGATCAGAGGACTCCTATAGGAGCCCTCTGATCAGGTTTTGTGCTGTTTGCTTATATTATTAGAGCAGTATTACTATTAAACTACAGAGAATTCAGAGAAGACTGATCAATACATGTTTTTGAAACTCAAAAAAATTCAATAAGGGAACATATAACTTGTGTTGAATGAGTTAAATTTAGCTATAACTTGCTAGAACATAGGAAATATTTCTTACAATTACATATTCATGGCTGACTAAATTGGAAATATCTTCTTCAGGGGAGGAATAAATTAAATGCATAAAATGAGTACTATGGAGTAATGGGTTAATAAATGTTATCATTTCAGAATAAAGATGGCATGTTTTTTGTGCCCTTTGATGCTGAGCTGGAATGCAAACAGAATGTTGTGGTTTATGACAGCAATTCTTCAAACCTGAATGAATTAAGTAAGTTCATCTAATTATGTTAATCTTGTCAAATTATGAAATTTGATGGTATAGAAAAAATTGTATTAAATGTGCAGTGGAAAAAAAATTATTATTTCCCGTTTAACCCATTACCCCATAGCCTATTTCTAGTTTTGAAGATAAGTGACCACTTAAAGCAGGCTGAATGTAAAGCAAAATGTGCCTTAATTAAGGCACATTCTGCTTTACTTTCAGCCTGCTTTAAGCTAACATTTGCTAGGATATAGAAAATATTTTTTTTGGTATATGTTTATTATATGAAGGTATAATTTGGAACTATTTTCTTCAATGGAGGAATAAATTAAAAGCGTAAAAAGACATATTTATGGGGTAATGAGTTAAAAGAAACACAAATGAACAAAATGACAGTAGAAAATTACTCAACATTCAAAGAGTTCAGAATAATCTGGGTACCTAGCTGATCCCTTACATTGCAGGAAATGTGTAATGAATTTTTTTTTCAAACAGTTTTGATCCAAATTAGGCATGATAAAATGCAGGGCTTGATCAGGATCCAAATTGTTAGTCACTCAGATTGGAATCATATACATGTATGTCCTCCCTAATGGCCGCCCTGGGAGCATAACTATTATTTCTTATGGTGCATGTCATGAATATGGCGGAATAGGTGGAACTAGTTTCTTCCATCAAGGAACACATTTAATTCACAAAAGTATATAAAATTATGGGGTTATAAGACTTTAACTCTGAGTAACAGTTGTTATCTACTGAAATGTATAAATTTGCTAATTAAAATTTCAGAATTTGGTCATTCTCCCATAATTCACTCTATCCATGTAACTGTATTTCCATCCGTTCATCACACTTTTTTGCCCAGAGTATATATCTCTTGTTGAACGTTACACCATCTATCTTATATTAATGAAACTTATAATGATACAGTGATAGAGGATGACAAGAGGAAGTGGATTACACAAGAACTATTCAAAAATAGAAACAGGCTAGTGGGTACAGCAGAATGTGCCTTATGGTGCATTCTGCTTTACCTTTAACCTGAGCTTTAAGCTACAGTGGAGAATCTGTTATTCTTTCCCGTTTAAACGCAAACGTACGCAAACGCAAAGCACTAAAACGTAGAAAAGAACAACTTTTGGACAATTCTGATATTTCATGTTTATACCCGGCGTCTGATCTGGCTCCAAACTGTTTGCACTGGAAATAATAGTTTTAGCGTAAACGCGTTTATTGGGAAAGAATAACACATTCTCCACTGTACCATCTGCTAGAATGAAAACATATTGTTTCATACTGTGCATATTCATGACTGTTTAAAAAGGAGCTATTTTCTTCATTGGAGTAATAGATTAAAGGTGTAGAAAGGTGTATCTATAGAGTGATAGGTTGCTACTGTTTTGACTGTACTGTGAATATTCAAGCCATCATCAGTAAATGTTTTATACATTACAAGTATTAGTATCTCAACTGAATAACACTACCAAGTCTAATGTATGCTTTAAGCTTGCATGACGGTGTACATAATTGTATAATAACAGGCTACTTTAGATTATATCTACTCATATGCATGCCCTTAAACTAATATTATGCCAATAAGAGTAGCAGATAGTACAAGTGTGGTTAAAAAAATAATGGTATATTCATGGTTCCAGATAAGGGGGAGTAAACTGAACAAATCATGCTTTTTGCTCTTATTTCAGAACCAAATCCTATGGTGTTACGACTCATTAGAATTGTCTCTTTGAGACAATTCTAATGAGTAATGACACCATAGGGTTTAAAGAAGAAATAAAGATTTTAATTTTTGAAATACTCCCCTTATCTGGAACCCTGGACTATATCATGTAGTGACTTATCGAGTTACTTGATCTTATTGTGCATTATACCATCATATAAAGGCAAAGAATTGCCCTTAAAAATAATGCATTTTGCACTCATATTACTTTTTGAACAGCCCTTGTAAAACTTGTGTTTAACTGAAATTCAATAAAGGTGCAAAAAATCATATTGTACACCTTTCTTCCCCATATCAGCACCGTATTACTTTGAGTTTCTGTAAATGGATTAGAAAGTCTTGACCAGTTTCTGCAGCCGACATTTTCAGCAGCTGGCAGTTATTCAGTGTTTACTCTTTGCATGCTGGGTAATTTTTTTGTCTGCAACATTTGTCGTCTGCTAATGTTCTAAAAATAGAATTTCCTTAAAAAAAATTCCAAACAGGGTCAAAGTGTCAAACAGATTGGATCCTGATGAGATGCAGCGTTGGCAGGGCATCAGAATCTCTCATCTGGATCCAAACTGTTTGCAAAGATAATCACTGTGGCAGATATATCCGCCGCTAGCATGCTAAGAGTTAGTGGTTTACTGAAAAGTCACGTAATACAATCATTTACTGTATACTATTTAACCTTAAGTATTGAGTGTGTCACATAGGTTAACATCATTTAGTGTTCATACAGGTATTACATACATGTGCATATACATCGATCAATTAACCCTTTACACCAGAGTCTCTTTTTGGTTTTTGAGACCAATGACCACTTAAAGCAGGCTGCTTTACTTTCAGCCTGCTTTAAGCTACCATCCATTAGAATATAGAAACTATTTCTGACCTGTGAATAGTACACTTGTCCTATACAAACAGTGTAGACCCAGATCAGAGGGCTTCTGAAGGGTTGTTTTCTACATGATTGTTATTGCAAAATGTTGCTAATGATTGATATTATTTTCAGTGGTAGCTAAGTAACCCTTTACCCCATAGCCTGTTTCTAATTTTGAAGACAGGTGACCACCTAAAGCAGGTTGAGAGTTATGCAGAATGTGCCTTAAGGTGCATTCTGTTTTACTTTCAGCCTGCTTTAAGCTATCATCTGCGATAGGTTTTAGAAAATATTTCTTATGGTGCATTTTCATAACTGTAAAATTTGGAACTATTTTCTTCAGTGGCCAGAACAGAAGTATGAATTACATATGCTTAAAGGTTATCTATGGAGTAACGGGTTAACCCTTTCCCTCATAGAAGTGCCTTTTAGCACATTTAATTTATTCCTCCACTGAAGAAAATAGTTCCAATTTATAGTCTTGAAAAGGAACCATAAGAAAAAAATTCTAAATCCAAACAGATGATAGCTTCAAGCAGGCTGAAAGTAAAGCAGAATGTACCTTAAGGCACATTCTGCTTTACTTTCAACCTGCTTTAAGTGGTCACAATTGTCTTCAAAACTAGAAACAGGCTATGTGGTAAAGGGTTAACAGGGGTAATTAAGTCAGTACTTCCTGTATTCAAACAAAAATGCATCTTTTATGGAATCCATTGCATTGTTTTATACATGTTTTTTATGTTGCTAGGTGATGCCACAGACTGCGGTACATTGTTGTGGGAAATGGGAAGCAGAAATAAAGTATACATTCTGAAAGGTTTGTGAAACTTTTATAGATTCCATCACTGAGTCCTAAATTACATTTGTATTCTGTTCGAGAAGTTGCTTGGCTTTTTGTTCTTTAAATTTATATTTCAGGCAGGGCTCCAGATAAGAGGGGTATTCCAAAAACTAAAATCTTTATTTCTCAATTAAACCCTATGGTGTCACTACTCATTAGAATCGTCTCAAAGAGACGATTCTAATGAGTAGTAACACCATAATTTTATGATTTGGTGGTAAAATGAGTGAGAAAGTGTTGGATTAGTTCAATTTACCCCCTCTTATCTGGAGCCCTGATTTCAGGCATATGATTTAAGGACTATCGTTCCAGTTTCTGGTTTTTTTACTGTCAAATGGAAAAACTCATGCAAAAACTGCCGCCATGGTCTTAACCCAATAAACTGCCAGTAGTATCTTGCAGGATTCTGATCGGATCCTGTGTTGCTGGACAATTGAGAAACAGCAACGCTCTTTACAGATTAATCCTTTTTGTTTGTTTGTTTGTTTGTTTGTTTGCCTGTCTGTCTGTCTGTCTGTCTGTCTGTCCACAACTTTATTGTTCAAAACTTTAGAATTATACATTTGATAGAGGCTTGATATTTTGTATGTGTACTCATCTCTGGAGGCTTTTTAGCGCTGAATACAACTTGGCTTATGTCTGACAAAGGTCACAATCATTTAGAGGTAAATTATGGTGAAATTAACATTGGCCATGACTTAAGAACTGCATGTGCTAGAGACTTTATAAATGACATGTGTATACTCAACTCAAAAAGCTCTTGAGCTCTGTATATCTTGGGCCATGTTGAACAAAGGTTAAGGTCATTTAGAGGTCAAAAAGGTTAATTTAACATTTGTCATTATGAACTCTGAAACTACATTGTGTACTCAACACAAGAAGCTCTTAAGCTCAGTAAAAGGCTGGCCAACTTGGGACCGCTTAATAACATTTCAATTCTAGACTTGCTTGAGATCAGCTTGTCTCAAACATCGACTCATGACAGATCCTATATGTTTTTTCAGGAGGTTATGAAGAATTTTCTGCCTTATATCCCTTCTTGAGAACACAGAAAATCATCTTTATGCCAAAGGTAAGTTCTAAGAGATCAGATTGACCCATTAAACAGTAAAATGCCTTTTAATATACCTAATTATTTTATACACCCATTAAGAAAAGTAGTTTCCAGGGCTGCCATAAATTGATCATAAAAATCCTAAGATTTCAAATGTTCAAATTTTTCAGACACGATTTTACTAATCATACCTTTACCCCACAGTCTGTTTCTTGTTTTGAAGACACATGACTGCTTAAAACAGGTTGAAAATAAAGCAGAATGCGTCTTGAGGCGCATTCTGCTTCACTTTCAGTCTATTTAAGCTTTGATCTGCTAGGAGAAAAATCCGTATACTTAGGAAAAATCCGTAGAAATGGCAGCCCTGCCTTTCCAGATATAAGCATAAATCAGACTCAAAGTAAAAGCAGAATGCTCCTTAGGTCGAGTATCAGATTCTGCTTTAGTTTCAACTTCTTTTAACCCATTTGGCACCAATTTAATTGGGAGATTTTTACCCATATTGTAGTCTGCTTTAATATTGTTGACTGCAAGATCATTTCAAAGTTAGATATAAAGCAGTATGACTCAAGAAATACAGCCACATCCTCGGCATCTGATCTTGATCCAAACTGTTTGCAATTTTGACTTTATGCGACTTCAGTGCCGAAAGGTTTAAGTGATAACCTATTTTCAGAATTAGTTCAAACAGGATTATAAATAAGTCGTCATCATGCTTCAAAGAACACTTCTGTGACTGTCATAAACACCCTCCTTTACTTAACATGCACATGTACTTATTATACCCCCAACACTGTGTGGTGGGGGCTATATAGGAAATGCCTTGTCCGTCCGTCGGTCCGTCCGTGTTTACATTTGGTACTATATGTGGTACCATTTGTGTCCAGTCGGTACTTAAGTGGTATTTTTTACTTATGTGGTATATCACATATATATTTTATTGTATTTGTGTTCAGGGTACCCTAATGTTGTACCTGGAATGGTTTGTAAGAAAGTACCACAAAAGTCATGGACCAATATCTGGACGGATTTCAGGACGGACTCATGTACCCCATAAGCACTATATGTAAAAAGAAGAAAATGTGGTACCCCATAAGGTTTTTTGAGGTTTTTTGGTCCCACATAGGGTGCTTTTCGGGAAAAATGTTACCCCTTAAGAAAAATACCACATTAGCAGCGAATGTGGGTCTGTCCGTCCGTCGGTCCGTCACATTTTTTCGGGACATTTGCCTTTTTCTTGAAAACTATATACAATACCATTTTCAAACTTGGTATATATTATCAGTGTTATATGGGAACACTCAGTGACAGATTTCATAACTCTTGCACAAAATTTGACAAAATTATGCCCCTTTATAACTTTACATTTTGTTCCTTAATATGCACATCTGGTGGAAAGGGAGATAACTCATCCTATATTATGTCAAGTGACTAAGAAGTGAATAGGAAGGGAGATAACTCATCCCAACTGGCCATAACACTCTGATCATGTGATCATTTCTAAATTTAGAAATAATTCCTCAATATGACATATGACAAACCTTGTTATGACAACGACGTCATCATGACGTCATGATGACATCATGATGCTATGGTGATGATGCATTTGAAAAATCTAGAAAAAGCTTGTTTCTTTGTACATTTCCATCACAACAACAACAAGGAGTACAATTATAACCTGCTGTATGATTTTACTTCGAAAGCCAAATGAATACACTGCAGTGACAAAACACCTCGGGGCATTTGTCACTTTCTGTGACACCTTGGCCATAACTTTTTGATTACTTAAGAAAGAGACTTTATATTTGGTATGTGCATTCACCTCAAGAAGCTCTTGAGTTCAGTAAAATTTGAGTCATATCCGACAAAGGTAAAGGTCATTTAGTGGTCATTTAGCGGTTATACTCTGGTGGAAAGGGAGATAACTCATCCTATATTATTTCCAGTGACTAAGAAGTGAGTAGGAAGGGAGATAACTCATCCTACGTAACCGGGTGGTAGTTACGTTCAGGTAATGGGACGAATAAATAACTTCCGGTTTAGTTTTGTAGAGTGATTTCCCTTTTTCTGTTGTGAATATTTTTTCTGTTGAGAGTAGTATTGTCTCGATTATAAAATGTGATTATTTTTCCTCGTGCATTGTCTTGGAATTAACGATATATAAGTAATATCAATTAAACAAACAAAACGTTATATTACGTTATATTGGCGCCTTGTGACAGGGAGGTTTCCTGTGGGGGTATCAATCACCTTTAGTGATAGTTCTAGTTTTCAACTGTATAATGCCTTTCATTGCCAGTTAATACATCAATTTACTTCTAAAAAGTTAATAATGTAAGTGTAACTGATGTTTCCTAAGTAATATGAATTTTAACTATTTATTAAAACTTAGTGAAACATATATGATTACACCGTTATTTTTGGAGTATGACAATGGCTGGTACATATTCTAAATTTTTCTTGTTCTTATGTGCTAACTTTCTGTATATAACTATGTACATGCCATGATTGTGGACCACTTCTGACACCAATTGTAACCGAACGGCCCGATTTTACTCCTATGGGTCTCCAGATCACTCAGTCTGACGGATCCACACTCACTCCGGGGATTATTCACAAATACCGGAATTGGGAAACACGACACAATGCAAAGTAGCCTATTTAAGTTAATGAATGTTTAATAATAATGTATCAATCAATCTTCTATATCAGGCTGGACACACCAGACTTAAAGATTAACAGGCAAATAGAATCTACGAAAAAAATCAATTCATTTCTTAATTAAACAGCTAGATTGAGGGAGAGGGAAACCCTTAGGTGGATGATGACTTACCTGTTACAGATCCTTGTCACGGAGACTTGGATCAAGGAGATACGCAATTAACAGAGGTTTTTGGGAGGTACATCAGTATGGCACGCATTTATAAACTCTATATATAGGGACAATGGCAATCAAATTCAAAAGCGGGAAATATACAAACCTGCTCATTACATCGGTTCCCGGCAGAGGAGAGATATATAACAATTAAGCTGGATCCTGCATTATATAAAACGGAGAAGACGAGTGGGATCAGTACATATCACATGTTGGAAACTGCTGAACTAGGACACTGGATAGACATTATGAGTTATGATGTGGCATGGAAATGCACAGTGGGAAATTTAGTAAATCAAAGTGATGAAAGTACTGCACGGATGGACAGCAATATAGGAAAAACGTTCACAAATTAACAGATATTAGTAAACAGTACTGATGTGATTGTATAGGTATTCAGAAACTTTGAAATTTCAGCTTTGTTGGAGCAGACAGATTAACTTGAGATCTGTAAGGAGATGTTTCAGAGAGCAAATAGTAATTTTCTATAGGTGAATTTTACGGACCTTTGGTGGACGTGGGTTTTAGTGGACGCACAGTGGTGCTGTCAGTGAGGATATAAGTGGATGCACTGAAATAGGTGCCATGATCGCCAGTACGGGTCTGATCAACCCTAGCCTGGGATCGGATTGCCAGTAACGGTTTGATCAACCCTAGCCTGGAATCGAACATTTTTTTGTTTATTTATTTATTATTTTGGGCACGTCAGGTCGAGGAGATTTGCTGAGGAAACAGTGGAGATGGATCTAAGTTAGGATAATGTTTAAACAAAGCTGCATTGATTGACTATAGAAAAACTATTTGTTTCCTTTCATTACATTCAGAAAAGAAAAATATGACTACTTTATTCCATGAAGACATTCAATGTGTTTCACACTACTGTATAGACATAAATTTATAAAGATTATAAGACTACACATGAAGGTTGTCCATTGTGCCTTGGACTAGAGGACATTTAGGAAGGATCACTGCCGGGACGTGGCCATATGACTTTGGGGATGGGGAGAATGGATTGGAGGAACAAAAGAACCCAATGAGTACACAAAGCTTCTGGGATTGACGAAAACTGGTGCCTGGTACCTCTGTGACTTGAGAACAACGAATAATAACTGTGCTTTTAATGAACAAGTGTTAATGAGTAAATACCAATTAAGGACTCTTGATCTTGGTGTGCTAATCTGTTTTAATGCATTTTTTTCATTACAAATTTAATTAATTACTCATTGTTTAGCAATGAGATTTTATGTAATTGTTGTATTAAATAATTCTATTTATCAATCTTTGTTTTATTGAAAACAAATTTTAATTGGCACGCCAGTATCAAAATGTGAAGTTTCATAATTCATAAAATTCAAGGAACTGTGTGTGGACAATTACTGTACATATTCAACTCAGAGAGCTGTATGCAAACATTACCATTTAGAGGGAATAAAATACAACAAACAAGTCCTTTGATGGTCAATAACTTTATCTGTGTCAACCTGAAAGAGAAAGAAAATCATTTGTGTAATTTTAACTTAACACATGAATATAGCTTCCAAAAAGTAATCTTTCATTAAAATTGTTTAAAAATTTGCAAATTGCCTTTTTAATAATTCGGGAGAATTACCTAATGCAAGGGTGGGGGAAGTGTAACAGAATGTACAGTTGCATTGCTTTTGGGAAGCTGATTCATTTACACGTATTTGTTGTTTATGTCTTATTTTAAAGGACACATCAAAGTTTCATTGATGTCCATATATTTGTACTAGGTTTTAATAGGGAAATGATGTTAGTCATCGATTTTGATGCGATTTGGAGCGATCTTTGAACGATTGTTTGATTCCGCGGAAACCCATGACTTTTCATACTTTGCTCATTTCTAACAGTTATTGTAGAAAGTATGCATGTTAATAACACTGTTTACTTACAGTTTGCATGTCTTCATAGGTCATTTGTTCAAGAGATATCCATGATTTAAGCTGACATAGTGTGGTTACTCTGTAAATTCAGTCTGTTCTCGTTTGTTTATCTGTAAACACTTCTCCATCCTTATGTCAATGGAGATATTCTAAATCCGAGCAGAATTGCAGCTTACACAGTAATCACTGTCAGCAATGGTTATATTTAGTGTGTGTGTGATAATTCATATCAAAATGTATAAGATACATCCTTTAATATTGAAGTTAATTCGCATTTAATAATTGTTGTTACGTTTTAACGGCGATAGCTTATTGATTCGCAACAGTGATGCGGTTAACGGATTTTTCCGTTCCTGATATTGATTGATCAATATTGTCACGTGACGGCATCCTTGTATTTCTAGTGGGTAAAAGGAGCCGCTTTACATACAAAGTATTCTGGCGCTAAAGTTTATAAATATGAGTGAAGCTTAGCGTTCTGGCACTTCCACTTTCGGCACGTCTGAGAACTGTCGAACTCAAACTTTTGGCTCTAACTTCCAAATCTCTAAACTTGCATTTTAAGACGGTGTTCACATTTAGAACAGGAAGTCCCGTCACATGAACAAACGCATTTTCTTATTTCTGTATTATTAAGTAAACTAAAGACATTCAGGATTAAAGCTAGAGGATCTGGATCTACGTCACTGTTGTAGAAGCTGTTAATTTAGAGAACTATAGCTCTTTTAAGTAGATTCTATTTGCCTGTTAATCTTTAAGTCTGGTGTGTCCAGCCTGATATAGAAGATTGATTGATACATTATTATTAAACATTCATTAACTTAAATAGGCTACTTTGCATTGTGTCGTGTTTCCCAATTCCGGTATTTGTGAATAATCCCCGGAGTGAGTGTGGATCCGTCAGACTGAGTGATCTGGAGACCCATAGGAGTAAAATCGGGCCGTCCGGTTACAATATTGATAATTGGTTATCCAAGTAAAATAAAGTCGTTACTATTATTTTTACATTTTCTGTTTGTTTTAGGAGATGGATCAGATAAAAGCGTACCCCACCGAGATTATACCCGGGGAATTGTACCTTGGTGACTGGCGCCAGGGGAATGCACCATACATTCAGAAAGACCTCAAGGTCATAGCTCATATTAACTGTTGTGTAGAGATGGAAACCTTGTAAGTTGTAGTCTGAGTGTTGGATGTTGTAGGACAAATATTGTCATAAGTCAAAACTATAAAATACAGTCTAACTTCGATTACTCGAATTCCCTTATTTGGAATTATGCGATTTGTCGACACATGAATTGCATTATTTCATTCTCTGTTAAGTCAAACATACCCGTATTTAAAAGTTAAAATGTGGCTGAGCCAGGTTTTAACTTTGAAATACCAATATGTTCGATCTAAACGAGTTCCAGATATTGAAGTTCAACTGTACATCAAATTATGATTTCTCCATCTAATCCTGTCTTGTGACATCCCTTTGGAATCTTCTTTTATAGTTTTGACTTATGACCGGTTTGTCGTATGACGTTTCATATGAAAGGCCCTAGGGCTCTAGTTACAGTGGAGAAAACATTATTCTTTCCCTTTAACCCATCACCCCATAGTTTATTTCTACTTTTGGAAGCAAGATGACTACTTAAAGCAGGTTGAAAGTAAAACAGAATGTGCACATTCTGTTTTACGTTCAACCTTCTCTAAGCTACCATCTACTAGGATATGGGTAATATTTCTCATGTTGTACATTCATTACTGTCTTAAATATTACTATTTATACCCCCAACACTGTGTGGTGGGGGCTATATAGGAAATGCCTCGTCCGACCATCCGTCCGTCCGTCCGTCCGTCCGTCGGTCTGTCCGTCCGTCCGTCCGTCCGTCGCATTTTTTCGGGACATTTGCCTTTTTCTTGAAAACTATATACAATACCATTTTCAAACTTGGTATATATTATCAGTGTTATATGGGGACACTCAGTGACAGGTTTCATAACTCTTGCACAAAATTTGACATAATTATGCCCCTTTATAACTTTACATTTTGTTCCTTAATATGCACATCTGGTGGAAAGGGAGATAACTCATCCTATATTATGTCAAGTGACTAAGATGTGAATAGGAAGGGAGATAACTCATCCCAACTGGCCATAACACTCTGATCATGTGAACATTTCTAAATTTAGAAATAATTCCTTAATATGACATATGACAAACCTTGTTATGACAACGACGTCACCATGACGTCAAGAAGACATCATGATGCTATGGTGATGATGCATTTGAAAAATCTAGAAAAATCTTGTTTCTTTGTTCATTTCCATCACAACAACAACAAGGAGTACAATTATAACCTGCTGTATGATTTTACGTGAAAGCCAAATGAATACACTGCAGTGACAAAACACCTCGGGGGCATTTGTCACTTTCTGTGACACCTTGGCCATAACTTTTTGATTACTTAAGATAGAGACTTTATATTTGGTATGTGCATTCACCTCAAGAAGCTCTTGAGTTCAGTAAACTTTGAGTCATGTCCGACAAAGGTAAAGGTCATTTAGTGGTCATTTAGCGGTTACTCTGGTGGAAAGGGAGATAACTCATCCTATATTATTTCCATTGACTAAGAAGTGAGTAGGAAGGGAGATAACTCATCCTACGTAACCGGGTGGTAGTTACGTTCAGGTAATGGGACGAATAAATAACTTCCGGTTTAGTTTTGTAGAGTTTATTTCCCTTTTCTGTTGTGAATGTTTTTTCCATTGAGAGTAGTATTGTCCCGATTATAAAATGTGATTATTTGATTTTCTCTGGATTAGTTCAGTTTTCTTTTCCACGATCTGGTATGTCACTTTCTTACGTTATATGAAGTCGCGTATTTTTCCACGAGCATTGTCTTGGAATCGGGCGCGATTTGGTATGTCATTTTCTAACGTTGTATGAATTCGCGTATTTTTCCACGTACGTTGTCTTGGAATTAATGATATATTAGTAATACCAATTAAACAAACAAAACGTTATATTACGTTATATTGGCGCCTTGTGACAGGGAGGTTTCCTGTGGGGGTATCAATCACCTTTAGTGATAGTTCTAGTTTATTATGTGGAGGAATACATAAGAGGCGTAAAAAGGCACATTTATGGGGTGAAGGGTTAAATGCGAATGCAATGCATGATAATGTAGAAATGTGCCTGATCAGACACTGGGTTACCCGGCGTCTGATCAAGCTCAAAACTGTTTGAATTGGAAATGATTAAAGTTTTAGCGTAAACACTTTTATCGGGAAAGAATAAGTCTTCTCAACTGTTACTCATTATTCAGTACATACATCCTTTTTACACCTTTATCCTTTTCCTTAACTGTACAAATATATATAGCTCCACTTTATATAGTAACAAACATGCAATAGAAGAAATACATACAGTGGAGAATCTGTTATTCTTTCCCAATAAACGCGTTTACGCTAAAACTATTATTTCCAGTGCAAACAGTTTGGAGCCAGATCAGACGCCGGGTAACCCGGCATCTGATCAGGCTCCAAACTGTTTGCCACCAAGATAAACATGAATTATCAGCATTGTCCAAAAGTTGTACTTTTCTACGTTTTAGTACTTTGCGTTTGCGTACGTTTGCGTTTAAACGGGAAAGAATAACGGATTCTCCACTGTACATCCTTTTTATGGGGAACTTAGGGATAATGCTTAAGGTTTAAGCCATTAGCCCATAGCCTATTTCAAGTATTAAGGATAGTTGACCACATAAAGCAGGTTGAAAGTAAAGCAGAATGTGCCTGAAGGCACATTTTGCTTTACTTTTAGCTTGCTTTAAGCTACCATCTGCTAGGATATAGAAAATACTTCTTATGACATATACCTCTTGACTGTATAATTTGAAATATTTCTTCAATGGTAGAATAAATAAAAGGCGTAAATAGGCGTATTTATGGGGTTGTGAGTTTAATCTTAAAGATTGCAACAGACCCAATGGTGTACTTATTTCTGTTGAGGATCGTTTATAGAAAGGACAGTTCTATAATGAAAAAAATATATAATTAGTGTTTGGTGCAGTCACTTACACTTACTAGCTTACTTCACTGCATTATTTTTAGCCTGAATTAAACATCAGCCTGTGTCAAATTATACCAATTATATATATATGTATATAGTACACGTATATCTATTGTTGAAAAGGCGCTTAATGCAAGTTTGAATTTAATCAGAACAATCAGTTTTGTTCCAGTCATATATTATGTCAGATACTTAATATTCTGTTATGTTGTTATATAAAGAGGGTTTTTAATATTTGATAGTGTATTTATCCTTTCTGTTACTTGTTTCTAGTTTCCAAACAGGCAGCTCTAACCTACTGCACATTCAGTGTACCGACTCCAATGATGCCGATCTTTTCAGCAAGTTCGAAATTGCCTGCAAATTTATTGGTGAGTTAAATCAAATTTTACTTTTAATAGCAAACATTTGTCAGAATATTCATTCATTCATTCATTCATTCATTCTTTCATCTATTCATTCATGCATTATTTCATCTATTCTTTCAATTATTCTTTATCTCAATTTCTTTATTCATTTTTACAGAAAATGTTGATAAGTGTATACTGTACATACAGATGGGAAAATGTTATTTTTTCAGGTTTAAATAAAACTATATAAATAAACAGAAAACAACAGTTGTTTTTCTCTTAAAACTTGCTGATATTTCTTTTCCTTCTTAACTCTTAGCATTAAGTGGTGAAACCATTGCAAAATAGTTTAGATCCTGATGAGATGCCGCGTAACGTGGTGTCTCATCAGGATCCAAACTGTTTGACACTCTGACATGTTTTGAAAAATCTATTTTTAGAATAGTAGCAGACAACGGTTATTTGAGATGAAAAAAATCACCAAGCACGCAAAGAATCAAATAGTTGAATACTTTGCTAACTGATATCATTTTCAAACAGATGATACTACAAAGACAGGTAAAATTGAGTTAAAATAGTCACTGAATTATACACTCACGGAATCGCAACTCAGCGAAGTTAAATAGGTGAGTGTCTGAGCGAGCCTCTGAGCGAGCGTCTGAGCTCTTGCCATGGTTGAATTTTGCAAGATCATGTGTCACGTGACAACATCTTCACTTTTGCCTCGATGTCCTCCATTTCTGAGGGGGGAATTTACTGACTCGAGTGTATTTATTGACATTTTAGTGGATTTAAATGAGTTGATGGACATTGCTATCAATTCACGGGAGTATAAACAATGCTTCAATACAGACATAAATCATATTGACTACCGATAGACATGATCTTATCAAGTCTCGCGAAGTCTCATTTGCCAGGCACGAAGTTTGCGATATAGCGCTAGGTTGTGATTCCGTGAGTGTATAATTACGTGAAATAGTGTTTCTACAATTTAGCTAATTCAAAGGAAATGCTGCATGTTTAATCATACAAACAGCTAACTTGGTGAAGGATATCATAGTGTTTTGATGCAGTATAGGTACTGATTCTGGGCGCCATATAAGAGGGAGTAAACCAAACAAAGGCAACATTTTCTCACCTACTTCAGCATCAAATCCTATGGTGTAACTACTAATTAGAATGATTTCAAAAAGACTAGTAATTAACACCGTAGGGTTTAATGCAGATATCAAAATTTTAAGGAGCCCTCTGATCAGGGTCTACACTGTTTGTCATTTTGACATAATATTGTAAATATCAACCCTAAAAAGTCCAAAATTGACCAGTTCAATTGAAAACTGCTAAGAATTGTATATTGGAGGTTTTAGGGAAGAAAGTGTTAACCCTTTGAACCCTAGTCCTGCATATAGGCATCCTTTTCAAACAGTGTACATATAAATAGTACACTTGTCCTATGAAAACAGTGAAGTCCCTGATCAGAGGGCTCCTGCAGGAGCCCTCTGATCAGGGTCTTCACTGTTTGTCATAATGCCTAACATTGACAAAAACAACCCTTAAAAGTCGGAAATGGACTAGATTAAAATGGAAACTGGAATTATCCATTTAAAGTTTTAGGGAAGAAAGGGTTAAGCTGTGATTTGTCTTGGTTGAAGATTAATCATTCAAATGCTCTTGATTGGCTGCTTATCCCATTACCCCATAGCATGTTTCTAGTTTTGAAGATAGATTACCACTTCAAGCAGGTTGAAAGTAAAGTAGAATGTGCTTTAAGGCGCATTCTGCTTTACTTTCAGCCTGTTTTAAACTTTTAATTATTATGATATCTGCTAGAACATAGAAAAGATTTCTTATGATTTTTTTTGTGACAGTATAACTATTTTCTTCAGTAGAAGAATTAATTAAAGGCATTAAAAGGCGTATTGATGGGGTAATGGGTTGAAACAGGTTTGCTAAAACAAATTAATTAAACAAATTCAAGGTTATTCATGGAGAATGAAATTTGAGACCACTCTCCGGTGGTGACTCTTTGCATGCTTGGGGCCTTGTTCATGACTATCTGTGCAAACAGTTTATCTTTTCAAAGCGGCGTCTCATCAGGATCTAAATGGTTTGACACTCTTAACCTGTTTTGAAAATAAAATTTAGAATTCTTTTATAAGAACAGTACAGACAAAAATTTTGGCCGACAAAAAGATTTTACCCAGCATGCAAAGAGGTAATCTTTAGTATGCTATGTAGTTATTGTCAACATAGTTTTTTGTCTGCAACAATTGCTAGAGTTGGTTTATCTTGTAACAACTTCAGATAATGTCATCAAATTAAGTGCCAATCATTATTGATACAGATAATTACAAAATGTACTCTGTATTTCAGCTATACCCAAACTATTTACATCATTTGTCACAAGAACATTATGGAAATTCATTAAAATCAGACAGAACTTGATAAAAGAGAGACAAGTAATATGTAAGATTAAAGCTGCTACCTGCCTTAATTAATTAGTTGATGAAAGCATGTCACAATGGACTATTCATGCATTAAACATTTGTGTGCTTTGTGTACAAGTATGTAGTAGCTTTGAAATTAGTTGGACATTTATTAGGTATACAAACTGTATTATCTATAGTTCTATAGACTTGTAAAAGAGATGTTTCTATTAATGTTTGAATTGTTTGAACCTAACATCTTTGACTGATTCTCTGAAGGATCAATATTTTCTTTGATCAGGGGTTTCTTCTTTAAAGATCTGCCCTTCCAATTATACAAAATGAACATACCCTTAAATAAGGAGGTAATTGCAAGTTCTGAGACACTTCCAAAATATATTAATTAACATTTATTTTACCTGCATGCTAATGTGTATAGCTAAACCCTGCACTGCCTTACCCCAAGTACACAGGGTCTGATCAGGGTCCACCCTTCTTGATACTCGTTTAAATATTTCTTATGTCAAAAAATAAAAACAAGATTTGAAAAAAAAAAGCTAGTGATAATTGTTTAAATTTGATGACCATCACAGCAGTGAAGACTGGTTAAAAGAAATCTGTAGGTTGGTTAAAATATTTTCATCAAAATGAATGAAAATGCCTTTCTCAGAAATGAAAAAACATGTACTAAAGTTAAAGTCTAAAGTTAACCCATTTGTGCCCACGATCCCATATATTGGACATAGGCAAACAGTGTAGACTCTGATCAGACGCAAAATTTTGACCAGGCATCCCTTTGAGCTAAAATGGACTAATCCAATATATAAGCATGGAAGAATCCACTGGCCACAAATGGGTTAAGTAGCAAAGTCCAGCTGTTCCATACCTAAAAAAATACACTTTAATTGTTAGTGTCTACGGACAAGATTTCAAGCCTATAAATGCTTGCATGGTGTTCTTCATTTCCGTTCAGATAACCTTTTGTATTGAATTCTAGCCTCAAAGTTAATGTAAAGTATGTTGGAGTTTAATTCTGAGATCATTCTCAAGCATTTGATTGGTCATATTTGAGCTTTGCTGACTATTCAAATGCCTCGGAGGACGTTATCAAACACTTTATAACATTGGCAGCTTAAATCTGACCTATTCCATGCTTGAGAACGATCTCAGACTCAAAGCAAACTTTTTATAACCTTGGGGGTTTGTTTTTTAAATTCATGACTTAACTCATTGAGCCCTTGTGACGCATATCATGCATCCTTTACCAAATGTGTACCTGTGAAGAGTACACTTGTCCTATTCAAACAGTGAAGTCCCTGATCAGAGGACTCCTCCAGCAGCCCTCTGATCAGGGACTTCACTGTTTGGCATTTTGCAATTTATTACAAAAAACCCTAGATAGTCTAAAATGGACCAGCCTTTATTGCAAACTGGACTTGTCCATTGGAAGTTTCAGGGGATATGATTTAACTGTTGCATCGAACTATTTTTCAGATAACCAACAGGACAAGAATGGTGTTGTGCTAGTATTCTCCAATCTTGGAATCAGCAGAAGTGCCACCATAGTCATTGCCTATGTCATGAGGCATTATAACTATACTTTACAGGTAGGATATCATCACACCCACTTGCTACATGTATATAGATCAGATATCCCATTAAGTCATACTGACTCATATTGACTCATTGCGCAATAGCCTCATACTGACTCATTTTGACACACTTTAATCCACTAGCTTCATTGACAACTTCTATCATGGATAAAACATAAATGCATACTAATAAAATGTTCATTCAATTTTAGATATTGCAGCAAATATAATGTAAATATAAGAAATGAACTGATTTTTTTCTGCATTTAAGTGAAATAAACAACAGAAAATGATGGACAAATTTACCATTAATTGCTAGCACGATTCATGGAATTTGCCTATCATTTTGTGTCGTTTATTTCATTTAAATGCCAAAAAAATCTGTTCATTTCTTAAAATGTGTATCTAAAGAGAAATAGGATAAAGTACTTCTTGATAATGTTAAAAGTTGATTAACTAATTGCATGCTAGCGGCAGATATAGTGAATCTAACACCACCGTGAGTGTCAGATAAGAATATCCCATCCGAGTTTTGAAGATATTTTTGGAACACGAGGCTTTGCCGAGTGTTCCAAAAATATCTTCAAACGAGGGTGGGATATTCATCTGACACTCAACTGTGGTGTTAGATTTATTTTCTCACCTCGTCAACCCTAAAAACGCGTTTAACTTGCTATACAGTGGCTAGTTGTATTTTAATCCGCTAATGCATGCATGAAGACGTCATAACAACAGCAAACCAATCATAAGATAGTTCGGCTTGTCTGTCCGGACAGATAAGGTTATCTCACACCCCCTAGATTTCGGGATACCTCTGTCCGAGAGGTGAGAAATATCTGCCACAGTGATGACATTTGCAAACAGTTTGACACCCTGACCCTGTTTTGGAAAGAAAATTAGAAAATACTATTTTGAGATCATCAGCAGACGACAATTGTTGCAGACCAAAAAAATTACCCAGCATGCAAAGAGTTAACCAGTTCTCGAATCCTCCAGAGCGCCACCTCATGGCTCATTTACACATTCAACACTAGTCACGAGAATACTCTACTCGTCATTATCAAATCATATGCCTGTAAAGAGTATACTTGTCCTATGCAAACAGTGTAGACGATCCGTCCGTCCATCAGTCTTTCGGGTATTTCCGGGACATTTGCCTTTTTCTTAGAAACTGTTTATGATACCATCTTCAAACTTGGTATACCTTATCAATGTTATTTGGGGACACTCATTGACAGGTTTCATAAATCTTGCACACAATTTGACAGAATTATGCCCCTTTTTAACTTGATTTTTTTGTCTCTTAATTCAGACATTTTTTGTTGGAACATGTCGTTCATGTTATTGTCTTTAAACTTGGTACACATGATAAGTGTTGTATTGTGAGACTTTTCTGTAAGTTTGACAACTCTTGCACAAAATTTGACAGAATAATGCCCATTTATTATCTTGAAATTTTGTTCCTTAATATACACATTATTCTTTGGACATGTCATTTTTTTGCAAACTATTTATGACATTGTCTTCAAACTTGGTACACATTATAAGTGTGATGTTTGCAGACTCTACTTTAAGGGACATAACTCTTGCCAAAAAATGGCACAAATGCCCCTTTTTAGCTCACCTGAGCCAAAGGCTCAAGGTGAGCTATTGGGATGGCCCTGTGTCCGTCGTCGTCCGTCGTGCGTCGTCCATCGTCGTTAACAATTGCTTTAAATGACATCTTCTCCTATACCGCTTGACAGAATTCAACCAAACTGTACAGAAATGTTCCTTGGGTCAAGCTCTTTCAAATTTGTTCAAAGAATTAAAAACAATGCAGAACTCTGGTTGCCATGGCAACCAAAGTGAAAAAATAAGGAAATCTTAAAAAATCTTCTTGTCAAAAACTGCAATGGTCAGAGCTTAGATATTTGGCACATAGCATCATCTACAGGTCCTCTATCAAATTTGTTCAAATTATGCCCCTGGGGTCAAAATTGGCCCTGCCCCGGGGGTCACAGTTTTACATAGAGTTATATAGTGAAATTTTCAAACGTCTTCTTCTCTGAAACTAATATGGCAAGGGGTTTGATATTTGGCATGGTTGCACTTCTAGATGACCTATACCAAAATTGTTCAAATGGTTATGGTCGGTTGCATAACTAGGTCACAGGAGCTAAAAATAGATTTTTTCAATGAAAACTTAAAAAATCTTCTTCTCTGAAACTACAAAGGCCAGAGCTTAGATATTTGGCACATAGCATCACCTACAGGTCCTCTATCAAGTTTGTTCAAATTATGCCCCTGGGGTCAAAATTAGCCCCGCCCCGGGGGTCACAGTTTTACATAGAATTCTATAGTGAAATTTTCAAACGTCTTCTTCTCTGAAAGTAATATGGCCAGAGCTTTGATATTTGGCATGGTGACATTTCTAGATGTCCTATACCAAAATTGTTCAAATGGTTCTGGTAGGTTGCATATGTAGGTCACTGGAGCTAAAAATAGATTTTTTCAATGAAAACTTTAAAAATCTTCTTCTCTGCAACTACAAGGGCCATTATAAATGTTAGATATTTGACACATAGCATCGCCTACAGGTCCTTTATCAAGTTACTTCAAATTATGCCCCTGGGGTCAAAATAGGCCCGCCCCGGGGGTCACAGTTTTACATAGAGTTATATAGTGAAATTTTCAAACGTCTTCTTCTCTGAAACTAATATGGCCAGAGCTTTGATATTCAGCATGGTGACACTTCTGGATATCCTTTACCTATTTTGTTTAACTGGTTTCAGTCTGTTGCATATGTAGGTCACAGGAGCTAAAAATAGATTTTTTTTCCAATGGAAACTTACAAAATCTTCTTGTCTAAAACCCTACTACCCTGATCTTAGATATTTGGCACATAGAATCATCTACAGGTTCTCTTACAAGATTGTTCAAATTATGCCCCTCGGGTAAAAAATGACCCCTTCCTGGACATAAATATTTATCTCCATTTTGTCAGTTATTCTCAGGTGAGCGATAATGCCCCATGGGGCTCTTGTTATCTTGAAATTTTGCTCCTTAGATAAGACATTCTGCCATTTTCTTGAGAACTTTTTATGATATTGTCTTCAAACTTGGTACACAATATAAATGTTATGTTTTTTAACACTCTTCTTCAATCTGAATAACTCTTCCACAAAAATGACAAAATTATGCCCTTTTTAACTTGAATTTTCTGGACATGCCATTTTCTTGAAAACTAGTTATGATATTGTCTCACAAACTCGAAACAAATTGTTTATGTTTTGTTGGTATACTTTTCTACAAGTTTTATTACTCTTACACATTTGACAGACTAAGACTTATTTCCCTTTTCAACTTGAAGTTTGCAAATTTACAAAGGAAGATGAATGTCAAATTTTTACTTGATATTTATGACATTATGTGGGGTTTGTGACAGGTCAGTTTGGAATGGGGGTATCAATCAACTTTAGTGATAAGTCATTATTGCATTAAAGGCAGCTGGCTTCCTAAAGAAAGATGGAAATAAAACAGAAAGCTAATTTTGGAGCTTTTTGTTTTATTTTCACCTTGCTTTAACCCCACCTGTCCTTTGTAAAAAACAATCAGCCTTCTTTTTAGTGGAAGTAGTAGAGGGTTTTTACTGTTCTGTTCTCTTCTTTTTAACCTTTTTGTAACTTTTATCATTTCAGGATGCCTACAAGCATGTGAAGAAATGTTGTAGTGCCATAAGGCCAAATAGAGGATTTATAGAGCAGCTCTCTAAGTGGGAACAACAGTTAAACAATGGCAAAACTCTCACAGATATAGCAGACCCAAATTTCTGAGCCCCAATCACACATTGAAGCCAGCATGAAAGAATTACATTAATGTAGAGCAGTCATGACTTTTAGCAATGGTGCAAACACACAATTTACTCTTTCGCTGCCAAATTAATCGTGTGATTTTTACCCCTTTCATTGTCGTCTGTTTCAATTTTTAAACATGTCGATACAGGTGTCAAAAACTTTGGATCCTGATCAGATGCCACATTATGTGGCATCTGATCAAGATCCAAACTGTTTGCAAACACACTTTTTGGCGTCATCAAGAGTGAAAGGAATAAATGTAGAAAAATATAGAAAAGGAAGTTAACATGTCAGAGTAATGGCAAACATTTTTTCTTGCCATTATTCCAAACTTGGCAAGCCCTGTGATATGTTCTTTCATTTATCTTTTCTTTGTTAGATGATTTTTTCACTTTTTATTAGGGAATACTTGTTACTTTTTACTAATTTAAGGCTTGTTATTTAGATGAGAATTGAATGCTTTGTTCCTTGTCATTTAGTCAAACTTGGCAAACTTTTTAATATGTTGTTACATTGACCATTTCTTTATTATCTGTTTTTTTTATTTTTTATAAGGGATTGTTTGTTACTTCCCACCAATTTTAGGCATGTTATCTAAATAGAAGATTGACCTCGTTTTCTCCCTACCCTTACTCCAAAACTTGGCAGAACTTATGATATATATTTTGTTTTGTTTTCATGTTTTTCTTTTATCTGTTTCTCTTACAAGGGAAGTATCATTTCGTCTGACAAAGTTAAGGCCTGAATTTAAAAAAAAAAAGATGTATTTCTTATTTCTCCTGTTGTTTATTGCAATTTTTGGAAATGGTTTGATATGTTTTTGATATACTGTTAGTTTGTTATATTGGCATACTTTCTTGTTATCTGCACCTTTTATTGGAAAATCTTTGTTAATTTTCAATAAGAAAGGACCTGTTATTTTGATAAATGTAGGTACAAACTTTACATTCAGTTTCTCTCTTTATCAAAGAATCTTTGTTACTGCTCACCAAGCTAACTAATCCTGTAACCCATTACCCAATAAATACGCCTTTTTACGCCTTTGATTTATTCTTCCACTGAAAGAATTAGTTTCATTTTATACAGTTATGAATATGTATCATAAGAAATATTTTTTATCTCCTAGCAGGTGCTAGCGTTAAGGAGGCTGAAAGTAAAGCAGAATGCGCCTTAAGGTGCATTCTGCTTTACTTTCAACCTGCTTTGAGTGGTCACCTATTTTCAAAACTAGAAATAGGCTATGGTGTAATGGGTTAAATATATACTGAAGATCAGTATTGAATTCTTTTGAAAACAGTTAAGATCTAGAATAGGACCTACTTAATGTGGAGCCTGATTAAGATTCAAGCTGTTTGTCACTCTAACGGAATATCTTCATATTTTAGAAGCCAAATTTTGAATCAAAATTAAAGCAGAATACATGTACAGATAATGTCATGAATTGAATTAACTTGCATTTCAATATTGGAATTGAAATGTCTCGAATTTGCTTAAGTCAAACATAGATGTATCCCTTGCAACACAGATAAGTTTAACTGAATTTAGTTAGAGTTATCTTGATGTTAAGTTTTTAAAGAGCTGAGGCTTGATATTTACACAGGAATTGTACAGCGTTAGTCATGCTGGTCTTTGTTTTCTACTATATTTTATAAATTTTGTTAATGTTTCTTTTCTTAAAAGTTTTTCAGATGTTATGTCCTGTCTATGTTAAGGTTCCATCAGCTGCCAAATGTTATGTTTCTGAATTGCTCTCTTAGTTTTTTTATAGCTTTCTTGAGCTTTGTGACTTAATGTGTCTACATGTACTTTCTTTTCTATCAAACTTCACGTATGTCATAGTTTACCCTTATTTTGATAAAGGAATCATGATTTCTTGAACCTTAAACATACATGACTGGGGTTGTCTGCAAAATATGTATGTTTATTTATCACTTCTTTTAAGAAAAATCTTTAAAATTTCATTAGAATCACTCAACATCCGACTTTAATTCATACTGTTATACAGTGATTTGCCGATAATGTGCTAAAAAGTTGAATATATTATATTCATTCTGAATGCTTTTGCATACTTTACATATCTTTACTTACGAATTGAACATTTATTCAAACAAGATCTCCGTTTTGGTTATAATTATCTTCATTGCTTAAATTCATGTAAATGAAGTGTTAGTAATGGAATATAACTATTTATCTAATTAAAGGAAACTGTTTTCAGTTTATGTCACATCTGTGTAATAGAGATATTAATATCAAATTTAATTTCTGTGCCATGTTGGTATTCATTAAAGTAGAAACTTTGTAAACTAAACATAAATATTTAAACACTGTTTCAAAAGAAATGTCAAGGCAATATCCGGGACTGTATTCTATAATAAAGCATACTTTAAGTAAGTATCTGAAGGACAAACATGTTTTGATACATTGTGTTTGATAATACTACTTTGATCGTTAAAAGGATTTTTAAAATTCATATTGATATATTTTTTAGAATATTGCATTTATATACCTGCTATATTTATTCATATTTCTTTAGAAGAATAAACATGTGTACATCATTTGTTATGTGAGTACTATATCTTTGTTAAAAAACATTATGCATGTCTGTTAAAAATGGCATGGTTTAACTAAATAAATTGACCAACTATGTAAACAAAATACTTTTTTTTATTAAGTGTGTTTATTTATATATTGTGGATGTGTATCAACTTTCTAACCAAATGTTGATTTTGTTACCTCTTACATGCATATCTTACACAGTGTTTTATTATAAGCTGTATATCATCGAAATGAATAAAGTTATATGATTGTATCAGATTTGTCATATGATTTCTGGTTTCTGCAAATATTCATATACCGGTAGATACACATACAGTGTACATGTATTTACAGGCATCTCTTATTTTCACGACGCTTTTGTTCCCGACAAAAATGTGGTTGAAATGAATTTCAATAACGATAGGTTAAGGTATTACCTTGAGTGCCCTTAATTAATGTTTGCTCTCTGCTGGACTAAGTATTACGTTAGGGGCACATGATTTTGATTTTGATTTGGTTGTGATTTCAAATTTCGTCGCTTTAACAGTATTTCAGTCATGGCGAAGTCCAGCATATTGTAGGCGAAAGAAGACACATACAGGCATTTTAAACACTGTTTTATACACAAATCGATAAATGTGTAGAATCACCGACCTTCCGCAAGACAGCTGCAATTCTCCCCACATGAAAAATCCGAATTAAGTGCTCAGAATTTTGTATCAAGTATTGAGCCAGATCAGATGGCTCCTACAGGAGTCCTTTGATCAGGACATTCACTGTTTGTCATTTTTGTAATGTTGCACAAACACTCCCTTTATAATCGAAAAGGAATCGTCCATTTGAAGTTTTATAGTTCAATGAGTTGAGCGATTTTGAGATATTTTCTGAAACTGTAAACATACGTTCTTGTGGAAATTCAACTGTGTGGCATTGTTCATTATGATTAACCTTTTTGTGCCCAGTGGATTCTTCCATGTTTATATATTGGATTGGTCCATTTTTTTTTATCAAAGGGATGCCTGGTCAAAATGTTCATATTCATTTTGTTTGATATTGAAATTCCTATCGGCAAACAGTGTAGACTCTGACCAGACGCCGCATAATACGGCGTCTGATCAGAGTCTACACTGTTTGCCCATGTTCCATATATGGGATCGTAGGCACAAATTGGTTAATTTCTAAACTTTTAAATTAGACACATAGTATAGATTGGGAGTTTTCTCTTGTGTACTATAGGCAAAATTCTGGACTTAATCTGTTTTGGTCTATCGAAAACTCGAATGAAATTTTGACGAAGCTTGAACATAGAAAATACCAAGCTTGCAATATAAGTACGTATGACTTTTCAACACTATATACTACCTTACCTCATAATTTAATAAAAGCTAAGCTTATACAACTTATTGAAAAGACTTTTGCCAGAGAAAGGAAACTATTTCTGGCGTGTAATACTGATCGTGCATTTTTTACAAATGACACGGTTAAGCATTACACTATGTGGACTTGCACCGATGTCTGTAAATCACGATCATTTCTTCTGGATAATATTTATGTACGTTTTGGGAGTACCATATACCGCCAAGTGATTGGGATGGGTACAAACTGTGCGCCCCTTATCGCAGACCTATTTTTGTACTGTTATGAGAGGGACTTTATGCTAAGTCTAAAACCTGATACACAGGCAGATATGATCGAAGCCTTTAACAATACATCGCGCTATCTAGATGATATTTTTAATATAGGCAACCCAATTTTTTATACGTTGTTTCCTTTTATTTACCCAAAAGAACTACGCCTCAATAAAACAAACGGGTCAAATTTATCAGCACCATTTTTAGATTTGGATCCTTTAATAAATAACGGAATTGTTTCTTCTAAGATTTACGATAAACGAGATGATTTTGATTTTAGTATTGTAAATTATCCACATCTAGATGGCGATGTTCCCCGTTCTACATCTTATGGGGTTTATATTTCACAACTTATTCGTTTTGCTAGGGCCTGTACCTCTGTTGAGGACTTCCACATTCGTAATAAAACTATTACTGAAAAGCTTCTTAAACAGGGGTACAGATTTCATAAACTTCGTACAACATTTTCTAAATTCTTTTATAGAAATCTTCCTCATATTAACAAGTATAAATGTAACTTAAAGTCTTTTCTGCGGCAAGGTATTTCACATCCGGAATGTTGTGGTGATGTGATTTACAGACTTTGTAAGATTCTTGGACATATGCATTTTCAAAACCTATTTGTGAAACGTATTAGATTTTTCCTCAAAAAAGATTATGATCCAACTATATTGCTGCGCACTTCACGTTTGGTTATTGATCAATCTACAATTGATAACTATGCTTTCTTCTTTGGTTGTGCGACGACAGACAGGGCTTAGCACTACATGAGGATGTATCTCTAAAGCCGTCCTTAACCGGGAGAGTTATGTCGGATTTTCGTGCCTTGTTTTTTCTCCCCCTCTCTGTCGTACCCTGAACCCATCCATGTCTTACAGTTACTCGTGACTACAGACTAGTCGCTTGAGTACAATTTGACCGTTGCCATAGTGGGTTATTTTTAGCACGGGCTTGAATGTTTAATTATTTCCCGTGTTACTAATAATCTTGTTATAGATTTTATGTTAAATGTTTTACATGTATTTACTCACTGTGCTGGCGGTCTTTTTGATTGTAAGGTTGTGGAGCAGGGTTTATATTTTATGTACACTGTTCGTCTTTATAGGTGAATATAGGAGATAAGAGTGAGGTTGGGCGCCCCTAAACCCAGGTTTAACCCCCCAGTGGTTGTTTATGATTCATTTATAATTAATTATTGATTGCTGCTGACCGTACTAAGACGGGCTCCTATGTTCACTTTGCTTTATGTTTGTCTTGCGTATTGTTTTCTATTTAGTGTGTAGATGAAGGAATGGGATTGTGTGTGTGTGTGTGTGTGTGTGTGTGTGTGTGTTTGTTATGGTATGACTGTGTGTGTGTTCTGCTTGAGAGGTGGGTGTATTGTTTGTGTTGCGTTTCCTGCTTGAGTCTTTCGTATTTATTATCAAGCAACTGATGTCAAGCTCCAGTGAAACATCAGTTCGTTGATAAAGCCTGTAATACACGGTCAAAAGCTCTCAAGTTAAAGTTTTCAATTTATAATGTGTGAAATTTAAAAATGTAGCAATTAATCATAATGTAAACATATGTGTCAGTTTGACAACCTCGACCGAAATGCTAAGATATGCTGTGTAACTGTGTGGAGGTAAAAGTTCAACAAACACGTGGATTCAGATGCAGAAAGTTTATTCAAGATGAGAAAATGTTTTGGTCGATTGAGCTAGATTCAAAAAATGCAAAGAAACACTTTAACAAAAGCTAAAACACATATGTGGTGCTCTCAAAACAACACTATATTGCTTGCAAAGCTAAGTAACCAAACACAGGTACCAGTAACACTGTTTCCCAAACAACGTAGTCCTTCAGACCCAATCCCAATCATAACCCTTTCAACCCTAAATATATCTTGTGAGGATTGATTATCCTTTTAGACTCTTCTAGTACAGATATTTGGAACCAGTCTACCATTGCATTTTTGAAATGGCAACAAAAACAAATGAAAATATCAAACAGTGCAGATCCAGATCCTGTAGAAGCCCACTGATCAAGCTCTGCACTGATTGAATATGTAAACAGTTATCTCTACAGAGGGCTGAAGGGTTGAAAGGGTTAATTAAAACATTCATCCCTAGCGACGAGTATACCCGTCATTAACACATAGTGTAAACTTGTATCATGTGCGCTGTATACTTGTCTCATGCAAACAGTGTAGACCATGATCTGAAGCCCTCTGAACAGGGTCTACACTGTCATCTTGAAATATATGTTAACATCAACCCTTAATAATTAAAAATGGACTAGATGTTGATAAACATTGTAATTGCAAATTAAGTTTCAGGGGTCAATAAGTAAAAATGATATTTGCAACCAGTTGAGATCCAGATCAGACGCTGGGTAAATCGGCGACCGACCAGGAATGAAAACGTTTGGCACTCGATCATCAATCGTGCCCTTTGTCAGAACGTCTGACGAGTATATCAGTTGCTTGTGTTAAATCGGTTAAATTTAGGTATAAATACAGATAAGATTTTTTCACAAGGCATTGTCATTGTATTGAAGGAGTAAATTAAACAGCAATTACGCTGATCCTTATTTTTTCATGAGATACTCAGGGCTGCCATTTCTCCGGAGTTTTCCTAAATCATCGGATTTTTATCCTAGGTGATGGTACGATTAGTAAAATTGCGTCTGAAAAATTGAAAATTTGAAATCTTAGGATTTTTATGATCAACTTATGGCAGCCCTGGATACTTAAGTGCAACAGGTAGGCAGGTACATACGTATATGTAGTTGTATTACAGGTAAACTAAGCGACTCTTCAATGCAATTCCCATAAGCATGACAACAGGTGGTTGTTAAGGACCATCGCGACAATTTCATATTTTACGGTCAGAGGGAGGCAACTCATGCAAATATTTGCATGAGTTTCCTCCCTTTGACAAAACTCTATGATATAGTTAATATTTAAAATTTGTACTTTTTCTATCTCAATATGCTAAATTATGTGGTCATACCTTCATTTGGCGACTACGATTCGTAATATATTGTTGACGATTGAGCAGTATGGATTTTGACACATTTTAGCATTTAAAAGTGGTTATCACATAGCATTTGTAGATAGCCCTATATGTAATTGGATTGAGATGTGTTACTCTCTATGCAGACATTTGCATACTTAAAAAACAAAATTCGGGAACATGTACTTCAAGCCTCTTCGAAGAAAGTTTGTTTACACAAGTGTTGAAATAGATCAAACAAATTCAAGAAAATATATTCATTTACTGCCACTCACAAAGGTACTACATGTAATTATTTGTAAATAAAACTTTTTGCCGCTTTAACTCTTTTAACACTAAACTCTTGTGGGTTATGAGGATCCCTTGTAGATTGTTTTAGTTACCAAAACATGAACCAGTCTACTCTGAATTCTTGGTAGTTCAATATATACTGGTCTAAAATAGCAAACAGTGTAGACCCAGATCAGAGGGCTCCTATATGAACCCTCTGGTCTGAGTCTACATTGCTTGCAAATGTAGCGAGTATATTTTAAACAGATCCATGGTGTTGAAAGAGTTAAATAATTCAAACCTGAAACTTTATAATGAACTATTCCAGTTTACAATTCAGTCTAGCTAATATTTTACTATTTAGGGTTATCTTTTACAATATATTTCAAAATTACAAACATATCAGACCCTGATCAGAAGTCTCTTGCAGGAACCCTCTGATTCTAGTCTACATTGTTTGCATTTGACAGGTACACTGTTTGTAAAGGACGAGTATACTCGTCGCTAGGGTTGAATTTGTTATGTAGGATTAGGCTACTACACATTTTTTCCGCTTTTCTTCCATCTTGATATACAGCGATCCCTCCCTACAACGACTCCCTCCTTACAACGACCCTTGCCACAGTTTCATAAACATGAAAATTACGTCTAAAGTTTTTACATCTACAATATCGTCTGCTTAAAGGTGTCGTCTGCTTTTTTCTCAAAGTTACATATTGGACATTTTGACAGAAAAGAACTTAATGACGAGTGGCAAACAGCTTCAATCTAGATCAGACGCCGCGTTACGCGGCGTCTGATCTGGATTCAAGCTGTTTGCTAATGTAAACCAATTTCCCTCCCTATAACGACTCCCTCCGAACAGCGCACACCAATGTTTGTCTCCCACTGGGTGTCGTTGTAGAGAGGGAGTGCTGTAGTCGACTGTCTTTCCACCTGCGTCAAGTACCTACAGAAAACAAAACCCTCTTTCAGTGGCAATAACAGAGTTGTTTTACTGAATGCTTGAACATTAAAATACAAATCGCGACCATTATGTACATACATATTGTTAAAACACATGACTGCAAGATATTCAACAGGTCACTCATCACATGGCTCACATTTCACCATGATTAATGTTTCATGGTTTTGAAAACACTTTAGCTATCCAACACCCGAATACAACACGTCAAATTAAACATATACATAGAAGAAGACCATGTTGTTTCCAAAACACACATTTGAGTTTAAAAAAATATACCTATAGCAAACAGTTTGGAGCCATATCAACGCCAATTTAATACATCACATGATCAAGTCCCAAACTGTTTACCATATAGACTTCAATAAATTGCCAACAAATATACCAATATAGCAAACAGTTTGGAGCCATATCAAACGCCAATTTAAGGCATTATATGATCAAGTCCCAAACTGTTTACCGTTCAGACTGAATAAAAATTTACAACTTTTTTCATTATCTGTCATTTCTATTATTAACTGAGTTTACTTTCGTGGGTTTTTTTAAAGGGGAAGAATTACATATCCTTGTATCACACACAACGGACAAACTTGTCCGGTATCCGTTTTATATTTTAATATTGCACTCGTGTTTTATTATATTCTGTTTTGAAGGGAATGTAGAAAAAGTATTAGTGTTTACTTCTGACCTGTCCAAGTTATATTTAGATTAGAACATTCTTAAACTTTTAAAGGGATGAGTTTTCTCTACAGCCGTTTAAACGCAAACGCAACTAAACTGTGGACATTTACTTTTAGAAATTTTAACTATATTTTTAATCTGAGTAGCAAACAGGTTGGAGAAATCGCGTCTGTTTTGAAGGGAATGTAGAAACTGTACAAGAGCGGCCAATATATTGCAGTACAGTGGAGAATCTGTTATTCTTTCCCGTTTAAACGCAAACGTACGCAAACGCAAAGTACTAAAACGTAGAAAAGAACAACATTTGGACAATTCTGATAACTCTTGTTTATCTTGGTGGCAAACAGTTCGGAGCCTGATCAGACGGCGTCTGATCTGGCTCCAAACTGTTTTCACTGCAAATAATAGTTTTAGCGTAAACGCGTTTATTGGGAAAGAATAACAGATTCTCCACTGTAATATCACAATATAAATGAAATACTTGGAGTAACAAATATGTACAGTAAAACCTCTCTTTTACGACCACAAACAGAAGGGTCTAGATGAATGTAAGAAAGAGAGGTTGCAGTTTAAAGCAAGGTGAAAGTAAAACAGAAAGTAGCTTTCTGTTTTACCTTCACTTTCCTTTAAGCAGCGTCCTGCCTTAAGCACGGAATAATATATGCAATTTAGTGGTCGGAAGAGAGCGGTTTTACTGTATATGGATTTTACAAATAAGTACTTCATTGAAAACTGATTAGTTCAAATATGAGTTTATTATTATCTTCACCGTCAGGGGCGACAAAAGTTAAACTTCAAACGTTTTGGATCCAGATCAGCTGCCGTGGAACTCCGCGTATGATCAAAATCCAAATTGTTTGCAGCTCGTATCGATATTTCTAAAAGCAATCATATTTAAATCTGAAGTTGAACAATACAGCGGATAATATTATTAACCCATTTGTGCCCACGATCCCATATACGGGACATAGGCAAACAGTGTAGACTCTGATCAGAGTCTACACTGTTTGCTGATAGGAATTTCAATATAAAACAAAATGAAAATGAAAATTTTGACCAGGCATCCCTTTGATAAAAAATGGACTAATCCAATATATAAACATGGAAGAATCCACTGGGCGTTTATGGGTTAAAACAGATGATATATATTATGGCATTGAATGGATCGTAGCAAGCAATGAATTTGGCGTTGAAAGTGTTAAGAAATCCAAACTTTAAAATACAGAAGGACGGTATCAGAACAGAATAAAACACAAAACGATAGGATACGGGGACACAGTTAAATTTTATGAATTGAAAACATGATGTTTTCAAAACGGGTAGAGAATATCTATTTGCGAATGACGGTTTTACAGCCATTCCTTGCACGGAACTTTCTCGTCTCTTTTACCATTGAGGTTAGCCGAATCCATAACACTTTTTTCCGCAAAAGCGACCGAAAATGCCCTTACATTCTCCTACATAAACGTACCAGAATTAATAGTTATCGTCTTCCTAAATACAGGGGACATCTTAACACATTATCCCCTGAAACTTCCATTGGAAACTTCCAGTTTACAATAGAGGCTGGTCCATTTTAGACTATTTAGGGTTGTCTTTTTTATAATACATTGCAAAATGACAAACAGTGAAGTTCCTGATTAGAGGGCTCCTGTAGGATCCCTCTAATCAGGGACTTCACTGTTTGCATAAGACCAGTGTACTCTTAACAGGTACACTGTTGGCAAAGGACGCATATATGTGTCACTAGGGCCCAATGAGTTAAAGCAAGATCAAATTATTTTCACCTTTCTATAAGCAGGAATCTTAAATGTACCAAATGTGAGTTTAACTTTTGAAACTATGGAGTTATGGGCTAACTAAAAACATAGGCAAACAGTGTAGACTCTGATCAGACGCCGCATTATTCGGCGTCTGATCAGAGACTACACTGTTTGCTGATAAGAATTTCAATATAAAACAAAATGAAAATTTTGACCAGGCATCCCTTTGATAAAAAATGAACTAATCCAATATATAAACATGGAAGAATCCACTGGGTATAAATGGGTTAATTAAACGAGTTCGACAACCAACATTTCAGTGGAGCAAGGGAGAAGATTCTACCAAATTTACCATTGGGACAGGGATGGGGAGGGAAAGGTGTCAGCATGAAATCTATATTTTTATAAAGAACGTTGAAATGTAGGAAAACATTCGGTCTAAAAGCAGTATGAGAAATGGTTAAATAATGTGTTAAAATTCTTACAATGTACAAACGTAACAGTGTAAAATGCAAAGATAACTATATTCTAAATTATAAAACATAAATGGCACTATTTAAAACAGAGGCAATATATACATAAATTAAATATCAAAGTTTTCTATCTAACACATCACATAGAGTAAACAATCTGGTAAAATAATTGTTTTCACACTACTTTTTATAAGACATTTTTTTAAAAATATTTTGAGCGACCTCTCAAAGAAACTGCACGGACTATTCCAGTTTTGATTTTTTAAAAACAAACAAACAAACGTGTTAGCTCTTTGCCAGGGCTCCCATAAGTTGATCATGAAAATCCTATGATTTCTAAATTTTCTATTTTTCAATCGCGATTACATAAAGCAGGCTGAAATTGAAGCAGAATGCGCTTTCAGGCGCATTCTGCTTTACTTTCAGCCTATGTTAAGCTACCATCTGCTAGGATAGAAATCTGAAGATTTCTGAACAATCTGGAGAAATGGCAGCCCTGCTTTGCATTACACCAGGTCGCTTTACGCTACAACCTGCCTAGGGGACTGCCCGTGTACCTCTGATGTTGACTTTTACAAGAGTCCAATAATAGTTATACACTATAAAAGATGATAAACATGACCTTTAAAATTAAATGCTCTTACAAACTGTACATTTAAATTCAACATTTAACCAGATAAACAGCACTTTTGTATCCCCTATATCGGCAAATAAATGTACTACAAAATGTTTTCACATACGCGCACAACCTTTGTGTCATATGATGCTTACATAGCTACTTCGAATAAGAGACAGATTTATAACATATTTTCCGTTCAATTCACAAACCTATATCTTAGCTTGAGGCTTGAAGTGAAACCAGAGTGTTAAAGATGTTAATGGCTCATTCACAGGAGCCGTCTGATAAGGGTCTGAGCTTTTTTTAATATGGAAATCTATTGTAGAAATAACCCCATATAGTCAGAAATGGACTAGACTTAATTATATACTGGAATTACCCTTTTTAAGTTTCAACCAAGAATCAACATAAAAACATTAGTATAGTAACCCTTTCGCTCTCAATGACACTTAAAAGCGCGTTTGCAAACAGTTTGGATCCTGATCAGGATCCAAGCTGTTTGATACTCGTTTTGAAATTTCTACAGTCATACTGCCTTATTAGTTTTACTTTGACGACAATGAAACGGTGATGGGGTAAACATCTCAGGAAAAAAATCGGCAGTGAAAGGTTTAAATCATATTTGCAATGTTATAAATCACTGCACCTAACATAATTACATGTACTTCAAATGGTTAAAAAAGACCGGTACACTATATTTGCAGATGTAAATGCAAAGGCTTGCTTCGGCACTATTTAAGAAATGAACTGTTTTTTAGATGTTTAAGCGAAATAAACGACAGAAAATGATTGGCTTGCAATTCATGGTAAATTTGCCAATCATTTTTTGTCGTTCATTTCGCTTAAACGCCGAAAAAATTATGTTTATTTCTCATGTTTACATTATATTTGCTGTAATTTCTAATATTAAATGAACATTATATTAGTATGCATATATGTTTAATCTATATTAGATGTTGTTAACACGAATAATGTGTAACTGAAAAGAACAGCCATAACTGCATTACTTATCTCCCCTCTTATGAAAAGAATCTCTTACAACGAAAAACTTTGCAGGTTAATAAAAACCGTGGTGTTAAACCGGACGAACCATCAGTGGCTTCACACTATGTTAATCGTCAGGGCATGTGCAGCTTTTCCTTTTCACTGAAGTATTAATGATTACCAGATGCTAGAGTTTTCTATAACAACAATATTGGTGAATTTGTATATAAACAATTAACATAAGGGTTACAGAAAAAATGATCGCAATTACTTACACCGTATCAAACTTCATACTAGCATTAAACATTTATACATGTACATGTAGCACATTCCCATCATTTGATATATGCAAAGGGTATAGACTTAAAGTCTCATTTTGTACGTGAAACTAGTCTGCATTCTTTGTTTTACCGATACGAATCCAAATATTTGCAAGTGTTCTTGAGACAATTGTTACCTAATGGGTTTAAACCTTGTAGTTTATATGGAACGAAAGTCACACTTCTTTAGCAAATTTACCGACACTTTTGTAAACATTATTGCAAACGATATGGTCCAGATGTGACGCCGATTAACTCCATAGCTCTTCTTGGTCTCATTTCTTTGACATACTGGTAATGGTTTTTACGACAAACCGCTGCATACAACACATTTCTCAAACGAAATTTACCTGGCGGTCTTAGGATCATTTGACAATGCGAATATATGCTACATATAGCCTACAGAGAAAGCAGTTTCAAGTGATTATGTCAATAAACATGTCATAACATTACATACGAAACAAGTTACGGTATTAAAACATGTGGATTTTGATAACGCATTCAAGAGATTCCTACAAAAATTCTATATGAAGTAATATGTTCCCAATCGTATACGAATAATAAAAAACATACGGACAGAAAGTGCACGTACATTAGAAGAGGCTAAATGTATTGAAACAAAAAACAACCAAAACATGTAACATAAAAATTGCTTCTGTAACTCATTTACTTGTTATCAGATTTGGACTTATGTTGAATTTTTCTTAACCCATTTGTGCCCACGATCTCATATATGAGACATAGGCACACGGTATAGACTTTGATAAGACGCCGCATTATGCGGCGTCTGATCAGAGTCTACACTGTTTGCTGATAGGAATTTCAATATAAAACAAAATGAACATGAACATTTTGACCAGACATCCCTTTGAGAAAAAATGGACTAATCGTGTATATATAAACATGGAAGAATCCACTTGGCGCAAATGGGGTTATGAACAAAAATCAGTTATATTGCAGGAAAAATGAACTGTTAAAATATTGGTATTGTGTGCAAATATTGTCAATGTATTAGTCATTTATACAACATTCGTGTTGCTCTAAATATAATATTTGGATTTCAAGGAATCGAACACACTAAAACATAAAGGCAAAGCTTCCAAGACCGAAATTCGACATCATACTTATTAACTTGTAACTCTACAAATAACCTCGAAACTTGCAATTTGGCTCCAAACTTCTGCTTGGAAAGCAAGACGTCTATAGAGTTGAGACACTCTATAATATTATTTACCGTGGATTAAACGTTAGTATGTCCTACTAAACGCATGCATTAAACATTATCAAGTCAATTGCAAGCAGTTAAAAACCAGATCAGATGCCGGGTATCCCGGTGTCTGATCAGGCTCAAAACTGTCTGCTACTCAGATAAACAATCACTTCTTTAACCATCTGGATTTCCTCTTAACTTCTGCAAGAATGCAACAGTCGGGTGGCATATCTAAATGGATAAGATACTGTTATTAAATTACAAGCTTAAGAGTTTGATAGTGAATTTCATTCCGGAACATATCAAAATAATTATAAGCTCACTACACATCTACCGGTATGATTAAAAACAATCGCTTCCCATCTCCTCTGACCATGTGTTTAACCCATTACCCTATAAATACACCTTTTTACGCATATAATTTATTATTCCTTCACTGTAGAAAATAGTTCCAATTTATACAGTTATGAATATGTATAATAAGAAATATTTGCTATATACTAGCAGTTGGAAGCTTAAAGCAGGCTGAAAGTAAAGCAGAATGCGCCTTAAGGCGCATTCTGCTTTACTTTTAACCTGCTTTAAAGACATTAAGCCAGCCCTTTCATTGATTCCCCCATTGTTTAGTAGGTGTCAAAATACAGGTATATACCGGTATATAGCATCAGAAAAGTGTTCAGGCAATGGCTCAGCTTTGAATAGAGGCCCTTACATAATAGATCTCAATAGGTTTTTCAATGGGTTTTACTAACCAATCTATCAAATATTAGGTGCGGGCCTCACATGCGACGCCTGAATGATTCTTTGCTTAGGCGCTACCACCGTTTGTGAATGCTCTGCATGCTTTGACTCAAACTATATACGGGGTAGGTGTTACAACACAAGCTTGGTCATGTATTGTCTTTAAGAAGTCACTTATTTTCAAAAGGAAAACTGGCTATGGGGTAATGGGTTAACACTGCTTTTACACCAGACGATATTTCTATTTAAGAGTACAGCCTGTTCTTATCCTCAATGACATCATCCAATCACTGTCTTTACTTACAATTCTTGATCATTCAGATCTAGTTTTCATGCCAATTTTCATGGACAAAATATAGGCACACATAAGAAATAGCAACAAAATATTATGGTACACAAAAAAGTAAACCATTTTATTTCGACTTCACCAGTAACATCCAACACCACAAATTGATGCTATAAAACGGTTCAACTCTGTCAACTAAGTACACACAGCTGTTCCTGACGACGCCCTTCCTTTAACGAACAAGTAAACCGTTTAAGCTAAAAGACCCTATATTATTTGTCTTTTCATTCTGCTTTCACCGAATCTATGTACATCGTCTTGAGGGGAGCCTTTGGCCTTCCTTTTGGTGCCTTTGTTTCCTGTTGAAAAATATATACATACATGTATAATATCTACTCTCCATTGAATTCTGTCACCAGGGACAACAGTATAAAACCTCGTATTTATAATCCTGGCATATGGAATCCATGCTGGTCATTTTTTAAACATAAATATACCTGTATATCTGTTTTTACAATGGTTGTATTGTATATGGTCATTTGTTTGCTTGCTATGCCTCATATCACATTACTATTGTAATGACAAAACAACAATACTCTTCTACTTCTTCAGTGCAGAAGACTATTCTTTCACAATAAAGGTGTAAAAGGTATATGTCAGACACTGGGTACATCGGCGTCTGACCGGGTTCTAAACTATTTGGCATTCAGATTAAAAAGAGTCATTTAGTACAATTAAAAACCCCAGTTTTCCCAAACTTTGGTGCACTGCTTTTGCGTTCCATTTCACATTGAGTGGGACAAGATTGTGTGACCATACCTACAGTTTGAACAGGATTCAATAAATATTAACAAATTAACAATTAATTCAAAAGTCAGCTTACCCCTGATGGAATGGATGCTACTGTCTCCTTGTCCAAAACTGACTTAGTTTTTCCGGCAGAGTTTATAAAGTTCCACGCCTTTTTGGCTTGGTCACGTGCTCTGTCTGTCACTTCTGAGCTGCGCAGTGTGACACCAAATATGTCCTCATGGAAACGGTTGTTATCCTACAATTACATTAAATTAGAACTTTCACTTAGAGTTTATTTCATGTGTATAATTCGCTTTTGTTTTATGTTCTTGAAGTTCAAACATAAATGGAGAATGCATTATTCCTTAAATATAAACTGATTTTGTACTAAAACAATAATCACCATTGTCAACAGTCTTGACACAGATCCAGAAGCAAAGAAACTCGGCGTCTGATCGTGCTACAAACTTTTCCCCACACTTGAAGATACATTAATAAATCCTTAGTATTTTTTATAACTCTGTCCTTTTCTCAAGTTTATTGCCTTGTGTTTGCGTTGGATTTCGTTCAAACGGGAAGAACGACGTCTTCATCAAACAATGCTTCAAAATCAGATGGGAATTTAGCATTCAGTCTGTTTTGAGAGATTGCATAATCTCAAATTAACGCTTAAAATCTATCCTTGTGGTAGCAGGTTAACCTATTTGCGCCCAGTGGATTCTTCTATGTTTTATATTGGCTTAGTCCATTTTAAATCAAAGAGATGCCTGGTCAAAATTTTCATTTTCACTTTGTTTTATATTGAAACTCCTATCAGCAAACAGTGTATACTCTTATCAGACGCCACATAATGCGGCTTCTGATCAGAGTATACACTGTTTGCCTATGTGCCATATATGGGATCGTGGGCACAAATGGGTTAACGGTAGAGCGATCGAACACAGACAATATTTGTTTTGATTCACTCTTAGCCTAAATCAAGCTTGTTCACATTGTGTTGAAGCCACTGAATACAATTTTCACTAGAAACCTTCCACATCATGAGGGTCCTACATTACTTAACACTATTTAACGAACTCGTAAACCTATTTCGCTTAATGGTTACTTTTTCTGCATTGAGCAACATCTAACCTTGAAATGGCTTAATGCTTTTTCATCGAATGGCTATACCAATTAATGTTAAAATGTAAATACAACGCTCCCTTCCAACAACGACCTTCTGAACAACGATTCCCTCCTTACAACGACTCTTGTCGCTGTTTCCAATACAATTATGAATAAGGCGTTCCCTGCTGCAATATCGTCTTCTTTAAAATTGTTGTCTGCAGTTTTTTCTTGCATTATGGACATTTTGACAAAAAAAACCAATGACGAGTGACGAACAGCTTTGAATTCAGATCAGACGCCGCATTAGCGTCTGATCTGGATTCAGAAAATTTAAGCCAATTTCCCTCCCTATTACGACTCCCTCCGAAAAACCCTCACGATTTGTGTCTCCCATTGGGTGTCGTTGTAGAGAGGGAGCGCTGTATACATACACTTATACATGTTTAGGTATAATGTACATACCCTCAATTTAAGGACAAAGTTTTTAGCGTCTTGAGCTGTCATGTTTCCTTCCTGGGAGATGATCTTTTCCAAGGTCGCTGTGACGTCAGAGGCCATCTTCACGTCCCCGCACACATAGAAATGCCCACCATTCCTTACAATGCAATGAAAGACATCGACTGCATTCTTCTTCAGTATAGTCTGAACATACGTCTGGAAGAAACAAAATACATATAGTCTCAACTCCAAACTTAAATTCCCAAAAGACCTTCCTGCCTTGCTGAGGTTCTGGAGTTTAACCCATTTGTGCCCACGATCGGATATACATGTATGGGAAATAGGCAAACAATGAAGACTCTGATCAGACGCCGCATCATGCGGCGTCTGATCAGAGTCTACACTGTTTGCTGATAGGAATTTCAATATAAAACAAAATGAAAATTAAAATTTTGACCAAGCATCCCTTTGATAAAAAATGGAATAATCCAATATATAAACATGGAAGAATCCACTAGGCGTAAATTGGTTAATTGTCATAGGGGATTGTTTTGTTTTATTTGAGTACCCCCCTCTGCTAAAAGCTAAAAGAGTTTGATGCCCCATACGCTGTTTCGCAGAGAATGTGTTCGGCCGAAATCATTTTCCTGAAAGCATCGATCATCATTATATTATCTCATCATTCATTGGCGCTATGTGACCTATTTTGTGTCACAGTGCCTAAAAACCCAACTCATATATTCATCAAAAATTCACTAAACTCGAGATCAGACATTTCTGTATTTATACATTGTTTGATAGAATGGAAAAATAATAATTAAATAAACGTAGTTCACTTAATTACGTCATTTGAATCAAATTCTATATTTATTAACAATATATGTACTGTGTAAATCTCGAGCAATTCCGAAAATACATCTATATCGCTTTGTACAATAATTCAAATAATATCTCATTATATAATATATTCTAATATACTATAAAAGATACCGAAGTTATGTTAAACATTTATTACATTGTGTAATAGTTTGCTTAGATTTCATCATATTAAACACATCTTGACTTAGGGAAAGGGAATATCAAACAGTTAGAAAAATGATCCTCTGTTTCTATTAATTGAAACATGAAAAGGTTTGTGTGTTTTACCTTTTGAAAATCCTAAAACCCTTCGCTTGAAGAACCATCCACGTAGTATAATAATAAACTAAAGGTTACGACACAGGTCTAAAATAACATTATTTCCGCAAAGGAGGACTGTTACTAATCTTAAAATGACTTGTAGCCCGACACCTTTTCACAAATATGTATATTTGATATATAGAGGATAATCAATTTCTTTGGATTGCTATGAAAAATATATCACGAGAATGGGTTGCTTCCTGCGGACTCGTTTTTTAACCAGATAACAACCCATTCGAGTGATATATTTTTCATATCTATTCAAAGGAATTGATTATTCTATTTATTATATATATTTTAATGACGTTTTTACAGAAAAAACACACAAAATTGATTACCGCGACGTCACTAAACTAACTATGACGTGACGTCACAGAAAGTGATATCATCACTACATGTAGTGATGATATCAACAGTGACGATATCAAATTTATCTAACTGAGAAATTTCTATAACTCATCGATATGTATATAATAAACATGTATTCGTATATTTGAAGCTGCCCGTTGTTGTATCAAATATTGTTAAAAAGTTGGTAATAATAAGTGATTAACCAATGTAATAGCTCAGATGATATAATTATATCCATAGTGGATGGGTTTTTATATGACTCGTCAGTGATACAACGCTCTATGTCTAAAACGACAACAACTGGGAGACAAAAAGTGTGTGTTGTTCGGGGGGTTTCGTTAAAGGGATGGAAAATTGCTTACAACTGTAAACAGTTGAAGTCAAAATAAGACGCCGCGTAAAGCGACGTCTGATCTGGATTCAAGTTGTTTGTAACTCGTCATACTGTTTTTACTGTCAAAATGTTTAATGTGTGACAGCATCAGACAGTTTGAAGCAGACGGTATTGCAGAAGTGAAAGTATATCACTTAATTGTCTTGTTTTGGGAACAGCGACAAGGGTCATCGTAAGGAGGGAGTTGTTGTTAGTAGGGCCGTTATAGAGATGGAGCGCTGCAGAAGGGTTATGATACCTTCGGTTGGTTCGTTTCTCGTGACAAGGCTGTGTGAACTTCTTTCAGCACACCCTCGTTCTTCATCTGCTGCAACTCCTCCTTGTAAATGTCATCCATGCTAGAGTTTCTGCACCCAAAGTACAGGTAGATATTTCCCCAACCCTTTCTCTGCCCACCTGAGAAAAATGGATTTAATTTGAAAACAGATACCCTAGACACTTCAAATGGAAAACTCCAGTAACCAGTTAAAGTTCAGTAAAAGCTCTCTATTACGACCGCTACATTTTGTTAATTATTTGGCGTTTTGCAACAGTTGACTGCTTAAAGGAAGGTGACAGTTAAACAGAAAGCTCCTTTAAGCTGTCACCTGTCCTTTATACATCCAATTAGCATAAATTTCAGTGTCCTTAATAGGGAGGTTATACTGTATAAATTACTCTTTCCTATTTATGGACTGTTCTGTTTGCATATTACATATTGACATACGATGTATATCCTGATATGATACCTTTTGTAAGAGAAGCCATGTTATCTAGGTCTACATTCTGAGGATGTGTGTGGGAAGAACCTTCTTATCTGGGTCTACACTATTTGCATAGGTGTACTTTCTATATTTACACTGTTTGTAAACGTTGCATGCATGCGTCACTAGGATTCAATGACTCAGAACTATATTAAAACGAACGACAATTCAAACGAACGACAGCTGTGTTAATAGATCTGGGCTGAAGTAAAAATACAATTCGTTGTATGATCTCTCTGTCTTAACCCATTTCCGCCCAGTGGATTCTTTCATGTTTTATATTGGATTAGTCCATTTTTTATCAAAGGGATGCCTGGTCAAAAATTTATTTTCATTTTGTTTTATATTGAAATTCCTATCAGCAAACAGTGTAGACTCTGATCAGACGCCGCATAATGCGGCGTCTGATCAGAGTCTACACTGTTTGCCTATGTCCCATATATGGGAATCGTGGGCACAAATGGATTAAACAGGCACCTGCATCAACAAATCGAACACTATCCTGAGTTTGATTTTGTTATCATACACACATATGTGTTATACAAAAAATGTGGTATCGTTTAATTAAAATAAAACGAAATATTTATTGGTATGATTGAAATCCTTTCTTATACATTTTGTATTACAATGCATACTCATTATACCATTGATATACTTACCAGTGCACTACTATCTAAGACATGTATTAAATACCTCTAAATTTAACCCATGTAGGCCTACATCTGGCGTCCTTATCTGCTTGGCAGTATATATATATATATATAATTCATTATATTATATTCATTCCCCTGATGAGTAATTAATGATTTTAGATAGAATAGCAGACAATGCAAGGACTGATAACCCGAAAACATTGTGCGGCTCATCAAGGTCTTCACGTTTTGCTAATAATTATTGTTACGAACGATAAAAATTAATGGGTTAACCCTTTACCAAATGGCCTGTTTCTAGTTTTGAAGTTAGATGACCACTTAAAACAGGTTGAAAGTAAGGCCGAAACATGTATTATAAAACATATTCATCACTGATTACATGTAAATAAGAACTATTTTCTTCAGTTGATGAATAATCAAATACGCTAAAAGGCGCTTCTATGGGGAAAAGGGCTAACTTGAATCACGAGGTGCGTTGCACTCACGTTGTGGTTCGGGAAGCATTTCCATGTCTATCTTCCTTTATAGTTCCGATAGTTCGATAAATGAACTGCATTGATCCAGATCAGATGGCAGGTGCCGTAAGATAGTCGCCAAATTCAGAGACTTTAAAGAGAGGGAATTTGTGCGTAAGCAATGGAAAGCGCTACAAGGGACTCCTTTTCAAGTGCATGAACAGTTTCCTCCAGAAATAGTTGAGAAAAGGAGAAAGTTATTTCCCAAGATGAAGGCTGCGCGCAATGAAGGGAAGAACGCCTGGGTATCTTACGATACACTATACATCGATGGAAAGCCCGTGCGTGATTAGGGGTACGACGAGGGTGAACTACGTGTTCTGTCGTGGAATGTGCATGGACTTACTAGGGACAAGAGAGACGATCAGAATTTTGTAAATACTTTGTTAAAACATGATATTATATTTCTTTATGAAACGTGGGCGTGTAGCAATACTGACATTAGTTTTTCTGGTTTTACTGCTCATAACTTCTATCGTAAGTTTCAGCATCGTAACGCTAGAAGGCCTAGTGGCGGGGTTGTTTTATATTATAAAGACTCTATTAAAGACGGCATTTCTATAGTAAAAAACCATTTTGACAGTATTATTTGGGTTAAACTTGATAAAGATTTCTTTCATTTAGAAAATGATATTTATTTATGTGGTGCTTATATTTGGGGAGAAAACTCTCCCGCTTACAATATTGTGAATGTTGATTTGTTTGAAATTATGGAAAATGATATTAATTACTATGATAAACTTGGTTGTGTATATGTAAGTGGTGATTTAAATGCAAGGGTTGGTAACAGGGATGATTTTATTGTGTTTGATAGACATACTGATTATATTGATTATTTTGATTATGTTCCTGATGAGTCCCTATGTCGGGCCTCACTTGACCGCACCTGTAATTCCCACGGGGTAAAGTTGCTTGACATTTGTAAATCATCGTGCTTGCGGATAGTTAACGGTAGGTTGGGCGATGACTATGATATTGGAACTTATACCTTTGTATCTCAGCACGGGGCTTCCGTGATTGATTATCTTCTTACAAAAGAAGAACATTTTTCAAGTATTGTTAATTTTAGTGTCGATGCAGTCAATGAATGGAGTGATCACAGCCCGCTGTGTTACTCTATTCATTGCAATGCAGTACCGGCAGAAGTAAATTTACAAAATGATGTAAAGTATAAATGGAAGCAAAACTGTAGAGATGAATTTCGTTCGAATTTGATTGGTAAATTGCCATTTTTAAATGATTTAACTAGTAACATTAATGTAGGTGATCGCTCATCTATAAATAGCTTGATAAATAATTTTACAAGCACTTTAAGGGATGTTGCTGATCTACTATTTATAAAGCACGTATCCAACGGTAAAAACTATTCCTTTACAGACCAGTCGGTAGTTGCACGTGCGGAATGGTTTGATAATGAATGTATGTACTTTAAAAGGGTGTATTTAGAAGCGCTTTGTGTTTTTAACAATTGTAAATCATCACTAAATAGAGAAAAATTATGCGAATGCAAAAAGAAGTATAAAGATATGTGTCGCAAAAAGAAGCGATGTTCAGAAAGTAAAAAATTGATTGATATTGAGAAATTACGTAAAAGTAAACCGAAAGAGTTTTGGAAGTATTTTAAGGGTTATAACAACCAACAGGAAAGTTCTATATCTATAGATCAGTTTTATGAATATTTTTCTACATTAGGTGATGATATATTTCAATGTAAAAATGATCAAGCTGAGGCATTTTGTGATACCCATAATTTTGACGATAAGTTTTGTTGTTATGAAGAATTAGACTCGCCTATAAGTTGTGCGGAAATATTAAACGCGGTAAAAAAGCTCAAGGCTGGCAAAGCCCCTGGGCGTGATTTTCTTTTAAATGAATACTTTATTGAAAGTGTTGACATATTGGTTGATCATTTATGTGATATTTTTAATGCAATACTTAATTCGGGCTTTTTCCCGGAAGGTTAGATGGAAGGTGTAATTATACCTGTTCATAAGAAAGGTAGCAAGAGCTGTCCGAATAATTACAGAGGCGTTACTTTAGTAAGTTGTATGTCGAAACTATTTACCACTATACTGAACAATAGAATTGAATCCTTTTGTGTAGAGAACAATAAAATCTCCGACTCTCAGTTTGGGTTTAAAAAAGGCCATTCAACTGTTGATGCGATGTTTATACTTTTTTCTATGGTGCAAAAATATTTAAACGAGAATAAAAGATTGTATGTTTGTTTTGTAGACTTAAAAAAATGTTTCGATAGTATAAATAGGAACGCTCTTTGGTATAAACTGTTTCATGCAGGAATACAAGGGAAGTTACTGTGTATTATTAGAGACATGTACAAGAAGGTTAAATCATGCGTGAAACACTGTAACAGTTACTCAGAATATTTTGAATACGCAGTTGGATTACGGCAAGGGGAGGTAATTTCACCAATTTTAGTATCTTTATTTATGGATGACTTAGAGCTGTTTTTACAGGATGATATTAATTCAGGAGTATTGATTGATGATATTGTATTAGTTTTATTGCTATTTGCAGATGATATGGCAATTCTAGCGAAAACGGTGGAAGAGTTACAGAAAAACTTAGATTTGTTATACACTTACTGTCATACTTGGGGTTTGGAGGTTAATACAGGGAAAAGTAAAATCATGGTGTTCAGAAAAAGAGGCAAATTACTCAGAAATGAGGTATGGACTTATAATGGGGAAGTAATTGATGTGGTTAATGACTTTAATTATCTAGGCACAGTTTTTAACTATACCGGTAAATTTTCGAAAAATCAAGAACACTTAATTGGGAAATCTTTAAAAGCTTTAAATGTATTATTGTATAACTGTAAGAAAGTGAAGTTAAAGCCAAAAATTTTATGTCAGTTGTTTGACGCTTTCGTTGGATCTATATTAAGTTATAGCTCAGAGATATGGGTGTTTGGTAAGTCAAAAGAAATAGAGAGAATACATTTGAAATTTTGCAAAAGATTATTGGGGGTAATGTTAAACACAAGTTCTAATGCTGTGTATGGTGAACTGGGTCGGTACCCTTTATATATTTTACGGTATGTCCGTATTATAAAGTATTGGTTAAAACTAGTGAATAATAATGATAACATTTTGATTAAAGCATTATATCAGCAAGGACTAGATGATTGTGAAAAAGGGCACAATAATTGGGTTGCAAGTGTTAAGAATCTTCTGAACAATTATGGATTTGGGTTTGTCTTTTATAATACCAATCATGTAAATATAAAGACATTTCCATATGTTTTTAAACAAAGGATTATTGATAGTTTTGTCCAGCAGTGGCATGGTTCAGTTGAGAACAGTCCTGTTCTAGACACTTATAAATATTTGAAAAATAACATTGAATATGAGAATTATTTAGATATTTTACCTTATTCGCTAAGATGTATATTTTCTAGAATAAGATTGTCATCACATTCTCTCAGAATTCAAACAGGCAGATTTGCACGTAATCGATTAGCTCGTAATGAGAGAATTTGTTTATGCTGTAATTCTGGAGATATAGAAGACGAGTACCATTTTATATGCGTCTGCTCTCGTTTTGCTGATTTAAGAGTAAAATATCTGAAGAATTATTACTTTAGAAGACCATCAATGTTTAAATGTATTGAATTATTGAAATCCTCCAATACATATGTTTTGTACAATTTAAGCTTATATATACGAGAGGCTATTCGAATAAGACATTCCTTTAACGAAATTAACTGATGTATTCATCCTCAACGGAACAACAGTTACTTTCTCATGTGTCACGTGATGATATTTATTGTATGAATATTACTATGTGATTAAGATGATGTACTTTGTACAAATCTGAATAAAATATGTTCTGTTCTGTTCTGTTAGGTTGAGCACACCCATATTTCAAATTTGAAAAAACGGTTATGTTCGATTTAACGAGATATCGAAGCTGGACTGTAATTAATTTCCCGGACGATACAATTAATGGGCTAACTTGAATCACGAGGTGCGTTGCACTCACGTTGTGGTTCGGGAAGCATTTCCATGTCTATCTTCCGTTGGTGCCAGAAACTTCTGAATGGTGCAATGCCGGTACCTGGGCCGACAAGGATCATGGGTGCTGTAGCATCATCGGGCATATGGAATGCAGGGGCACTGGAGAAAACAAGAGTTTCATAGTACATTTATATTAACCCTTTCCTCCCTGAAACCGCCAATGGACAATTCGAATTTTCAATTGACTCTAGTCCATCTTTTACTTTTTAGGGTTTATTTTTACAATATATGTCAAAATGACAAACAGTGTAGACTCTGATCAGAGGGCTCAATAAGGAGCCCTCTGATCAGGGTCAACACTGGTTGCAAGGAGAAGTGTACTCCTCACAGGTACACTGTTTGAAAATGACGCATATATGCGTGACTAAGGTTCAAAGAGTCAACACAATATTGTCTTTTTACATTTCCCTCCAACAAAATGTGATTGCATTATATATCACTCAAACAAAATTTTATTGCAATAGCCATCCCCGAAAAAATATAAATACACAACAAATCGCCACAAACAAAACATTACTACAATACTAACCACCTTAATGAAATATAATTGCAATACAATTGCAACTAAATAAAATAAAATGGTATAAAACGGTGTTCCGTTTCACATACATCCACTGAAGAATACGCTTTAAGATAGATAGATTTATTTCAACATAACATGTACAATAACTTGGCAATATGATTATTTATAATAAATCTTGTATTTCTAAAATGACGCGTTAATGCTAAAGTACCTTTGTTAATAAAATAGCATTGCAATACAAACCACACAAATACATGTAAGCTTTAACCGGTATAAAACAGTATGCCAGTTCACAGATACTGTGGCGAAGCCGTTAGTCTTTCGCAATAGACGCGTTTCAGCTAAAATGCTAATGCACATGGCAAATATTTTGAGCTAGATCAGACATCATTTCCAAACTGATTACAATTCCGATTAAAATCGACACACGAATATTTTTAAGAAATCATATTTTTGCATTTTCTTTCTTTGCGCTTCGTTCCAGTGGGAAAATAACGCTTTCTTCACATATATGCATCATGTGACAGTGTCAACGAGTATTTAGGGATTATGAACTTACTGTCTGACTAAGCACGGGACTGCTGTGTTCTCCTCAATTCGGTTCAGCCAGTTTGAACAAACACCTTCATGCAGCGCTCCATTCTCACCTGAAACATATACACTACATTTAACCAATTCACCCCTGAAACTTTTAACTCATTGAGCCCTAGTGACGCATATATGCGTTTTTACCAAATGTGTACCTGTGAAGAGTACACTTGTCCTATGCAAACAGTAAAGTCCCACAGGAGCCCTCTGATCAGGGACTTCACTGTTTGGAATTTTGCAATTTATTACAAAAAATAACCCTAGATATTCTAAAATGGACCAGCTTTATTGCAAACTGGAATTGTCCATTGGTAGTTTCAGGGGATAATGAGTTAATGGAAAATTCAATTTTCAAAATGATACTAGTCCATTTTTGACTATCTAGGGTTGATTTTAACAATATATTTCAAACTGGCAAACAGTGTAGACCCTGATCAGGTTCTACGCTGTTTGCATGGGAAACGTGTAATCTTTACAGTTACACTGTTTGTAAATGACGAGTATACTCTTCGCTAGGGTTGAATGTGTTAACTAATTTCCCCATACCGCCTTAGAGCACATTCAATTCAACCTCTACTGAAGAAATAGCTCCAATTTCTACAGACATGAACATGTACCTAAAGAAATAGTCTGTATATCCTACCAGATGATAGCTTAGAGCAGACTGAAAGTAAAGCAGAATGCGCCCTAGTTTGAACATATTTTATTGCCATATACAGTGGAGAATCTGTTATTCTTTCCCAATAAACGCGTTTTCGCTAAAACTATTATTTGCAGTGCAAACAGTTTGGAGCCAGATCAGACGCCGGGTAACCCGGCGTCTGATCAGGCTCCAAACTGTTTGCTACCAAGATAAACAAGAATTATCAGAATTGTCCAAAAGTTGTTCTTTTCTACGTTTTAGTGTTTTGCGTTTGCGTACGTTTGCGTTTAAACGGGAAAGAATAACAGATTCTCCACTGTATTTTATTGCCATATATGTGTACAACCGTATCAAGCTTGACAAAATACAATTATAAGAGTAGAAAGACTGGACCACAAGTTTTTGCCAACACTAGTTACTGCACCCAAGGCGCATTGTGCATTACCTTCAACCTGCTTTAAGTCGTTACCTCGTAATCTGTCTTCAGAAAAAGAAATCAGGTTATGGGGTAAAGGGTTAAACAGCTTTGTGCATCATACTGCGCAATAACGTGATACTGCAATAACTAAATAAATGGTAACGAAACACTAGAAATACAATTAATTCAAATTGCAATCGAACTTCGATAACATGATCACTCTCAAGTCGAACTATTCATATTTTAATGTGAACCTTTCCATGATCGTGAGGTTTTTACCCCATCAGCGCCATATTGTCAATATTGTTGTCTGTAACATTCTGTTCTCCACTTTGCCTTGTGTGTTGTATCTAACGACAGCGACTGTGGCGTGGATTTCTCTTGTGCAACTAATTATGGCATAATATGTGGTATATCTACTAATGTTTTATGATGATATGCTTGTGTACACGTGTAAATGAAATATGTTCTATTCTATCTCCAATACTATAAAGCTTTAGAGATGAGTTTAAAGTCGTTCTCAAGCATTTGATTGGTCAGATTTGAGCATAGGCTCAAATCTGACCAATCAAATGCTTGAGAACGATGTTATACTCAACTGAAAGGCTTTATAAACTTGGACCCGGATCTTCACTTTCCCTTGTGTATTACATCTTTACCTTATGCGTTTAAGACTGTATATTTACTAATATTTATGATGATGTACATGTGTACAAGTCTGAATGAAATATGTTCTGTACTGTTCTCCATTTTACCTTGTGTGTTATATCTAACGACAGCGACTGTGGCGTGGATTTCACCTGGGCAGTACTTGAGAGAGGAACTGATACTGTAGAACCTAGATTGGAGTAGGGGAAGCTGGGACAACAGTAGGGACGGGGCAATACGTAGAGAGGGGAACTGATCCAGCACTTGTACGATGTTAGGGTACGTCTCATGTTTCCACTCCTCATACAGGTGAGAATCCTGAAATAGACGATTCAATACAGTGGAGAAAACGTTATTCTTTCTCAATAAACGCGTTTACGCTAAAACTATTATTTCCACTGCAAACATTTTGGAGCCTGATCAGACGCCGGGTAACCCGGCGTCTGATCAGGCTTCATACTGTTTGTCACTCAGATAAAAAAGCAATAATTAGAAATGTCAAAAAATGGTAATTTCCTACATTTTAGCGATTTGCGTTTGCATTTCGTTTGCGTTTAAACGGGAAATAACAACGTATGCTCCATTGTATTACGTTCTTCATAGGGTGAAGTTTTACGTTTTCAAACTTTACAGTGGGGAAAACGTTATTCTTTCCCGTTTAAACGCAAACGAAACGCAAAGCAATAAAATAGCGAAAATCACATCTTTCTGACAATTCGGACTGTTTATTTTAATCCGAGTGACAAACAGTGTGGAGCCTGATCAGACGCCAGGTTATCCGGTGTCTAATATGGCTCCAAACTGTTTGCCATTGAAATAATAGTTATAGTGTAAACGCGTGTATCTGGAAAGAATGACTTTTCCCAATTTTTCTTGAGTTTGCTGTACAGTTACGAGTTATCAATGACAACGTTGTGCGTTATGATAAAAATAAGAAAGATGTCTTCTTTCGTTAACTTTGATAATTACATTATAGGGTTTGCTTATAAGCTTGGATTTTTATGGTTATTGTACGTTGATGTTTTTGTTAGCCGTCAGAGATACAGTGGAGAATCTGTTATTCTTTCCCAATAAACGCATTTACGCTAAAACTATTATTGGCGGTGAAAACAGTTTGGAGCCAGATCAGACGCCGGGTAACCCGGCGTCTGATCAGGCTCCGAACTGTTTGCCACCAAGATAAACAAGAACTATCAGAATTGTCCAAATGTTGTTCTTTTCTACGTTTTAGTACTTTGCGTTTGCGTACGTTTGCGTTTAAACGGGAAAAAATAACAGATTCTCCACTGTATTCAATGTTTTTGATTAATCATTACATCTGGTCTTTACTGAACACTTTCTAATTTCTAAATCATAACATCGTCATAATTTACCATTTCTCAAACAATATTTCGGCAGCTAATCTTTGGCGTCTACAATCGTATGCAGAACTGAAAGTTTTGACTGAATAAAATATTGGTAAGAGTGCCAAATACAATGTATCTTGGATCCTGATCACAAACGGCGTCGCGTGGGGTCGGGTCTGGTTCCAAACTATTTGCAATGTCAACTTAAGCCTTTATTTCATATTCTGTTTCTAGTTTTGAAGAAAGGTGGTCACTTAAAGTAGAATGATAGTAAAGCAAAAAGCGCCTTCAGGCCTGATTTCAAGCTACCAACTGCTAGGATATACAAACAAATAAATATGTTCCATACTAGTATTCATTGTGGAATAATTTTGAAATTCTCTTTTAGTAAAAGAATAAATTCAACAATATGTTTTTTCAATATTCCAGATAGGGAATAAAACTAATATTAGTATATAAACTGCTCTTTTCTAATATTTAGACTACTAAGGGCCTTTCTCAAAGAAAAGCACGTCAAAGCACATTGCACATTTTTTAGCTGAATGCATGTAACAAAAATGTGACGTGTGTTTTGACGTGATTTTCTTTCAAAAAGGCCCTTAGAGGTCGAAATAGTAGACAAGAGCAGTTTATAGAATAAATTTAAGTTACGTAACTATTGCGGTGAAAAGATTAAAACTATAATAACTTACGTTTGCTAGATTCTCCAAACTCTCCTTATCACAATCCTTGGTGGCCTGGGATGCCAGAAGTTTCAGGAGAGTCTGACTAGGCGGGGTAGTGATGTCCAGAAAGCGGGAGAACGCCGTCCTAAGCGTACAGGACGGGATACGAGGGTAGGCATCCCACGCCTTCATACTCCCTGTAACAGAACCAATGACAGTGGTGGAGACATATTTCAGCGGAGCTGTATGCTTTCTATTTAGACCTATCATTGGCAAATTCTCAACCAATGATAACTGGTCAGAAATCTAGGTTGAAAGTCACATGCTTGAAACTGAATGGACTGATTGGATACTTGATCTATTGTACCCATTTACAAGTATTACTGGAGATGAATTGTTAGTGCAAAATTATAGACACAGTCTGCAATTGCTATGGCAGCATGTTTATATTTTTAGATATGACATCTTTGTTCTAAGAAACTCCATTCATGAACGAAGAATGATAGAACAGTAGCAGGGTACGGTTTAAATTATTGTTTGGTAATTATGCAGAAGATCGATTTGTAGTAGCTATATTTTACATGAAAGTTACTGTAATTGAATTGTTAGTGCAAAATTATATAGTCCGGAGGATAAGCAAAAAATCGTGCATTTTTTGATACACCTATGAAATTTGGCACACAGTTCACCTAGCACCTACAATGTCATTTAAAAACGGGACCCCAGCTCAATTCCTCCTGTGGCCAAAATGGCGGCCATTTTTCAAAATGGCGGACTCCAATTTTAAATGTTTTTATCTTTTTGCTAATAGATATGCTAGAAAACATTTTTTGTGTCTATATCTTTGTTTTTACGGTAATAAATGATCTATTTGGCGAAACATCTATGATTTTTATGTTTATTGTACTGTATGGTCTAAATATACAAGAGTTATGGCCCTTGACGTCAATAAATACATGCTTTTTTAATGGCTAAACTTCAACTCCTCCTAGGGTTCTGCTTGTAATTTGTTAAAACTATCTAGAATGGTTCAACATGACATGCTGTTGTAAATCTGCTAATTGCGTTATGCTAAAACCTTTTTTGCCAGAGTTATGGCCCTTGATGTGAGTAAAAAAATAGAAGGTTGTGTGCCAACCATCTTTAAAGAAGTGCTAAATAGAAATTATTTGGCCAATTTCATTAAAATATCATATATATGTATCTTGGACGATGCTCTATGCAATTTCTTGAAATGTAGATTATCCAGCTAAAATTGTCGTTGCCATAGCAACCGATTGAAAAAATCTTTAAAACTCATTTTTTACGAAATTATTGGTCCAATTTTAGTTCTTTATATATATAAATGATAAATGACTAACCATATACAAGAGATCTTCAAATTATCTGCCTCGCTTGAAAATCATGGCGGCCAGTGGGTGGGGTAAAATTCTCTTATATTGCCATAACAACCAAATGTATCAAATTTTAACAATCTTCTTGTATGGGACCTCTATGTTGATTTGTTATTTTACGCAAATGATCCTCTAATGACATATTTTAATTATTTTTTGTATTTTTTATCTTAGCTTATCAATCATGGCCGCCAGTGGGTGGGGGTATTTTCCTTATATGACCATTGTAACCAAAAGAAACAAACTTATACATCTCCTTGTCTGAAACTTCTGTGCTGCTATGATTATGTTTTATAAAAATAATTCATTAGTGACCCACTTCAATAATTCTTGCAATATTTTTCTTAGCTCATAAAACATGACCGCCAGTGGGTGGGGAAAGATTTCCTTATATGGCCATAACTACCAAAAGAAACAACCTTTAAAAATTTTTATTCTGGAACCATAATGGTGATTTTTCTTTTACATATTTGATCTACTAGTGACTTACTTCTAAGTTTTTTCCAATAATTGTCTTAGCTTAAACAAATATGGCCGCCAGTGGGTGGGGTAAGATTTCCTTATTTGGTTATAGCATATAGATATTCTTGTCTGAAATATCTGCTCTTATTTGTTTTAATACAAATGATCCACTAGTGACCCACTTCAATATTTTTTTAATGTTTGTCTTAGCTTATCTAACAAGGTTGCTGCTGGGTCGGGTAAGTATTCCTAATATGGTCATATGGGACAACCAAATGAAACAAACTTGAATAATATTATTGTCTGGAACCTTTGCTCTGATTTGATTTAATACAAATAATCCACTAGTGACCCTATTCGATATTTGTTCTCGGGCTCCTAAAACGTTGCCGCCAGTGGGTAAGGATTTAATTCCTTTATAATTATTTATATGATCATTGGAACCAAAAGAAACAAACTTAAAAACTATTATTTTCAGACACTATTGGATCGAATTAAATATAATTTTGTACAAGTTACCTTTTGGTGAACTGCTACTTAATTTTGTCAGATACCCCCTTGTTATTTATCTTATATAATTTTACACAAGTTATTTTCGGGTGACCCTCTACTGGATTTCGTGAAATATAGTTCTGTTTTCTATCGTTCAAATATATACCTGCCAATGGGTGGGGTAAGTGTTCCTTACAAGACGTTGGTGAAACCTGTGAAACTCTTTTTGACAGACACTTCTGTCCCTATTACAATATAATACTACACAAATGATCCTTGGTTGAGTTTTTACCAATTATAAATTCGAAAACGTACATTGTCGAAGTACGGCAGTATTGTTCGTCCGTCTGTCTGATAGACAACATATATCTGTCTATCCAGTTTGCTTACACGATAACTCGAATTTATTTTCCAAGTTTCATTACCTAAATAGTTTGAACAATTTCATAAATTGCTACCTTTTGAATACATTTTATTGAATGTTTTCCTTTATTGCCAAATAAAGACATAAGGTAGAAAAGCAAGAACGTTTTCATCTTTCTTAATTCATCTCTAAGTTTGTATAGTATTTAAGAAGCAATCATGTTTAAAACACATTACGTGTTATGTGTTTTGTCTTTTAAATCAAAGATAATCTTGTCATGTGGCTAAATATGAGCATTATCTAGAACATTTAGTTACATGAAATGTAAACATTGCCTGTTCATGCGAAAATGCGATCCAATTTTGGTCGATTTCATCATATACTTGATATGACAATTCATTCTCCAAAGCGTATAAAACATGGCCTCCAGTGGATGAGAAAACGTTACTTATATGGATAAAGTAGCCCATTGAAACATTGTTATTTGAAACCTATGAACTAATTTTCCAAAATAGTCATTTAATTACTTGCCATCAAAATCGTTAGATTCATGTTCATATTTGAGCCGCCAGTTGATTGGGTATATTGTCATTATATGTCTGAAATGAAAACTTTAAAAAGTCCTCCCATTTGAAAAAGTTTGCCGATTTTGCACAAAATATTTCATTGATAACCTTTGTAGCAATTATTGTCAGACAATGTTCGTAAATTAAACCTAGAGAACCATGGTCATATATTGTTCATTGGAATCATTGCAAAACAATACCATTGAGTTGTCTTTCATATAAGTTTATGTAAAACAAGCAAAACATTCAGGGATTCTTTAAAAGACGACACCGTTGTAGGAAAAATGTTCGTCCTAGGTCTATTACTTCAACAATCTAGGTAAATGTCTACTACGAGATGCTTTACGAGCAATGTTCGAAACGCATTGCGTATGGTAGTGACACAGCAATTTCCACAAGGAATGTTCAACAGCTTTCTACATAAAGTTACATCTTATCATAATTGTTTCAACAAGTTGTCATTATTTCAACATGGACAGATAAATCAACCACTTCATCAAAAACTAGTTTGAAAATGAGTAACAACTACTGACGACATTCAGTCGTATATATGAAAAATGCGTAAAACTCGGTTAAAAGAGCTTTTTGCCAACATACCCAGAGATGCTTGGTCTTCTTAGAGGTGGTTTGCAGATGAAGAAAGACATTTGATTGCACTGTAGAGTATGTTCTTAATGCCACATAATCAGGTTTGTCAAAATCAGGAACATGTGAAAAAATATTTTAAAAATAAAAAAAGTATGTTTGATATAAAGTACGTGATATTGCACGCATTATTGGCAATTAACTATCAAGAGCTCATTTTGTTTTAAACGATATCTGCTAAGCGGGTACTCCATATTTGACTTAAAACTGAAAATGGTTACATGTTGAACCTGACAAAGGATAGCATATGTTTCCCCAAGATGCGACTAAATGGTATTGGAAACTGTTGATAAAGTAACCTAGGTGTATTTGTTTAACAAGCGAGAAAGGTTAGGAACAAATATTGAATGCTAATAGTTGCAAAATACACGTTGAGTGCAAAGAAAGTTTTGAATGCCGTAATCTTCAGTACAGAGTACAACAAAAAGGGTATATATGACGTATAGGTAAAACCATGCTGTTATCTTTAAAACATAGAACAAGTACTTCCAGGAACGTAAAGTCGGTAAATACTGTGATACCGCATACACTTATTATTTCCATGATCTGCCTGATCTGGTGAGTTTGGTTTGGTTGTTAACGTCTATTTCTGCCTTATATGGGCTAATAAAACATCGTAGAGAGAGGACAGTGTATACAAAAACCCGGGCGCGGTGCCCTACTCTTATTATAGACAGAGTTCTCTGGTTCTTTCATATGCCTAATGTAAAGCAATTAAAAAGCACTGATACATTGGACCTTGGTTTTTATAAACTCGCTTCCCCAAGATCTGGTGTCATAAGACTTATATATGTTTCCAAACTGGTTAGGAACTATTCTGGTCGAAAACCTCTAACGCGACATCGTCTCGGGTGTACATCAGAACCTCCAAAGTATAGCCAGATCAGTTTTCAGTGACGCTTTCCAGAAATGTATCCGTAGACTTAAAAGCTAGCATCTCTTATCATTGGGGATATTTTGAGGTATGAAGTTAAAATACTCGAACAATACATAATACTTTTCGAACCGTTATCGTGCAGAAGCTATCTCAGCTTTTGCGCTGTAGATTTTGAGGAGAATACATCTATTTTTTTTGTATTATACGTCTATGTATAATTAGTGACCCAGGGTAGGTACAGTATTCTCCCATATTCTATGATTTTGACAATTTTGGTAGAAGTCTAGAATATTCGTCGGCGCCATATGTCCATTTCATGTGTCGAGGTGCCGTAAAATCCAACTCAATCAATCTAGAATATAATGATAATGTCAAATACATGTATCTAAGACCAGTGACACTTTATTCTTACTAGAATATCTTATTTTATTGCCATGGAAACCAGGTTTCATGCATGGTACAACTTATCTTCTAATTTTCTGTAGGAATCGAATTATTGAATATCGATGCCTATTTTCTTTTAAACACATTAGTTTGCAGATTGGAAGGCAAATGAATGGACGTACATACGGATGGACAAAAGTAACATTATATGACACACATTTCTGCTTGGCATGACATTAAACGCATAAACATTGTAATTTTTGTTTACTTTGTTTCATACATAAACTCTAAAATTCTATATTTCTATTTTGAGACAATTTCTTTTATCACTTATTTAAAAAGTTATTTTTGCGTAAAATGGCTGCCGTTTTAGTATTTTTACGTGAATTGGCTGCAATATTGATTTTTCTTCATCAAAATATAGACTTGTGTTTATATTCGAATTCCTTGACCCGGAAAACATAGGTATAGATGTCAACATTTACTTTCTACCGCTATGATTAAACGAGCTACATGGATTTGAAAATTGAAATGATGGCCATTTTAGAAATTGCCGCCTTAGCTTCCATATGTAAAATCTGATTAAGGTCTAATTCCTGAATCAATAACATTAGAACAAAAAGTGTGTTTTCATTAAATTCATAATGTGAATCATGTGAATAATTCCATGTTTTAATTTGGAAACAAAATATTTCATTATTTAATAATATTTAGTTTATTTTACATAAAATGGCTGCCATTTTAGTAATTTGTACGTAAATCGGCAGCCATTTTGACCTATCTTCCTCAAAATAAAGTTTTGTTTTTATATTTTAATTCATTGACCCGGAAAATATAGGTATAGCTGCCAACATTTAATTTATATCCCTATTATTATCAAAAATTGAAATGGCGGCCATTTTTTAAATGTCCGCCACAGTCACCATTGATCAAATCTGACCGGGGTCTGATTTTTAAATAAACCATAAAAGGTCAAAGTTAGTGTGTGCCAAATTTCATGAAATTCGTCAACTCTGTTTTTCAATTTTTTCCACTTGGAGAGGATGTATTTTATTTTTCTTACTTATTTTCTGGTAAAATGACTGCATTTTTAATAATTCTTTTTGATAAAATGGCAATCATTATATTTGTTTTCTTCAAAATACAGACTCGTGTTTATATCTTGACTTAATGACCCTAAAAACAGATGTACAGATGCCTACATTAACTTTCTACCCCTATTATTAAAGGAGCTACACAAATTTGAAAATTGAAATGGCGGCCATTTTTAAAATGGCCACCACAGTCACCATAGGTCAAATCTGACTGGGGTCCCGTTTTTAAATAAACCGTAATAGGTCAAAGTAAGTGTGTGCTGAATTTCATAGGTGTATCAAAAAATGCACGATTCGGCCCAAAACCGGCCTTAAGCCTCCGGACTAATAGACACTGTCTGCATTTGCTATGACAGCATGTTTCTATCTTTAGATATGACATCTTTGTTTTAAGAAAATCATGAAGAGTGATAGAACAGTGGATTTATGCAGAGAGCATGTACATCATAGCTAATATAAATCATTGATTTTATACATTTTCACACCTATCTACAACATTACTTCCAAAACGTTCTCCGCTGAATATCTTTTTTAAGATATTACTTGTTTCACAATAACCATGTTTTTGTCTAACTAAGCTTATCCTTGTAAACATATTTAGGCAAAACTATTGTCCTTACGCATCTCAAGTAATCAATCGTCAACGTTTGTTTAAAAACAGCCGTCAATTTACACATTTTAACCCTTTAACTCTCAATGAAGTCATACATGTAAAAGCATTTGCAAACAGTTTTGATTCTGATCAGAAGCCGCGTTACGCAGCGTCATATCAGGATCAAAACTGCTTGCCACTTGTTTAGAAATTACGTCAGTTATACTGCCTTAAATCTATATTTGAAACGATATTGCAGACAACAATATTGAAGCAGACGACAATAGTTATGGCGGTAATGGGGTAAAAACCTCACGATAAATTTGATCATGAAAGAGTTAATGAATTGCTTTCGCGTTGAGATTCATTTACATGGCAATCAAAAACGTCATCGCCGATGTTATTAGTAGTTTCTATCCACACGTTTGTCTCCAACTCATAACACACACATATTACCATGCTTGTTCAGTGAGGAATACATTATTCGTTCCCAATTAACCCACGTATACCTAGTGGATTCTTCCATGTTTATATATTGGATTAGTCCATTTTTTATCAAAGGGATGCTTCGTCAATTTTTTCATTTTGTTTTATATTGAAATTCCTATCAGCAAACAATGTAGACTCTGATCAGACGCTGCATAATGCGGCGTCTGATCAGAGTCTACACTGTTTGTTTATGTCCTATATATGGGATCGTGGGCACAGATGGGTTAACACGTTTATGCTTTAACAATTATTTCTGTTGCAAACAATTAGGAGCCAGAGCAGACACATGGTAACCCAGCAATTCAAATTGTTTGCCGAGGTAATCACCGTGGCACATATCTAGCAAGGTAAAAGTTATACTTATACAATGCAGTCGAAACTTTGTATAAAAATCTGAATAAGAGGAGATCCTTTGAAAGCACAGAAAACAAAGCAAATACTGAAAATTGCAGACTCGGTTTAATTGAGTCTGTTCATGAGCAATACTGAAATGTGCAACAGTGCTCACGCCCCCTAGCACCGGCTTAAGCGGAATTCAACCTTCAACTGTAAATGCGCTGAAATCAATGATTCCAAAGGACCAGAAAGTATAACAACACTGAGAAGCCTACATTGTAAAAAAAAACTACAAGCAAATACATATAGGTAAGTGTAACTTATCATAACTTATAAAAAGAAAATTAATTAAGAATTCTCATATTGCAATGTAAAATACATGTAACGATATAAATATTTTTGTCCACTTGTATTAACCCTTAGCCCGCCAAATAAATTGTCGTCTGCTATATTTCTCGTCTGCTTCAAGTTTCAAAGTGCTTCAAAGTTGCTCAAAATTGCTGAAAATGTTGTCCGAGTGTCAAACAGCTTGGATCCGGATGAGACGCCGAGTTACTCGGCGTCTCATCCAGATCCAAGCTGTTTGCATATTGAGCTATAGTCGTGACTGGCAGGCTAAGGGTTAATGATTTTTCTGTATCAAACGCAGTGTTCAGGGCTCCAGATAAGAGGAGTATTTCAAAAAATAAAAATATTTATTTTTGCATTAAACCCTATGGTGTCACTACTCATTAGAATTGTCTCGAATGAGTAGTAACAATATAGGACTTAGTACTGGAATGAGTGGAGAAATGTTGGGTTTGTTCAGTTTACTCTCTCTGTTTTGAGCCCTGGTGTTTTCCATACCTAATGGAGTTGATCTTTCTGTCATAACCTCCACTTTGATCAGCTGATCTGGAGCTGGAGCGTTGTGAAGACGAATTAAAATGGCGTCCACAATTTTCTGTGAGTTTTCTGGGAAAATAGCCACGTGGTCTCCGGGTTGGTAAAGCAGTTGTGAGGACCCAAATGTGGCATCCAGTTTAATAAGCAGTGTCTGTCGACTGAAATACATAACAGAAAAAACTAATATATTTTGGACACTAAACAGACGTGCAGTCAGATATTTAACTTTTTACGCCCTGAAACATCAAATGGACTTTTCAAGTTTTAATTTTAATCTAGTCCATATCCAACTTTTAAGGGTTGTCTTTGTCAATGTTTTGTATAATGACAAACAGTGAAGACCCTGGTCAGAGCTGATCTGTGGTTTCACTGTTTGCATAGGACAAGTGTACTATCCGCATGTACAATGTTTGAAAGGGATGCTTATATGCGGAACTAGGGTTCAAAGGGTTAGTGGTGTTTTTACTCTTTCACGTCTGCATTTGTGTTTTCACTGCCAAAATATCGTCTGCATCGGTATTGTCTTCTGCATTGTTTTCTGGATTAGATTTAAACCATTTGGACTAATGAAATAATAGGATTCTAATTTCACACAGCTTGGATCCCGATCAGACGACGCGTATCGCACGTCACATTTTGGTATAATTGGCAGTGAAATATTTAAATTAGGGTGAAAAAAAAGCTTCTTGAGCATTGAAACATTAAAAAATCATTCTGATTTAAGTTCACCCTGCTTTAAACTGACATATGTATCTAACAGTTGTTTCAAATAGAACGCCCATACTGTATGTATCGGGGAGGTGTGTTCATTACCATTGGATAACAACCACAATTTGTTCATTGATGTTCTTTCACCCCTTCACTGCCTTACCCCGAGTACAACAGTTTTATGCAAACAGTTTTGCGTGACGCGGCGTCTGATCAGGATCCAATCTGTTTGACACTCTTTTCAATATTTCTTCAGTCAAAATAGCAAAATATAAATTTTACTTTCAACAGAACAGAACAGAACATATATTTTATTGACTTGTACATAGTACGTCATCATAAATACATGTAATATAATCTATAGCATATAATATATTCAACCTGCTTTAAGTAGTCACCTGTCTTCAAAACTAGAAATAGGCTATGGCGCAATAGGTTAACACTTCATAGGTTTGCTTTCAGCTGACACTGATATGTAAAAAATCATTTACCGCTTACGAAAGTCACTTACAGTGTAGGAGATGCTCAAAATTATTATTTGTACTGCAAACTGTTTGCCAGATCAGAAGCAGAATAACCCGACTTCCCATCAGGCTCCAAACTCTTTGCTACTCAAATAAAAATAACTTGTTAAGTTTTAAAAAAGACGTTATCTTTGACATTTTATTGCAGTGCTTTTGAGTTTAGTTTCGTTTTTAACGGTAAACGAATAAGTTCTTCTCCACTGTACACCTTTGACCAGTTACATAAGTCTAATACATGTACAGTAAAACCTCTCTATTACATGTACGACCACTAAATTATGTTAAATATTAGGGTGTTAACGATAGGTGACCGCTTAAAGCAAGGGACCGTTTAAAGCAAGGTGACCGCTTAAAGCAAGGTGACAGTGAAACAGAAAGCTCCTTTGGGAGCTTTCTGTTTCACTGTCACTTTGCTTTAAGCTGTCACCTGTCTATTATACAATCAATTAGCCTTCATTTAGTGGTCGTATTAGAGATGGTTTACTGTACTTACTCAGAAAATGCTATGGATGTTCTGGATCCGAGTCCAATATGAGAAAAAATGTGACCTTCTGGGATGGTTTTTTCCCAATTCAGTACAATACTGGTTTTTCTTGTACACGTACCGTCACGTGGTAGAAAGAGGGGCTTCCGATTGGTTTAATCTATGTAGATGTGAAATACATGTACTTACTCAGAATCTTTGGACTGAAGCTGATGTCTCTCCATAAACTTGGCTGGTATGACATCCCTGCTGTGAATTGTACTCAAAGCTGAAAATACAGAGGACAAGTTACATTTTTTACATTGTTGCCGTGAAGAATTATATCATGAAAACAAAAAGGTTTAGATGAGAGCCTCGTGAATATTTCAAGTATATTTCCATATACCCTGCCAGACCTTACAATAAACATTCATACTCCACCAATTGTTTGTTTGGCTTTGTTTTGCCTTTTATTTTATTTTCTGCACTGAATTTTTCTCTAGTTTATTGGCATATTGCTTTCACCAATGTCTGTTATGAAATATATACATGTATGCATATCTATAAGAACACACCCAATGCTATGAAAAGGATCAAAATAAGCAAGGTTTGCTTCCACTCTAATCCATTTCCAAGATATTGCTCACTGTGTATTATAAGTATGTGTATATTTGTAAAACATCTGGAAATAAATATGTTTAAACTAATTTTACATTGGAGACATTATTCTTCAAGTTATACGCGATGCCCTAAAATGTACGAGTTGCTCCCCTTGAAAAGAAAAACATCGTGGATTTAATTTCAACTACATATAACATTTGTTTTCATGATTTAGCTTGAATTCGCAATTTATAAGCTTTTTTATTATATATTAAGGAGTTAAAGTAGTTTGGTTTTTAAAGTGGTTTAGGCAAGTTTAGATATGTTTGCAGTGGTTTGTGGAGGTTCGGGGTCTTTAGACGGACCCGTTTTCACGAAACTAGAAATTAATGATATATGTTACATTTAACGGCTTTATTTTTCCATCCGGAAATTAATTTGTCAAAAACATAAATGAGCAAAATCTAATACGTCTATAGACAAGCCGCAATACTCTCTATACTGACCGTTGATGACGTCCATCTCTCGGCCACCATTGGCCGGGGTAATCCTGTAGGTGTCTGGTGTCCACGAATGGTCTGTTTTATTGAGGGTTCCAGCAGCATCTAGCAGTACATTGTCGTCACCCACACAGAAAGTGTCACAAGCAGCCTACAACATCAAGTTAACACGCTGAACACTAGCGACAGGTATACTTGTCATTTACAATTACTACACCCGTGAAATGTACACTTGTCCTATGCAAACAGTGTATACCCTGATCAGAGGGCTCCTTAACCATTTCCTCCTCATAACCTCAAGAGGACAATTCTAGTTTCTAGTCCATTTTTTACTTTTTATGGTTGATTTTTACAATTTATTTCAAATTGACAAACAGTGTAGACCCTCATCAGAGGGCCCCTTAAGGAGCCCTCTGATAAGAGTCAACACTGTTTGCATAGGACAAGTGTATTCCTCACAGGTACACTGTTTGTAAATGACGCATATAAGCGGGACTAGGGTTCAAAGAGTTAAGGAGCCCTCTGATCAGGGTATGTATTGTTTTGCCATTTTGATAAATAGTGTTATAGTAAAATATGAACCAGATAAACATATGTTAAACCAATTATAAATAGTCAAAAATGGACTAGACTTAATTGGTAATTTGATTTGTCCATTAGCACTTTCAGCCTTCAAAATTGCCGCTTGCTGTTTTGATAAGTATTGACACACTCTCATTTTGTTTTGAGTATGTTGCCATGATTCTCGTGCATGTAGATTCACAAAAGTGTGATTACCTAAACGGATGAAAATATGTCAGTTATTTCAATCTACGAAAATTCTTGATTTGGTTTATAAATTGGTTCAATGATATGGGTTTCTTTCAAGGTTACCTTGAACACATCTTTGGCCCACGTGCGGAAGGATTCCTCTTGTCCGCAAAGTTCATCGCCCTCTATGATTTTGTAGATTCTTTCTGCTCCCAGATCGTTAAACATATTGTCAAGGTAGTGGCCAAAGGCACAGAAATTAGGATAAGCACTAGACCCGAGCCCGAACACAGAATACCTAGAACATAGATCATACAGACTGCAATAAAGAGAGAGTGCTTAATCTATTATCGAAGACGAGGGATTGAGTGAGGCAGACACATATACAGACAAACACACAGAGAGACAGACAAATATCCAGACAGAGATGACACAGAGAGACTGAGAGTGAAAACAGTGACATGCTGACATGCATAAAGACAGATATCCAGAGAGAGACACGTATAGAGATAGACATACAGACACTGTCAGATAGAGAGGGACATAGAAACACTCACAGGCAGGCAGACAGGGCAGAGTGAGAGAGAGAGAGAGTAAGACAGAGACAGACAGAGACAGACATACAGAGAGAGAGGAAGAGAGAGAGGACATATACACCGACACAGACAGTTAGACAGACATCTAGCGCTTCATTTAATGTATTTCGAAGATCGCAAGTGCGATTAATTCGCACTCATTTTTATAAATTACTACTTTTAACAAGTATTCCTTTCGGACATAGTTGTAAAAGAATGATAGAGACACTGATACAACTTCAAAGTATATCTAAATAGAAATCGTCATGGAGTGAAGACGTCTAAGATGTTGACAAAGATAAGGGAGTCCATTACAATTATGCCTGTTACCCGTGTTATTAAATAATATAATCTGTTTAATATTTCATTGTGCACTGTAGTCTTTGGTTTCACGTTAACCCATTCACTGCCTTACTCCGAGTACGATGGTTATTTGCAAACATTTTGGATCCTGATCAGACGTCGCGTAAAGCGGCGTCTGATCAGGATTCAAACTGTTTGACTCTTATTTCAATACTTCTTAAATCAAAATACAAAAAAAATGAATTTGAGAAACGAAAGCAGACGACAATTGTTTAAAATTGATGACGTCACGGCAATGAAGGGAATAAACCTTTACTTAATAGCCTGTATCTAGTATTGAAGACAGGTGACCACTTCAAGCAGGTTGGAAGTAAAACAGAATGCGCCTTAAGGCATATTTTGCTTTTCTTTCAACCTGCTTTAAGCTGGCATCTATAATGATTCTGAAAATATATTTTATGGTACATTACCATGTGGTATAAATTGGAACTAGTTTTCCTCAGTGGAGGAAGATATTGAATGCTCTAAATGGCTAGTCTATGGGTGAAGGGTTAACCCTTATATATACATATGTACCATAGGATGACACTTCTGACCTTTTCTTCTTAACCCTTTACCTGATAGCATTGTTTCTAGTATTGAAGATATGTGACTACTTAAAGCAGGTTGAAAGTAAAGCAGAATGCGCCCTAAGGCGCATTCTGCTTTACTTTCAGCCTGCTTTAAGCTATTAACTGCTAGAATAAGGAAAGTATTTAATATGACACATATTCATTACGGTATAATTTGGAACTCTTTTCTTCAGCGGATGAATAAAATGAATGTGCTAAAAGTCGCTTCATAAGGGAAAGGGTTAAAACTCAAAATTCATTGATTTTGTTGAACACAAGTGACAGCATAAGTATGATGAAAGTAAAGCAGAAACTTTATCTTGCTTTTATTTATTCGTCTGCCATACACGCAGTTGGTGGAATTGTTTGACACACAAGTCCATGTAGCTAATGATTTAATCGTTTTGACCCATGAAACGCCACTTTGAAAGTCATACAGTTTGGTTTTAACCAGTTGCTACGGGTAACTGTTTAGTGTTTACATATACAAACGTTGGCATTGGATGTTTAAAGAAATACATTCACAATTCATTAGCAATGCGTATTATCTCAACGTGTGACGTAGGTGTTCAATTAAAGATTCACAAGTGTCTCTAAATATATCATATAATGTCAGGTTTGTGTTCAAGGCGTACAGTTATAATGTTACCCGCGGGTATTAGTCTACAGAGATTACCGACACGGCACTTAACCCCTTCACTGTCGTGACGTCATCAATTTTAAACAATTGTCGTCTGCTTTTATTTCTCAAATTTAATTTTGAGGTATTTTGATTTAAGAAATATTGAAATGAGTGTCAAACAGCTTAGATCCTGATCAGACACCGCGTCACGCGGCGTCTGATCAGGATCCAAGCTGTTTGCAAATAACCATCGTACTAGGGGTAAAGCAGTGAAAGGGGTTAACCGTTCGTCTGCTGTTTTAACGTCTGCTTCAGAATTGTCGTCTGTAACAGGGCTGCCATAAGTTGATCATAAAAATCCTAAGATTTCAAATTTTCAATCTTTCAGACGCAATTTTACTAATCGTACCTTTACCCTATATTCTGTTTCTTGTTTTGAAGACATATGACTGCTTAAAACAGGTTGAAAGTAAAGCAGAATGCGCCTTAAGGCGCATTCTGCTTTACTTTCAGCCTGTTTTAAGCTACCATCAGCAAGGATAAAAATCCGAAGACTTAGGAAAAATCCGGAGAAATGGCAGCCCTGCTGTAAAAGTAGTCAAATTCGGCGTGTTTCATGCATGTAATTCTTATTTGAAGAACTATCAATTGGGAAGATTCGAACATTTTGTGTCAGTATCAGAAACCACGTTACTCGGCGTCTGATCTGGACTCAAACTGTTTGTACATTTCCGTCATGTAGACCATATCAGTAGAAAGGTTAATACAAACGTAGCATGGATACTTAGCATCCATTGTTACAACAAAAAGATCTATGTTTGTCTTCCGAAAGTCAACGACAATATGTCTGAATGAAATGTTCTACAGCGCTCCCTCTCTACAACGACAACCAATGGGAGACCAAACGTGTGTGCGTTGTTCGAAGGGAGTCGTTATAGGGAGGGAAATGTGCTAACATTTGCAAACAGCATGAATCCAGATCAGACGCCGAGTAACTCGGCGTCTGATTTGGATTCAAGCTGTTTGTCACTCGTCATAAGGTTTTTTCTGTTAAAATGCCCATTATGTAACTTTGATAAAAACAGAAGACGAAAATTTTCAACAGACGATATTGCAGCAGTAAAAGCGTTAGAGACACACTTTTCCTGTGTCGTTGTAATGAAGGAGTCGATGGGGGGAGTGCCGTTGTAGGGAGGGAGCAGTAGGAATAATCTAGTTAAAGCAAGATACTTGCTGCTTTATTGTCATTCTTCTTTCAGATGTGTCCTTATAACATTCAATATATAATTTTAGTGGTCAACATACAACGCACCCTCTCTACAACGACATCCAATGAGAGACCAAAATTGTGTGCGTTGTTCGGAGGGAGTCGTTATAGGGGGGAGGGGGGCATTGGCTAACATTTGCAAACAGCTTGAATCCAGATCAGACGCCGCGTAACGCGGAGTCTGATCTGGATTCAAGCTGTTTGTCACTCGTCGTTACGTTTATTTTCTGTCAAAATGTCAAAATGTAACTTTGAGAAAAGCAACAGACGACAATTTAAAGCATACAATGTTGCAGTAGTGAAAAGGTAGGACCTACAGGTCTCGTTTTGGGGAACAGTGGCAAGGGTCGTTGTAAGGAGGGAGTCGTTGTCGGGAGGGTCGTTGTAGAGAGGGAGCACTGTACAGTGGAGAATCTGTTATTCTTTCCCGTTTAAACGCAAACGTACGCAAACGCAAAGCGCTAAAACGTAGAAAAGAACAACTTTTGGACAATTTTGATATTTCATGTTTATCTTGGTGGCAAACAGTTTGGAGCCTGATCAGACGCCGGGTTACCCGGCGTCTGATCTGGCTCCAAACTGTTTGCACTGCAAATAATAGTTTTAGCGTAAACGCGTTTATTGGGAAAGAATAACACATTCTCCACTGTACTTGGTTTACTCTACCTGACATTGCTCAGAGGTCCAGTTTCTAATGTGAGGTTATCTTCAATTGTGCTAGAGAGATCGCTGGAGCCGCTTTCAGATTCATTGTCGGCATCCTCTTGGTCGATTGACGGCAAGCTGCTCAATCTCATGTAGGAGGTTTGCTTTGAGAGTCTGGTAATAATGGAGAAATATGCGTATGTCAGTAACTGCTTTACAACCATAAATGAGTCTGGTCTTTTTATATAAATGGGGTCCTGGTCTGGGTCTACTCAGTCTGGGTACAAGGTTATAAAGCTTTTAAGTTAAGTCTAAAGTCGTTCTCAAGCATTTGATTGGTCAGGTTTGAGCCAAGGCTCAAATCTGACCAATCAAATGCTTGAAAACACACTCAGACTCAGCTCAAACGCTTTATAACCTTGGACCCTGGTCTGGGTCTACTCAGTCTCTTGAAAAAATTACTAGTGACTAATGTGAACTCATTCTGGCAAAACAAGTGTAACCTCATTGATAAAAATAAATATTAATATTTAATTTTAATCATAATGACTGGTTAAGGCACAATCCATAAATAGTCAATATTTTCTAAAATCAGTTGTCTTTGTTAGATATTTCTAGACTTGTGCCACTTATATTGACCCCAGTTATTTTTGTTACAAAGCCACGCTTATTAAACACGTAGATACAAGTGATTCCTAAACAGAAATCCTGTAAAGTAAACTTGTTGACATGTGCAAGCAGTTAAGCACTTAAAAAACATTTTTGCAAAATGAATGTTAAATTAAGGTTTACGCGTCTTTGCAAATTGAAGAAACCAAGAGATGCGTGTCAAATACAGTATAGAAGACGTTATTCTTTCCCGTTTAAACGCAAACGAAACTAAAACGCAATGTACTAAAATGTAGAAAAATTACAATAATTTAACATTTCTCATACCAGTGGCAAACCTGAGTGGCAAACAGTTTGGAGCCTGATCAGACGCCGGATTACCCGGCGTCTGATCTGGCTCCAAAATGTTTGCAATTGAAATGATTGTTTTAACGTAAACGCGTTTATCGGAAAAGAATAACGTTTTCTTCACTGTAGCATGAGCCCAGGTCAGACGCTGCGTTATGCGTAGTTTGATCTGAATGTAAACTGTTTGCAAAGCAATGTTAGTCAAGGCACGATCGACTGCCATAGGCCAAAACTAACATGGACATTGCTTATCCGAAAAACGTCAACTAATTGAATCTAGGCCAATGAATTCAACAATAAACTCTCATGTGGCATAAAAAAAATCACATTTAAGCGCATGCCGTTTGAAGCATTAAAACTCAACTCAACTCAATTTTATTGGCAATCGGCAACATAATAGCAATGAAATTATTGAAATATATACATGTATGAGCCGTGTCATGGCAAATCCAGCCTTATTGCATTGCAACATTGTACAGGCGAAGCACTTTTGTCATCCCGGGCTCTGTATATGAATTTGTTATATCTATACACTGTGAAACATTGTATTTAAAACATCTACATAACATGTTTAAGATGCATGTTGGCGTCAAACAGTGTAGATCAAGACAAGCCGTCGGTGATCTTGATCAACACTGCTTGCAATGCAATAAGTCAGGTTTTCTCATGGCATGGCTTATATATTCTTGCGTATGGTTTGGAGTTGTATAGTATAATTTGTATTAATCAAAAAAGTATTATTGTTTGAAAAGATCACACACGTGATATAGGTCACATAAGGAAAGAGACCAACGAACAATGCAAACAATGTATAACAAGACCAATAAGCTGCTCAAAGTACATTAAAACCTCTCTATTACGACCTATTAACAGAATTCAAGTTGAATAAAATACATTATGGGACAATTTAAAGCAAGGTGACAGTCAAACAGAAAGCTTCTAAAGGAGCTTTCTGTTTATTGTCGCCTTGCTTTAAGCAGTCACAAGTCTTAAACACCTCATGATTCACACAATTAGCGGTAGTAATAGAGAGGTTTTACTGTACAACAAGACAAATAAGCTATTCATACATGTAGTCTTCCCTTTCGTAATGTAACTGAAAAACAGTATTTGTCGCTGCAAACAGTGTAAAATAAGACCAAAACTAGTATCGCAGTGTTCTGGTCTGAGTCTCCAATATAAACAGTGGCTGTATACAGTGGAGAATACGTTATTTTTTCCCGTTTAAACGAAACGAAACGCAAAACACTAAAACGTAGAAAAGTGCAACTTTTGGACAATTCTGATAATTCATTTTTATTTTGGTGGCAAACAGTTTGGAGCCTGATCAGACGCCGGGTTACCCGGCGTCTGATCTGGCTCCAAACTGTTTGCAATAGAAATAATAGTTTTAGCGTAAACGCGTTTATTGGGAAAGAATAACGTTTTCTCCACTGTACAACTGAAATTGATAAATTCCCAAAGGAGTAGCTGTTTATGGTCGTCTTTGTTTACAGTGTTCGAAAGCCTTTTAGTATGGTAGTGCCACTCATACATGTATGTATTATGTTTTTTAATTTTGTTAATTAGATGAGAATGCCAGTTGTTAGAATGAATGTTAAGTACAGCTTTTTTACTTTGATTAAGGAGAGGGGATTATTCTTCTTTATTAAAAGCGTTTGTGTTAAAACAATAATTGCAACTACTTAATCGTCTTATCACGAGTACAGTAGTTATTTACAAAAAGTTTGGACCTTTTACATTCATTTCCATATGTTTTAAGTCAATATACCTCAGATTTAAATTTGAGACATAAAAGCAGACGCAATAGTTTGAAATTGATGACGTCATGTCAGTAAAGGGATTAAAACGCCTAAAGATGCATGCGATAACTTGTGGTATTAATGACACTCGAGGGTACATACATATGTATCAGGATAGAAGTAAATCGGCTATATGTCTTAAACATCGACAAACGATACCAATGTTGGCGGTCGTTATAAGTAACGGGACAGTAAACGAAACGGCTGTAGTTGACTTGTGATATTGGCTATAGGGGAAACGTAAAACCACATACTATTTTACATTGTCTATAGTCAGGAACTATGAGTATATTCTAAATGTGGAAACTTGGGTTATTTCTATTTGAAGACTAAGGCTTACAGCGGAGAAAACATTATTATTTCCCGTTTAAACGAAACTCAGAGCGCAAACGCGATGCAAAATATACTTTATTAAAATGATAGCGTTATGACAAATCTAACGATTTTTTTGAGTGGCAAACAGTTTGAAGCCTGATCAGACGCAGGCCTAACCCGGTGTCTGATTCGGCTCAACATTGTTGTAATGGAAAAATAGTTTTAGCAAAAACGCGTTAATTGGGAAAGCATGACGTCTTCTCCACTGTAACTAGCAAGAGCTCTTGTATTGGGGGACAAATATAAGAGTTTTATTAATGTAATATGTATAGAGAATGTTAACCAAATCATCATTCTGTCAAATATAAATTATCATCTACACACACAATGGTTAAACTACATGTATTTAACTCTTTCGCCACTAAGTAACTCTTGTGGGTTATTAATTTCCCTTGCGTGTGGTTCTTTATAGTTATAAACATGAACCAGTCTGGTTGGAATTCTTGGTAGTTAAGTCAATACTGTTCTAAATTAGCAAACAGTGTAGATGCTGGTCATAAGAGCCCTCTGATCGGGGTCTATACTATTTGAAAAAAAATCATGAGTATATCTTTAACATTTCCATGGTGTTGAAAGGGTTAACTAAACCATCATATAAGGGTTTACTCAGTTTGAAAATACCAAACTAATTCTCATTTGATAGGATAATGGTTAGGTACAATACATGGTTTACGACATGGTATATGTGTGCATAGTACATACTAACATTTACATCTTTTTTTAAATAAAATATAAAAAAAACACAGATAACAGTATTATGTTTAACAACAATCATTAATTGAAACAAACAAACATGCTGACAACAGATGGTTGCTATTTGAAAGTTTCTGTCTAAGTCATTGAGCTCTGTGATCTCAAATGGACAATTCGAGTTTCTAATTAAGATTAGTCTAAGATTTACTATTTCTGGTCGTTTCCTACAACAGGCAAACTGACACAATTTGCAGACATGATCTAGGGTTTCTTAGGGAATGGGGCTTTGATCTATGATTAACACTATACTTTATACTTTCATTGGACAAAAATTAATACACCTTATACACAACCAATATTTGTAAATGACATGTACATGTATATACGTCTCACTGATTTTCCGATTAATGTTTTCAACACTAAGTAACTCTTGTTATTAAGCTCTCTTGTGGACATGTCAGTTACCAAAACATGAACCAGTCTACTTATAATTCTTGGTAGTTTAATAAATACTGTCCTAAATTAGCACACAGTGTCAACCCTGGTGAGATGACTGCTATAGGAGCCTCTGATCTGGGTCTAAACTGTTTGCAAATGTAACGAGTACAGTTTAAACAGGACCATAGTGTTGAAAGAGTTACATATAACCTGTTACAGCAAAATATATAAAAAGATGGGACACGAGAAAAAGATGTTTGACAATGTACTCTTGGGACGATTATATGCGTCATTTACAAACAATGCAGCCTAATGTACCAGTGACAATTAAACCCAGATCAGAGGGTCCCATACAAGAACACTCTGATATGGGTCAGACCGTCTGCACTGTTTTTCAGTTTTGCAATATACGTGCATTGTTAACATCAACTTAATTTAAAAATGGAATTGATCACCAATAAAGTTTCAGGTGTTATGTATTAAGACATTTTTTATGAAATTGTTATCTAGAATCACAACGGGTGTCATATTATTTAATTACAGAAGTCAAACTTCCAAAGGTTGACAATTATGATAGGTAAGAGCTTGAAACAAAACAATGATCATGATAATTTTGAACATACTCATCTGCGTAATTTGTATTTCGTTTGCTTTAAATAGTTATACATTTCATAAGTAACGTCACAATACCTACACATTTCTCTATATTAAACATGTCTGAAATGATAGCATTCGCAACTGCAGTACTGTGTTACCAACAAAAAATTGTTATTTGATATAAATAGCCTTCAAGCTAAACGGCATAAAAATTAAAACAAAAAAAACACACAACAAAAACAATTATCTTACAACTACAAAACTATCTACGTTTTGGCGCATACAGTTACGTCAAACGTTTATATAGTTAAGCACAGTCAGTGCTGTACTAATAAGTTATTAGTGTTTCTTCTGACTTGTCCAAGTTATTTTTAGATTGGAACATTCTAAGAGTTTCTTTACAGCCCGTATTAGAGATATGGATAGCTGTAATTTTTGTGCGTAATATACAGTAGATGATACATTATTCTTTCCCGTTTAAACGCAAACACAGTGCACTAAACTGTGGAAATTTACTTTTAGAAATTTTAACTATATTTTAATCTGAGTAGCAAACAGGTTGGAGACTGATCGGACGCCGGGTTACCCGGCGTCTGATCTGGCTCCAACCTGTTTTCAATGGAAATAATAGTTTTAGTATATAAATGCGTTTATTGGGAAATAATAAAATATCAGTAAAGTTAGCACAGCGATCTCGTGCTGCACGAGGATCATACTTACATGTATCTCAAGAAGGAAAGTGTACGATTATATATTCGATGTTACCTTGCTTACCTATTTAACATTATTAACTATTCTGTTCTAAAAATAACTCGGACAAATCAGAAAAATTGGACAATACACTAGTGGGAGCCGTTTCATGCATGGCAAAATAAGAGCAGCTATCAAATTGCACTGCGCTGCACTTCCCTTTACTACATAGAGACTCATTTTTACGCATTTAATTTATTCCTCAATTGAAGAAATATTTTCCATTTTATATATGCATGGATATTATTATACTATGAGAAATACTTTCCACTTTCTAGTAGATGGTAGCTTTACGGCACATTCTGCTTCACTTTCAATCTGCTTTAAGTAGTCACCTAGCTTCGAAATCGGAAACAGCCTGTCTATGGAGTAAAGGGTAACAATATACTTTCTAACTGCGAGAGCATTAGACGTTATTGATTTAAGGGGAAATGATGGAAAAATACTGCCCTAAAATTGGTAAACATACACGTGGCATTCGCCGCCTGATTTTAAACAGTTTGAAACGCAGATTAAAGTGAACGGTCAACCTTTTAATAAAAAAATCTGATTTTGTATTTGTTTTATATTTTGTTACATTTTCAAAAAATATTTTGTTACATTTTCATTTCTTTAAACACATTAAATGCCACTTTCCTATTATACTTTTCCACTTTTGGAAAATGACCATATAAAAGTTAGAACTACTTTTTTATATAAAATATTCAGAAAACTTTAAAAGTAAAACAAACAATGTCTGTACTGTTTGCACAATTAAAATATATGCTGATTCTTGCATAGAGAATGTAAATCAAAAACGATTGAGATGTTTCCCATTTTATTTGAATAATAATACATGTGTTCTGGAACCAATTAATATCCATTGCCTAATTCATGATGATACTATTCTCAGTTTGAACGCCTAAAAGTATATTAACCCATTTGTGCCCACGATCCCTTATATGGGACATAGGCAAAAGGTGCAGACTCTGATCAGACGCCGCATGATGCGGCGTCTGATCAGAGTCTACACTATTTGCTGATAGGAATTTCAATATAAAACAAAACGAAAATGAAAATTGTTACCAGGCATCCCTTTGATAAAAAATGGACTAATCCAATAAATAAGCATGGAAGAATCCACTGGGCACAAATGGGTTAAACTGAACGGTCATGCATGTATTAAGTTTCTGGGTTTTTTTTATTTACAATGAAAACCATTACTATATAACATTCTGCCTACCGCTGTTTTTTACACATATATTAAATGAAATACGGGTTATAAGGATTATATATTGAGGTCGTGTGCTTACACATGGAAATGTATATGCTGTCAAACGAAATAACACATGCGCACTGCCAGCTAAACTTCAGGTGGTGGTGGTAATATTGATAACCACGTGACTTATAAAAGCAGTGACGTGCGGATACCTTCTGATAAGTCGGTTCGACAAGCTGCTGTGAATGCCGTGATCTAGCTGTATGCTGTTGCGTTTCAAATTGCTGCGTGACAAATCAAAATAAGTAGGACTACACACATAAAACACGTATCATACGCAAACATATTTACTAATGTCGAGTGTCTACCATTATACATGTATGTAATACATATTAATAAATAATAACCATAACCAAGAACTCAATATAAGACTAGTGTTTCAAATACAGTCGAAACTCGATATTTCAAACTCGCGTTGGTTCGAACATAACCATATTTCAAAGTTAAAACGCGGCTTTGCCACAAGTATATTCACTTATCAAAATTTAATTTAAGAAATACTGGTAAAATCGATTTAAGCGAGTTCGAAGTAATGAGTTTCGACTAATCCTACATCCTTTTTCCTCAACAATGTAGCTTCTCATTAGAATTGTCTTGGAAAGACGATTTTAATGAGCAGTCACACAAATGGGTTTTACAGAGATATAAATGAGAATATATTAGAAATGTTCTACTAATCTAACTCGTTCTTATCTAGAGACCTAAAAGCACTGAAATAGTTTTCCGCTAAAATGAATACAATATATAAACAGATGCTTGTAAAGATAAGAGAAAGTATAACAAAGCTCGATGAGAGATCTCTGCTTTACTTTCATCTTGCAATTACAAACCATCTATCGGAAACGCCTTAAACTATAATGCTCTCTAGTGGTTCTAAATCGGGGATCTTACGACATTTAGTTAACGTATATATTTGTAATACTGTAACTGAACGCTCGTTTTCACCTTAGATATAAAATGCTCCTAGAACAAATTTACCTGACAAGTAATTAAACAGTTCGGATCAAAACTAGTCACACTAGGTATTGAACATAGTTTAAATGCTTGTTGAGATATACAAATGTACCTGGGTAGGAAAAGACACAGAAAACCCTCTCTTAAGGGACACCTAAAATTGCTGCAATTAAATTTGTCCCTCCCAATTCTTGGGACTCATTCAGACAGGTTGCATACTTAATAACTTATGCGACACGAACGTAATGCAGAAAACTCCTTCAGGAAATTCCGTTTGACTTTTGTCATGTAATAGACATATGCTTGTCTCCTAGTATATGCATATTAAGGGGATAGTGTCCGAAGAGAGACTTTCTGTATTATAGAGACAGAATCGTGTTTGGAGGATTGAAATGAGATGTCAGTCACAGGGCTGCCATTTCTCCGGATTTTTTCCACAGTATTCGGATTTTTATCCTAGCAGATCGTAGCTTAATACAGGCCGACAGTAAAGCAAAATGCGCCTTAAGGCGCATTCTGCTTTACTTTCAACCTGTTTTAAGTAGTCATGTGTCTTCAAAACAAGAAACAGACTATGAGGTAAAGGTACGATTAGTAAAATTGCGTCTTAAAAAATTGAAATCTTAGGATTTTTATGATCAACTTATGGCAGCCCTGCAGTCAGTAGAAAAAGACATGCTTCAACGTAATCAAAGCGAGTGTGCATTTTACAGGGAAGAGAGATGCATTCTGATGGTTCTAAACATAAATTAAACTAAAACTACATGTATTAAAGAATGTTGTTCCTGTAACTATTTATCTCTCAGCATTAATAAATCTGTCAGTTAATTTAGGAATTATCATCAGTGGCCAATATGTTTAATCGTTTTGCGCCCGTGGCTTACTTTAATAATTGGACCAAACCTTGAAAATAAGATTGTGTCTGTAGATACCATTTACCACTGGAGTGGATAAGACATAACTATTGTCAGTTTTAACAAAACGTTTCGTAAACGAAATGTAATGAAAGATGCGTTTCATCTGGTTCAAAACAGTTTGAAGTTGGCACAGCGTTTAAGAATAAACAGGCTTTGTAGTAAGAATAATAATGTCGCACCCACTGTAAAATTGCTAAAATATTCTACTACGTATTACTGTTACTACTTCATGAGGCTAGAAAAAGTGTATTCTTACCCATTCATGGTTTTACCCAAAATGCAATAATCATTTGCAAACAGTCTGGATCCTGATAAGATGCCGCATAATACGGCGTATGATCAGGATTAAAACGTTTTGACACAAATAACAATAATTATTCAGTCAAAATACCTAAAATTTTAATTGAAGAAATAAAAGCAGACGAGAAGTGTTTAAAATTGATGAAGTAATGGCTGTGAAGAGATTAATGCAAACATCAATATATCTCAACCAAACTAATGTTGTGACTACACAACAGAATCGTCGCCTATTTGATGCTAATATCAGTATCAAATACATATCTTTTTTCGAATGTAGTGTTACCTAAATCTAAAACATGAAATTATTTGACAGTTAAAATACAGCATTTCACCAGAATCAAGGATGATATAAGTGTGGAAAAAACGGTTATCCTTTCCCGATTAGAGAATTGCGTTTTTCCTCTTAAATTCTAATACATTGTACATGTATTTACAGTTTTAATCCATTTTCTTTGATATTTGTACCGTAATTACCATTTTAATTCTAAAGCTCAATGAAACAACATAAGGATAATGTAAAAACTTGTTTCTTTTAAATCATGTCTTTAATGTTTGCGTTTTAAAATGTTGTCATTGTGGATTATAGAGTCATGATTGAAATGATACTTAACGATTACCATTAATTGATTTGAGGCTATTAACCCAATTGTGCCCACGATCCCATATATGGGACATAGGCAAACAGTGTAGATTCTGATCAGACGCCGCATTATGCGGCGTCTGATCAGAGTCTACACTGTTTGCTGATAGAGATTTCAATATAAAACAAAATGGAAATGTTAGTCTATAAAAAATGGACTAACCCAATATATAAGCATGGAAGAATCTACTTGGCATAAATAGGTTAATAATTATTCTGCCTTTAGACAAGCATTTGAACAGTTTATATACTTATCAATCGTTAAAAGACAGGACGATCTCTGATAAGATTGAACCTGTTCATTTCTCATATTTAGCTTCTATATCTAATTAAGACTAAAAACAACTTAACTTGAAAAGAGGAATGAAAGACAATTTTCGAGAGAAGAAGTTGTCGAGTCAGGTGAATGAATATACCACATCGTGTAAAATGTATGTGCTTGTTAATGAAATAGATAATTTATGAGCGTTTGAAAATGATGATTAATTGATTGGCCGAAATATTTACAGGTACCGGTATTGATGACTTTGGTTTCTATAATGCGCGGTCGTTGACCTTTTGTGTCAACCAGACTATAATATACTTGAAAATTAATTTTTACCATATGTATGTATCATCTGCTTTAAATCCTTATATTCGTCATCTGCTTAACCATGAAAACTACGTTTATATCTGCCAACAGTTGTGATACAGTTCAGGGGCCCGTTTCATAAAACTTCGTACGACAAATGTTGCCGTAACTCAGATTAAAAAATTATTATTTATTTTTCTCCTGTCTTGTAAAATGAAGAAAAATACCGATTTTAAAAATGGAAATGATTTGTTCTTAAATCTGAATTTTTAGAGCCTGCTCAGACGCCATTCCAATCAGCGTCTGGTCTGGTTTTGAACTATTGTCAATAGACATAAGGTATATGTAAGCATAAACGCGTTTATTGGAAAATAACCTCTCCACTTACGACCCATGTAGATCAACTGTCACATTAGTACATAAACTACGACTAAGGTTATTACCATTCAACCTAGTAATTTCCCCGTCTACAATGATTACAATCAATCACAGATAGTCTTTGTACACTTTCTGTTTAATTTATGGCCTACACCGTTACTACATATACTTTCAAGCAATTATATTGTCTACTTACTTGTCTTTGCTTTCTGGGTGTTTCATTTCAAACAAACTCTTGGCGAATCCCTGCAATATAATGATAAGAACTTATTTACTGTAGCAATAACGTGTTTCTTCCTAATTTACACGAAACGAAACGCAAAAGTTATGTTATAAAATGCTTTTCTAACGTTCTATTGATATATTTTAATCCAAGTGGATTGTCCGGCATCTGACCTTGCTCAAAATGTTTGTATATATATATGATAGTGAACAAAAAATATATAGCTTAAATGCGCTTATAAGGAGAGCACAACGTCGTTTCTACTGTATTAGCAATAATGTTTCCTTTTTACTATCGATTTCCACTTAACCAGCATTTGAAAGTAGTTTAAAGCCAGATCAGACATCGAGTAACGCAGCTTCGTACCAGGCTCTGAACAGTTTGCTATTCAGATTAAAACTACTCAAAAGTTTTTAATTTTTAAATCGTATTGCATGGGAAAGGATAACGCATTGACCACTGTATGTAACACACATCATACTGAACATGACACTTGTTACACTTTTTACGTGTCCACTTTACTTCTACATTGAATAAAATAGTTCCAATTGTCAATTGATACAATATAAATATGCAACTTGAGAAAGTATTTCCATAATCCTAGCATATGGTAGCTTAAAGCAGGCTGAAAGATTAACGCGCATTCTGCTTTACTTTCAACCTGCTTAAGTGGTCGACTGTTTTCAAAACAAGAAAAAGGCTTTGGTATATTCAAACAACTTACGTACAGACTCATTTAGTAAAATCTTAAATAATATTTAGTGCGTTATAAAACTATTATTATAGGTCGTTCAATACCTTTAAAATAACTATAAACCAAAAATGAAAATGAGAAATACTACTCTTCAATTATAAAGTAATGTTATCACAGGGCTTGTTAGATTGGACTTATAAATCATGGAAAACATGATAGGTTAAATATTATAGTCCAATTAATACACTTTAAAAGTAAGTAAAACCAGTAACCCATCTAGGATCAGACATATTAACACGGACCATATTCATAAAACCTAAAGCTGAAGACTTCAGCGATATGCAAATGTAGATTACCTGGCAAACAGTTTGAATCCTGATCAGACGTCCGTAACTCGGTGTCTAATATGAATGCAATCTGTTTGAAACTCATGTAAATGCTTTTTAAGTCAAACTTCAAAGAACCAAAAGTTTTGAACAGGATTACAGATATAGTGTTGTGGCAGTAATTGCATTGGATTGTTTTATCGTCAAAATGGCAGTGAAAAGCTTAACTATTATCATGTCACATAAAACTTGTCTTACATTGTTTTAGTGATCGTATTTAATTGTATGAGTTTGCCTTATGTTAAAAGGGCTTAAATATTCCAGTTGATGTATTCATTTACACTTTACACAATAACTATCGTTAAACAACAAGGATGTTATAATTATTATCCATTTCAATCCATACATATAGCCGAGTTTCTTATATTCTTCATACCTCGCCATTCTCAGGTGGATCGCCGTTACCAAAGGTACTCGTTACTATGAGAACCAGTGCCTCGTGCTCAAGTTCACTGACGTCATACTCGTCCATACATATTACCTATGAAGGAAAACAATACATTACAATATTGCTATTGTATAACATATGTACTGATGAGATACAATATAGTTAATCCAAAAAATATCATCTGTTCTGTTTTTACAGAAAAAAAATGCCATGTACATATAATTTGGTATCATACATACCGGTAGTATAACTATATTTAATTACGGTATCATGACCAAGAACTTTTAAACTGCATTTGTTCATACATGTAGTGGTAACTGTTATCTTGCGAAATATTCGTCTTTCTTTTGTGTAGTAGGAACTTGTAATTTGAGGATCTCGATACTGTTTTGTTTAATCCGATCCAATCCGTTTTCGTAATTGACAAAAGAAGGTTAAGCTCCTATCTTTCTTATACGATCGACAAATCAACCTTTTTGTAATGGCTGCTGAATCTCCTTTACCAGGACACGTATTTTACATTTGGAAAGACGTTATTCTTTCCCAATATACACGTTTACGCTAATTATATTATTTCCATTGTAAACAGTTTTTGAACCAGATCAAACGACGGATTAACCGGCGTCTATTTAGACTCGAAACTGTTTGCCATTAAGATTAAATAAATAGTCAGACTAGTCGCAAAGTTGTTATTTGCTACGTAATTTGCAGTGCGTGTGCGTTTCGTTTGCGTTTAAATGTGAAAGAAAACGTCTTATCCGCTGTAACTCAATACCTTCTAGTGATACATATTTGCGTTTGTTACAAACACTGTACTATTGCACTGTATGGGAAGATAGAGTATAATTGTCCTTTTCAAACGGGTGAGAGAGGAATCTCTCTGATCAGTATATGTAATGTTCGTCAGTTTGCAATATATAATAAAACAACCAGGCTTGAATAGAAATTTTGATCGTCAATTAGAAGTGGGTTACTTGATGTTTTTGCACATCCTGGAAAGTTTCGTACTTCAGGTGTTTGACTGTAAGTATTTACCCTTTACCTCATAGCCTGTTTCTAGTTTTGAAGACAGGTGACCACTTAAAGCAGGTTGAAAGTAAAGCAGAATGTGCCTTAAGGCACATTCTGCTTTACTTTCAGTCTGCTTTAAGCTAAAATCTGCTAGGCTATATAAAATATGTGTAATGGTAATTGTTCATGAGGGTATAACCTGGAACTATTTTCTTCGGCGGAGGAATAAATTAAATATGCTAAAAGTCTCTTCTATGGGGAAAAGGGTTAAAGCATACCTTTGCATCGAATGCGTGTCTGAATGTCTGGCAGAGGGTCTGTGCGAACCCCTCCGACTTGCCGGTCTCAGTACCGTAAAGGATCACACACTTGACCCGCCTGGCCAGAGCCTTCCCCATTAATTTGGCAGAGAACTTCACAGCCCTGTGTAAATAATTAATTTAAAACATGCACTGATTATTTCAACTCGCTTACAATTTAATAAATACCCTCATAGAAAGCAGCCGTACCATGACAAAACGTGCCTTATTGCATTGCAACATTGTACATGTACAGGCCAAGTACCGTTGTCATCTCAGACTCTGTATCTGTGTTTGGTTGACACTGCCAAATACCGTATATATTACAGCTACATAAAATGTTTTAGATGCATGTGGGTGATCTAAACTGTTTGCAATGCAATAAGGCAGGTTTTGTCAAGGCATGGCTCACTTGTATTATAACTGTTTTGTCCATTTCTAATAGAAACCGCGATACCCACAACGGAGACGATATTAACCCCTACATCGATCATATTGATGGTTACGATAGTGATAAGGATGACGATCTTAATTACGTCGATGACGATACTGTTGATAAGACAAGACATGACACATTTTATTTTGAGTCGGACAGTGAAGGGAAGAATAAGGGGAGGGACATAGAAGTAAAATTACAATTATGATAATGATTTCTACCTTGCCAGTTCCCTGAAGCCAATCTTTCTACGAGGCCTCTCTGATGTCGAGGTGGATTTGGTTCTCTCTTTGTCCTTCTTCCACACGTGGGTTTTCCAAGGATCAGCCTACGATATAAAATGTTAATCACAGATAGCTTTGGTCTACCTGGACCCTGAAAATCCCAACACAGCGGGGTCCAGGTAGACCAAAGCTATCTTGGGAGGACCTTGTAAAACGAGACCGTGAAGCTCTAGGGTTGGAAAACACCAACCCACAAAACCGCCCAGCTTGGAGAGGGAGACTTCGTTCCAGACTGGACAGCCAGGCCTCACCCTGATAAGAAGGATTAATCAATGGCCTGGTTAAACTAAACTAGATGATGATGATGATGATGATGAATCACAATTGTTAATGCTTAAAACAAGAGATTCCTGTATATATTTAGTATTGCATTAAGCAGTTAATTAAATTTAGTTAAACCAATTTTTCTTAACTTGCCAATTGCAGCAGATACTTATGTTAAGGGGTCCCTATATTTCTTTACTCGGCGGTGTCTTGCAAATACACATGTTAAGACGTATTAATTACCTTCATTGAGTTGTTGCTATAAGCATTTACTACTGTTAAGAAATTTCCAAACTTCATTAATTATAGGTCGCATGACATGAGTGAATGGATAAAAGAGTTGGGTTTAACGGCACTGCGATACAAAATAGGTCATAAAGCGCCAATGAATGATGAGGGATGATGATTTCAGGAAGATGATTTTGGCTAATCTAACTCGTTGCGATGCTGAACGTGCGATCAAAACCACCAACCTGCCATCCTTTTAGTACTTGGCAGAGGGGATAATCTCGGTCTAATAAACAGAAACGATTCCCTATGACTATTAAGCCCCAGAACCACGACAAGGTAGGAAGATGTCTGGGGCATGTAATGAGGGGTTCTACATTTATACCATACCTGATACTCAAACGATGGCTTTAGCTTATAGACGAGCATCTCCTGGTGGAATACCGGGAGTATACTACCGCTCATTGGCGGAACAACCCAGACCCAGTCAGCAGGACAGCCGCCCCTCAGCTTCTGTTCATTGTCCAAGTGCTTCATGAACGATTCCGCGGCTGCATGATGGTCAGTTATGGTCACCCCCTGGGACTGTGATAAAATATCCATACATGTACAAGGTTAAATTCACGTTATCATTTACCTTTTAACCGTCAAAGTGTATCGTCTGCTTTAACCCTTACGTTATAATATCGTCTGCTTTTAATATTACTGTCTGCAATATTACTTTCAAAGCTGAATTCAAGCCAGTATAAATTAAAAACTATGGAAACGAACGTCAAATAGTTTAGGTCCTGATCCAAACTATTTTTTATAGTTTGTTAACCCTATCATTGCCTTGACGTCATCAATATTAACCCTTAGCCCGCCAAATAAATTGTCGTCTGCTATATTTTTCGTCTGCTTCAAGTTTCAAAGTGCTTCAAAGTTGCTCAAAATTGCTGAAAATGTTGTCCGAGTGTCAAACAGCTTGGATCCGGATGAGACGCCGAGTTACTCGGCGTCTCATCCGGATCCAAGCTGTTTGCATATGGAGCTATAGTCGTGAGTGGCAGGCTAAGGGTTAAATATTTGTCATCTGTTTTTATATCTCAAATTTACTGTTTAGGTATTTAGACATATTAACATGAGTCCGTCACGTAGCGTCTGATCAGGTTCTAGTCTGTTTGCAAAAACTATTGTATTCGGATTTAGGCAGTAAATGTGTTAAAGCCCATCATCATCTCTAAATCAAGCATATTGCAGATAAATGCAAGGCACAAGTTTCACTACAAACATTTGAATCGAGCCATGACAAAACCCTGCCCAAGCCCCGATGTCATCCCAGGCTTTGTATCCGGGTTTGATCTACACTGCCAAATACCGGATACAATACAAGCTACATAAATAGAGGATCTTGTATGAGTGCTCATTATTTATCATTTTTAATAAACGAGTTGACTAAAATAATATGACGCGAGCCTTGGCGAGCGTCATATTCATTTTAGTCAACGAGTTTATTAAAAATGATAAATAATGAGCACGAATGTGAGATTCTATTTATCACATAAAAAGTTTAAGCAACTATTAAATTGATTATAGCCGTAGTTTGTAGACCCTCCGCTAAATAGATTTTCCGCCAAAACGTTACGTTGTTTACGTTAACGACGTCGCAAATGACGTCATTTGGAGTCCCGCTACATGCAGCGCTTGTGGACGAACAGGTTGGGCCGGAGCCCAAAAAACGACATTCCACTAGCGGATTACGATATTTACATAATGGCTTTATGTCACTCCCAGACTGCAAGTTAAGTGATAATATGCTTTAGATGAATTTTGGTTTCAAACAGTGTAGTTCAAGGTCAGTCTTTGACGCGACGGCTGACCTTGAACTACAGTTTGTAATACAATAAGGCAGGGTTTTCATGGCACGGCTCATTTCCATAAGCTATAAAACATACGATTTCACTGTTGAAAGTGACAGTTTGCTTTTCTTTTAAATTAGAGAAAAGATAATTTGAATGAGGAAACATATTTAAGAGAGTATAACTAATTTAGATCTTAAGCAGATGTCTAGTTAGGTTCAATATTACTGCATCCCGCTTGTTAATGTGCTCTTAAATATAAGTGTTGCCGGGCTTGGTAGTGTACGGGTCACTCTCGCTCCAGCCGAAGTGTGCACATCACGGGAGAGGCATGGGGGTTCATTCCATGACTAAGTGTGGCAGACTTAGTCAGTGGCCTTAAAAAGCGCCGTTTAGAAGAAAGAGTCTCGGAGTTTCAGCGTCGTCTTCCTTTCCTCCAGCACCATAAGATCCAGAAAACAACTTAACAACAACATCTATGGATTCCACCAGGACGAAATTTGATTTAGGCCACCATCATCTGATGTAAAAAAAACCCAGCTACTTTCGGACTTCCACTTTCTACGCCCTTCCGGCTGAGGGGAATAACGTGATCCCCCGCATTGGTTTAGTCGAGAGACAATAAAAACTAGGGAGAGACGTTAAAACGAATCAACAACAAAACGTAGTGTAAGGGTTAACTAGTATGTTACCTGAAAGCTGTGTAACACGGCCACGTTAATTTCTACCAAAGTTCTGTCTTTCCACAAAGTAGAGTTCTTTCTTGTATCGAATCCCATTCGCTTAGCTATGTCCTGAAATTATGAGCGATATATATAAACATACTATGTTTTATATAAAGGAGTGCGGTAGATTCTATATTATAACTTTAGTATCATGACAACGTTTATACTCTAATATTTGCGTTTCATATCAAAGAGTACACAACAAGGCACGATGGCAATAGAGCGTTTTAGTTGAATCTCTGAGATCGTTCTCAAGCTTTTGATTAAAGCAGTGCTTAAATCTGACGAATCAAACGCTTGAAACTTAACTCTAACGCTTTAAAACAAGGGTTTGTAGCAAAGCTGGGTAGGATTACAACTTACTGGTTGGCACTCAAATGAATTGTAAGTTTACCATTTCATGAGCAAATTATTCGGGAGATTTTTACCCCTTCACCATTCCGTTGTCGTATTTTTCAATTTTGTTGTCTGCAATGTCGTTAAAATATGTTAGTATGACTAAAGAAATTTCAAAACGAGTGTCAAACAGGTTGGATCCCGATCAGACGCCGCGATACGCGGCCTCTGATCAGGATCCAAACTGTTTGCAAACGCGCTTTTAAACGATAGTGATAGTGTAAGGGTTAAATACCTACATGTATCTAGGTAAGGTTTCATTCCGCTTTATTTAAACCTGAAAAACTAACAGTTTCGCCACTAAATCTTTCTGTACACTTACAATATATTTTCAGTTATATCAATAGTACGGCACGTGAAACATTTTGAAATATGTTTACCACGGAGCATAAGATCAAATTTGACAGTGATTGTGAGCCATCACTTTAAGAAATTTTGTGCGCAAATAAATACGCTCTAACTATACTATTTTACATAAGCTGTTACAATAACAGATGAACAACATTCAATTCACTGAAACGAAAAGACGTTAATCTTCAAAAACAATTCAACTGTGTTTATTTCAGACATCCTATTACACACAGAGAAATGTCTCTGGGGTCGTATAACGAAGTGTGCGTGTAATTACCTCTAGAAGGTTATAGCGGAACTTGTCACAGAAGTCCCTGGCCCCTATTTCCGTGCCCATGTACCAGCCATTGAAAGGGGCTGCTGTAAAGATCAAGCCTCCGCAGTCAAACACCATGTTAGATACGGCCGGAAGTGCATACCAACGAAGTCCCATCTCAGCAAACCATGGGAATCTGTATTGTAACGAAAGTTTGCACTGCAGTTATTGTGTTAAGTGGAAACTGAATGAATGCCCATGACTACAGTTAAAGGACATCGACTACTACATGCCGGATAAATGCAACTAATTAAACTTAAAGAGTTTTCATCCGTACGTTAGGTCTGCATAAAAATATTATAGTCCAACAATATTAACCTGACGTTGAACTTTATGCATGAATAAATCATAGTAAGATGATGCAGTATACATCAATATAATCGATAGCGAATTGTACAATTTCGGGTTGGTTTGGATGATTACGTGAATCTTGTTATAGCTGTGATCCTCAGTGGATTAACACTCCACATTGAGCAAGTTCAAAAAGTTGTTGTTGATAAACTATTATTCCTGAGTCTCCTAGTATAATCGTATCTACTAAAAGGAATCATGTTGCGCGTTCGAGTGTGTTTTAATTCAGATAAGATCATCGATTGCCTCATCTGCGACTCATGCCAATATATACCTAATTTACAATCCACAGATGTAACTCATCTGTCATAGGTGTGTCGTTAGAGCAAGGGATTTGTAACATTGAGGATCCGGGTTCGAATCCCGATGTTGGGGGGGGGGGGGGGGGGGTATTTTTATTTTATAAAATAGTTTTTTATAGACCAAACTGACTATATAACATTAAATTTTGAAAAATAACAAAAGAATGTAGTTCCAATCGAAATAGATGTTGTATGAATACTTAAAAAAACCCAGTATAAATGATAAAAAAGTAAAAAAAAAAAAGGAATGAGTTTTGCATGGGATTCGAACCAGTGACTGTATGGAAAATAATGTATAGTTGTCTTCCTTACCACTTGCGCTAAATACCTGTGAATATTTGTGGAACCGTGCAATGCTAAATTTTCTTGGTACCGATGTGGTTACAATGTGCGTTCTCGTATAAATGATAACGAAGTGTTCCGAAGCTATATTTAGAAATGCAACAAAGCGTGAAATTATGATAATAGAATTCACCAACGTCAGGTCAATATTTTCGCACTATACATGTACGTTGTACATGTCTTATACCCTAAAATAAGTGTCAATGGTTGATTAAAGTATAACATAAAATTTTATTGTATTGACAGAAACCTGAATGACAAACACAATATATTTCATTAAAGAAAATCTAACTTTATCAACAGCAAAATGCAGGATTATTTACAAAGAGATCCTTTGAAAGCACAGAAAACAAAGCAAATACTGAACATTGCAGACTCGGTTTAATTGAGTCTGTTCATGAGCAATACTGAAATATGCAACAGTGCTCACGCCCCCTAGATCCAGCTTAAGCGGAATTCAACTTTCAACTGTAAATGCGCTGAAATCAATGATTCCAAAGGACCAGAAAGTATAACAACACTGAGAATGAAGTACGGGGCGACTTTTTACAGCCGCCACACAAGCACTTAACATCTGCTGTTGTGAATTATATAAATCTGAATAAGGGGAGATCCTTTGAAAGCACAGAAAACAAAGCAAATACTGAAAATTGCAGACTCGGTTTAATTGAGTCTGTTCATGAGCAATACTGAAATATGAAACAGTGCTCACGCCCCCTAGCACCAGCTTAAGCGGAATTCAACTTTCAACTGTAAATGCGCTGAAATCAATGATTCTAAAGCGGAATTCAACTGTACAACCGATTCGTCTATTGCCAAAACATCCTAACTCGTATTCATGAATAAAAAGTACAAAAAGCATAAGTAAACAAACTACTTTTAATTAAGAGTATTGATTTTTAAATAAAATGTCTTTTAAAGAGGCTCGCAACCGGATTTAGCATTAAAAATAGTAATTTGTAAATATATGTCAAATGTTTATATAAATGGGTAAGATTAAGTTCTTGGGTTCTTTAAAAAAATGCATATAAAAAAAGAGAGAAGAAGATCTGGTGGGATTCCAACCCGTGTCCCTCCATTTCGGAGACAAACACGAAAAGGAAACTCCTCAGACCACTCGGCTACGGGCTATATATGGCACCAAATTAACGTACTTCACTATGTAGCGATGGATAGTGCATTATTCAGCTCGGGTTTATGTCTGAGCCCGTGTTCAATTTCTGTAGAGAAGCAACAACAACAACCATACCGTCGAAAGCGCTATAGAAAAACGATGGAAAATATCTAAACAAAATACTAAGATTCGATGACGGTTCTAGATACTTTTTTTGGACTGATCATATCTTTTTAATGTCCGAAGCCCATTAATACCACATATTTGCTTTTATTTGAGTATTTTATTTTATTTTGACAAGTACACCATCCGGTTGCGAGTCACTTTAAGATCTTTGTTTTAAATATTACTTAGGCAACTTAAGCGGGTGACTTGTCGATATCCATACCAGTCAAGTATCGTTTTGGAGAATGAGGGATGGACATGTATACTCACTTTGGATGTTTGATATGGACTTCCAGCACGAGTTCCGGTGGAATTTCGAAGACTTCCGGGTCATGGCCGTTGGCTTGCAGGACCAGAGGTAATACGTCAAATCGTGTTCCCTTGCCTTTCCAACCAAGTTTCTGGCAAATCTAGGGAAAACGTTTGAAGTTTACAGTATTCAAATTTCCTTTGAACTTATCTGTTGTCTGATACAAAGTCAGTTTGCGATTAATCAAATGATTTGTCCCTATATATTTGGAAGGGTGTCAAAAAGTGTACATGTATATCCAGATTAGTAGAATTATTTAGGAATTTTCTGCTAATATGTACATGTACAATGTCCGTTATGTAAGCGAAACATTTGCAACACACATTAACAAAAAGCTCTTAACGTTTGCTACGTGAGCTGCACTTAGATATGTTTTTAAAATATGCATACATTTGATAAGAACAACTTCCAGTAACAACTTAAACCTTATTCTATCAGAATGTTATCAGTTTCGAAATTGTCGTTACCCCTTTATATCTTTCAAATTAAGGTAAAATATAATATAAATATCTAAAGGGTGTTATATTCTAGGTCTTGACCAAGCCATGTACTTCTCGTCGTCTGATCTGGATCAAACCTTATACCAGAAACCAGTTTAGTTGACATTACCAGCATGCAAGTTCGCATCCTAATCCTTATCAAAATCAATGGCATAGGCAAACAAGATAAAATTCATAAGTGTTTGCTATAAATATGTGTATTTAGCAATATATATTACGAAACCGAAACCAACAAAATAACCTCAGGTGGAAAAGACAGTATTCTCTAAACGCAAACGAAACGCAAACGTATTATAATAAAATGTTGAAACAACTTCTATTTAATTTAATCTGAGTGGCAAACAGTTTGGAGCCCGATTATCAGACGCCGGGTCACTTTAGTTTGGAGCCTGATCAGACGCCTGGTTACCGACGTCTAAACTGTCTCCAAACTATTTTTTGGTCTTGTTTTAACTTTAAAAACCCCGGGTATGATCGCATTAAGCCTGGCTTTAATCCATGTGTGCCCAGTGGATTCTTCCATGCTTATATATTGGATTAGTCCATTTTTTATCAAAGGGATGCCTGGTCAAAAGTATCATTTTCTTTTTGTTTTATATTGAAATTCCTATCAGCAAACAGTGTAGATTATGCGGCGTCTGATCAGAGTCTACACTGTTTGCCTATGTCCCATGTATGGGATCGTGGGAACACATGGGTTAACTTTGAAATAAAAGTTTGTTCCACAAAAGCGATCTCGGGTTATCAAGGTTTGGTTGTAATTGCAAGTTATTATGACTATTACCACAAGCAACGACTAAATCCATTATCTCTACTACTAAATGATAAATCATTCATTAACAAGAACCCAAGAACGAAGTGCCACAAATAACCTCCGCCAGAAATACCTGCATACTAAATTAACCTTTCAATGAGGTCTTGAACGCGTATTAATACATTGTATAGTAGGCTTCTCAATTAATATCTAAAATGTTCTTGTTCAATAATAATTATCGTGTTTACGTAAACAATCGCTCATATGAATTTCATACAGCTTGAATCCTGACCAGATATCAAATAAATATTTTTTGTAAATATTTGTTAATTTTAGAATTGCAGGTTAAATGTTAAACGCCACTCTGTTAGTTACGTCAATACGCGACCTCCTTCAAGACGAATTAGCGCAAATAGCGCGTCATTCTCTTATTAATTATATGTAAGTATTCCTACACTTTTAGTAACAATAATAGTATGCACCCTTAAAAATGTCGTTTCCAGACACGATACGGGCACTATACACTGTGGTTCTGGGGCCCGTTTTACTAAACTACATACGCAATTTTTTTGCGTAAGTCAAAATTTTAAATTTTAATTTATATTTTTTATAATCATTTGCGACAAACAGCAAATAGCCAGATCAGAGGACGCGCTTTAAGCGCGTCCTCTGATCTGGCTATTTGCTGTTTGCAAACGATTATGATCGAAAAATAATAGTAAAACGATTTTGACTTACGCAAATTTTTTGCGTAAGTAGTTTAGTAAAACGGGCCCCATGCGGCTTAATGTTTATATCATATGTTTTATCGCGGATGCTGCCTGCAAATAACAGAACTTATGCACATTTTTTAATAAACTAAACTGAAACTGAAACATATAACCAGAGTATCAAACAGTTTGATATAGGTGGATAGTATGCTTACATACTCGATGTTAAATTAGATTCTAAACTATTTAATCCCTAAAGCTATTAGTCTAAGACCATAAACCCTTTCACATTCCCTGACGCCGAAAAACGCGTTTGCAAACATGTTGGATCCTGATCAGACGCCGCGTAACTCGGCGTCTGATCAGGATCCAAAATGTTTGACATTTTTGTTGAAACTTTGTGTTCCCCTAAATTTAACATTAATAAATAAAATGCTCTTACATGTATATTAATGCTATTTTATAATTCCTATCTGGAATATTGTTATAGTTATAGTTAAAATTTACCTTTGAAATGATATTACACACAACAATATTGAAGCAGGTGATAATGAAACGGTGAAGGGGTAAAATCGCACGATTAATTAAGAGTTACATGACTGGTGCATTTGAATCTTCTTGGCTTAATCTAAAAGTTTACGCATTTAAAACCAGATGTTTGGGCAAGGGTTGCGGAGTGGATCCATGGCGGAATCATACGAAATGCTTTTAAGATACCAGACATACATGTATGCCAGACAGACCCTGTAAGAAATCAGTGCAGACCCGGAGCACACAAGCCCCACGAGGTTTACCTCAGTTAATTCCACATTTGCTGGATCGCCAACCACTGTACCGTTGTCTTGCTTGTACCCGGCATATCTTACGAACTGCTGGTTCCAAACCCGGAACTCATGGTTCCCGTCAGTCCTCGGAGGGAACAGTGTAATGGCAGAACTGTTAAAAATAAAATGATCAAACATTTTAAAAAAGTCATCGACGCTCATTTGTTCACATCTGCTGGTTAACATATTTGTCAACGATTAAAGGCAAACCATGAATATCGATATCAGATATGTGCACGATTATAGTACTAAAAAGTATAATTGTTATAATAATAGTAGTATCTACAAGGGTTTTGCAAGAACCTCAAATACGTCTGAAGTGTTTACCGATTATATACACATTTTACGCCTTTTCTTTATTCCTCCAGTGAAGAAAAGTGTTGCAATGTAGTCAGTCATGAATGTATATCAAAGAAATATTTGCTATATTTAAGCATGTGATGCATGTAGCTTACATTCTCGCGCATTTACGTTCAACCTGCTTTTAATGGTATCTTGTCTTCAAAACTACAAACACATATAGGTTATGGAGTACAACGCTAACCTTATAAACGATTGGGATAATAACAAACATTATAATGTATACATGTAATATAACTTTACAAGATTGTGAAGTTTCTAAAACATGTAAACAGATGCACCATATCAATTGATATACATGTATCCAATTTGAGATTATTTGAAGGCGACACATTTGTCTTTTGCAAATATACTAGAATTTGATATACATGTATCTGCGATTTCTTATAGAATATTTCATCAGAATGCTAAACCATTTTATTTGATCAAAACTTCTTGCACTGGTTGTCAAACATTCGACTCAAGAGCGCAGAGTGTTAAAATGCAATTAGTAGAGAAATAAAGGTGTGGTACCTGGTAACAAGTAGTTAATAATTACAAGAATAACTAATGATTGACTTTAAGTGGTCTGATCGTTGAAGCGTTTGCCAGTGAAAGTTTAATGAAATGAACACTAATGCATCTAGAACATAGCCTGCAATGACAGATAACGTTCAACGACTATACAGCATTCCCTCTCTACAACGACACCCAATGGGAGACACAAATTGTGTTTGTTGTTCGGAGGGAGTCGTTATAGGGAGGGAAATTAACTTACGTTTGCAAATAGCTTGAGTCCAGATCAGACCCCGCGTAACGTGGCGTCTGATCTGGATTCAAGCTGTTTGTCACTCGTCATTATATGTACATGTATTCATTTATTCTGTCAAAATCTGTCAATGTAACTTTCAGAAAGAAAACAGCAGACGACAATTTTAAGCAGACGGTATGGCAGCAGTAAAAGCGTTAGACACAATTCGTTGAAAGGAGGGATCCGTTGTTGGGAGGGTCGTTGTAGGGAGGGAACACTGTACAATCACCTCCATGGGCGAGTAAAGTCGACTTTGCAAACAATTTAGAACCAGATCAGACCGCGGTCGCGTCCTAAGGCGGCGTATGATCAGGGTAAAACTATTTAGTACTCATACCCGAATATTTCAAAACTTCAAAACTTTGCATTTGGTACCATATTGCAGACGCCAAAGTTTAGCAGACAATAGTTTGAGAAAGGGTTAATTTTTTCAACGCCATACGATCGTCTGCTAAAGATTGTCGTCTGCAATATTCTCAAGTTACGATTGAATCAATTTGAGAGGAAATAAGAGATTAAAATATTGAAAGGATTTGCAATTAAAGGAAGACAACTTTTAAATTGCAGTTTTAAATAGTTTGAACATGTTTGGGATCATTGTTTCAAACAGTCTGAACCGACGTCAAGTAATCTTGCATCTGATTTGCCTCATATAGTTTGCAAGAGCATTAGTTCTAGGAGAATCCAAACGTTTGGTTTGAAAGAATACGTGTAAGGTTGCTTACATTTGCAAATAGTTTGGATCCAGATCAGTCGCTGCGAAACATGGCGTCTGATTTGGCTTCAAACTATTTGACACTGGCAGTCAGTCTAACATTAGTTTAAAAGCGTATAAGTTGTTTTTAATTATTTCAAAGACGATATAGTTAAAGCAGACGAAAAGGTGATACATGTAAGGGTCAAAACATTATTTGTTTTAACCCTTGCCTTGCTAGGCATACTATTGAAGACCTGTGTAAACAATTCTAATATACGTGAGATGCGGAATAAATCGGGATCTCATCCTCCAAGATCTAAATTTCATGACACTTACAATGTACATGTAGCACGCACAGTTGTAGCAATAAATGAGCAAAGAATACATTTCTGATACAGCTTAAATGTATAAAGAAGACTTGTGTAAAGTCAATGTTGCTCTTTAATCCTTGCACTATCAATGGCGTTTTATAGCCCGTTTGCAAACAGTTTGGGTCCTGATCAGACGCCGCGCGACGCGGCGTCTGATCTGGACCAACACTGTTTGGCGCTCTAATCGATATTTATCAAGTCATACCACCTTAATTCTAACTTTAAAATGTGTCTTACAGACAACAATACTGAAGCAGACGAAAATAAAGCGGTGAAGGGGTAAAAATCTCCCAAATAATTTGATCATGAAAGGGTTATTTAGAGAAATGTTTTTAATTAGTAGGGCTAAAACGGTGTTTATGTCGGTCCTCTGGTGTTCTCAGCTTACCGTATGTTGCCCTTGTTGGTTCCGTATTTAATGTGATTGCAGATGGCTTCAAACATTCCTCTTGCCGTAGTGATGTGCCGGGCATCGAACACCTGTAACGAACATCAATAAACATGCTTACTATAGAGGGTAAGACGTTATTCTTTTCAATAGTTCAAGCCTGTGCGTGCTAAAAGGATAGCTGTCTCATAAGCCAAAACTGGATGGCCCTTTCAATAGGGGTGACACTATAATAAACAAAGCCTTTACCTCTACCCTTTATCCCATAACCTGTTTCTTGAATTGAAGATATGTCACCACTTAAAGTAGGTTGAAAGTAAAACAACATTTTTAGGCGAATTCTGCTTTACTTCCAGCCTGCTTTAAGCTACCGTCTGTAAGATTGTGAAATATTTTTATGATACATATTTATTATACCTACTATTTAAAATGGAACTAATTTTTTCAGTGCAGGAATAAATTAAACGTATTAAAAATGCCTATCCATGGAGTACATGTAAAGGGTTTAAACGAACAACAAGCAAATAATTTTTATTTTTTTTAAAATCTGATTGATTTGTTTTTTTGGCGCTAGACGACAATTCATGGCAATAATTTCGTCTGCTTTAGATATTTGAAGTTTGATATTAGGCACACTGATTAAAGAAATATCATTTATCAACAATTTAGAAATAAATTGGATGACATTATAAATCATAATAAATGATGTTTCATGGTAAATAAATTTCGGTCAAACGCCTTTTAGATTTGAATCAGCTCGGGTTACTTTTAATTCACTTCACATCATTAGGTGACATAAAATAAGAACAGTTAATTGCTTCATATGATGACATTGAAAGTTAACCCTTATATATCCTGTTATATCGTCTGCTGTAAAATTGCCGTCTGCATTCTTTTTAAAATTCAGATATATGCAGTTTTAAAAAACACAAACCTAAAGACGAGGGTCAAACAGTTTGGATCAAGATCAGACGCCGCGTCACGCGGCGTTTGATCTTGATCCTAACTGTTTGCAAATATCAGTCACGCCACGATCAGTAAGCAACGAGTCAATAATATAGAAACATATTCAAGGAGGACATAAATCAGATGACGTTGCGGGGTTATACTTCTTGGTCAAAGGCTTTTTAGATTTGCATCAGTTTAGGTTACTTTTCAATTAACTTTAACCCATAACGTGTCTTTTAAGTAATACAATTTATTGATTGATATAGTTATCAAGACATGTAACATCTTAATATTGAAAATAAGTTTTCTTACCGAATTTCAGTGACGTGCATATTTGTTTAAGTCCGGTATGGAGGTCACACTGTACAGTGATGAATGTGTTATTCATTCCAATAAAGGCGTTTACGCTAAAACTATTATTTCCTATGCAAACAGTTTGGAGCCAGATCAGACGCCGGGTAACCCGGCGTCTGATCAGGCTCCAAATTGTTTGCAAGTCAGATTTAAATTTATCGTCAGAAATGTTGTATTTTTTTTTACATTTTAGTGTATTGTGTTTGCATTTCGTTTGTGTTCAAACTGGGAAAGAATAACGTCTTCTCCACTGTATGTATAATGATAAAACAACAGTTGTTTAGTACATGTACCTGTAATTTGGACCACTGTATTCGACCGATGCACCTGGGTGCGTTTCTCCACGCCGTCTTGGCTCCATACGTCAGCTCGGCGTACGTCAGTTCGTACGTGCCCGACCTCTCAATGCTACCCTCCACCTCCGCCCATCTGTTAAGGTGAGCCGGGGAATTGTGCCTGTAGAGTAAACACAAGTCATATTGATATTAACCCATTTAACACATTCAGTATGCGCGTTGTTTACGGTACAGCAATTAATAATTCGCTTGACCTATGCAAACAGTGTAGATATGTGTCAGATGGCTCTTACAGGAGTCATCCGATGGTCAGGGGCAATATTTTGTAAAATAAACAAAATAGACTTGACTATACTGGAAACTAGAACTATCAATTTGACATTCCTTTAAATTCTGCTTTACTTTTAAGCCATTATTCCGTCAACAAGCCTTTACGCCTTTTACTTATTTCTTCTGAATGAAATTACAGTCTTGACATAAATACAAATGTATGTTCTTATAGAATAAATATGTCCTATAGCCTAGCTAACTGTGGTTTAAAGAAGGCTGACTGCAAAGCAAAATATTCATTAAGGCACTTTCTGCGTAACTGACTTAAAGCCGCATTGTGTTTTTGAGAAACCTGCATAAAACGGTTGTTTGGGGTCCCATTTGAACTACGTAGGACGTGATTCTTTCACAAAATCCGGCTTTATCTAAGAAATTCGCTTTTTAAATTTTATTTATAATATTTTTGTGCTGCACAAATTAAAAAGCCTCCCTTGTGAATGGAAAGGACAACTCTGTAAATACAGGGCTCCAGATACCGGAAGAATTTCGAAAAACTAAAATCTTTATTTCTGCTTTTAAACCCAATGGTGTCATACTCATTAAAATTGCCTCGAAGAGACGGTTTAATCAGTAGTAACACCATAGCATTCGGTACTGAAATGAGTGAGAAAATGTTAGATTAGTTCAGATTACTCCCGGTTACATGTGTATAGCTGGAGCACTGAGAATTACCCTGTTAACCCTTATTCTGCTACACAGACGTCTGCTTTGACATTGTCGTCTGCACAATTTGTTCAGTTTAGATTTATGCATTGTTTTAATTAAACAAACCTTAAGACGAGTATCAAACAGTTTGGATCCAGATAAGACGCCGCGTTACGCGGCGTCTTTCTAGATTCAAACAGTTTGTAAACTCCCGTAAAGTTACGACCAATGGGCACAGGGTTAAACACTACTTGATCCAGTGACAACGTGTACATATTATTCACCATGGGTAAGCGATTAAAAACATTACGGAGGATCTATACCTTGAGCTTGCTGAAAATGACTGTTTCAGCCTTGTCCGCTCTCTAACTCAAACACTTCTTTTTTTATCTTCACCAATCTTGCTACAAATGTTTATTAGTATAGAATCTAGGTCAGGTTCAATAACTAGCAAAATTTCATAAGGCATGTCTGAGTTATTGTCCTTGAATAATTGTGTTAGAGAGCAAAAAATGGTGAAACAGTCCTTTTTAATACATAAAGGACAATAACTAAGATAATCCTAATGGGACTTTAGTAATAATCACACTGGACCTAGATTTTATATAAATAAAGCATTTCAGCAAGTTTGGTGAAGATCCGATGAAAACTCTTTGTGTTAGAGAGCAAAAAAGGCTGAAACAGCCATTTTTTAATAATTAAAGGGCTATTACTCCAACATGCCTCATGCGATTTCAGTAGGATTCAAACCTAACCTTGATTTTATATTATTGAAAACTTTCAGCAAGTTTGGTGAAGATTAAAAATAAAGTATTTGTGTTGGAGAGCAAAATTTGCTGAAAACAGTCATTTCTAATACATAAAGGGCAAACACTCAGATATGCCACATGTGATTTTAGTAATAATCAAACTAGACCTACATTTTATATGAATAAATATTTTCAGCATGTTTGGTGTATATCCGATAAAAGCTGTTTGTTTTAGAGTGCAAAAATGTCTGAAACAGTCATTTTTTATTAATAAACAGGCAATAACTCAAAAATACCTTATGCGATTTTAGTAGTAATCAAACTCAACCTTGATTTTATATCAATGAACATTTTTAGCAAGTTTGTGGAAGATCGGATAAAAAATATTCGAGTTAGAGAGCGGACAAAAAAGTGTGATAGTCTAACTGACTGATGGATGGACGGGCGAAGGTAGTTAACGGTTGCACACGGTGAAGTTGAATCCGGCTGTATCACGTGATACTAAGCCGTGTGGTAATGTTTATATCAGACGTTCTATTTTCGGTTTGTTATGATTTTAAATCGCCCTTTTTGGTGATTTAGGTCCGTCTTCATCATTTCATAGATCAGTTTGGCCCATAAGAATGTTCAAGCATTATTATTAGCCGTTATTGTATTCCAGACATTAAGAAAAGGTCTGAAAACACAATGGGACTTTAACAACCGAGTAGACATTACTCTTTCTTAATAAATGATTAACTCTACACCTGATCTGTTTTGAAAAAAAACGTTACCCCATATCCTGTTACTAAATTTGAAGATAGGTTATCACTAAAAGCAGATTGAAAGTAAAGCAGAATGCGACATAAAGTGCATTCTGCTTTATTTTAAGCCTGCTTTAAGACATCATCTGCTAGGATATTTATTATGTTGTATATTCATGATTGTATGAACTGGAACTATTTTCTTCAGTGCAGAAATACATTTAATACGCTAAAATGCGACAATATGGGTAAAGGGTTAAATGTCATTATTTACAAAATAAACCATTGTTTATATATCTTATTGCATTGTATTTGTGTTCAGTTTCGTTTGAACAAATAACGTCGTCTCTACTTAAAAGGCAATTGCAATAACGTACTGTAACAGCATACAGTAAAACTTCGATATCTCGAATTCGGTTTTGTCTAAACATACCCGTATTTCAAAGTTAAAACGTGGCTAAGCCACGTTTTCACTTTGAAATATGGGTATGCTAGACTTAACCGAGCATGGAATAATGCAGTTCATATGTCGAACTATCGGATAGTTTGAGTTTAACGAGTTCGAGATATCGAAGTTCGACTGTAGTCCATTGACCATTAACTATTACACCGCCAAATGGGCCAAAAGACGACTTTACATACAATTCGGATCATGTCAGACGCCGCGCAAATTGTTTAGCTATCGTATTGACATTTACTTAGTCAAATTATTTTAAATCAATTTTTGAAAGTATATTGCAGACTACAACATCATTGAAGACGATATTATAGTGGTTGAATTATTAAAATTAGATCTAGATCTAACAATAAAATTAAGAGTTGAAATAGTAAACTCATTACAGTGCTCCCTCCCTACAACGACTCACAATGACTCCCTCATTACAACGGCCCTTGTGGCAGTTCCCTAAATAAGACAATTTTGTCCAACCTATTCACGGCTGCAATGCCGTCTGCTTTAAATAATAGTCTGCTCTTTTTCTCAAAGTTGCATAATGGATATTTTGACAAAATAAATATAACATATTTGACGAGTGACACACAGCTAGAATCCAGATCAGACGCCGCGTCTGATCTGGATTCAAGCTGTTTGCAAAGGTTAGCCAAGTCCCTTCCCTATAACGACTCCCTCCGAACAATGCACACAACTTTTGTCTCCCAGTGGGTGTCGTTGTAGAGAAGTAGCGCATTACCCCATAACCACTGAAGAAAATAATTCGACTTTATGCAGTCCTGATTATGCACCATAAGAAATATTTTTCTGTAGTCTATCAGTCGGTAGCTACAGTGGAGAATCTGTTATTCTTTCCCGTTTAAACGCAAACGTACGCAAACGCAAAGCGCTAAAACGTAGAAAGGAACAACTTTTGGACAATTTTGATATTTCATGATTATCTTGGTGGCAAACAGTTTGGAGCCTGATCAGACGCCGGGTTACCCGGCGTCTGATCTGGCTCCAAACTGTTTGCACTGCAAATAATAGTTTTAGCGTAAATGCGTTTATTGGGAAAGAATATATAATAACGTTTTCTCCACTGTAAATGAAGGCTGAAAGTAAAGAGGAATGCGTATCTAGGCGCATTTTGTCTTTTTTTTTTACTTTCAATCTGATTTAAGTGATCACCTGTCTTCAAAATTAGAAAAAAAGCTTTTGGTAATAGGTTAACCCTTCATGCTTAAATAATTCGGGAGAATTTTACCCCCAAATCGCTTCATTGTCGTCTGCTTCAATTTTGTTGTCTGCAATGTCGTTTCAAAGTTAAAAAACAAGGCAGTATGACTGGCAAATTTTCAAAACTAGTGTCAAACAGTTTGAATCCTGATTAGACTTAAGTGTCATTGAGAGTGAAAGGGATAAGCTAGAATGGTACAGTACATCGGCACGTACATGTAAGACGTGACACACCATAACTAAAATGTGAGAAAAATCATGTTTTCCTTGTGATTAATTAATTTATTTACGTACAAGTACATGCCCTGATTGAAAAGCAGATAGTTACGTATTGACAAACATCGACGATCACTCAAACGGAAGACTTATAATGGTGTGAACAAAAGATTGCGCCAGATTTTGGAAAAGAGATTTCTGCTTTATGTTCATCTTTTTTAGGAGGTTGGCCGCCAGAAACGAGTCTTGTTTAAAGTGGTTATACAGTGCTTTCTCTCTACAACGACACCCAATGAGAGACACAGATTGTGTGTGTTGATTGATTGTGTGTGTTGTTCGGAAGAAGTCGATATAGAGAGGGAAAATGAGGACTTGGCTTACATTTGCACACAGCTTCAACCCAGATCAGACGCCGCGTAACGCGGCGTCTGATCTGGATTCAAGCTGTTTGTCATTCGTCATTATATATTTATTCTATCAAAATCTCAATTTATAAGTTACTTTTAGAGAAAACAGCACACGACAATTTTAAACAGACGATTTTGCAAAAGTAAAAGCGTTAGACATAATTATCCCGTTTCGGGAATTGCGGCAAGCGTCGTTGTTAGGAGGGAGTCGTTGTTCGGGGCCGTTGTAGAAACGGAACACTGTAAAATTGAGAATAAACAGTGTTGATTAATTAACATTCAACCAAATGCCATTCAACTCAATGAACTCTAGCGAATAGTATACTTGTTATTTACCAACATTGTACCTGTGCGACGAACACTTGGTCTAGGCAAAAAGTGTATACCCATCTCAGAGGGCTCCTAATGGATTCCCCTGGTCAGGGTTTGCACTGTTTGTCATTTTGCAATGAATTATAAAAAAAACAACCCTACGTAGTCAAAAGTGTGCAACATTAAATCGGAAAAAAGTAATTTTCCATTTGACGTCAGGTCACAATAGTACATGTATACTAGTATGTCTACGTAATTTTGTTATAGAGGAGAAAACGTTTTTCTTTCCCGTTTAGAGCAAGCGAAACGCAAACGCAATACACTTAAATGTAGAAAATAACAACTGTTTGACAATTCTGACTATTGATATTAAGCTGAATGGCAAACAGTTTGGAGCCTGATCAGACGCTGGGTTACCAGGCGTCTGATCTGGCTCCAAACTGTTTGTTCTGGAAATATTTGTTTTAGCGTAAACGCGTTTATTGGGAAAGAATAACGATTTCTCTACTGTAAGTGTCTAAGTGTGCGGGTGTGTATATGTAGGATGGAATGGGGCTATTGTTTATGTACAATCTACATGGAACTTTACCTTTTAATGGACTGATAGTACTCGTTAATGAAGTCACGTGCATGGCGTAAGACTTCATCCTTGGGTCTCGGGGCTGGGCCCACGAGCCCGGCGTCCATGATGGAGCCCGTGCAATGGTCTGGCGTACATGTTAGTTGCTGAAATAGAAACAAGAATGTTGCTGATGAATAACATTGGTCCAAGCCCTACATAACGTTATTAGTACCCGTTTGAACGAAACAAAACATCTTTTACCAGTGACGTCAACGTAACTTTTTAGAACGTTAATTGGTTTGATATACGCTAGAGAAGTTCCTTTAAACAATGCACATGTTAGTGTGTCGTTTTACTGCCAATGGAACCAAGATTTATGGTTCACGCTATTTTTGGACGATTCGCATGTTCTACACACGTTCTACGTGCATTGAACATGCATTTCACATTTTTGTTGTTCAATTTTTCTCACAAAAGTCAACGTTGTTTTCATTTCATTCCATTTTCTGATGATAGCCAATGCACTGTGCAACATTTTTAGCAGATCCGAAGTACTATTTATGCGATATTAAGGATTGAGGTATGCACAGTTTCTTTTGCGTTTGAGTATATATTTGTATGTACATGTATATTACCATTCGATCGTTTACATTGCATTGTTATAAGAACTTTTTGTACAAATATTAGGCAATAAAATATGTTTAAACTAAAAATACAAAAGGACAAGACTCGATTGAACACTACTAAGTCCGTACGATGTTTCGGGGTCAATGAGTTAATACTCTTTGTTAGCATCTGCACATGTTCTGTTTCTTGGTATTTACACGTGTTTTATCTCAGATTGGGCTTCCTAATATTGTGGGTCGATAACCTGGACAGAACTATCTCTTTTCTTAACCCCTGTCACGCTGAACTGTTGTCTTCTTCAACTGCTTCTCTGCTAAAAACTTACCTTCAAAAAACAACTTTTAAGCTATTTTAACTGGGGAAAAGTTGAGCATGAATGACAAACACTTAAGATCCAGATTAGACGCCGCGCGACGCGGCGTCTAATCTGGATTTAAATAGTTTGTAAAAGAATACAAGATCACGCTACATGTAAGAATGATGCGAGTTAACATATCACTACCTAACACAAGAACACTGGTATTTACTGTTTACAAACCATTTGGATCCAAGGTCAGACGCCGTGTGTCTCGGTTTCTGATAAGGATCCAAACTTTTCGTTCCTAGTGTTTATTTAGCCAGATCTACTTTAGACAAAATGCCTAAATTCTAAAATTGAAGAGTACAAGCAGGCAACACTGTATAAGCAGGCGATATTGGGGCAATGAAAAGGTTAATTCAATTAACAATTTATATAAACCCTGTTCCTGTTAAACGCGAGACGCTTTCATTCGTGCCGTTTCATAAGAAACCCTGACTTATTGCATTGCAAACAATGTAGATAAAGGCAAGCCACCGCGTCAAATACGCGGTGGCTGGTCTTGATCTACATTGTTTGACACCCAAATACATCTAAAGCATTGTATTTAGCAGTATTATATTCGGTATTAGACCAAACTAAGATACATCTACAGGGCCTGGGATTACAACGGTGCTTGGTCTGTACAATGTTGCATTGCAAACGGGCAGGTTTTGTCATAACACGGCTCATTTGCAAACAGTTAGTATACAGATCACACAACAGATATCGAAACTGTTTGACACTCGTGTTGACACTTAAAAAACTATATCGTAATTGTATTTTGTACAATATCATTTAAGCGTACGATATAAATCCCATGATAATGACTAAAACGCCCCCGTCTTTATTCAAGTGAAAGCACTATTTATACGTACATGTTTTGAACAGATCGGTTAGCGATTGGCTTCATAATGTTTTATATTTTCTTACTAGAAAATGTCGAGTATTGACTAAGGCATGTCACACTTAATAATTAAAATCGCAATTTCAGTTGAATAGTATTCACCCTTAATAAGATAATGTAATATTTTCAGATTAACTGTAGGGCCGGAGAACTCATAAATTGTTTATCACATTAATGAAATCGGCAATACGTTGGCCAGATCTCGTTCACTATCGTTTTCCAATTAAAGAAGTAATTATTTGTGGAGATGTGTCGATACGCTATGTACAACATTTTCGTAATCTCCGGTTATTTCCGTCAAGCCGGTATTTCGTTGACGGAAATAGTCGCAATGCTCCGATGGCAAAGAAAACAGTGGCAATTGAAAACTACACCAGGGGCCCGTTTCATAAAACTTCGTACGACAAATGTTGTCGTAAGCCAGATTATAAAAGCTTCAATTATTATTTGTATCTCTACTTGATCCTGTCTTGTGGCATCTTTTTGGAATCGTCTTGAAAAGACTATTCCAAAGAGACGTCACAAGACAGAATTAGATAGAGAAATCAGAAATTAAATGTGTTTAAAAGTCTTGACTTACGATCGTTTTTGTCGTACGAAGTTTTATGAAACGGGCCCCTGGTAAATCAAACTAAAGTTGAAACACAAGATCTCAAACTCGCTTAAGTCGAAATATTATTTAGCCAGTTATGTTTGAGAATTATCAAATGGACACACTGTATTAGTGATTGATCTATTTCTACCGCTACCGCTTCCACTACTACATGCTACTGCTACTACTACTAATATTACTATAACTGCTGCTGCTAATACTTCAACATGTTCTAGCATTTTATTTTTGTTATCCTACTGTTAAAATTCTTAATTCACGTTTAAACTCTTGTGCTGAAGATTAGAATATTTACATAGAGGCCAATTAAGAATGGTGCAATGCAATAAAACGTTTAAAATGAAAAGTGTTTGAAAATGTAGACGAAATATTAGACTCTGAATGACAAACAGATTGGAACCAGTTCTCGCTCCAAACTGTTAGTAATTGACAACAGATCTTGAGAGACACATATATTTTAGAAGAGTATATAACGTCTTCCCCCTCGAACATCTCGGACAACAATGGCGCCGACATCACCATTAACCTTACAAAGTGACAAGCGGTTGCCTAGCGACATATTCAACAAATATGAATTAATAAAAGAAAACTCTAAATGAAGCAACAGTTACTTGCTATTTAAGTGTCTATAAAACGGCTATTTATTTTTAAATTACTGACGAAGACCTCGAATGTAGCTCGGACTATTCATTTATTTATAACCACGAATATGGAAATTTATGACCCCTAAAATTGTGTCTGAACCATTGCAATGCATGTCATGGTTGAGCTTCGCCGCACTTAACCCCTCTACAGTGGAGAAAACGTTATTCTTTCCCAATAAACGCGTTTACGCTAACACTCTTATTTCTATTACAAACAGTTTGAAGCCAAATCAGACGCCGGGTAACCCGGCGACTGACCGGGCTTCAAACTGCTTGTCACCAAGATAAACCGTAATTAACAGACTTATCCAAAAGTTATCCTTTTTACGTTTTAGTGCTTTGCGTTTGCGTTTCGTTTGCGTTTAAACGGGAAAGAATAACGTTGTCTCCACTGTACTTTAAGAATAGAACAAGTACAAGAACAAATAAAAATAAAACTTTATATTCTACAGTATTGAAGACGTTTTTCCAATTATTAAAACGCAACTCAACATTTTTGCTGAAATTGAATGGCCATGAAAACAGTTGATGATCTGGTTAATTGAAGGGCAAACAGTTTGAAGACTGATCGGACCAAAACATAATTATTACATGTATGAAAGTGCTTTCACTGCCAACGGTGCCAAAAGACGTTGTACAGTGGAGAATGTGTTATTCTTTCCCAACAAACGCGTTTACGCTAAAACTATTATTTGCAGTGCAAACAGTTTGGAGCCAGATCAGACGCCGGGTAACCCGGCGTCTGATCAGGCTCCAAACTGTTTGCCACTCAGATTAAAATGAATTATCAGAATTATCCAAAAGTTGTACTTTTCTACGTTTTAGGGTTTTGCGTTTGCGTACGTTTGCGTTTAAACGGGAAAGAATAACAGATTCTCCACTGTCAGCAGTATGGATCGCAGCGTCTGATCAGGATTCAAATTGTTTGATACTCGTATCGATATTTTTAAGTCACGCTACATTAAACAATTTTACTTTAGTTTCATTTAAACAATATTTTATTCAAAGAACTTTACTTTGAAACGGTCACGAATATACACCATAAGAAATGTATTCTATATTCGAGCAAATGGTAGTTTAAAGAAGACTGAAAGTATATAAAGCAGAATTCCATTCAATTCGCATTCTGCTTTACTGCCAAGCTGCTTCAAATGGTCACATGTCTTCAAAACTAAAACGGGCAATGGGATAAATGGTTCAAAACAGGGCTCCAGATAAAATCTGTATTTCAAAAAATAAAATCTTTATCTCTGCATGAAACCCTATGGTGTGATTACTTATTAGAATCGTCTCTTCGAGACGATTCTAATGAGTAAATGTAGTAACACCGTATAACTTGGTGAAATGAGTGAGCAAATAATTGCTTTCTTCACTTTACTTCCTCTTATCTGGAGGCATGTTGACCCTTTCAACCTTACAGCCCTCTGTGGAGATTACTGATAACATATACAATCAGTGAAGACCTTGATCAGAGGGCTCCTATTGGGGCCCTCTGAGCAGGGTCTTCACTGTTTGATATTTTAATTGGATTTGTTGTCATATCAAAATAATGCACCGGTAGACTGGTTCAAAATGCCTATACTAGAAGAGTCAAAAAGGATTATAAATACCCACAAGAGATATTTAAGATTGAAAGGGTTAAAATCTGAACTGCTCTGTTTTCATGTTTTCCTGAGCATTCGATATGGTAATAATTCCCAATGTACATGTATATGTAGACATAATGATAGCATAACCCAGTTTTTGCGTAATGCTAGAAGTTATTATATCCGAGTAAATAAGCCCCCGCTAAATCTGATGATTGCCAATTTTACAGGGATTAGAGGATTATATCAAGTTTACAATAGCTTTGAATACGGATCCTGCAAATTAACTTCAAGGCATGCGTGCACGATAAAACTTTACTACGCGACAAGTCGCATGTTTGGTATTTAAAATATTCTTCACAATCAAAGCTGAATTTATACAGATGTTGCCAACCGTGCAGACTCAGATGAGACAACGCTTAACCCATTTACGCCCAGTGGATTCTTCCATGTTTATATATTGGATAAGTCCATTTTTGATCAAAGGGATGCCTGGTCAACTTTTCTTTTTCATTTTGTTTTATATTGAAATTCCTGTCAGCGAACAGTGTAGACTCTGATCAGACGCCGCATTATGCGGGGTCTGATCAGAGTGTATACTGTTTGTCTATGTCCCATATATGGGATCGTGGGCACAATTGGGTTAACAATGTGTCTCATCTGAGTATACACTGTTTGTGAATGTACATGTATTTACTGTTTTCAACTATGAATAAATAATCATGGTCGTAATATTTAGTAGTCGACATAGCAAGGTTTTACTAATTGTATGATCTACAGTGGAAAATACGTTCTTCTTTGCCGTTTAAACGCAAACGAAAAACAAACACATGTCATTAAAATGGAGAAAATTATAACTTTTTAAAAATTCTAAAGATTTGTTTTAATCTGAGTGGCAAACAGTTTGAAACCTGGTCAGACGCCATGTCATCTGGCGTCTGATCTGGCTCCAAACTGTTTGCAATGACAATCAACGTTTTAGTGTAAATGCGCTTATTAGGAAAGAATTACGTATTCTCTATTTTAAACAAATAAGGGTCGTTATGTTTAGTAGCCGATATAGCAAGATTTTAATTATTGCAGTAGCGTGTTCAGTTTCAACTGTTTGCTGTTTAGGTTAGCAGTTTGTTCCCGGTGTGCAGTGTGCAGAATACAGGAGAAAAAATGTTTTCTTTCCAAACAACCCCGTTACGCTTAAACTATTATTTTCATTGCAAAGAGTGTGGAGCCAGATCAGACGCCGGGTAAAAGGACATACATTTGACTTGCAAAATATTGTACACGACACTATAATATTTATTTAGAATATCGTTCGCATTAATACTGAGTTTTAATGCCAACGATAGTTTGGCGATGGGAGGGTAAAAAAAGACGCAAAAAACATGGCAGTGAAAGAGTTGAAGTAGTAATCTGTCCTTAACCCTTTCCCCCATAGAAGCGGCTTTTAGCGCATTCACTTCACTCCTCCGCTAAAGAAAACAGTTCCAATTTAAACAGGCGTGAATATGTTTCATAAGAAATATTTTCTTTTTTCTAGCAGATGGAAGCTTAAAGCAGGCTGAAAGTAAAGCAGAATGCGCCTTAAGGCGCATTCTGCTTTACTTCCAACCTGCTTTAAGGGTGTATCCAACCCATAAGCGATTTTTTCAAAGTATCAAACTTTTTTTCTATCATTGTTTTTTTGGAAGAGCTATTTATGATGAATGAAAAAATGGAAAAAAATATATATGGTGGTGTCCTTTTTTTGAGCTACAGCGATTTGAAAAAGGTATGTCAAATTTGGACTTTTTCTCTAAAATTTTACCCATTCAGTGTACAAGCTTCAGTAAAATCTATTTCAAAACAAAACAAACATGGTAATTTGGGTTTTCATTATTTATTTCATGTTTATGGTTGTATTTTCACATATAGAAACCAAAATTAGACAAAGCAGGCACTAAGTTTGAACAATATGGATCCTCGAATATCAAAAATATGTTTTTATAGGGCATGATTTTATTAGATTTTTTATTTTATGAAGAAAAAGTAAAAAAAATTGAAAATGAAATAGATCTAGTTCTAGTATTAAACTTTTTCTTATATTCTACCAAATGAAAGCCAATGCTATGGCAGTTCAAAATATGAAAAGAAATTGAAAGGTCAGTGTTGAAGATTTTGAGTTATTAAAGTAAAAAGAGTTATCTCCCCTTACAAAATTTACAAAAAAGTACCATATCGATGATATTTAGAGCTTTACAAATTTCACATTTTGTGCCTGTTTTCTCTTAAATTAGTTTTTGTATGAAGAAATACTACCATAGATAGGAAATAAATAACACAAAACCAAATTATCATATTTGTTTTCATTTAAAATGGATTTTATTGAAGCGGGCTGTTTTAAAAGGACAAAATAAGAGAAAGTGGGTGGGGTAAATTTTATATGGCCATGGAGCCAACTGTTGTTCACCAAAATGTACACTTTTTCTATTTTTTCATTCATCTTAAATAGCTCTTCAATACAAAACCGTCATAAGGTGTTTTCATATACTTTGAAAATTTCTTAAATTCATGACATTGATACACCCTTAAGTAGTAAACTATTTTCAAATTTCGAAACAGGCTATTAGTTAAGGGTTAACATGGAAAACAAGTTCTCCTTTCAGTGGTTGGGTTAGCGGTAGTATTCCGTGACAGAAGAAATATAAGAAAGCAGTGTAGGAGTCTTTGATTGCCCACGTCAATTAACACTTTGCATGCTGGGTATTGTTTTCGTCTGCAACAATTGTCGTCTGCTACTGTTCTTTCATTAGAATTTTCAAAATTTATTTTAAAACGGCGTCTGATCAGGACCCGAACTGTTTGACACTCGTATCGAAATTTTGTCAGTCTTACTGCCTTAAATTTAACTTTGAAACGATACTGCAGACAATAATATTGAAGCCGACGTCAACTTGGTGATGAAGGGGTAAAAAAACTCACGAAAAGTTTGGGAGTGAAAGGGTTAACCCTTTAACCCATAGCCTGTTTCTAGTATTTAAGATATGTGACCTATTAAAGCAGGCTAAAAGTAAAGCAGAATGCGCATTCTGCTTTACTTTCAGTCTGCTTTAAGTTACTATCTGCTAGGATATAGAAAAAAATTATTATGGTACATATTCATGACAGTATAAAATGGAACTATTTTCTTTGGCGGATGAATACAATGAATGCGCTAAACGTCGCTTCTATAAGGGAAAGGGTTAATCTATCGCGGATGTTTAATGTCATCTTACAATATGTATGTACTATGCAACATATTTTGACATTTCAAACGGTTTTTATCTAGGCCAGTGGTTAGAAATTCCGCATTTGATCTGCCGTCAACGTCAAACTGTTTGACACACATAAATATTGACATGAGTTGACTTCAGTCCAAATTTAAGAAATACAGATAACAGTTTTAATCATATGATATTATTACAGCAAATGGTCCAAAACCTTTTAAGATCTGAATCCGTGAATTTGATACTTAATTAAACTATTAACAACTATAGTCATACGTAAACGCGTTATTTAAAAGTTGTGTATAAGTACAAGTATACCCGTTAAGGTTCTATAATTATGCTCAACACTTTGTAAATCCAGATCAGGATCTGCAGTAGTTACTAAGTTTGCAATATATTGTAAATATATTGAATCGTAAAAAATGGACCAGCCTTTATTAGAAACGGAAAAGGACCGTTTTGGGTTTCAAGGGTCAATGAATTTACTCGTTCGCTGCCAAGCTAATCGTGAGATGTTTACCCCTTCACCGTTTCATTGACGTCTGCTTCAATATTGTTGTATGCAATGTCGTTTTAAAGTTAGATTTAAAGCAGTAAAACTGACGTTATTTCAAAATAAGTGGTAAACAGTTTTTATCCTGATCAGACGCCGCGTTTCGCGGCGTCTGATCAGGATAAAAACTGTTTGCAAATGCGCTTTATGACGTCATTGAGAGTGAAAGGATTAATAGTTGGTACAGCATTACACTAAACAAACGAATGTGTTATTCAATACCATCACTGCCTTTACTCGATTGTCTTGTCATTTGTCCATTGTTTGGATCCAGATTAGACGCCGAGTAACACGGCGACAGATGAGGGTCCAAACAGTTTGGTGTTCATATCGATGTATATGTGTTCGGTCAAATGCCTAATTATAAATGAAGATGGCAGTTTAAGCACTTGATATTATGAGCGTGAATTTCAGAGCAAGGACCATATATTATAATAGATTTCAATCAGTAAAGGTTATATTTTAATGTGTCAAGAGATGTAACCAATTGAGTAAAATAGTCCTTGGCCATTGATACAGTGGACAACACTTATTCTTTCCAAATAAACGCGATTATGCTTAATCTATGATTTCCTATACAAACAGTTTGGAGCAAGATCAGACGCCGGGCAACCCGGCGTCTGATTAGGCTCCAAACTGTTTGCCGTTTTTTTTCCTCAAAGTTACATATTAGTGGACATTTTATAGGAGAAATACAATGACGAGTGGCAAACAGTTTGAATCCAGCATCAGGAGTCAATCTGTTTGCAGATGTAAGCCAATTCTGTATTTTCCCTCCCTTTAACACATCCCTCTGAACAACACACACACACACTTTGTGTCTCCCATTTGGTGTCGTTGTAGAGAGGGGGTGTACACATCTAGACGTTAGAGCGTGTTGAAGCTGCGTAATTGTAGACACCTATTGAAGTGTCTTAACCAAACTTCATAACCTTTTGCCAAGGATTGCTGGACGGGCGAACTAATAACGAACGCATTTGTAATAAATTTAACAGTTTAGCCCTCTCTTGCATCTAAAGGGTAAACGACCTTCAGGCTACTGACATTATATTGAGATGTTTTAGATTTAAACCATATTTTACATTTAGCATCCTTTTTATTTACCCATAACTGAGACTACACTCGGTTTAAGATCATTTAAAAATCGCAATTTGGGCAGTAGTTTATTAAGCTCTCTCACTGCTAAGCTTTATCTCCTGTTTAACCACAATAACGTTTCCATGTACACTGTTGTCTACAATATATTTTAAAGTTAGAATAAGGGCATTTGTATGCACTTTGAGACACAATGTTTGCTATACTGTGAAAACTATGCAATTGAAACATTCAAAGCCATAATAACATCTGCTTCAGGAAAAATGTCTGCATTATTTGTCAGTTACAGCTTATTTCGTTGTACCTTCAAACACATCGACAATTTAGAGTTTGTTTGCAAAAACGATTTCAATCTAGGTGATAGATCATTGGATTAAAGTACATGTACAGGTAGTGAATCACATTGCCATTGATGCGTTTCGAATGTCAAAAAAGAAAAGAAAAAACCCACTACAAATTCAAGATTAAACAATGTTAACCATTTAGAATATTTTATCATTTTAAACCACGTCTCAAATATAGGACAAATGCAACAGCTACATATGCACGATGGTAATATTGTTCAAAGAGTTTTGAGCCTGATCAGACGCCGCATCACGCGGTGTCTGATCAGGCTCTAAACTGTTTGATACTCATTTCGAATTTTCATAAGTCAAAATACCTTAAAACTACATATTAGAAAATAAAAATAGACGTTAATTGTTTCAAATTGATTACTTCATGCCAATGGTGGATTAAACAGAGTCATATTTGCGACTTGTTAAACACATGCAGAAGAAACTCATTATGATGTTTCTTGAGTCAAAAGGCTATATACATGTATCTACAGTGCTCACTCTCTACAACAACACCAAAAAGGAGACAAAGAGTGTGTGCGTTGTTCAGAGGGAGTCGTTTTAAGGAGGAAAATTGGCTTACATTTGCAAACAGCTTGAATCCAGACCAGACGCCGCGTAACGAGGCGTCTGATCTGAATTCAAGCTGTTTATCACTCGTCATTATAGTTCTTCTGTCAAAATGTCCACGTATATTTAACTTTAAGAAAAAACAGCAGATGTCAAATTTAAGCAGACTTTGTTGAAGCAGTAAAAGCGTTAGACTATTTTTCGAAACTGCAGCAAGTGTCGTTGTAAGGAGAGAGAGTCGTTGTAGAGAGGGCCGTTGTATATTCTTAAATTTGTTTTAAATATATCAGATAATAATTTGATGCAGGCAATACAAAAGCAAGATTCCAAAGATATATATGTACATGCATTAAAGAACATAATATTGTTTCCTGCCTAAACGAAACTTAAGCTAACGCAATGAGATAAAATGGTGAAAACAACATGTTTTTGAAAATATTATCTAGGTTTATTTGTGGTTTTATTTAATTCTAAATACCAAACGGTTTCGAGCCTCATCAAGTGCAAAGGTGTTTTTTTGTTTTAGCCCAAACGGGTTTATTGAAAAAAATATTAACGTATTTTCAACTTTCACTTATAGTTTTTAAAATGCAAGTATTTGGAACATATGACCAGATAAAGCAGGCAATGCATGCTACGGCCTGCGGAAGTAATATTGGTTGGTGAGAATTGCATCATTACTCCACGTTAGAACAGTGGAAATGGTACTCTATGTAACTTAACCCTTTCGGCGACGAAGTCGCATAAGATTATAAAGTCTTCATTGTAAACAGTTTGGATCCTGATCAGATGGTACGCGTTACGCGGCACTTGATCAGGGTCCAAACTGTTTGACATTCGTAACGAAATCTTAAGTCATACAGTGGAGAAAACGTTATTCTTTCCCAATAAACGCGTTTACGCTAAAACTATTATTTGCAGCCCAAACAGTTTGGAGCCAGATCAGACGCCAGGTAACCCGGCGTCTGATCAGGCTCCAAACTGTTTGCCACCAAGATAAAAAAGAATTATCAGAATTGTCCAAAAGTTGTTCTTTTCTACGTTTTAGTGCTTTGCGTTTGCGTACGTTTGCGTTTAAACGGGAAAGAATAACAGATTCTCCACTGTATAATCTTAAATGTCATTTTGAAACGATATTGCAGACAACAATATTACAGCATACCACAATATAAGGGGGTTAACATATCACGATTAATTTGGCGCTAAAAGGATTTTATAACATTATTTAAACTCCAAACAAAATGAAGCGAGATCAGACATACTCGTAACGCGGCTTCTTAATTGTCTCTTATCTGCTTACCAATTAGATTAAAGAGAAACGCCAACTGTTTCAAAAGTTTACCGTTTTCCACATTATAATGCACCGTGTGTTAGATTTTTTCAACTGTATAGTACATGTAGATGCGTTAGACTGAGTGTCTGTCTAGCAGCTTAATGCAAGACGGAAATAATGCGGAAATCGCCTTTATATAATAGTATCGCTTTCTCACTAACACTACATTTTGAGGGAAATGTTGCATTTTCTATTTTGGTACAATGTATATGTAAACGAATAGAATACGACTTATAGGTTCACTTTCATTAGATAATGGCACATGGAGGGGATGGGGGAATCGTGTTATTTTCCGACAAACACAGAGGCCACTTAGAATTGCAAACAATTTGGAGCAAGTTCAGATTCCAAACTATGCGACGCACAGATAAATAGATAGAAGAAAGCATTTGACGAACATATCTATATTGTTGCACATTTTCGTTTCATTTTGCTTTGAGATGACACATAAAGTTTACTGCTGAATAAATTATAAACTGTCACAATTCACTCCATAAATATAACAATATAAAAGTAAGTTGAGACCAAGCGATCATATTGGGCGCTACAGAAACAGAAATACCTTTTAATGATAGTTTTTGCCCCACTAGAGCGGAGCAAAAAGTCAAAACCTTTACTTAAAGATTTTGCTTAGCAGCTATGTGTTGAATTTCGTGATTTAAATATTTATCGTCAAATGAATCAAACACAAATTGTGCTTTACAAATATGGGGTGCTATGATTTAGTTGGCGGTAATCTTTGAATTCCATCACTATTTAGTAGAATCAGTATATATAAAGCAGCACTATTCGTCAAATCTAATGACAAGCGACAGCTGTTGACATATGAATTATTATCTGATAAATAACACGACTATAACGTGATATTGCGGATAAGAGTTTTGATATATTACAAAAAAGTATAAGTAAACCCATACCAAAAAATCCCAACTAAACACACATACAAAAAAAGATGTTCTAATGTTACATGAATTATTCCAATTGCAAACAGTTGGGAGTCAGACTAGACGCTGAGTAACACTGCGTCTGACCAGTCATCAAACTGTTTGTAGCTCATACTAAAAACGCTCGTTATCAGTTTCAAAGTAATGCCATTTACTACATCTTATTGATTTGCGGTTTGTTGTGCTTAGAAAGGATAATATATAAATGATTATATAAATTATACAGTGGAGAAGACATTCTTTAAAAACAAACGTAACGCAAACGCATTGCAAGAAAATGAAGAAAAAGAACATTCTTTGACAATTCTGAATGTTGATTTTAACCAGGACGACAAACAGTTTGGAGCCTGATCAGACACCGGGTAACCCGGCGTCTGATCTGGCTCCAAACTGTTTGCAATGGAAATAATAGTTTTAGCGTAAATGCGTTTATTGGGAAAGAATAACGTTTTCTCCACTGTATTCCCTTCTTTTTGTTTTCAGTTGGACATCTAGGTGTACACCCACATAAAATTATTTCCCAATAAAAGCATTAACGCTAAAACTATTATTCCCCTGTGCAAACAATTTGAAGCAAGATCAGATGTCGACTAACCCGGTGTCTGGACTGGCTCTAAGCTGTTTGCCACTCAGATTTAAGTAAATAGTTAGAATTGCAAACACGGTTATATTTTCGAAATTGTATTGCAATGGTTTGCTTTTAGTTTGTGTTTAAATGGGAAAGCACGTCGTTTTCTACACTGTTCACCATAATATTTGCAGCAACAATGGGACAGCCGCTATTCACTTCCGTATAAATGTAACTTAATGCAACCGCAATGTCAAAAAATGTAGAAAATGACGTGTTTGGTTTCTAAAATATCATAGAATATCCATTTCATATTTGTATCCGTACCAGCCGCCGAATTACACGATGTGTATGATATGGTAAGACTGGATTTCTTATAAGCATTACTTAAGAACGCATGTTAATGTATTATTTGAAAATCAAATTTTAAAATAAACTTTATGGCAGATTTTAGTTTTGAGATTAGCACTATTTACATGGTTTTAGTTTTAGATCTAAGGTTTGAATTGACTTACTGCTACTTGAAATATGAGCTTCAAAAACATGGTGTGTTATGATGAGTAATGCATAGCTCTTATAATACTTATTTGAATGGCATGGTTAATGTTATGACGAAATCTATATTATGTTTGTATTATGAACCATAATAAGACTTAAATAAGGATATATAAATAAAAATGATACACTTTAAAACTGTTTGCAATTTACATACAGTAAAACCTCTCTATTACGATCACAGTTTTGTGAGTTATTGGGTGTTAAAGGTGACTGCTTAAAACAAGGTGACAGTAAAACAAAAGCTCCTTTAGGACCTTTTTGTTTTACTGTCATGTTGCTTTAATCTGTAATCCTGTCTTTTATAAAAAATCAATTTGTTTTATTGTTAGTGGTCGTAATAGAGAGGTTTTACTGTAGTTGCTTTTGAACGAACACGCTTATTGGGAAAGAATAACCGTATTGCCAACATTAGCCGCAAGTGACCCTCTTTATTGTTAAGTTTAATTAAAAGACATCCATAAATCTGATATCGGGTAATCCGGTGTCTATTAAGGATTCAACCTGTGTGACATTGGAATAAAAAAGCATAACAAGGCGTTTACACGTAAGTATTAAATCAAAATAACGTGTAGGTACCATTCAAAAGCATGAGTTCTGTATAAGGATGTGACTTTCAACTCTTTTCCATAGACGCGCATTTTCGCACATTCAATTAATTCCTTCACTGCAGAAAAGATTTCCAATTCACAAAGTCATGGACGTGTACTAATAGGAATATTTTCTATAGCATAGCAAATGGTAGCTTAAAACAGTTTGAGAGTAAGGCCGAATGCGCATTCAGCTTTACTTTCATCCTGCTTTAAGCGGTCACCTGTTTTCAAAACTAGAAACAGGATATGGTTTGAATCTCAGCTTAACACAAATGTCACAAATGTCACTTATCAATGGACATTTGAAATACTTTTGGCAAAACAGAAACTGTGCACTGTGTCCTCTTTTTGTTAAAACAACCCTGACATGCCATATTGTATCAAAAGATTTTAATATATATATACATTGTAGCAATATCGATAAGTTTAGGTATTCCTTTTATTCCTGTTATTGCCCGCCATTGGGTTGTTTTCCTTGCATTATTTATCAGCGTTTTTTAAGATACTGTATAATCCCGCAATACTGTCGTTTAACTCGTTCATTGCCATTAGCGCCAAAAGGTGACTTTGCAAACAGTTTATATCCTGATCAGACGCCGCACAACTAAACTATTTGACACTCTTTTTGACGTTTCTTCAGTAAAAACAGCCCTAAAGCTGACTTTGAAAATATTGCAGACGATAATTTGGCGTTAAGAGGGTTAACCCTTATCCTGCAGTGATATCGTCTGCTTTTAAATTGTCGTCTGCAAAATGTGTTATATTTAGATTAATACTTTTTTTAATCATAGATATCTAAAGAGGTGTGTCAAAAAATTTGGATTCAGATCAGACGCCGCGTTACGCGGCGTCTGATCTGGATCCAAACTTTTTGCAAAAATCAGTAAAGTCGCAAGACGATAAAAATTGGCAGTGAAAGATTTTAAATAACATATATTAATGGCGTTCAACACATATGGTACAGTTATAGTAGAAAGCAAGAAGAAAGTAAGGTGAACATATCCCTGTGATTTATCTGCTTCACTCCTACATTGTCTTAAATCGTTCACCATTGAGACGTCAAAAGTATAATCTCATATTTTAACCAAATCTAGTCCTTTTTTGCTTGTTCATGGCTGTCGTTTAACATATATTGCAAAATGGCAAACTTTAGTTAATACCCTGGACCGAAGGCTCAAACAACGGCGCTCTGATCTGGGTCTACACTGTTAGCATATGATCAGAATATGTTTCACATGTACATTGATACCATTATAAAATACTCCAATACGTTGCACTTATAGGGCCAGTGAGTTAAGTAGCAATTAATCTTAGCACCTTCAGCACCTTTAACGCCTTTTTCTTAAATTAAATTTTAAGGTAATTTTTATGAGATATTGAAGTAAGTGGCAAACAGTTTGGATTCTGATCAGGATCCAAATAGTTTGCAAGTAACCGACGTACTCGGCAGTGAAGGGGTTCAACACTGAAAACAACGGCCCTCCCAACAACAACTCCCTCCCTACAACCACCCTTGTCACAGTTTCCTAAACAGGGCACTATCTTTCTAACCCTTTCACTGCTGCAATAATGTCTGCTTAAAATTATCGTCTGCTCTGTTTTTCACAAACTTTCATAATGGACAATTTGACAGAGAAAACCTAAATGACCAACGACAAACGCGTCTGATCTGAATTAAAGCAATTTGCAAAATTAAGCCAATTTCCCTCCCTATAACGACTCCCTCTTAAAACGCACACAATTATTCTCTCCCTGTGGGTGTCGCTGTAGAGGGGAAGCACTGTACAGTGGATAATCTGCTATTCTTTCCCGTTTAAACGCAAACGTACGCAAACGCAAAGCACTAAAACGTAGAAAAGAACAACTTTTGGACAATTCTGATGAGTCTTGTTTATCTTGGTGGTAAACAGTTTGAAGCCTGATCAGACGCCGGGTTACCCGGCGTCTGATCTGGCTCCAAACTGTTTGCACTGCAAATAATAGTTTTAGCGTAAACGCGTTTATTGGGAAAGAATAACAGATTCTCCACTGTATAATATAAAGTATGTTTAAATCTATTAACAAGCAATTATTTTATTTCACCGCTTTTGAGTGCTTTCTAAAGTAATATCGGTATTATTGAATAATCATGAAATCTATATAATGATAACGTTTGTCACCTAAAGCTCTGCTAAGAAAGTTTATCACTTCTTTATTGGGATATAGATTTAGATAACTCAGTTTACGCTCTTATATACCAGTTTAAAGTTGAGAAGATGTTACTCGTTCCAAATACACCCGTATTTTGCTAAATAAAATTATTTCCATTGCAAAACGTTTTGAGCCAGATCAGACGCCGGATATTTCGGCGTCGGATTAGGCTCCAAACGGTTTGCCAATTAGGCCTTACCCATTAACCCATAGCCTGTTTCTAGTTTGAATTCAAATGCCCACTTAGATCAGATTGGAAGTAAAGCAGAACACATCTTAAGACGCAATTTGCTTTACTTTAAACTATCATCTGCTATCATATAGAAAAAAATTCTTATGGTGCATATTCGTGGATTTATAATGTGGAACTGTTTCCTCAGTTGATAAATACATTAGAGTCGTAAAAAGGCGTATTTATGAGGTAATTGGTTAAATAAATATGTAACAGTTCCAAAATTTTACGGTAAGAATAGTGGTGTCTCCATGGTAACGCTTTGACTTATCAACTAAAACAACTTACCTCTGATATCTTGGTATGTAACGTATCCGTACAAACAGGCCTCTCGTTGCCAACGTTACGAACTTTCACAAATTTCCTTATTGGCGAACTTCTATTGGAAGGGGTTTGGGCTCTGCTTTCTACATCCAAACCCTTCTTGACCCCATTTATCTTAGCCGAGCTCCCTTCATTCCCTTCACCATGCATGCTTTTATTTAACCCTTCCTCTTGTACTATTTTTATATTATTCCCATCACCGTTTTTGTGAACCATTTTATGGCCAGTCTGGTTTTTCAAATGTTTTTCGCTTGTTGTGTTATCACCGTTTGACAGCTGCACGCACACGTTTCTGGTTTTAGACTGATCCAAGTTTTTTACTGTAGCATCTGTGAACACTGAAATTTCATCCACCGTCTCGGGTGATGCAACATCTCCTAGTGTCGCGCCTCGGCTACCCGCATCACCTATCCCGGAGCTCGGTAACGGGCCGTTGGACGCGCTACTGCTGCTGTTGGGTATTGTAGTCGTCCCGACCTGCCCGATATTTTCATTTTGATTCGCTAATTTACCAGCAGTTTTATTATTGTACAATGAGTTCTTGTCATGGTGTTGATTTCCATTATCAGCGATTCCATTACTATGATGGCCATTTTCTGATGCATTCCTTCCATTAAAATCCGATGCTTCCACAGGACACGTGGTGCCATTCACAGGCAGGTCCGTAATTGACACAATATCCCCATTAATGACAGGTGTCTTTTTATTTATATCCCCATGCCTAGAGTCACCTTTTCCTCCTTGACACTCGCACGTGGCTTGCGTCTGCTTTGTACAACACGACTTGGGGGATGACCCACCTGTTATTGTTTTCTTTATTTTATCTATTAAACTTTCTGTGTGAAGAATAGGTTTCGTAACGCGTATAGTTTTAGGAACACCCTCCTCGCTGAAGCGGGTTTCCAAATGAGACACGTAACCTTCTGGTCCCTTCAATATCAAAACAACGGCGTTATTGACCGGAAGTGCTTTCAGGATATCAACAGACTTCTCGTAAGCCATATCTTCAAAACTGTCTTCATTCACCTTCAGTATAATGTCACCAATCTGCACCAACCCGCTCTCTGCTGCCATACCCCCAGCTACAAGATCTGTTACCACCACGCGTGGGGGTTTCGAGCGCGGACGCACAAGAAACCCGAGTCCATACTTCTTCTGCTTAACTAGCTTTACTCGGATTATATTGGACGGTTTTGTTTTCTCCGTTGCCATTTTGCTAAATAATGGATCACTGCTAATTAAGATAAAACTGAACTCAGACTATCCGCAATGAAATGTTTATCACTAAGTTACATATTCACTAATTAGATTGCTTCATTGACCACGTATTTGCGTATATGCTGTCAATCACCGCTCCAAACTTAGTCCAACCTGAAAAAGAAAAAAAGAAAAGTGAATTAGGTTTAACGCTCTTATCACAATTGTATATGATCAGCTGAACCCCCTCGATCGGCATGATATCTGTAGCTTTACCAACATTGCCTTACTATCATTTCAAAGTAAGATAAAAACAAATGTGATCGAATAAATACAAATAAGAGTTTCAAACAGTTTGGATCCAGATCAGACGCCGCGTCACGCGGCGTCTGATCAGGATCCAAACTGTTTGCAAGCTGTTATTTGCCTTTGGCAGTGAAAGGCTTATACAGTATAGTGTTATGACAAGTACGATAAAGTCGTTACATGTATTACAAATCATATAACATTCACCTTAACACAATATGTGAAGTCCGCGCTATAACGGTTATTGTTTTATACGTAACAACAGGTTAAAGCAATATAGATGTAAAGCGGATCGCTCCTTTAGGAACTGTCTGCTGTACTTTTATTATGCTTTAAACATCAACCTGTCTTAATACATGTAAATCGGAACTCTCCCTTAAGGAGTCGCAAAAACGAGATTTCTCTGTACTCACTATACAGGTGATCGTCTGTCAAAATCATTCACTAATCCATCAGTAACAGGAACATGCAGTTTGCTTAAAGTTTGAGGTTCAGTTGCCAAACGCCTTTTTAAAAGACTGAATAAAGCAGTTTGTAAAATAAATAAATCAAAGTTTATTAAGAGATTCATCAATGACTTCCGTATAAATTCTAAAATAATCACTGTATGTTTCTTCAAACAACAAATTGTAGCAGACGACACCACAATGGGAATTAGAGACATTCTTTGCCATTGAACGCGTAAACGTCTGTTCATTTCAACCAGTTTTGAGCAAGATCAGACGCCGGGTAACCCGGTGTCTGATCAAGCTCAAAGCTGTTTGACACTCACATTAAAAGATATCGCTAAAATTTAAAGTGAATGTAATTTTCTACATTCTATTTGAATCGCATTTTTGGATTTCGTTTGCGTTTAATCGTGTTCCTTCTCCTCTATGTCCTAGATTTATGATGTATTTTCATGGTTCATTAGAAAGGGGTTAATGTAATAAGCATGTGATACACTCTGTATAATCGAAATGAATAGGTCTTCCCATAAATCTGTCTACATGCACATGTACGTCATATAGACGGGCCTCCAGGGGGGTGGGGGAGGATACACTCAACTTTCCGAACTGGCAGAGAAAACGGTACTTGTTGCAGTTTAAACGTAAACGGAACTCAAACGCATAGCTTAAAAATAGAGAAAATTACTCTTTTTTTTAAATTCCTAACGATTTATTTAAATCTGAGTTGCAAAAAGTATTGAGCCTGAACAGACGCCGGGTAACCCGGCGACTGATCTGGCTCCAAACTGTTTGCAGTGAAACTACACGCTTTAGCGTACACGCTTTTATTGAGAAAGAATAGCGTCTACTCCCACGGTAAGACTCCACTAAATGGTGGTTGTAATATACATGCACAGTGGTGCTATATAACCTTACATTGTAACTGTGCTAAAGCGCCGTTTAAAAAGACAAAACAAAACATGTACATTGCTCCCTCGCTACAACGACCCTCCCAACAACGACTCCATCCTTACAACGACCCTTGTCACAGTTACCTTAACAAGGCAAGTATGTCCAAACTTTTCTCGGCTGCTTTGTCGTCTGTTTAAAATTGTCGTCTGCTGTTTTTCTAAAAGCCACATAATGGACAGTTTGACAGGAAAAACTTACTGACGAGTGACAAAAAGCTTGAGTTTAATTTCCCTCCCTAGAACGACTCCCCCGAGCAAAGCACACAATTTGGGTATCACATTGGGTGTTGTTGTACATGTATCTTTTTGCAATAGAAATAATGATAGTTTTATCGTAAACGAGTTTATTGGGAAATAATAATTTCTTCTCTATAAAAGGAGACGACATCATTAATTCTCAACTAATCTGTCTATGTTAAAACAAACAAAATTTTCAATTGCAAACTAGTGGAGCCAGATCAGACGCCGGGTTACGATAAGTCGTCAACATTGCAAAATATTGTCATTTTCTCCATTTAGTTGCATTGCGTTTAGATTCGTTTAAACGGGAAAAGACGAACGTTTTGCTCCACTATCCGGTTCTTTTCGCCAGTGGTCAGATTTTATTTCAATGAAAGAACTCGTTCAAATCAATACAGTTTCACCAACGCAAACATTACGAAAAAATTAACTAATACAGTGGATGGAGAAAAAACGTTCATATTTCCCAATAAACGCTTTAAAGCTAGTGCCAGGATACACTCAACTTTCCGAACTGGCAGAGAAAACGGTACAGTGGAGAATCTGTTATTCTTTCCCGTTTAAACGCAAACGTACGCAAACGCAAAGCACTAAAACGTAGAAAAGAACAACTTTTTGACAATTCTGATAATTCATGTTTATCTTAGTGGCAAACAGTTTGGAGCCTGATCAGACGCCGGGTTACCCGGCGTCTGATAAGGCTCCAAACTGTTTGCTACTCATATTAAAATAAAAAGTTGTTATTTTCCTACATTTTCGTGCATCGCGTGTGCGTTTCAACAGGACAGAATAACGCTGATTCCACTGTAAAAGGTTCCAATGGAGCCAAATCCCTCAATAGTTTCGAAAACAAGATTCACAATGTAGGTAATATATGCACTGGGTTGAGTGAAGACTCATAAGAGGGCCAATGCATTTATTTCCACTGTCACATCTAATTCCTGACACAAGATTTGAAGTAGTTTCATCTTACTGTACTTATTAAATGTCAAAATGCACTACATTCATACATTATATCCTTTACGGAACATACGCACAAACAAAAATAAACAAAATATCAATTTCACCATTGCCAGTACATTGCCCCTATCTACAACGACACCCAGGTTATTTGCGTTGTTCGGAGGGAGTCGTTATAGGGAGGGAAACGGCTTACATTTGCAAACAGCTAGAATCCAGATCAGACGCCGCGTAACGCGGCGTCTGATCTGGATTCAAGCTGTTTGTCACTCGTCATTAATTTACTTTTGTCAAAATGTCCATTATGTCATTTTGAGAAAAACAACAGACGATACTTTTAAGCAGATGAATTTGCAGCAATAAAAGCGTTAGATATAACTGTCCTGTTTAGGGAGCAGCGGAAAGGGTCGTTGTAAGGAGGGAATCGTTGTTTGGAGGGCTGTTGTAGGGAGGGGACACTGTACATTTGTATCAGACTACACAAGTGCATGGCACACTCGGTTACATGCAGCACGACGACTTCCTTTTACGTTTTTAAAATGAAACAACAAAAAATACCATGCAATCAAATTTCGAAAAAAAACAGGGGTTTTGAGAATGATACCGTTGTTAAATCACACATGCGTCAAACATGTTTATTACTGTAATCGGGTGTTTTTATAAAGAAACATAACCCGGATCGTGCTTGATTTCCAGGCATGCACCGTATCATGTCGCAATAAAACGCGCTTGTACAGCAAGTCCGTACACATGATTATAAGCCTTTATTTATGCTTTTCGGTGGATTACCACGATATAGCAGTGGATGATCACTTGGTAATCCACTGCAGTGGATTATCACCAATCGCTTTTATTATGAATTTTCCCCGTAGGGCTCCCCAAGAATCGTAGTCAATCGTGTCTTATCGTTAAATTCCGGCAGTCCGATTTGTCGCGAACTACTCACCGGAAGAGCACGAATCCAAACTCGGGAGCAACGAAGTCATTCAGATGACGTCATTATACCGCCAACTGTCACGCACATGTGTTCGACATAAAACGTGGGGCTCAACACGGGATAAATAATGTACGTTCGCTTTCAATTTTTAAACAATTTCGTTTAAAAAGTGGCTTAAAGCATAAATAAATAGAATAACTGTGTTTTTTCAGTGTAAGATCGAATTTAATCCATTTCGTGAACATCAGACTGTTATATTTTCACTCGTGGCTTCGCCACTCGTGAAAATATAACGTCTGATGTTCACTCAATGGATTAAATTTCGATCTTACACTGAAAAAAACAGTTATCCTCTATATATACATGTATATACACACCGTGGCAGTACCGGGTCCTAGGTTACATGTATAAAGCGTTTTAGCTGAGTCTGAGTGTGTTCTCAAGCATTTGAGTGGTCAGATTTGAATCTAGGCTCAAATCTGACCAATTAAATACTTGAAAACGACTTTAGACTCAACTAAAAAGCTTTATAACCTTGGACATTGTTCATAAGCTTTTTGACAAATCACCGTTATGCACTCTCTAAAATATACTTATATGGTGTTAATTGATCAGTTAATATAAATAATGTCCCTATTCTTTATATAATCAGCTACACGATATGCTTTATTTAGTGAAAATGATACCTAGGACCAAAGGTAGTATAGTTTTTAACATTTTCTAGGAACTACTTCTCCTTATCAACCCATTCATGCCCACGATCCCATATATGGGACATAGGCAAACAGTGTAGACTCTGATCAGACGCCACATTATGCGGCGTCTGATCAGAGTCTACACTGATTGCTGATAGGAATTTCAATATAAAACAAAATGAAAATGAAAATTTTGACCAGCATCCCTTTGATAAAAAATGGACTAATCCAATACATAAGTTTACATGGAAATATCCACTGGGTATAAATGGGTTAAAACAAACTACATGTAAAAATCCCTCCATCTCTCAACAACTTGTTTTCTCGTTGTCTCTTCCGTCCTGTCCTACACGTGTCTCTTCCTCAATCTCTCCCAATGTACAGTGGGGAAAACGTTTTTATTATAAACCTATCGATGATTTATGGAGATTTCTCAGTTAGATAAATTTGATATCGTCACTGTTGATATCATCACTATATGTAGTGAAGATATCACTTTTTGTGACGTCACGTCATAATTAATTTAGTGACGTCGCGGTAATCAATTTTGTGTGTTTTTTTTCAGTAAAAACGTCATCAAAATATATATAATAAATATAATAATCAATTCCTTTGAATAGATATGAAAAAAATATCAATCGAATGGGTTGTTATCTGGTTAAAAAAATCGTCATGCGGACTCGTTTTTTAACCAGATAACAACCCATTCTCGTGATATATTTTTCATATCAATACAAAGAAATTGATTATCCTCTATTTTTTTTCTGTTTAAACGCAATCGAAACGTAAACGCATTGCAATAAAATTGATTTTTTCTCGATATTTCTGATATATCTTTTTAAATCTGAGTGGCAAACAATTTTGAGCGTTATTAGACGCCGGGTAACCCGGTATCTGATCTGGCTCCAAACTGTTTGCATTTGAAATAAAAGTTTTAATGTTAACGCTTTTATTGGGAAAGAATTACGTTGTTTCCACATGTCTGTCTATATGTCCCCTATCTCTCACTCTCAATCACACATCAACTCATCGTCGCTCTAAATAAAGTCAGCATCCTTATCTGTATCATCGACACTTTCTGTCTCTCTCTTCCCCTCTTTATACATGTAATCATAATTATATATATTTTTTTATTATTATTAAATTATTATTATTATATATTCTTATAAATATCCGATCCCTTTCAATGTTTTATTCTCTGTGCATAATTTATCTGACTATCTTGACAGAATGGATTGAAATATATAGTTCAAGATCACTACATGTATAAAGAACCAGTATGACAAATCTATTTGTTAAACAGAACGGTTGTAGATTAATCATATAGCGAACTATATACAGTAAAACCTCTCTAATGCGACCACTTAATTGTGCTAATTATTTACGACATTTTACTGCTTAAAGCAATGTGACAGTAACGCAGAAAGCGCATTTATAGAAGTGACTTTTAGCACATGCATTTTATTCATCCGCTGAGGAAAATAGTTCCAAATTATACCGTAATTAATATGTGTCATATTTAATACTTTCCTTACTCTGGCAGGTATTAGATTAAAGCAGGCTGAAAGTAAAACAGAATGTGCCATATGGCGCATTCTGCTTTACTTTCAGCCTGCTTTAAGTAGTCACCTATTTTCAAAACTAGAAACAGGCTCTCCGGTAATGCCGGAGTTAAACAAGACGAAAATAATACAGAACGCTCCGACAGTTCTGCTTTACTTGATTTGTTTGTATAAAGCAGTCGCCTGACTTAACAATAAAAAACAGAGACTGAAAACAAGGCGCCCATACAAACACATTATATTTAGTTTACAGGGCTACAATAAGTTGCTCATAAAAATCCTAAAATTTCCAAATTTTCAAGCGCGAATTCAGGAATCGTCCCTTTAAACCTTTCGCTGTCAGGATTTATAGCACAAATATAATTATACTCACAGTTAAGATTCAGATCAGACGCCGTGAAAAGCGGCGTCTGAACTGGATCTAAACTGTTTGACATCCATATTAATGTTTGCTAGGTAAAAAACCGCATAAAAATTCAAATTTTTTAAGTAAGAGTAGAAATCCGAATATTTCGGAAAAATTCCGTAGGGTATAGATAAATTAAGAAAAAGTCGAAGATTTCGGAAAAACCCGGAAAAATTACCAAGATTCGGTGATTTTGCTTGAGGGTGTTTTTAACTGTTCATATTTAATTAATGCTATATGCACGATAAGGCCTCTCATTTCATTATAGATAAACAATGGTGGATAACAGATAATGCCGTGTTTGTATATGAAAAAGCAAACAGAACAAACTCTGCTGAGACGCAACACAACGCCGAGTTAACAGGGTCTACGTTGTTTGATAATGTATACTTTAGTACATGATGGTACAAAATGTAGTTAGTCACGAACCCATTTGTACCCACAATCCCATATCTGGAACATAGACAAACAATATAGACTCTGATCAGACGCCGCATAATTCGGCGTCTGATTAGACTTTACACTGTTTGCTGATAGAAATTTCAATATCAAACAAAACGATAGTGAAAATTTAGACCAGACACCCCTTAGATAAAAAAAGGATTTATCCAATATATAAGCACGGGGGAATCCATTGGGCGCATATGGGTTTACTTAATGTTCATTGATATTGGTCATTGGGTAAATGTTAGTTTTTTCTCGTTATCAAGATACGGAACGCAAACGAAATTGAAGTCAGTTTTATAAAATTGTATATATTGTAAAATTAAATTCGAACTGAAGTTTGTAGACTGAAAAGACGGCGAGCTAGCAATGGCCATCCGGTATGTACAATGTGAGTAACAGGTGTCAGACGCATGCTTTGCCCTAATACCCCCATTCCACTGAGCGGCGATTCCTCTACGCTTCGAAACTTTGGTAAAATCGCCGCGAATCGTAGTAGGAACGGCAACAGCGCAGTAGAAACGCCCTGATCGAAGTAGAAGCGTAACAGAAGCTCATTGATCGCCACCTCACGGCGAATGTTTTGACCCTGCTCAAAATTTACGTAGCGGCATCGCCGTGGACTCGAAGCGCAGCCGAAGCGTACTAAGAAATTCATGAGCGTTGTAGCAACGTAGTCGCAGCGTGGTTGACGTAGCGCAAGCGTAGTCGCATCGTACTAAAAGCGTCGAGATACATTGTATTTGCCCGCGATTCCGCTACGTTTCTCGTACGCTCTAGGCGCTCACACTACGCTCTGTACGATCTAGCGACGATCAAGGCGTTTTCACGGCGATTCGGCCATTTATGAATCACAAAAATCGCCGTCCAGTGGAATGGGGGTATAATATAACACCCAAACACAAATAAAGAGAACAAAACCATAAAAACACCCTTTTCTATTGACCAAACACCATTTTCTGACCTTTTATACTGTACAATGTTTATACCTTGGAAAGTCCAAGGTATATACAATATAATTAAAAAAAAAATCAAAAAATGAGCTTTAGGTCAGAATATGGTGTTTGGTCATAGAAAAGGGTGTTTAATAGTTTTGCTCATTTTTATTTGTGTTTGAATGTGTTATATTGGGGCAATGCATGCGAATGCATGCGTCTGGCACATGTGCTTAGAGTGGGAATAAGCCGTTCACTCTCAGCACGGAGTACTGTAGGTCTACATGTAACTACTCCGTGATCTCAGTGACGCTTTAAAGCGCGTTTGCAAACAGTTTGGGTCCTGATCAGACCCCGCGTAACGAAAACTGTACGACACCCTTATCGCTATCTATTAAGAAATATAACCTTTAAATCTAACCTTGAAACGTGTCTGGCAGACAACAGTACTGAAGCAGACGACAATAAAGCGGTGAATGGGTAAAAATCTCCCGAATAATTTGATCGGGAAAGAGTTAGGCTGGTGCAGAACTGTCAACCCACTAACTGCCATGACAACATCAGCTTGAAACAATTGACGCCTACTTTTATTTCTCAAGTTTGAAATTTAGGTATTTTGACCTAAGAAATATAACATTGAGAGTCGAACAGTTTTGATCCTGATCAGACGCGGCGTTACGCGGCTTCTGATCAGGATTCAAACTGTTTGCAAATAACCACTGTAGTCGGGACAAGGTAGAGGCTAGGGCTGAACAGAAATCATGTAAAGATCTGAACTGCTTTGTACAAATATGCGTTAAATGGAAAATTATGAATAATTCTATTCAAGAATTCTTTGAAATGTCGATGTTTAGTCACGGTTGTAATTGGATTCTTATAGAATCGGTGTTAGTTGAAGCTAGTTTCAGGACAACAGCTTGTGGAACAACATTCACACATAGTCTAAGGTTACTATTATCAGATTGTTCTTCACAATGAGCGCTCATGGATGACAATCGACGGCCATCGATTTCTTAACTGAACTCATCACTGGTCTATGCCTATACTGCCTTTAAAGCCCTAAGTCTTGTTTTGTTCTCATGGCACGGGTCACGTGTACATGTATTATGGAGAACACGTCATTCTTTCCCGTTCGAACGCAAACGAAAAGCAAACACATTGCACTAAATTACGATAAATTGTAATCTGAGTGGCAAACAGTTTGGAGCCAGATCAGACGCCAGGTTACCCGGCGTCTGATCTGGCTCCAAAATGTTTGCACAGGAAATAATAGTTTTAGCGTAAACGCGTTTATTGGGCAAGAATTACATCTTCTTCACTGTATAGCATACATGTCATGCTTGGAATTAAGTTAGTTAAAGTTTGCACAGTTACCGTCATGTCTTCAATACTTTGCTACAGTGGAGAAAACGTTATTCTTTCCCGTTTAAACGCAAACGAAATGCATCGTACTAAAATATAGAAAATGACAACTTTTTGACATTTTAACCTGGAAGGCAAACAGTTTGGAGTCTGACCTGGCTCCAAACTGTTTGCATTTGAAATAATAGATTTAGCGTAAACGCGTTTACTGGGAAAGAATAACGTTTTTTCCACTGTATATATCATCCCAACGTCTGGCTTTAGTTAACAAGGCACATATATTTCCTGTTTTACTCTTTACTCCATAAATACGCAGTTTCACGCCTTTAATTTATTCTTCCATTGAAGAAAATAGTTCAAATTTATACTGCCATGAATATGTAGAGTCGAGAGGACGTTATTCTTCCCCGTTTAACGCAAACGAAACGCAAAAGCATGACACTTAAATGTATAAAATGCAACTTTTGTATGAGTGGAAAACTGTATGGGGCCGCCTGATTTGGCTTCAATCTGTTTGCAATGGAAATATTTGTTTTAGCGTAAACACGCTTATTGGGAAAGAATAACGTCTTCTCTAATATGCAATATGAAATAATTTCTATACTACATGTATTATCCAAGGAAAATGTAGTTGTAATAAGGACGAAAGAAAGGCACAGTGTTCCTCAACGCACAGTCTGCTTTAGGTCCAACATGCTTTGATTTATCATGTGTCTTCTAAATTAGAAACATCCCATGGGGTAATGGGTTAATCAAAACGAAACACAAATGCAGTGCAATGTCATGCAATGTACGAAAAAGACAGTTTTGACGATTCAAAAGGCAAAACAGTTTGGAGACTGACCATACCCCGGGTCTGATCTGGCTCCAAACTATTGGGAGTGGAAATAATTGTATTAAACCTTTACCCAAAAGCCTGTTTCTAGAATTTAAATAGGTGGCTACTTAAAGCAGGTTGAAAGTAAAGCAGAATGCGCCTTAAAGGCGAATTCTGTTTTACTTTCAACAAGCTTTAAGCCAACACCTGCTAGAAAAACTAAAATATTCCTTATGATACATATTCATGACTGTATACATTGGAACTATTTTCTTCAGCGGAGGAATAAACTGAATGCCCTAAAAGTCACTTCCATTGGGGAAATGGTTAACACAAACGCGTTTATTGTAAAAGTAAACACATACTGTACTCATCACGCAATGACAATGATGAAAATTATCCACGAAAAAAATAAATCAAGATTTGAACATTGTTGATTACTGCCACAACATTGACGAACACTACAACTACTATTTTGCTCGTTTACCAATTTTAATCCTTTTTTGTCCTGTCCTACATACATACCAGCTTATCACAAAATTGGCTGTCAAAAGTTAACTGCAATAATTGAACGTTGATCTATATGACATGAAACCAGAAATTGTTAACTGATCGACAGATTGACAACTTAAACTACACAGTGACTAAATATACAGTGGAGAATCTGTTATTCTTTCCCGTTTAAACGCAAACGTACGCAAACGCAAAACACTAAAACGTAGAAAAGTACAACTTTTTGACAATTCTGATAATTAATGTTTATCTTGGTGGCAAACAGTTTGGAGCCTGATCAGACGCCGGGTTAACCGGCGTCTGATCTGGCTCCAAACTGTTTGCACTGCAAATAATAGTTTTAGCGTAAACGCGTTTATTGGGAAAGAATAACACATTCTCCACTGTACAGCTTATTTAGCCCCTTCACTACCTTACCCGGAGTAAAATGGTTATTTGCAAACAGTTTGGATCCTGATCAGACGCCGCGTAACGCGGCGTCTGATCAGGATCCAAACTGTTTGACAGTAAATTTTATATTTCTAAAGACAAAATATCTTAAATTTGAATTAGAATTTTAAAAGTAGGCGATAATTGTTTCAAGTCGATGACGACATGGCAGTGAAGGGGTTACAGTCGAGAAAACGTTATTCTTTCCCAATAAACGCGTTTACGCTAAAACTATTATTTCTATTGCAAACAGTTTGGAGCCAGATCAGACGCCGGGTGACCCGGCGTCTGATCAGGCTCCAAACTGTTTGCCACCAAGATAAACATGAATTATCAGAATTGTCCAAAAGTTGCACTTTTCTACGTTTTAGTGTTTTGCGTTTGCGTTTCGTTTCGTTTAAACGGGAAAGAATAACAGATTTTCCACTGTACATGTAACTCTTCACTTCCAGTAGCGACTTACATGTACGTACAGGCGTTTTGTTAAAAAAAATTGTATTCATATCAAACATGGGGACACCTAACCTGGATGCTGATGTATCTATGAAGTGTGCAATTTCATTTTAATGGTTATTTAGTTTAATTGCTGTAAATCTAACTTTGAAAACAAGACGATAATTATATTTTAATAGACGATACTATGAAAGTTAAAAGTTAAACCTTCAACCGCCCCCATAAAAGTCTGTTTTAAAACTGCCATTGTAACAATTAGTTTAATGTTAATTCCAGACAATTTTAAAAGAAGATAAATATACATATATTCCTATACTACCATCTATCAGTTGGGATCGTGATGAGATGTCGAATTACTCGGCGACTGGTCTGGGAACAAACCAGTAGCAACACCATTTAAGTTGTCTTTGTCGGTAAAAGCATAAAGGTGACTTAACCCTTCGGTTTTTTTAGCGCGACTTCACTAGACGTTGCAAACAGTTACGATCCCGATCAAATGCCACAAAACGCGGCATATGATCTAGATCCAAACTGTCTGAATATCGTTTTAAGTGTCCAGTGCTAAAACGGCTTTTAAATTAAACTTTTAAAGCAATGGTAGGCGACATCTGAGAAGCAGGCTAGTGTGTAGCAAATGAAGAGTTGATTTATTACAGTATCAAGTTTCCTTCTATAGTTACAGTGGAGAAGACGTTAACGCGTTTACGCTAAAATTATTATTTCTAGTGCAAACAGTTTGGAGCCAGATCAGACGCCGGGTAACCCGGCGTCTAATCAGGCTTCAAACTGTTTGCCATTCAGATTAAAATAAATACAAAAATGTATAATTGTCGACAATCTGTCGTTTTCTACGTTTTATTGCCCATTGTTTGCGTTTCGCTTTGATTTACTAAAAATATTTTATGCAATTTTACTTAAGAAATATTTGTACGCCTGACAAAGTTTGTATGTAGCTTAGACACGGAGTTCGTCGGCGTCGGAGTTGGATCCAAACACTTTGCAAATGTTAGTGGGATAGCTTTTGGCATAGTAAGAGTTATAAAGTTCCCTACGTGCGTGGTCTTTAGTGGACTTCCATTATATCGGTAAAGTATTTAGTAAAAGAGCGGGTCATATATCATAAGTAAAGAACTAATTGGCCTCGACAGCCTTCAGTCAACTCTTTCAACCCTTGTTGGTTATAAGGTTCCCTTTGCTTTTTAGTTATCAAAACATGAACAATTCTACTTGAAATTCTGGGTAGTTTTTAATTAATAATGCTCTAAACTAGCAAACATTGTAGACCTAGATCAGAAGGCTTCTATAGAATCCCTCTGAACTAGGTCTTGACTGTTTGCAAATGTAATAAATCCATTTTAAACAGGCCGATGGTGTTGAAAGAGTTAAACATTCAATGTCATACAGTGGAGAATCTGTTATTCTTTCCCAATAAACGCGTTTACGCTAAAACTATTATTTGCAGTGCAAACAGTTTGGAGCAAGATCAGACGCCGGGTAACCCGGCGTCTGATCAGGCTCCAAACTGTTTGCCACCAAGATAAACAAGAATTATCAGAATTGCCCAAAAGTTGTTCTTTTCTACGTTTTAGTGTTTTGCGTTTGCGTACGTTTGCGTTTAAACGGGAAAGAATAACGTTTTCTCCACTATACTTATAGTATACAGTATTGTCTGTTTAAACTTGTCTCTGGCTTTTAGTTGTCCAACTAATACTCAAGTCATTTTGGTTGAAAAACCCCAAACACACTGAGTGTCAAACAGTTTGAATGCTGACCAGACGCCGAGTTACTCGAGACCTGATCAGGATCTTAACTATATGCAATGAATTGTGCCTCTAAGGCAACGCAGTGAAAAGGTAAAACAATTAAAATACATTGAATAACGCTTCCTTGCTTCTCCGCAGACAAAAACCAAATCATTCGTGAAAAAAGCATGGCGTCATACTGACGTCATACATGTATCATATAAGAGACTGTGACTAATCCTGCTTTTACATTTTACAAAGACAACATGTTTTACTTTGTTAATAACTCTATTAGATATTGTTAAAAACATGTACATGTAATATATAATTATCATATCATTTAATACTTTAAGTTAAAAAAAAATGCAAAGGAAATAAGGATTCTAGCGTAAACGCGTTTATTTGAAAATAATCACGTCTTCACCACTGCTAGACGCCGATTGACCACTTTTCGATTATTGTTTTATAAAATGAAATATGACTCATGTCGTCTGTAAAACCCTTTGCTTGCTAAAATAGGTTCACAGAGTGTTCTATTTACGAACAGGTCACAGTTCTGTAGATATCACTGATGAGTTCAGTAAAGAATTCGATCTCCGTCGATGGCCATAGATTGCGAGTTGGCTGCCGGTCTGAAATACAGTGGAGAAAACATAATTCTTTCACGCAAACGCATTGAGATGAAATATAGAAAATAACAACCTTTTGACAATTTCGACTACCAGTTTTAATTTGAGTGGCAAACAGTTTTGGAGCCTGATCAGACGCTGGGTACCCGGCGTCTGATCTGGCTCCAAACAGTTTGCAATAAAAATAATAGTTTAAGCGTAACCGGGGCTATTTGGAAAGAAAATGTTTTCTCTACTGTACTCTGCACGCTGCACACGGTACACAAACTGCTGACCTAAACAGCAAACAGTGGTAATTGAACACGCTACACTTTCATTAGACATAAAACGAAACTAGGCTCTGATAACTTTATAGTTTGTAATTAGCATTAATCCTCTATGCAGTTGGTTGTAGAAACATTCCTGATATTTTCGTTAACCCATTACCCCACATATACGCCTTTTTACGACTTTATTTTTTCTTCCACTGAAGAAAATGTTTCAAATTTGTACAGTCATGAGTATTTTTCTAAAATAATTATTTTCTATATTGTAGTAGATGGTAGCGTAAAGCAGGTCGAAAGTAAAGCAGAATGCGCCTCAAGGCTTTAAGTAGTCACCTGTCGTCAAAACTAAAACACAGGCTAAGGGGTAACGGGTTAACTCACCTCATGGTAAGCAAGACTAATGCCACATATGCAAACAGTTTGGATCCCGACCAGACGACCAACTATTGGCACTTATACATGTGTTCATTGTATTGAGTTGTTTTTATAAACTTTTTAGCAAACGATAATCCAGCACGATACATTGTATATATAAAAATGAAAGGTACAATGTCTTCGAGCCCGTTATAGCCAGTTATTGTAGCATTAATTATGTTGTATAAGAGAGCAAACGCCATGTTGGAAGGGAATGAGGTTGTGCACATGTATAGTTCAGGGCTGCTATTTCTCCGGATTTTTCCTAAGTATTCGGATTTTTATCCTAGCAGATCGTAGCTTAAAACAGGCTGAAAGTAAAGCAGAATGCGCATTAAGGCTTATTCTGCTGTACTTTTAACCCTTTACCTGATAGCCTATTTCTAGTTTTGCAAATAGGTGACTACTTAAAGCAGGTTGAAAGTAAAGCAGAATGCGCCTTAAGGCGCATTCTGCTTTACTTTCAGCCTGCTTTAAGCTAGCATGTGCTATAATATAGAAATATTCCCTATAATACATATTCATTACTGATTAAATTGGAACTATTTTCTTCGGCGGAGGAATAAATCATATTCGCTAAAAGGCGCTTCTATAAGGGAAAGAGTTAACCTGTTTTATGCAGACATTAAGCTTGTCATCAAAACAAGAAACAGACTATGTGGTAAAGGTACGATTAGTAAAATTGCGTCTGAAAAATTGAAAATTTGAAATCTTACGATTTTCATGATGAACTTATGGCAGCCCTGATAGTTTAATAGTATAAACTTCATCTTTATCAATCAGAATAAATGCAATAAGTAAAACGTATCGTTAACACGTGTTGATTTGAATAACCATCTCGGAAAAACAGTAGAAAAGAGGTTGAGCAACAATATATGTCTGCGAAATCCATCCCCAAACCAACTACATGTATCTCAGGGCTGCCTAAATTGACATGAAAAATCCTAAGATTTCCAAATTTGTATTTTTCAAGTGCGATTTTACGAATCGTACCTTTATCAAATAACCTGTTTCTAGCTTTGTTGACATGTGACAACTTAAAGCAGGCTGGAAGTAAAGCAGAATGCGCCTTAAAGGCGCATTCTGCTTAACTTTCAGCCTGCTTTAAGCTACCCTGTACCAGAAAAAAAATCCGAAGATTTAGGAAAAATCCGGAGAAATGGCAGCCCTGCTACATGTATCTATTCTAATCAGTGCGGCTGATACATTTGACCGTGATCAGAAGCCGAGTAACTAGGTTCAATGAGAGCACCACAAACGGATGCTGAACGTACGACTTTCACATACTTGAGATGGTTATATATTCCAAACTTAAAGAAAGTGTATGGGTATTTGATGCTTTCTTTATCATAGAAGTTTGTAAGCAACAACAACTTATACATACTTGTACATACATATATTTACTAGGGAGGAAACAATACAATGCAAGTTTTTAATATATCTAATTTTTTTATTTTAGAAGAATTTATACCTGTATTTGCATTCAATTAAAAGTAAATTCTAAATCAAACAAGGGTAGAAACTTTGCAAAACCAATCACAGAGTTAGCTAATGAGTTTCCCTTTTAATACTATCAAGAGTTGTTAGAGAGACAACAAAGCTTGCCATTGGCACATTTAGAAACTTAAAAACATACACAAGATCACCAAGTTCAATCTTTTTGCCTGCATGGAAAGGTCTTGTCTATATACGCATGCAAACCAAATATGAAAGTTACACCTGAAGGGACAAACTAATTATAAGCGTTTTTCGAAATCTAAACGCAGTTGACCTAAACATGGGGCCTACATTCAAGGTCAAGGTCACATGGGTCAAGAACTAATTGTGCATGAAAAGGTCTTGTCCATATACACTTACCACCAGCTAACTATGAAAGGACATAGAAGTTATAGGCATTTTTCAAAACATGCAAAAACCATAACCAACGCAGACGATAGGGTGACGACATCAGCTCGACTTTTCGAAAAGGTCGAGCTAAAATGTTTGCAATGAACATAAGGCTATTAGTACAGTGGAGAATCTGTTATTCTTTCCCGATAAACGCGTTTACGCGAAAACCTTTTTTTCTTTTACAAACAGTTTGGAGCCAGATCAGACGCCGGGTAACCCGGCGTCTGATCATGCTCCAAACTGTTTGCCACCAAGATAAACATGAACTATCAGAATTGTCAAAAAGTTCTTTTCTACGTTTTAGTGCTTTGCGTTTGCGTACGTTTGCGTTTAAACGGGAAAGAATAACAGATTCTCCACTGTATAAGCGCGTCTACTGGAAAAGAACAACGTCACCTGTATTAAGTTTCTAATTTCTTAATTTCTCAATTATGTCTAGTTCAAATTTAACTTTGATTGAATGTTTCTTAGAATTTGTTGCAAAATAACTGCAGAAACCATGACAGAGGGTTTATAAAGGAGTCTCTTGTTCAGAGTTTACATTGTACACATATTGTAGATTCGTATACTGTTGAGAATCTGTTATTCTTTCCCGTTTAAACGCAAACGTACGCAAACGCAAAGCACTAAAACGTAGAAAAGAACAACTTATGGACAATTCTGATAATTCTTGTTTATCTTGGTGGCAAACAGTTTAGAGACTGATCAGACGCCGGGTTACCCGGCGTCTGATCTGGCTCCAAACTGTTTGCACTGCAAATAATAGTTTTTAGCGTAAACGCGTTTATTGGGAAAGAATAACATTTTCTCCACTGTATACAGTGGAGAAGACGTCATTCTTTCCCAGTAAGCGCGTTTACGCTCAACATATTATTTACATCGCAAACAGTTTGGAGCCTTACCTCTATACGTTCCGGAAGGATACACGGCTCTTAACTGGAAGAAGAAGATCAGACGCAGGATAAACCGGCGTTTGATCAGGCTCCAATTTGGTTGTCATTCAGATTAAAAATGATCATACAGGATTGTCAAAATGTCATTTGCCACATTTGATTACAATGCGTTTGTGTTTCGTTGGGGTTTAAACGGAAAAGAATCTCAACCGTAGTATCCCCTAAAACGGACACTCATCGGTCCAAGGTTATAAAGCTTTAAGCATATGTATCTTTCTAAATCAAATGCTTGAGAACACACTCAGATTCAACCCAAACGCTTTTTAACCTTGGAGCCAGAAAGGCTCAGTGGGTAAAGGTCGTGGTAGTTTATTACATTGTTGACAATATTATTTACTGTATTTATTTATATTTATATATTGTATTTATTTCGTGTTTTGTCGTGTTACACGATAATCATCAGTTGGCAACATGTGTTTGACTGAATAACAAACGATTCCTGTACAGATCTATACACCTCATGATTTGCAACTTCGGAGCTACAGTCCTCCCTCTCTACAACGGCCCTCCCAACAACGACTCCCTCCTTACAACTACACTTGCAGCAGTTCCCTAAACAGAACATTTATGTCTAACGCCTTTACTGCCGCAACGTCTCCTGCTTAAAGGTGCCATCTGCTGCTTTACATAATGGACATTTTGATGAAAAAGAAAACTTTATGAGGAGTGACAAACAGCTTGAATCAAGATCTGGATTCAAGCTGTTTGCAAATGAACGCCAATTTCCCTCTCTAAAACGACACCCTCCGAACAACGGACATAATTGTTGTCTCCCATCGGATGTCGTTGTAGAGAGGGGACGCTGTAAATGCTATTCAATAAAGTGTAGCAAAACGTGTTTTTGACAATGTAGACTGTTTGTTTTAACTCCGATTCTAAATGTCAAAACTATTTGGTGCCTGGTCAGACTGTTTTAGGGCTGGTAATCGGCGTCTGAAGTTGTTAAATCGGTTTGCAAGAACAATATGGCTTTAACTCATTGAGCCCTAGTGTCGCACATGTGCGTCCTTAATTAAAAGTATACATGTGAAGAGTACACTTGTCCAATGCAAACAGTGAAGTCCCTGATTAGAGGGCTCCTGCAGGAGCCCTCTAATCAGGAACTTCACTGTTTGTCATTTTGCAATATATTATTAAAAACAACCCTAAATAGTCTTAAACGGAACAGACTTTACTGTTAATTGGAATTGTCCATTGGAAATTTGAGGGGATAATGAGTTAAGAACAAATGTTTTTATTGGGAAAATACAACGTTTGTTTTCTCACTGTACCAAGATGTAGTAATATTTCGTTTAGCGGTCATTGTCAGTGATACAGATATAGTTATTGACCATATCTTCTAAATACAATACAATACAATACAATACATTTTATTGGCATTCAGTACACTGTTGCTACTTCTAGCCATCCAGTGTTACTGGAGTGAACATGTAAATTACACATACAAATTACAGTTTATCAGAGAAGCATAAATAATAGGTTTCAAAGTGTGAGAAACTTTGCTACTTCAATAAGTGTTAGAATAAAGCGGAAAGCTGCGCGGAACTGTTTAAAACACAATCTTCTCACACAGTAGGTCGTTTTCCATGGTTTTCATAATCATAATTTTGACAGAATCTGTACCAGTATAAGATCTTTATAAAGTTGGACAATTTACATAAAACAAACTGGACCGTAAAGAGTTATTGCCCATGGTAAATGCAAAACAGTATAGTTGGCCTTGTTTACATTCTAGCAACCTCAATTTTACTCTAGTAAGCTAATGTGAACAGCCTTCGATAATACTTGTTATGTTGCTTTATATCAACTAGACACAGGACAGCTTTGATATGGAAAATAATGCGCATATTAATTAAGTGATCCGGGCTCTGATTGGCTGATTGTTGATCTACTATAGAGACTGTATTTGTTGACCGATTTTGATGAAATTTGGTATGTCGCTTTGATAATCCGGTGATACATGTATCTAGTCCAGATATCAGTAGATGATTCATGACTGCGGTGTTTCCGTGGTGTTTTATTACCTTTTCCAGCCTCAATCACAACTGAGTTCTGTCTAAGTTTCATTATTTCTACTGATATGGTAACATATGTCACATTATAACTAACAATGAGTCATACTTATAGATGGAATATCTGCAACCCTAGTTCCACATGACACATATGTGTTACAGTGGAGAAGACATAAAGCCTCCCCAATTAACGTGTTTATGCTTAAAGTTTAACTCTTTCGACGCCAAATTAAACTTGAGGTTTGTACCCCTAAACCGCCATAGTGTCAGCTGCTTCAATATTGTTTTCTGCAAGAACGTTTTAAAGTTAGATTTAAGAAAGTATATCTTAAGAATATCGATACGAGTGTCAAACAGTTTGGGTCCAGATCAGACGCCGCATTACACGCATTATTTTGGTTAGTTTGAATATGTCTGGAGATAAAGCAAATTCAAAAAGTATGTACACTAAACGTTTAACATTGTCAGTGATTCTGAGACCCAATACCTGCTATAATCGCATATGACGATGAATAGGGTTACAATGTGGTCTGGCCAATCCTAACTCCTCATAAAACATCATGTTATAGGAGATTTATATAAAATATTCCACAAATGACAGAGCATCATAGAGATATCATGCAACCCGACCTTCTGATCGCAAAAATGATAAGCTAATTGAGTATGCGTCGAGGAATTAATTGGCTCTCAAGTTCTATTGTACTGTTTTCAATACAAATCCAGATCCTAAAAATACACTGAATAAAGAACAGCTGTAAACGTGCATTTACGAGCACTCTCTTAACTCCGATGTTTTTTATGTTATTAACTAATCTGCAAGTCATCTTTGTATAGAGAGACGCGTGTGTTGAATCAGCTATCAATTCATTTAGCTTTACAGTTCTTTACCCTTTCACTCTCAAATACACTTAAAAGCGCGTATGCAAACAGTTTTGATCCTGATCAGACGCCGCGCGCGTAACGCGGCGTCTGATCAGGATCCAAACTATTTAACACTCTTATCGAAAGTGTGTCAGCATTAATACATGCATTAACTTTGAAACGATATTGCAGACAACAAAATTGAAGCAGACGACAATGAAACAGTGAAGGAGTAAAATTCTCACTAAAGATTTGGCAGTCAAAGGGTTAATTTCCATTGCCCGAAAAAGTACCAGTTTAAGGTACAGTGGAGAATCTGTTATTCTTTCCCAATAAACGCGTTTACGTTAAAACTATTATTTCTATTGCAAACAGTTTGAAGCCAGATCAGACGCCGGGTAACCCGGCGTCTGATCAGGCTCCAAACTGTTTGCCACCAAGATAAACAAGAATTTTTAGAATTGTCCAAAAGTTGTTCTTTTCTACGTTTTAGTGTTTTGCGTTTGCGTACGTTTGCGTTTAAACGGGAAAGAATAACAGATTCTCCACTGTACCTTTTCAGGAATTATGCAACGATATCTTAAAATTTGACAATGTACAAAAGTTGTATTTCCATATGAAAAGCACTCCTATAAACTGTTTGGGAAAGTATAATGTCGATCATCACTCTGCAAGGGTGAAACTGTTTTGATGGCATGTATATGATTGATGCTAGAAAAATCATCACTGTTGTTTAAGATGATAATCCATGAAGCTGTCAAACATTATTTTATCATTGTTGTTCTAATATTCAAACTGCAAGAAGAGGCGATATTGATAAAATATTATTTAAATTAAGTGAAACATACATTCCTGAATTATGGACGAATTTCTAGTAATATGCACACTGCTTTAAAAATTCACAATACCTTAACCCTTTACCTTATAGAAGCGACTTTTAGCACATTCATTTTATTCATCCGCTGCAGAAAATAGTTCCAAATTATACCGTAATGAATAGGTGTCATATTTAATACTTTCCTTATTCTAGCAGTTAATAGCTTAAAGCAGGCTGAAAGTTAAGCAGAATGCGCCTTAGGGCGCATTCTGCTTTACTTTCAACCTGCTTTAAGTAGTCACATATCTTCAATACTAGAAACAATGCTATCAGGTAAAGGGTTAACTGGAATTGCAATAAGCGGTTTTTGAAAACGGCAACCAACCAACCAACCAAGGACTGCCAATTTATAATTAAAAGACAAAGATCTCTAAACAAAGATGACTAACGTTTGTAGGAAAACCAGTAATAAAAACGACCCGTAAATGATGTTCTGATTTTAGCACGTGGTAATGAGTTATAAAACAATTAACTTTTTCAGGGAAACATTTTCGGGCTAGGTGGATAAATTACTAGTCATGCCTTATTTTCTTACTCGGCCCGGGTACCATGGCAACCGTTACTATCGAGCCCTGCTAAAGGACAAAATCCTGAAAGATATTTTTGGTCTAAGTTGTCCTCCATTAAAATTCCATGCAACTTCCTTTTTGGTTGCCCCTTCACCCTTTCACTCTGAGTGACGTCGTAAAGCGCATTTGCAATCAGTTTTCATCCTGATAAGACGTCGCGTCGCGTCACGTGGCGTCTGATCAGGATTAAAACTATTTGCCCTTTGTTTTGATGTTATACTGCTTATTTTGAAACGATATTGCAGACAACAATATTGAAGCAGATGACAATGAAAAGGTGAAGGGATAAATATATCACGTTTAACTTGGCAGCGAAAGAGTTAAAACAAAGTTTACTGTATAGTATTTGCTGTGGAAAAGAACGTTATCCTGTCCCAGGAAACGCATAATTACCTAAATACCTCGCGTGCATCGTAACCAATTTGAAGCTTGATTAAACACCGTGTAACCCGGCGTCTGATCAGCATATGAACATATTTTACCCTTTGTATGATAATGAATCATTAACATTGTCAAGACATGTCATATTTTACTTTTGAGTACATTGCGTTTCGTCTTTTTTAAATAAAACGAACAACTTCTTCTTCACTTCCCTCTATGACATTTTATATACACGTCGTGATATGACAAAATCTGTCTTATTCCATTGCAACATTGTACAGACCAAGCACCGTTGGCATAACAGACTCTGCATCTGAGTTTGGTATATGCTCCCAAAAACCGTATACAATGAAGCTAAATACAATGTTGTATATCTATAAATATGTGTGGGTGTCAAACAGAGTAGATCAAGACCAGCCGCCAAGTCTTTGACGCGGCGGTTGGCCTTGATCTAACTGTTGCAATGCAATAAGTCAGGTTTTCTCATGACAAGGCTCAAACTATGTTTCCTACTGGTCGTTACTTTACTTGCATTTGTACAGAGTTTGTTTTGAAACTGATTGACACTTACAAAGACATATAATATATGGCACAGCATTTGTGTGTCGACAAGAAAAGACCGCACGTGTCAAAAATGTGTTATTGTCTGCTTGAACTATAATGGAGTCAAGTTAATAAAGACAACAAATAGAACTTAATAAACGGCCTAACACGGTTGTGTAAAACGTCGTAATTGCCAGTGAGTATATTTGCATTTAGATTTAGGCCGTGAGCCGGAGGGGTTGGTTGGTACCAATCGGGTGAATAAGGTTCACTATGATTTTCGGAAAGATCAATGTGTGACTAGTTAAGAAATGTATGATAGCAGTAAAATCATGGCAGCTTTGTTGACTTTTTAGGCATTTTTGTTACCCCACCCACCAAGTTTAACATTGCAAAAGGACCATCATTATCACAATCATACTTTTGGTAATGTATGAATTTTTATTGAAACATCATATTGAAAATGTATTGTAAAATGCCACTTGACATTATTGGAATTGTTTAAGTAATTTACTCTGGCAAAAAAGGCATATTTGTTACCCCACCCACCAAGTTTACCATTGTAAAAGGACCATCATTATAACAATCATACTTTTGGTAATGCATGCAAATTTATTGAAGTATCATATTGAAAATGTTTTGAAACATGTCATTAGACATTATTGAAATTGTTGAAGTAATTTACTCTAGCAAAAAAGGCATATTTGTTACCCCACCCAACAAGTTTAATATTGTGAAAGGACCATCATTATCACAATCATACTCTTGGTAGCGCATGCATTTTTATTGAAGTATCATTATAAAAATGTATTGTAACATGCAATTAGACATCATTGGAATTGTTGAAGTAATTTACTCTAGCAAAAAAGGCATTTTTGTTACCCTACCCACCAAGTTTAACATTGTAAAAGGACCATCATTATCACAATTATACATTTGGTCATGCATACGTTTTTTTGAAGCATCACATTAAAAAAGTATTGTAACATGCCATTAGGCATTATTGGAATTGTTTAAGTAATTTACTTAAGCGAAAACAATAAATTACGTCATCCTTTTCATAACGAAAAATCCCTGTTTTGACTCCTGGAATCTATTGATGCAGGTGGCATAATTAAAGTAATCGCCCTGTTCGTTCGTACGAAGTCAACCATATCTTAACATTTTATATAGCATGAAAACAGCTTACTAGAATGATTTTACACTTCTACAGTTGTTGCCTTGAACCATTCCCTGCTATTTTTGAGCTATTTCTTGGAAAAATAGATTTTACCGTTTCTCCAGAGTTATTACTTCTTTCTGGAATGATTTGATCATTGCATACTGAATACATTGAACCTTTCGAAATCCAGGAATATCACCAAAGCTTGGTTTGGCCTTGGACTTGACCTAATTTGGACCTCTAAAAAAATTCAGAATAAACAGTACTGCTAAGGGTGCCTCCGGGGTTCTCTTAAAGCAGTAATGTTCTAAGACATTGTTACTCTCTTCTTATGCTAAGGCTAATATTGTACAAATCCTTGACTCTGCAATTTTCAAATACACCTGCTAGCACATAACAGATGAAAAACAAATATTTCGGGTCAAAGGATTTAAGTTTAAAGGCAATCTATTGGCGTTAACTTACAAACCATTGACAACAGTGTTATGAAAATGTCTAAACATCTAGTCGGCATTGACGAATAATCAATGCATTACAACCACTGAAGTGTAGGTTGTAATTCTTATGTAAGAATACCAATTCTCACATTTCCTTCACTCTCAATGTTTTCATCCTCTTCCAGTGGACGTTCTTCATCATCTGATTCTGTACTAGTTGCCTGATTATCACAGTTGCACATGTTCGTACTATTCAAACCATAAGAAATGCATACACATTTAGGCAAAGTACATTTACTAGCACAGCTCCCCGCTAGTAGGTCAAGCATCTACGTCGGATCTGTTTTCTATCCAGCAAGTCGTCTGATAGCTGATCAATCTCACCCTCTTTCACAACTTTCCATCCTCTTCCTACATGACTTGGAATATCATCGACTCCAAATAACAGCCTTGAGGTTAGCTCTTAAAGTGTGCTTAACTAAAGAGTCCAGACATTCCTATCTTGTTGTATTTCTGTGGGTTAATTGTCGTACGGAATTGTTTCTCTTTGTTAGAACGAAAGTACCCCCTCTTCTAAGAACTAAAATTAAGGAAGACTGGTCGTTGGTTTTGATCTTATTTGCTGTTTTGCAAAGGACGAAATTAGTCAAAATCATCTGCGCGAAGTCATCGTCATCATCGCGTCTCATCATTTCCCCATCATTCACTGGCGCTATATGACCCATTTTGTGGCGCAGTGCCGTAAACCAAAATAAATTAATCCATCCAGCCAGGCATGAGGTGTAGCTGGTGGCCCTCTATCTTACCCTATTCTGGTACATAATAAGCCGTACCGCTGAACATTCACTTTTGCTGATGACGCTTACAGGGCATAGAGCTGACGTTTATATCTCAAGTCTGTATATCAAAGCAGGAGGGGTACCCCTTTCCTATTCAACGTCTGGGAACATTATTGAGCTTCAGCATTACCATTCATCAATTTCAGTGCGCGTGTTTTATTCTTACCAGCAAATGCGCTGACCGTGTCACAACATGTTAAGACATACATTCAATTCAGTGACTTGCAAACATCAGTGTCAATCGCGTCCTCAATATTCAGGATATCATATATAACTTGTGCATGTCTTTGTCCAGCATTTCTTAAATATGTTCATTTGCTTCTTCTTGGCTGCTTCAAAGACCCTGTACCTCCTCGCATCCATTGTATTTTATTTTGAAGCATTTGATTTCAACGTAAGGTGCGATATTTTCCTCTGTAACCTAGGGGCCTCCGTGGCCTAGTGGTATAGTCACTGTGACTTACATCACTAAGTTTCTCACCGCTGTGAGTTCGAATCCCAGTAGAGTCGTTCGGATTTCTCATGTGGGGAAGCCTTCCAGTTGGCTTACGGAAGGTCGATGGTTCTACCCAGTTGCCCATAAAGGACTTCTGGGGTCCTCCTCCACCTATAATTAGCTGGACGTCGCGATATGACTGAAATACTGTTGAAAGCGACGTAAAAAAAATCAAATCAAATCCTCTGTAACCTTTGACTGTGCTCAGTTTTCATCCATTGATGCACCAGGAATGCTATAAGAATATTATTATTGGCCTTATTGCTACAGAAGCGTCTCCCCTGTATACATCTATTCTATCACTGTCACTGCCGCCTCGAGTACCATCGATAGAATAGTGCTTGCGCAGCCACAAAAATGCATTGGTATCTTTTGACTTTCTATACGAGGTTCATTCCGTCAATCACAGAGACATACTTTTTCGGGACACCTTCAGCTAAGCCAAGCGTTTTCTGTTAGCTCAATGCTAATGCAGCATTGTTTGATTTCTTAGCAAACCATTTGATGTTGAGAAAGACTATTGCCAAAGAGCAATAAGTAAAATAATGAAATTTATCTGGAGATTGCGTGTGTGTGCCATAACTATGATGCGACCGAACAAAAGCATTATCAGCTATAAGAACTGCCAGTCTTCCACTGGATTTCACTTTCATGCTGCTTGAGGTCTAAACTTTGTTGCTCTTTATTCCATCATGGTTGATCTCCTTTAAATTGTGCATACGAGCATTGACCAATCTCATCATTGACCAATCGCATGCGCACTCAGAAGGTATTTTGCGATGTCTCAAGGTACTGCATTAACGGTGGATATGCTAATCAGATTTTGATTTATTTCAAATGGGTTGAACCAGCCTCTTATTAGATATGTTACTTTAGTAACTTTTTCCTCGTATTTCTGCATTTGTGACCTTTTCAGCTGTGTGTGAGAGTTCTCGTGTTTCGTATCTTCAAGAATGTCTCTAAATTGGCTGATAGATGCACTGTTATATAGTAACGCTTGGTGGCACAAGTGTTCAAGCGGAAATGTATGGTCCCAATGCGAGTTTGTGTGTCCTCATTGACAGTGATCTCTGTGGTAGTATCAAGGTAAACACAAGGTTGGGTGATATGGATAGATTATGAATGGTATAAGGCGACAACTGTATAATTATGTATCCAAGTATTTGAGTAAGCGGTGCTAGACGAAAAGATAAAATCTATTTAACCTTGACATAGCACATAAAACATATTCTTAGTCCACAATAAGGTCAAGGTCAATGCCAAATTAAGTTTTGTTGATACTCGTTGATTGGGAATTATCGAATGTAACAATTGTGCAAGTCTCAAAGCATTCTAATAAAAGTTGTTACACGTAATGCTAGACGAAATGGTAAAATCTAGTTAACCAATAAACATCCCTTATTAAGATATTCTAAGTCCGAATTCAGTCACGGTCAAGGTCAAAATGGAAGTTGGGTGATATGGGTTAACTGAGAGTGATTCTAAGCCATAACTGTGAAAGTTTCATAGCATTCTACTAAGCGGTAATAATGCTAGACGATGCGGTAAAATCTAGTGAACCAATAAAACAGCCCTTATAACATATTTTAGTTCCAAATTCGGTGAAGGTCAAGGTCAAAACTGAGGTAAGGTGATATGGGTGAATTGGCAATGATCAAAAGCAGCAAGTATCAAATCATTCTTATATGCGGTATTGATGCTAGACGAAACAGTAAAATCTAGTTAACCAATAAACAACCCTAATAACATATTCGTAGACAAAAGTCGGTCAAGGTCAATGTCAAACCGAGGTTGGATGATATGGTTGGATTGGGAATTACCCTAAACAACAACTGTTTAAGTACCAAAGCATTTTATTACACGGTGTTATTGCTAAAAGAATCGGTAAAATATGTTTAACTCGTACGCACCGCCAGTAGGATCACTATATGCCATCCTCATCAAAAGACATTTGTCTAAAGGCATAAAAAGGTGATTTTTTAGTCAAAAAAAGTGGTGGAAATTTGGTTTTTACCAAAGTTAAAACCTTTAATAATGTCAATAACATTTAATGGCATGTTTCAATACCCGTTTTGATATTAGGCACCAATAAAAATGCATGCAGTACAAAAAGTACGATTGTGACAACAATGATCCTTTTACAACGTTAACTCGGTGGGTGGGGTAACAAAAATGCCTCAAAAGCCAACAAAGCTGCCATGAATTTACTGCTATCATACATTTCCTAAAAGCAGAGGGTTTGGGCTTCCTGAAAATCATAGTGAACCTTATTCACCCGAATGGTACCCGTACCTCAAATTTCAGGTGCCTGGCTCACGGCCTAATTGTCCTATTCAGTTTATAATTCAGTACATTTAATAATGCAACCATCTGTGGTAGATAAAACTACCCTTTGTTTACTAAGTGCACAGGATGTTGTTATTAAAGCCAATTTCCTTGCTTTTATTTTTTCAAACATGTCAATTAAATTGTATTTTTATAGGTTACATACAGTATAACATACGAATAATTACGGCCCATCAATATAAAAGCATCGATATGTTAACCGCGTCGAAGTTTAAAGCAAGATTAAAGAAAAGCAAAAAACTCCTTAATCTGCTTTTTGCTTTACTTTTATGTAGATTAAGCTGCAAACAACACATTCATGTTTGCAGTCTTCCAAAAAAGGAGGACAGTTATGGTGAGTCTTTTAATGTAGATCTAAAAGCAGTATTCATAATTTGAATAAAGTCGTTGATGTTGAAAAAAAGGGTTTATTCTGTTTTGTTATCGTAGAGTCAAAGCAATTGTAAAGAAGCCATTGAGAAAACTGATCCGTTATTGAATTTCAAAAACCGTAATCAATTTTAAGCAATTAATGTCAACAGTGAAATGGAACTAGCGAACCGAAAAGACAAATCCATATCATGGGTATAAAAATGCATATTAGTATATTAAGAACTACAACTGCTGCTGCTGCTAATATTACTACTAACTGCACACTACTCCTAACTATATCTATTATTACTACTTCTACTACAGCGCTCCCTCTCCTATGGTGGACAAAAATGTGTGCGTTGTTCGGAGGGAGTCGTAATAGGGGGATATATTGGCCTACATTTGTAAACGGCTTGAATCCAGATCAGATGCCGCGATAATGTTTGGTTCACTGTATATCATCTTAAAGTGATATTGTACTAAAACCTATTTCTAAAACGGAAATGCAATAAGAGCTTAAATTACTACCAAATTATGCAATTATTGTTACCCATTTAGCACGAAGTATTGAAATAATCGCATGCAGAAACTGGCAATAGTGTACATACTGTATGTCGTATAGGAAAAAGGGAATTCTCTTACTACATGTAATTATACTAAAAGTATTTTCCTTATTTAGGATTTACTTACCTGTAAATCCACAAGGTAGTATGCTTTTTCACTTTGTAGACCTGTACATGTTTATGGTTTCCTAAGAAGAGTTTTTGAACGAAGAACTCATGACTGAAACATACGCTATATAAATCAGGTATACTACTACTACTACTACTACTACTACTACTACTAATACTACAACTACTACTACTTCTACTATTGCTGCTGCTGCTGCTACTGCTACTTCTTCTTCTTCTTCTACTACTACTTCTTATAATAGTAATATTACTGTACGTGAAATGTTGATACTCATACGATTTGAAAGAGTTGAACGTTGTAACGAATGTGTAATTTAAGCCAGAAAGAAAACACCAGACGCTAATTAGCCTTGAGTTGAGCTCGACATTGAATTAGCTAAATAGTAATTAAAAGCAAAATGATACTGACATTTAGTTAAATACCCATTTCAAATGAACCATAATGCAATAAGTGATTATAATGTACATACAAATTGGCAAGCATGTTTATTGAACATCAGATAAACTTGGCAATACAGTGGAGAAAACGTTATTCATCCCCAATAAACGCGTTTACGCTAAAACTATTATTTCAACTGCAAACAGTTTGGAGCCAGATCAGACGCCGGGTAAAGCGGCGTCTGATCAGGCTCCAAACTGTTTGCCATCAAGACAAAAGAATTATCAGAATTGTCTAAAAGTTGTACTTTTCTACGGTTTAGTGTTTTGCGTTTGCGTACGTTTTCGTGTAAACGGGAAAGAATAACAGATTCTCCACTGTACATGTGTACTTTTTATGAAGCGTAATAATTACAGTAACACATAATTAGCACAAGTATCATATAGCTACATGTAACCGATTTCATACAAAAGAAGTACAGTGAAGAAGACATTATTCTCTCTCGTTTATATACAAAATAAACGGCAACGCATTGCAAAAATTGCATAAAAAGAGTATAACAATTGTGAATATTAATTTTAATATGAGTTGCGGGCAGTTTGTAGCCTGATCAGAATCCGGGTTACCCGACGCACTACCTTAATGGGAGGAGAGAGGAAAAAAAGTATAAAGGGAATGTGGTTATTCCATATGTTAAAAATGTATCAGAGGCGTTGGCGAGGGTGTTTCGTAAACATGATATAAGTGTGGCTATGAGGCCCATAAACACCCTTAGGAAAGCACTGGTGCACCCAAAAGACAAAACAAAAACCGAGGAAGTATGTGGGTGTGTTTATCGCATACCGTGCAAAAACTGTAATGCGGCATACATCGGTGAGACAGGTAGAAAGCTCGAGACAAGGATAAAAGAACATATAAAAGACTCGGATAATTGTCCACAAGTGTTCACAAGGGCAGAACACAAGGCATCCCAGTCTACAGAACATGCGAGTGCAGTTACAAATCATATTGCCAGACACAACCATGTTATAGACTGGGAGGGTGTAAAAGTGATAGACAAAGAGTAATACATTCCTGAGGAGGTTAAGAGAATCGTTATGCATTGTACAGGAGGACAAAGTCATGAACAGGGACGAGGGGGGGGATATCTAATGAGCCCCATCTACCGGCCGCTGTTTACTACGGGAAAAATGACCAGTAGTAAACAAAACTCATGACGTCACCAACGGTCAAGTTCACAGTCTGAAGAAGGCACTCCAATGGAGTGCCGAAACTGTCATCGTAAGTAAAAATATTTGGATATGCGAGTAGAAAATTATTGTATAAGTTTTGTTCTAGTTGAGACAAACATGTTTCTGGATTTATCTGGACCTAAAAATTTTGCAACACATTGTGCCCACGATCCCATAAATGGGACATAAGCAAACAGTGTAGACTCTGATAAGACGCAGCATTATGCGGCGTCTGATCAGGGTCTACACTGTTTGCTGATAGGAATTCCAATATCAAACACAATAAAAATGAACATTTTGATCAGCCATTCCTTTGATAAAAAATGGACTAATCCAATATATCAACATTGAAGAATCCACTGGGCGTAAATGGGTTAAAAAGCTGCTACATTTGTAAGACTCAATCCCTTCACTGCAAGTATTATAGCTGCTTTAAACACTCTTGGCCTGCTTTACTTATATATTTTCTATATTCTGGCTTACGAAGCATCAATGTGAGTCAAATGCAATCAAATAAAATGTAGAAAACGTCAAGTGTTTTAAAAATAATAACAACTTATTTGAATCTGAGTTTCTCGGGGTCTGACCACCATCCAAGCTATTTGTAAATTGCAATGCGCTCGGACGTACAATTGTAAGCAGTTAAAGCATGTAAGTACTCATGTGCGCGTGACATTTGGAAGAGCTAAGTACATACACGTTAAGATATAACCCTCCGTTATTTGCACTATTGAACGAACACTGAATGAACTATAGGTGGAACAAATTTGATTGAGGCCAGACAACGAGTAATCCTGCGTCTTTTCAGGTTACAAACTGGCTGACCTTCTATGTACAGCCCTTTATTTGTTGAAACCTCTCACTACTAAACACATAATCTACCTTAACCATTTCCCTGATAGATTCGCCTTATAGCGCGTTTAGTTTATTCCTCCGCTGAAGAAAATAGTTCAAATTTATAAAACCATGAGTACATACCAAAAGAAATATATTCTATATTCTAGCAGATGGTAGCTTAAAGCAGGCTGAAGGTGAAGCAGAATGTGCCTTAACCCTTTCCCAAATAGAAGCGCATTTTAGCGGATATGATTTATTCATCCGCTGAAGAAAATAGTTCCGATTTAATCAGTAATGAATATGTATTATAGGGAATATTTTCTATATTATAGCACATGATAGCTTAAAACAGGCTGAATGTACAATGTAAAGCAGAATGTGCCCTAAGGCGCATTCTGCTTTACTTTCAACCTGCTTTAAATAGTCACCTATCTTAAGTACTAGAAATAAGCTACCAGGTAAAGGGTAAAGGCGCATTCTGCTTTACTTTAAACCTGATTTAAGAAGTCACCTATCTTCAAAACTAGAAACATGTTATGGGGTAAAGGGTAAACCTTTTTTCATCGCCATATGCGTATAATTAAGATCCAAGCTGCTTGACAAGTGTGTAGACATTTTTTTCAGTAAAATTGCATTGAACCTAACTTTGAAACAATATTACAGACAATATACGTATCAAATTTAACGATATCATGGCAGAAAAAGGATTAAAGTAGATGCACAAATTTGACGTTAAAAGGGTTAAGGACAGACTGACATGTGAACTATCGACTAGTAAAATATTTTCTTGGCGTTTGATCTGGATCTCAGTTGCAATTGTGAATTCGACTATTCATTTTCCGTCTGTAAATTGTTATCGTCTGCAGCAAACCTTATTATTACACCTCGCTTTCAGTTACAATGTTAATTTCCCATAGACCAAAATTAAACAGTTTGCATGTCTTTTACATCTATCCAAAAATATACTGTCACACTAAAGATATGATATTCTTTTTGTGACGTCACTCTGTATGATATTTTTTTCTCTATTCTTAAAAATACTGTCAGCTATATGATATTACTTTTGTGACGTCACTCTATATGATATCATTTTTCTCTATTCTTAAAAATACTGTCAGCTATATGCTATTACTTTTGTGACGTCACTCTATATGATATTATTTTCTCTATTCTTGAGTTGAGTTGTTATAAACAATGTGACATCGCTTCGCACGTAACGTGCATGGCGCCTCTAAATTAGTATTCACGGCATATTTTGTAAGATACGAACGAGACGATTCCACAGTCAGGGTTGATAGGCTCGGTGTAATTAAATAAATATGAGATGGCAGTTTGTGTGACATTCAAATTGTCAACCCTCGAAAACAAGAATGTCACCCTCGGCTTCGCCTCGGGGTGACCTTCTGTTTCTCGGGTTGAAAATTTGAATGTCACGCAAACTGCCATCTAATATTTATATATTGTTGCTTTGTAGTTTAAGCTTTTTTATATATATATATATTAATATTTGAAAAAGTTCGAGGCCAGATCAGACGCTCGGTTTCCCGGTGTCTGATCATGCTCCAAAATGTTTGCCACTCAAGTTTAAATGAATCTTTTGTTACCTCTTAAAAATGACATTTTTCTACCGTTTATTTCTTTACGTTAGTGTTTCGATTGCGTTTACACTGGAAAGAATCACGTTTTCTCTCTCGGACATGATGCGATAACACATATGTATTTCCAACCAATTCAACGAAACGAAACGAAACGGTGCGAAACGTTAATGCAATACAATATAATATACAGTGTTCCCTCTCTACGACAGCCCTCCCAACAACGACTCCCTCCTTGCAACGACCCTTGACGTAGTTCCCAAAACAAGACACTTATGTTTAACTCTTTTACTGATACACTGTCGTCTGCTTAAAATTGTCGTCTGCTGTTTTTTCAAGATTACAAATAAGTGGAGATTTGCACAGAATAGATAAATAAATATAATGACGATTGACAAACAGCTTGAATCCAGAACAGACGCCGCGTTACACGGCGATCAATGATCAAACTCATTGTAGAGTTTTTTTTTCTAAAACTCTAGACCAATTTGAAATTAATATGTGCATCTGAAGTAGAATACCGTCTCCATTGCTATCGCCGGCAATGTTGTGTAAGTTTACTCTGTTATTTTAAGATATAAATCCCTTACTGAGACCGTTTGAATAATTCATAGTGGGCAGCCAGGGCATCCACAATTTTGGAATCTATATTGTCAACAGACGTTATGAATGAAATTAATTTTCAAGCACAGGGCATTATATCTCGTTGCAGGTATAGATAAGGAAACGGAAACGGATCTTCCACCTGTGCCTGTTATAACATCTCTTAAAAATGTATCTTTGACCAGACCAAGAATACCAAGCACGTGAAAATATAGATCTTCATTGGCCTTGAAATTTAATTTCATACTACTTACTCCTAACACTAACACTACCTATCCCTAATACTACCACTCCCTACCCCTAATACTACCACTACCTACTAACACTACTCTACCTACCCCTAATACTACCTACCCCTAACACTACCACTACCCCTAATACTACCACTACGTACTCTACTTACCCCAATACTACCTACTAACACTACTCTACCTACCCCTAATACTATCACCACCTATTCCTGACAACCACTACCTACTCCTAACACTACCACTACCTACTCCTAATACTACCACTACTCTACACCTAACATTACTCTAACTACTCCTAACACTACCTACTCCTGACACTACTCTACCTACCCATAATACTAGCACTACCTATTCCTAATACTACCATGGAGGAAGTATACTTCCTCCATGATACTACCACTACCTACTCCTAACACTACCAGTACCTACTCCTTACACTACTCTACCTACCCCTAATACTTCCACTATATACTCCTAACACTACCACTACCTACCCCTAATACTACCACTATCTACTCCTAACACTACCACTACCTACTTCTTACACTACTCTGTCTACCCCTTATCTTAGCACTCTACTATATATATGTACTTTATCTACTTCTAACACTAAAGCTAGATAACTTCTACTACTACAACAACTACTACTACTACTATTACCCCTGTGGGACAGGAGTAGTGCACGGACAAGGCAAAAAGACACCAATGTAAACAAATATAAAGGCGTCGTTGACTCCCGAAGGCATTGTGCCATACAGTAAAATTGACCTTAAATATATCACAGGGATTATATACAAACACAGTTTCACGTTGGACAAGTCTCTGCAGAGTGAGTGAAAAAGTTATGAGACAAAAATGGCCTTCAAACTCATTTTCATTCATTCAAGCGGACGATTGCTTTCATGTATGTCCTTTAAAAATAACAATCCTATTTAAATATGTATTCGTTTTTATTCTTACCTCTTTAAAGAAGTTAATATTAATAAAATTCTAAATTTGCTTTCCCAAATGAATGCAATCCAAACGGTATGTCGAACACGGTGTTATACCCCCGGGCAGCCAAAAACAGTTAAGACTGCCAAAGAGTTATTCTTCGTGTATCTATTGTTGTGGCTGTTTAATCCCTTCACTGCCTTACCCCGAGTACGATAATCTAGTTATTTGCATACAGTGTGGTTCCTGACCAGACGCCGCGTAACTCGGTATTTGATCAGGTTCCAAACTATTTGCAACTAAGATTAAAATATAGCGTAAGAAAAAACAAAAACGTATTTCTACATTTTGTTGCATTTCGTTTGCGTTCTGCGCTCATCTCAATAATTCAGGCCCAAATACCTAAAACAAAAACTACATTTGATATTATTAAATGAAACCAGACTTCGCGTATCTCTGCTTCTAATAATGGTCTACTGTTTGTCGATGTCCTGCTATGTTTAAAATATACTAAATGCATTTGCAAGACCCAGTGGTCTACCCAGAATTCCAAGAAGATTGGTTCATGTTTTGGTAACTAATATGAACCACAAGGTAACTTATAACCCGCAAAGGTACTTAGTGTTGAAAGAGTTAACCCCTTCACTGCCTTACCCCGAGTGCGATGGTTATTTGCAAACAGTTTGAATCCAGATCAGACGCCGCGGATCTAAACTGTTTGACACTCATTTCAATATTTCTTAAATCAAAATACATAAAAATTAAATTTCAGAAAAAAAATCAGACGAAAATTGTTTAAAAATGATGACGTCACGGCAGTGAAGGGGTTAAGTGGGTTTATGGTGCCGATGGTTACATTTTAACAGAACACGGAATTGTTTACCCCTTGGCAATGTAAAATTGGGCGTCGGTTAAATTAAAATTAGCTTCAGTGAAAATATTTACGTTTTAACTCTTTTCCTACCGTAATATCGTCTGCTTTTAAATTGACGTATGCAGACACGTCCCTAACGTCTGTTAACAATTTGGGTCCCAAAATTGTGGATGCCCTGAGGATTTCCAAACGTTCTCAGTAAAACATCTATATTTTAAACCGGCGATAGCAGTGGATAAGATATTTTATTTCAAATGCAAAGGTTTATTGCAAATTGGTCAAGAGTTTTTGAGAAAAACCATCAACAATGATTTTGATCGGGAGCGTGTTCGTTGTACACACAACTGGAACGTGGTTCGTTGTCATAAAAAACAACCAAAATCTTATTTGTTATTTGATAGCTAAACGGATTATTTTTAGTTGACGATTATACCCAGACTACTCGACGGACATATTTGGTGTCGATAAGAGCTGAATTTGTTGCCTATTCAGAACAATTTATGGTCAATGAGCATCAGTTTCTTCAGAAATCGCAGTAACGGTAGAAACTTTTTCAAGTTAAACATCAACCTCAAGCATTTATCCTATAAATAAGTTTTACATATGCTTGCATCAGTGTGTGAGACACTCCGTAAGAATAATCTTGGTCTACATTTCAAGCAATATCCAAGGAAAAACATCATATCTGTATACTCACATGTGTCGATTTGACAACTGACGCCATTTTTTAACGGTAGTCGATACGTTAGATTAACGGGAACTGAAGCGTTAAGCGGGGACCCTCTCGTTTTGTCATACCAGTGTGCTATTGTGATCGCCCTGTGTCCGTCGTCCGTCCGTCCGTCGTCAAACCTTTTCTTTAAACATCTTCTTCTTGGAAACCACTTGGCCAATTTCCTCAACACTTCATAGGAGTGTTCCTTGTAGCGTACTCTCTCCGATTTCTTCAAATATAATTGATCCAATTGAAATTGTGGTTGCCATGGCAATCAATTGAAAAAACTTTAAAAATCTTCTGCTGGTCCGAATTGAAAATTATTTTACCCAAATGTGCCATTGGTGACCCTCTATCAGATTTAAAAAAATAATTTTCCTATCTTAAAAAACATGGCCGCTAGTGGGTGGGGCAGATTGTCCTTATATGGCTATATAGTGAAAACTTAAAAAATCTTCTTGTCTGAAACCACTGGTCCGATTTGAAAGTAATCCATGGGCGACCCTCTACCGGATATCTTAAAATAATTTTGATATCTAAAAAAACATGGCCGCCAGTGGGTGGGGCATGTTTTTTTTTATGATACTGTAGAGTAACAACTTTAAAATCTTCTTCTGTGATCATGGGGCCTCTTTTAGAAACAGAGAAAAATGACCCGTGTTTCCTATTACATGTACATGCCCCCCCCCCCCCTAAAAAAATGTAGGGAAGGTCGGATTTATTCACAACATTTAAGAAAACGAATACTTCATTAAACTTTCTGATGGAGTATTATATATAACTGTATTAATCTATGAACGTATTTTATTGTGCAGACCCCTCCAATACATAACAAAGCCCCTTATAAATGAGACTACCGCAAACAGTACATTATACGCCTACCTTTTTTATAGTATATTTGAATACATCAATATTAGATAACTCTGTAAAAACAAATCAAATGAATATTGATTCAGTTTCAGATCCTTGTGCATATAACAATTGTGTGAAGTTTCATCAATATCCTTCCAATAGTTTTCCGAAAATAAACTCCGGACAAACAAAATGCTGACGGACGTACGGACAGTGCCACGCCAATATACGACCACCTTGAGAGTTGTGCGAAGAAAACCCATTAAAATTGTTGATTTTATTTGTAGGTCCAATTACCGACCTTAGTTTTTCCGTCCGATCCTAAACATTTTTCATTTTTCGAAAAATGTATTTGCTTAATGCCGGTCATTTTTGCATGTGACAGTTTTATTTGCGGAGCGCGTAATCACTGGGAAGCTATTCTCCACTTCAAGCTAATTTATAGACGTTGAAGTGTTTAACAAATTATTTGTTAAATAACATTAAGCAATATCTAAGTGAAATTTGCTCTAAATCTGTCATAAAGTACCTTCCTTGCAGATATGATGTGCTAGTTAATCAACAACTGACACATTCAACATGCAGACAATACAGTTCATTGACACATTTGACATGCAATTTATCACATTTCAAAACTTAATATATACATCATATATAAGTCACTACTTTGCCGCTTGGAACACCAATATTGATCAACAATCATACCAGTTTAGAATTTTGCGGTAACATTGGTTATGAGACCTACCCAGAAGAGGCCATCTGATCTGGGTCTACACTGTTTGCATACGACAAGTGTACTCTTTGCATGTACACTGTTAATGAATTACGGATATACTCGTCGCTAGGGTTCAATGTGTTAAACTGATGATAAAGAGTTGACATGAGAACCATATTGTCATACTTAATTTGCTTGGCCTTTTTTAATACCCTTGTCATCCACAACAGTTACCATGTGCTCGAATTGCCGTCTGCTTATTTTAATTCGACTGTTTGAAATATTTACTTCCACTTGGAAAACACTATTTAAGGAGTAGACATTGTTATTAGATTTATATATTGTAGACAGATCCAAAACCTAACGACTGTTTCTGGATCAAACTGACCTATAGTACTAATCGCTTTAAAACAGCGTTTGTTGTAATTATTTGTAGTGTGTTTTGATAACACCCCGAAGTTAAGTCAAAGTCCGCAGTTCACAGACGCTATCGCCATCAGTTCGTACAAGTCTATTTGTAACTGATACAAGACCTTTGCTTAGTCGGACAAAACACTTTTTTGTTGCCTGACCAATCGTCTAATAGCCGCTAACGAATTACAGCACTCCCTCTCTACAACGGCACCCAATGGGAGACAAAAAATGTGTTCGTTGTTCGCAGGGAGTCGTAATAGGGAGGTAATTTGGCTTACATTTGCAAACATCTTGAATCCAGATCAGACGCCGCGTAATTCAAGCTGTTTGCCACTCGTCAATAAGGTTTTTTCTCTGACATGGTCAAATGTGTAACTTTTAGAAAAAGAGCAGATGACAATTTTAAGCAGACGGTATTTTAGTAATAGAAGTGTTAGATATAATTGTTCTGTTAAGGGAACTGTGGCAAGGGTCGTTGTAAGGAGGGAGTCGTTGTTGGGAGGGCCGTTGTAGAGAGGGATCATTGTATTATTTAAAGCAGTTGACGCTATGGCAGTGAATGGGTAAAGTGATCGTAATAAAAGGGTTGTGCTTAAATGTCAATTCAAATTTGATAGGGTTAATAATAACAGGGTGTGGCATTTTTGGGATAATTTTGTTCATATTAAATTTTGACAAATGAGTTGCACTGACTGACGTATTCACACAACTTGCGTCAATGGTTAAGTCAATGGTTAAGTGCATCAAGTTAACCCATTTATACCCAGTGGATTATTTCATGTCTATATATTGGATTAGTCCAATTTTTATCAAAGGGATGCCTGGTCAAAATTTTCATTTTCATTTTATTTTATATTAAATTCCTATCAGCAAACAGTGTAGACTCTGATCAGACGCCGCATACATTGTTTGCCTATGTCCCGTATATACATGATCGTGGGCACAAACGGGTTATATTACACGACAAGGACACAACAGAATTCCATTCTTACCCGCTTTACCTTTTCAACGTAAAATATATCATGAGGCGTTTACCCCTTCACCGCCATATTGTCGTCTGCTTCAAAATTAGTGTCTGCAATATCGTTTCAAAGATAGACAAAAGGCAGTTTGACTGACATATTTTCATAACGAGTGCCAAACAGCTTGGATCCTGATCAGACGCCGCGTTACGCGGCGTCTAATCAGGATACAAACTGTTTGCAAAGCCTCTTTTTGGCATAATTGGTAATGAAAGGGTGAAACAAAACGTAATGCAAATTTAAATTTGAGAAAATAATATGTTTTTGAAAAAGTTGACACTCAACTCTCTAAGTATTAAATGCATGTAGACTTACAAATATACGCAGCCAATGGAATGGATGGTGCGCACAAATGCCATGTGGGTGCAATTAAAAAAAATTCCTCCCTACAACGGCCTTCACAACAACGATTCCCTCCTTACAACGATGATTGTCGCTATTCCCCAAACAATACATTTATGTCTAACGCTTTACCTATTGCAATATCGTCTGCTTAGAAATGTCGATTGTTTTTGTTTTTTCTCAAAGCTACATATTTGTAGAGATTTTGAGAGAAGAAATATAATGACGAATGACAAACAACTTGAATCCAGATCAGACGCCGCGTCACGCGGCGGCTGATCTGGATTCAAGCTGTTTACAAATGTAAGCCAATTTTTAATTTCCCCTGCCTATAACAACTCCTTCCGAACAACACACACACTCTTTGTCTCCTCTTTTGGTGTTGTTTTAGAGATGGGACACTGTACCATCTGTTAATCAACCCATACATTGCAATACTCGAGCAGTGCAGTTATTTCCCCAATTACATCATTTTGTAGACAAAATGTAGCCAAAGCATACGTACACTGTGTGATTTCGTCTGCTTCAAAAAATGGTGTGTGTCTGTGTATATTAAAATGTTCATATCTTTATTATATCTTTATTGACTCGACCCGAGCGCATTGGCGTTGACAAGCGATATCGATCCTGATCGGCGTCTAATCAGGGTCCAAACTGTTTGATTCATATCTTGATGTAACTTTTATCAAAATATTTTGTAAGTTTTATAAATACAAACTGCTTGCAGTGATTGTTTCAGCAAAAACGCCCTTTTTGGAAAATACAGTGTTCCCTCCCTTCAATGGCCCTCAAAACAACGAGTTCCTCCTTACAACAACGCTTTCTGCTGTTCCCTTTACATGAAAATATGTCTTACACTTTTACTGCTGCAATATCGTCTGTTAAAATGTCAACGTTATTTGATGGTTAATTTTGACAGAAAAAAACAACTTAATGACGAGTGGCAAACAGCTTGAATCCAGATTAGATGCCGCTTACGCGGTGTCTGATCTGGATTCAAGCTGTTTGCAAATTTCCCTCCCTATAACGACTCCCTCCGAACAAAGTACACAATTTTTATCTCCTGTTGGGTGCCTATATAGAGAGGGAGCGCTGTAATCATCCGGCAGTGGGATAGTTTGTGTAATGGAAGTAAGGCAGACAACCGAGGCACTCGCTCTGGTGTATCTGGTATTAGTTATGTCCCCTAAAATCAAGCATTCCAGTTTTATTTCAATTCTAACTTCTAACTGTGAAAGGGTCACAAATAGAAAGCTCATAATTATACCCTCAACTATGATGGTGACCACTGATAACCGCGTGGGCACGCGGCGTCTGAGCAGGCTCTGAACCCGGTTTGCCATTCACATTGAAATTATTCGTCAGAAGTTCAGGCTTTGCTAACATTTCTAAACTGTTTAGATCGAGCTCAGACTTTTTGGACTATCTCGGTGTCTGATCTGGTTTCACATATTTTGCTTAAATAGATACTTTAACCCTTTCACTCTCAATGACGCCATAATTCGCGTTTGCAAACAGTTTGGGTCCTGATCACACGCTGCGTAACGCGGCGTCTGATCAGGACCCAAACTGTTTGACACTCTTACCGCTATTAATTAAGTCATACAACCTTAAATCTATCTTTAAAACGTGTCTTTCAGATTACAATACTGAAGCAGACGACAATAAAGCGGTGAATGGGTAAAATTCTCCCGAATAATGTGATCATGAAACGGTACATGTAAAGAAAGACCCGTGTGTACATGTACATGTACATGTATATGGAAATTGTCATCTTGAAGAAAAAAAACCACACTTTATCTGAACATACAGCGAACAATTATTTATTCTTTCTCAGTGCGTTTGTGCTAAAGCAATAACTCGATTTGAAAACAGTTTAAGACCAGATTATAACCGTGTAACCCGGCGTCTGACCAGGCTCCAAACTGTTTGCTATATTCGTATAAAAATGAATAGTCAGATTTAAAAAAAAAACCAGTTATTTTTTACCTTTTATTGCAATGCGTTTGCGTTTTGTTTGCGTTTAAACGGGAAATAATTACGTTTTGCTCCACTGTATTTTATTGAAGAGGACAGGAAAGGGCCACTGTACACGTTAAAGCAAAAATGTATATAATTACCCTTTGCTAATAGCGACTAGCCTGGATTTCGGCTCACAGTCTATACCCAGATCAGACGTGCCAGTTTACTCGGTAACTAGTCAAGTTTTAAATTGTTTGAAATACTGTATTAGGTACATGTGTCTAAGCTAAATGGACAATAACGCTAGAAGTTGAAGATATGTTTCGTCATCATTTGTGTACAAGCTGTTATTGCAGCAAGCCAATGGTTAACTACGTATTAAGATTGTATACCAGAAAGTCAACACTATTTAAACGTTCATATAGACAGATTTTATTAACCTGGCAGGGCGGAGTTTCGATACGGACCTTTTCATTTCAACTTTGGGGGCGGCAGCACGCTCTTTTATTATCGGAATGTACCGTTGTCGTCTGCCGTTTTTTCTCAACATTACATATAAGTAGACATTTTGACAGAAGGAATATAATGAAGACTGACAAACAGCTTGAATCCAGATCAGACGCCGCTTTACGCGGCGTCTGATAAGGATTAAAACTGTTTGCAAAATTTAATGTAAACCAATTCTTAATTTTCACTCCCTATAAAATCTCCCTCCGAACAATACACGCAATCTTTGTCTCCCATTAGGTGTAATTGCGCAGAGTGAGCACTATGGGGACGGCTGCACACCCATGTGTTTAGTCATGTTTAAAGCATTGAAAATAACTATTCAGTACGAAACTTTTTCCTGGCACCTGAAAAATCAAATGCAAATTACGTGTATTTTATCTTTTCCAAAGGTTAGCTCCGCCCTGCCAGGTGAAAAAATCGGCCTTTACATGTAGTTCACATTGCCTGCTGATTGCATGTGAAATTCAACATGTGTTCGGCAGTTGTAAAATGGAAATCCCCACACATAGGTGACAGGACACTATAAATACAGAAAATCTCCTCTTTATATTATGTCTAAATGACACTTAGTCCAATTCATTTTTTAAAATATGTTTTTTTTTAAACCCGCTTGACTACGGCTAATCATGTGTTAAAATGATATATATATATGTAACAACAGTTTGCCTTAAAGTAAACGGGAAAAGAAGTTATAACTGTTTCCTTTGGATGTGTACGTAAGTGAATTAAGAAATAATAACTTAATACCGGTGTTTTATCGTGAAATAGAACACGGGTAGGAGTTAAGATGTTAAGGAGTTAAGATGCGTAGTGATTAAAATATTACGCATCTCAACGACTGCACATTTTGGTTTAATTAGAGTGTTAGAATCGAAATAATAAATTCATACCAGTGTTTTATCGTGCAATAAACCACGGGTAGTCATTGAGATACCGGTATTTAAATGACTCGGGCTTCGGCCTCGTGATATAATTACTGCGCATTTGATCTCTTATCCGTGTTTTATTGCATGATAAAACGCTGGTATGGATTTATTATTTATTAATTTAAACACTGTCCTGTCTTTAGAGACCGTGTGTTTGTTAAGAACACTCCTTCGGCACATGGTATCATAAACGTAGATTTTCAGTGGGGGAAGACGCCTGTTTCCCCGTTTAAACGAAACTGAATAAAATCATGAAAATGACGATAAGGTCAACTTCTGGAAAATACTGATGGTTCATAAAACTCACAATGGCAATAAGGTTTGAGTTATATAAGATATCGAGTTACTCCATGCCGAGTTCAATCTACAAACTGTTTATAATGGACAAGCTTTGTCTTTTCACACAGACGCGTCTATTTGAAAAAGACAAACGTCTACCGCGCTATAGATGTACACTAGACAAATGAACTCCTATATGAAGTTTGAGACAATTAGATTTCCACGTCAAAGTAGCCGTTTTGACCCGCAATTAACTTCGACCTGTAATTAGACTGAACATCTCTTCCAGGGAAATTCGAAACGAACGGCCGAATCCTGATTATATTCGATTATACCGTAAAACTCGTATCAGCAGCACTGACAGTAGAACCTCTATATTACGACCGCTAAATTGTGACAAATATTAGGTGTTCAAGGCAGGTGATGGCTTAAAGCATGGTAACAGTGAAACAGAAAGCTCCTTCAGGAGCTTTCTGTTTTAATGTCACCTTGCTTTAAGCTGTCGCCTGTCTTTATACAATCATTAGCCTTAATTTTAGTGGTCGTAATAGAGAGGTTCTACTGTACATAAAAAATGAAAATTTTGTTTTAAAAATATATCTAGTCTTTGATACAGATGACAGCTAAATGCAGGACAAAAGGAAAGCAGAAAACCCCTCTTAATATGCTTTTGTTCTACATAAGGCAGTGATATGCATTTATATGTGGCCATGCGCTGTCAAGCAATGGCCGCTGAACATATGTTTCACTGTCCTTGTAAACTAAGGTATCTTCATCAGTAATATCAGAATACAGTGTCCCCTCCCACAACGACCCTCCAAACTACGATTCCCTCCTTACAACAACCCTTGTCGCAGTTCCCTCAACAGGAAAATTACGTCTAACGCATTCACTGTTGCAATATCGTCTGCTGTTTTTTGCCAAAGTTACATATAAGTGGACATTTTGATGCAAGAACTTTAATGACGAGTGACAAACATCTTGAATCCAGATCAGACACCGCGTTACGCGGCGTCTGATCTATTTTTAAGCTGTTTGCAAATGTTGGCCAAGTCTTAATTTTCCCTCCCTATAACGACTCTCTCCGAACAACAACAACACACACACTCTGTGTCTCCCATTGGACGTCGTTGTAGAGAGGGGCACTGTTACACATTTGTAGTCTGCAATATCATTTCAATGTAAGATTCAATGTAGAAAAACTTAAAATACATCTATACGAGTATCAACAGTTTGGACGCGGCGTCTGATCAGGATCCAAGCAGTCTGCAAAGTCGCCTTTTCGCGGCAGTGGCAGTGAAAGAATTAAACGAAACTCAACGCAAGGCGCCAAACTGCAGAAAAATGACAAGTTTTTGAAAATGTTGACCATTCCTTTTACTAAGAGTAGTAACCAGTTTGGAGCCTGGCAAACGTAGAACAGCGCGAAATTATATGACATGTTTGTGAACTTGGCAAACTTTATAAGATCTGAGCGGAATATAGTTTGGAGCTTGGCAAACGTCGTGCAACGCATTTTAAATGATAGGTTTGAGAACATGGTTAATATTTATTAAGATCTGAGCGGAAAATAGTTTGGAGCCTTGCAAACATAGTACAACGCAAAATTAAATGACAAGTTAATGAACATACATGTAGCAAACTTTTTTAAGATCTGAGCGGAAAACAGTTTGGAACCTTGCAAACGTCGTGCAACGCATTTTAAATAATAGGTTTGTGAACATGGCAAAATTAATCAAGATCTGAGCGGAAAACAGTTTGGAACCTTGCAAACATAGTACAACGCAAAATTAAACGACAGGTTTATGAACATAGCAAAGTTTATTAAGATCTGAGCGGAAAACAGTTTGGAACATTGCAAGCGTAGTACAACAAATTTTAAATGATAGGTTTGAGAACATGGCAAATATTTATTAATATCTGAGCGGAAAATAGTTTGTAAGGCTGATCAGATATCGAGGTACATGCACACGGTTCCAAACTGTTTACAATAAACATATTATATGTAATGAATTAAGCTCAAACACACTATGTTTATTTGATAAGAATAACATGTTATTATGATATAAAATTGGGTTCAGCGTTTCACAAAACTATTTAAGTTAAAACTCCCCCACCCCCATTATCATGATTTACGGAATATTGTATGGACCATTTGTTATTATAGCTCTCAATAAAGATACTTGTATACAATGAAATCTCATACTTGTGTGCATTTAATTCCCTATAATAAAGACATGAAATCTTAATTCGTCAACGTCGCGTGCCTAGAGCGTGTCAGATATGTGAAACGGTCTGTTAAATAATAACTATCTTCACTAGGCGTGACATGAAGGCAACGAGAGTAATCAGAAAGAGAACATTGACAGGGGGAAGAGTAAACCAGTACACCCTCAAGTTTACGTCAATGCAGAGACTCATTGATAGTGTAAATAACGTACATGTAACAGTTGAAAGGTTTAGTTTGCGGAAAAAAGGCAGATACTCATTTAGTAATGTTCTGCTGTGACTTCATGTTGTTTCAAAAAGTCATACCGAAACAAGCATTTACCTAAAGAGGGAGATGGAGAGAGAGCGAGAGAGCGAGCGAGCGAGAGAGAGAGAGAGCAAGAGAGAGCGAGAGAGAGAGAGGGAGAGAGAGATATGCAAAGACATACAGAGCAACAGAAACAGAAATATAGACAAACAGACAGACAGACAGACAGACAGACTGAACATTCGCCGCGTTTCGCGGCGTCTGATCGGGTTCCAAACTGTTTGACACTCGTATCAATAGTTCTTTAAGTCTTACAACCTTAAATCTAACTTTGAAACTTGTCTTGCAGACAACAATACTGAAGCAGACGACAATAAAGCGATGAAGGGGTAAAACTCTCCCGAATAATTTGATCATGAAATGGTTAAAGGTTCAAATATAAAACTCAAGGACAAGATGGCCTGATACATGCACAATCAGAAGCTTGAACAGCAAAGAGCAAAACTTTGGCAACCATCCCGTAGGCAAAATGTCAGACTACACACCCTTGTCATAACTTTATAGGTCGTAAACAATACCTTAAGTTTCTAGTACACACAACGTAAGGGCACTGCTATAAAAGTACATGAAACTGCGTTATACATGTTCAAGCGAATTTGAAGCACACGTGATCACAAGTTCATTATCTAAATGCTGCCAATATTTTTAAATCATATAGTAAATACTATCACGTATACATAGGATGAAATGCTAATATATTACACTGTTCGTTCAGGACGAGTATGGCCGTCGCTTGGGTTCTTAAGTTGAATCTGGGTCAACCAATGTGCTTCCTATTTTGTGGCCTCTTAATACACGGTTGTCTTAATTTGTTTCACCTCTGTTTTACTTGTACAGTATATGTGCCTAGTTGATGCATGGCAAACATGTTGTATGTTATAGCCATAGTTTCCTTTTGATTTGCTAGTCATCTAAATCTTTAGTTCGAAAATCTTTTCATTTCTCTCTGGGATAAACGTTTACAATTCAAAATTCTATATTTAAAAAGTTTACACTTTGCAACTACTTTTCGATGCATCGCACTAGCTTTAATTGAGATTAATACATAATTATAATTTATTACTGCTCTACCATTGACATGACCACACTTTTATGTATGTAGCAACTGTAGCCAATGTCTTTTGTACTGAATAAAATATCTATCTATCTATCATATAAATATGACATGTGATCATATTCTTATTCATAAAATTCTAGCTTACTTTTTGGACTCAAACAAGAGTTCACAATTTGCAGTGGCTTATAAGGATATACACTATTTAAAAATACTCGTCATTGCTTACAGTTGAGAATATGTTATTCTTTCACAATAAACGCGTTTACGCTGAAACTATTATTTGCAGTGCAAACAGTTTGGAGCCAGATCAGACGCCGGGTTACCCGGCGTCTGATCAGGCTCCAAACTGTTTGCCACCAAGATAAACATGAAATATCAAAATTGTCCAAAAAATGTTCTTTTCTACGTTTTAGCGCTTTGCGTTTGCGTACGTTTGCGTTTAAACGGGAAAGAATAACAGATTCTCCACTGTACATGTATATACAGTGAGGAAAATTTAATTCCCAAATTAATGCTGTAGATAACAGTTTCAAGACAGATCGGTATCTGGTCAGACTTTAAACTCCTTGGCAGTCATAGAATTAACTGGCATGACGTCATATTTTTAAAACAAATTATCGTGAGCTTTTAAAGCGACTCGCAACCAGATGGTGCATTAAAAATAGTAATTTGTAAATATGTGTCAAACGCTTATATAAATGGTAAAGAATTAGTTTAGGATAAGAAATTCTGTTTAAAAAAAATGTATTTCAATAAAAAAAAATATTGGTCTCTGGTGGGATTCGAACCCGGGGCCCGGCATTGGCGGACAGAAGGCAAACTAGGGGAAACCGCTTAGACCAATGGACCACGGAACTATCCGTTCATCTCGGATCGATTTAACGTATTTCAATGTGTAGCGATCGAAAGTGCATACAACTTCGTAATTCGGCTCGTGTTTATGTCTGAGCCCATGTTGAGAAGCAACAACAACAACTATACCGTCTACTAGTCGGTATAGAAAAACGATGGAAAATATCTAAAAATCTAAGATTCGGTGACGATTCTTGAGACTTTTTTCGGACTGATCATATTTTTTTAATGTCAGAAGCCAAACAATGCCACAAATTTGCTTTTATTTGAGTATTTTATTTTATTTTGACAAGTACACCATCCGGTTGCGAGTCCCTTTAACCCCTTCACCGCCATATTTTAGTCTGTTTCAACATTGTCGTCTGCAATATTGTTGTCAGCAATGTCGTTTCAAAGTTAAATGTAAGGCAGTATGACTGAAGAAATTTCAAAACGAGTGTCTAACAGTTTGGCTCTTGATCAGACACCGCGTAACGTGGCGTCTGATCAGGATACAAACTGTTTGCAAAACGTTCTTTTTTGCGTCATTGTAGAGAGTGAAAGGTTTAAACAATGTTAATCAATTTTAATTAAGTAACCTGGAACAACACTCATTTCATTATATTTCTAAAGTCACACTACCTAAAACATACATTTGAGAAATAAAAGCAGACGATAATTGTTTAAAATTGATGACGTCATGCCAGTGAAGGGGTTAATTACAGTACAGTGAAACCTCTCTATTACGACCACTAAATTGTGTCAAATATTAGTAGTTTAAGACAGGTGACTGCTTAAAGCAATGCGAAAGTGAAACAGAAAGCTCCTATAGGAGCTTTCTGTTTCACTTTCACATTGCTTTAAGCTGTCACCTTTATTTTATACTGACAATTAGCCTTCTTTTTAGTTGTCGTAATAGAAAGGTTCTACTGTAATATATTGAATTAACATAATGTACGACTACAGGTGGTTTGATCAGTCAGGTGAATACTAAAAACTGATGCATTTGTGGCACAGATAAAGCAAAATAACTTATGAAATACACGTACCAGGGAAAATGTGTTCGTTCAAATGTACATGTACATGTATGCCTATGTAACGCTAAGGCGACATAATAAGCTACGAGGCATTTCGTCATTATGTTGATTCGGAAAATGTTGTACATGTATGGATGTGCCGATGTTGCTGTTTGAGGTTGTGTCTGATGCACGCTAAACCCATTTATGCCCAGTGGATTCTTCAATGTTTATATATTGGATTAGTTCATTTTTAACCAAAGGGATGTCTGGTCAAAAAATTTCATTTTGTTTTATATTGAAATTCCTATCAGCAAACAGTGAAGACTCTGATCAGACGCCGCACAATGCGGCGTCAGAGTCTACACTGTTTGCCTATGTCCCATATATGGGATCGTGGGTACAAATGGGTTAATTGTCACCAACGAATAGCTGCCTTAGTACAGTGGAGAAGATGTTCTTATTTCCCTACAAACGCGTTTAAGCTTAAACTTTTATTTCCATGGCAAATAGTTTGGAGTCAGATCAGAAGCCGGGTAACCCGGCGTCTGATCAGGCTCCAAACTGTTGGCCACTAAGATTAAAGTAAATCTTGGGAATTCCAAACTGTTGTATTCTTCTACATTTTAGTGTAATGCTTGGATCAGACGACGGGAAACCTAGTGTCTGGTCAGACTCCAAAATGTTTGCTACTCAGATAAAGAATAAATCTTCAAACATTTGGGGGCCTCCGTGGCCTAGTGGTATTGTCACTGTGACTTATACATCACTGTGCTCCTCACCGCTGTGAGTTCGAATCCCAGTAGGGTCGTTCGGATTTTTCATGTGGGGAAGCCTTCCAGCTGGCTTGCGGAAGGTCGGTGGTTCTACCCAGTTGCCGATTTGTGCCTGAAACAGTGCTTAAAGGACTTCTGGGGTCTTCCTCCACCTATAATTAGCTGGACGTCGCGACATGACTGAAATACTGTTGAAAGCGACGTAAAATCAAAACAAATAAATAAATATTTTCTTTTCTATTATTCTCTACATGTTATTATCAATAAGGTTTGACCTGACGGTCATCACTTTCCGTCAGCTTTCGTTGGTACAATCGGTGGTACAATCGGGAGTTTCCGGATACTTTATTTATAGATCTCACGATAAATACCCTAGCCGATAACCAAAAGTCACTGTGTTGCAATAGCTGAATGGATAGCGTTACATGTAATGACTCGTTGTGGAAGGGTCGTGGGTTCGATTCTCGGTACTGTTTTGTAAACTTCGGCTGTAAATATTTTTTTAGTATATTAGCCGTAAAAGTATTTTGTGTTAATTAAATATAGTATCTAATTGTATTCAGACTGTATTTTTCCATTTTCATATCTTTTTTATTTCTTCCGACTACATATGTATAGAATATTGAGCGCTTTATATAGGCAAGTGCTTTCATTTAACAGTAAAGTATGCCTTAAACGATACTAAAATAAATCAGTCAGCAATTTTTTTGAAGAAAAAAACGGCCTGCTGCCTGATGCCTTTTGATGCTTGACGAAATACAAAAGTAACGCATAGTGCTTTCTGGGAGTGTTTTGCATAACGTGGTGTTCTTTGGACCAGTTTTCTAGCCAAGTTTTTCCTAGGCAAGTAGCACTGTACTCTATTTCATATACATGTACATGCAATTGCATGAATGTCATGGTTTGCATGCGTCTATCCGCATTTTTAAAAAAAATACATGTACATATTCAATAAATAATACAAAACTCTACCGGGGATCGAACCCAATACCCTTACCTTGGTAGCGCGGCGACCTTACCACTGAGCCATCACCGACTGTATTTATCTATAACCGATAACACAATTCCAGTTCGAGTCACCGTTGAATTGTCTATTCTCAATACACTGTAGTTGTTTTCGGAAGCTAACGAATAACTTACGGAAAAAGACGGAATATGCATGAACCGTCAGGTCAAACCTTATCGACAATATTACATTGTGTGTGTGTGTGTGTGTGTGTGTGTATAATTTCGTTTAAACGGGTAAAACCCAATGTATTCTTACTAGCGTGCGGTAGTGGCCCAATGGTTACACCATTGGGCTTCGGTACCAGGGGTCGTGAGTTCGATACCCCGCCGGACCAGCGGTCTGACTAGGGGATTTTTTTTCTAAATCCCCGATGATGTACAGGAATGTCCTTGAGCAAGACACGTATAGGTCGTTTGCAGTTCAAAAAAACACGATAATTTTCAAATATCTCCATAACAAGAAAACGGAGACTAATGGAAGTTTGCATAGATTTATGATATACCTATACCAACTCTGACAAAAAAGAAATATTTTTTTCTCTTCGTAATAAAAAAGTTTTATTCATAACTTCTATATAAAGTTAACACTTCTAAGGGACAGTTTTCCGAAGGGTGATTTCAAGTTATTCAACAGCCTATCTTTCACGACCCGGCAACGCCTCACCGTTAAGCCATCGCATACCATAGCAGTTTACAACTAACCGAACGAGGCCCTGGCTGGGGTACTTGAAACGTATTAACCGACCTTATCAAATTTGCAACAGAATGTTTCCAGATCAGTTCGAAAACCTTTATTATTTTATCGCTTAAAGAAAACGTAATGTAAACGTAAGTGCAATACAACTCGAACATTGATACATATTAAGCTCCACATAAGGGGAGTATTTCCAAAACTAAATCTGTATTTCTGAATTAAGCCTATGGTGTGACTATTCATTAGAAACGTCTTTCTTCGAGTAGTCACACCATAGGATTTGGTGCTGAACTGGGTGAGAAAATGTTGGACTTGTTCAAGTTTCTCTCTCTTATATGGAGCTCTGTAATTATGTAGAAATGTTAGAGCTTCGGTTTGAAAAATAATTGCAATTCTCTTTATTCCTGGTGAAGAGTTCGTGGATTTAGGCATAGTAAAAATGTAATGGATTATGGGGCCTCACAATTAATTTTGCACAACTAAACAACCAATATCAGCACGGGATTCACCTTTCAGACAGAAGCAACTTGCACGGGATTTTACCTAGGGATATTCTCCAATATAAACAAACATGATCAAGGTAATAGCCAATAACACCCCACGTAATTGACCATTTTCAGCGACACAAAATTTATATAAAACTAAGAAGAAAAGTTTTTAGTTAGACTTTTAAAAATTCTGAATTTCCTTGTCAGAGTTGGTATAGACACATCATAAGTGTATGCAAAATTCAATTTAAATACGTCCATTAGTTTTAAAATTATCTAAGATTTATCGTGTTTTTTTGAACTGCAAACGACCTATACCGCGAATTGCTCCTCCCAACCAGGGGTTAAAAATGGGTACATGTACCTGTGAAGGGTCTGAGTCGGTACTGCGGCTGCATTTGACTGCGCCATAATTATTATGTTAGCAGTGCTCAACAGTGTAGGCAAGATGGCTCAATGATCAGGGGAGTATGTGTACAGTCGGCTGAGCGGTCATTCGGACTGAAAGTAGACTTTAACTTGGTATATTACTTTTTATGTCATTTTTCATTGGTTTAGCATAAATGTGTTTATTGAGAAATAATAGCGTCTTTTCCACTATATATTTTCATAACCTTTATAACTGTCACTAAGCGTTTGTGCGTTGTCTGGGAGAAAAACTATCAATTTCTAATACTCTACATTGCCAGACAGAAGGTAATTGCCGAAACTACTTTATAAAAAAGTTATGAGTAATTATGTCAATTATTTTTTCTTTTATGCTTTCCGATAATTTTCCAATATCTACATTATTGTTTTGGTAGCTTCCAATTGACTTAAGTTTTAACATGTTACATAGGAGAAACTGCTATTTGCGTTTACACACAATCTAATCAGTTTAGTGCCAGATCAGACACCGGGTTACCCGGCATCTTGGAAAAGGGAAAGTATACAATATATAACAGTACAATACATTTTATTGGCTAAAGTACAATTGCTATACTTCTAGCCATCGAGTGTCACTGGAGTGAACATGAAAATTACATAACGTTATTCTTTCCCAATAAACGCGTTTACGCTAAAATTGTTATTTCCAATGCAAACCGTTTGGAGTCAGATGGAGTATTCCTATAAGTTTTCACTTTATACAATGAGTGTACGATACAGTGATGATGTCATTATTTCCCATTTAAACGCAAACGAAACGCATTGCAATAAAATGTAGAAAATGTCCATTTTCTGTCAATTTCAAATGTCATTTTTATCTGTATGGCAAACAGTTTGGAGCCGGATCAGGACGTCTCCTCCACTGTACAGTGGAGAATATGTTATTCTTTCCCGTTTAAGCGCAAACGTACGCAAACGCAACACACTAAAACGTAGAAAAGAACAACTTTTGGACAATTCTGATAATTCATGTTTATCTTGGTGGCAAACAGTTCGGAGCCTGATCAGACGCCGGGTTACCCGGCGTGTGATCTGGCTCCAAACTGTTTGTAAAAGAAAAAATAGTTTTCGCGTAAACGCGTTTATCGGGAAAGAATAACACATTCTCCACTATCAAAATGAGGTGACTACTTTAATGCAGAACCACTATAATGCAGGCAGCTAGTAGAAGAATTCAATTTGATATAATATTGTGTGGTTGCTTTATACAAGAGTGACTGTAAAGATTTATAGTGTAAATGATTTTTAATATACAGTGGAGAAAACGTTATTCTTTCCCGTTTAAACGCAAACGTACGCAAACGCAAAGCGCTAAAACGTAGAAAAGAACAACTTTTGGACAATTTTGATATTTCATGTTTATCTTGGTGGCAAACAGTTTGGAGCCTGATCAGACGCCGGGTTACCCGGCGTCTGATCAAGCTCCAAACTATTTGCACTGCAAATAATAGTTTTAGCGTAAACGCGTTTATTGGGAAAGAATAACACATTCTCCACTGTACATGTACAAACAAAGCCTAATTATGTTGAATAATAATTCATGGTGCAAGGATAATTATTTCAACATTAACTTTCTGCTATACGAGTAATTATCTGTAGGAAACTCAACTGCAAGTATATGTAGATGAAACATTGAAATGGCGATGGCCAAATGTCTCACTGCAAGCGGTAAAACTGTGTCTTTTACACGACTATTTTATCCCTGGAAGCAAGTAAATTACGTCATATTTATGACTCTAGTCTTAATTTGAATTAGAACACGTAGTTACATGTGTATGTGAGGACTTGTTTAACGCGGAAGCTAACATAGTCTGAACGTGGGCCTGGCCATGAATAAGAACAGAAAACGTTTTCTCTCATAGCTACCCTTGTTTTCTATAGCGAACAGCGATGACGAATATCCTTATCTCCAACATGTGTGAGATCTATTTGATGACGTCACTATAACGTCACTATTTATAAAGGCGTTTTGACGTCACCGGGGTTCCAAAAATGCCTACTGTTTTGAAAATAACTTAAAATCGTTGGATATTTTAGAAAAAGAAACTGTCACTCGTCGATGTCTAAGACAAGTCGATCTCGCTTAATAACATTTCGGTTCTAGACTCGTTTGAGATCAGGCGGTCTTAAACATCGACTCATGACAGATCCTATATACATGTACATGTAACCCATTTAAGCCTAGTATCTACTAAAGTAGAAATTGGCAAAAAAATGTACATGTAGCAAGGTGTGTGAAGTTTGCACGACATTCGACAATTCGACATTCGACCTTTCACAAATGAAAGGTCGAACAGCTGTCGAATTTCGACTTTCGACATTTAAGCTTTCACATAATGTAACAAATTTTGCCGATCGATAAGTCAGCTTTGCCATAATGTAGAAATATTGTCGAAATTCGACTTTCGACATTCAACATTTTTAAAACCCATTACTTTGTCGAACTGATGTCGAATTTCGACGTTCGACATTTATACAAAGTCGGGAAATTGTCGAACTAGGGTTGAATTTCGACGTTCGACAAACTGCAAGTAAGGAAAAAGTCGAAATATTGTCGAAATTCGACGTTCGACATTCAAAACTTCTTAAACACATTACTTTGTCGAACTGATGTCGAATTTCGACGTTCGACATTTATACAAAGTCGGGAAATTGTCGAACTAGGGTTGAATTTCGACGTTCGACAAACTGCAAGTAAGAGAAAAGTCGAAATATTGTCGAAATTCGACGTTCGACATTCAAAACTTCTTAAACACATTACTTTGTCGAACTGATGTCGAATTTCGACGTTCGACATTTATACAAAGTCGGGACTTGGTCGAACTAGGGTCGAATTTCGACGTTCGACAAACTGCAAGTAAGAGAAAAAGTCGAAATATTGTCGAAATTCGACGTTCGACATTCAAAATTTCTTAAACCCATTACTTTGTCGAACTGATGTCGAATTTCGACGTTCGACATTTATACAAAGTCGGGAAATTGTCGAACTAGGGTCGAATTTCGACGTTCGACAAACTGCAAGTAAGGGAAAAAGTCGAAATATTGTCGAAATTCGACATTCGACATTCAAAATTTCTTACACACATAACTTTGTCGAACTGATGTCGAATTTCGACGTTCGACACTTATACAAAGTCAGGAATTGTCGAACTAGGGTCGAATTTCGACGTTCGACAAACTGAAAGTAAGGGAAAAAGTCGAAACATTGTCGAAATTCGACGTTCGACATTCAAAATTTCTTAAACACATTACTTTGTCGAACTGATGTCGAATTTCGACGTTCGACATTTATACAAAGTCGGGAAATTGTCGAATTAGGGTCGAATTTCGACGTTCGACAAACTGCAAGTAAGGGAAAAAGTCGAAATATTGTCGAAATTCGACGTTCGACATTCAAAATTTCTGAAACACATTACTTTGTCGAACTCATGCCGAATTTCGACGTTCGACACTTATACAAAGTCGGGAAATTGTCGAATTAGGGTCGAATTTCGACGTTCGACAAACTGCAAGTAAGGGAAAAAGTCGAACTATTGTCGAAATTCGACGTTCGACATTCAAGATTTCTTAATACACATTCCCTCTGTTGAAATTATGTCGAATTTCGACGTCCAACAATTTCCGGACCCGGGAAAAGTCGAAATATTGTCGAAATTCGACCTTGTTCTTTCAACAATTCTTTAATACATTCACTATGTCGACCTTATGTCTCCTTTCGACGTTCGACAAGTGGCCTGGCAAGGAAAAAATCGAAATATTGTCGAATTTCGACATTCGACATTTCAACAAAGCCAGTAAAGTGTCTAATTTATGTATATTTTCGACAATCGACAAATTTCCCGATAGTGCAATAGTCGAATTATTGTCGAATATCGACGTTTGACATTGGTCTTTTACCAAAATGTCGAAAATTTGTCCAAATTCGACGTTCGACTTTCAACATATCTTAAACACATTCACTATGTCGAATTTATATCGAATTTCAACGTTCGACAATTTGCCGGGCCAGGAAATAGTCGAAATATTGTCGATTTCCCAATTTTTCTATTTTTCAAACGCGATTTTACACTATAGTCATTATCTAGACACAAGGAAACTTAAAACAGATATTGAAAGTAAAGCAGGATGCGTATTTAGGCGCATTCTGCTTTACTTCCAGTCTGTTCAAAACTACATGTACCATCTGCTAGGATACAAATCAGAAGATTTCGGAAGACATCCGGAGAAATGGCAGCCCTGATTTATAGGACGGGGTTTAGGTGAACAGCGAATAAGATCTTTCATGAATGTTAGAAATGCACAATTATATGTATTACATCCTTCTCATACCGAACTGTATAATTATGAAATCAATGGAAATATATCGAAAAGCTCAGCCTTATTTAACTTTTAAAAAGATATTACCTTCTGATCCAATCTACGAAGGATTCATTATTTTTTCCCTTATAAATTGGCCTCTGCTTTTTTGCATATTCGAATTATTATGCAGAAACACTTTCTGTGGGTCACTTTGCCATGTGGTCATCTAATTTCTGAATAACAGATTAGAATCAATACATGAAGTTGACCTTTCATTATACACTACTCGTATTTTACAAAATACTTAGAGGGTGGCCTTTGATTTTACTTTATCCCTATGCCTGCGAACAGACTTTGTCCATGTTACATGTACACTTTCTAGGCATTGCTGATTATAATGTCAAGGAGGTCCTTATACATGTATGTCTTTGAATTACAAGTATTGCTTATGTGTAACTTATTGCAGGCTGGATACTGATGGATCAGTATTATGCAAATAATGTAGACCCAGCTCAGATAGCTCATACAAGAGCATTCTGATCAGTGGATGCACTGTTTGCCAAAGCAATCATAAGCTTCAATAAGAACATAAAAGTCCTACGATGTTCAAAGGTACCTGGTGTTTCATAATATAATTGAAATACAATGGATTAACGCCATTTAAAAGATTTATCTGCTGTGCCTTTAAAGACAGATATAGCAATATTCGAAATGGGGAATTAAATTAGTTTAAAATTATAACAATGCTCTTTTCTGATAGTTCGACCTCTAATTGCCTTTTTAAAGAAAATCATGTCGGACATAATTTTCTTTGCAAAATGTCCCGAAATATTGGAATAGAGCAATGCTATGATTTTGCAGTGCCTTTTTATGTTAACCATTTACTCCCTAGATATGCCGTTTAACGCTGTGAACTACATGTAATTCCTCCTAATGAAGAAAATTGGTACAACTCACACAGTCATGAATATGTATCATAATAAATAATGCTATGTTCTAGCAGATGATAGCTTAAGGTAAAGCTGCATGTGTAATAAGGATCATTCTGCTTTACTTTCAACCTTTTTTTCGTAGTCACTAGTCTTCATAAATAGAAATTGGCTATGGAGTAAATGGCTCTTCTTTCACTGGTCCTTTCTTTGTTAAGGTTTTAGAGCCATAATAGAAAACATCGACCATCGATATATACATGTAGCTTTAATGTTCGTGTAGTAAGATTGTGCCGGGCATATTACAGAATAATTATGCGGAAACGGTGTTCAGATTTTCGCATTATGGATCTATAACCTTAAAACATTGTCGAAAAAATAAAAAAGTTTACATTATCAAAATTTGCTTATTTTATAATGCCAATTTAAAAAACAAAAAGGTCTAACGTTCTCAAGCTTTTCAAAGTTTAAATTTTCAACAAGAATATTTAGGCCTGAAATATTTAGAATATCTTTCAACAAATTGTATTGAGTGGAGAAAACGTTATTATTTCCCGTGTAAACGCAAACGAAACGCAAACGCATAGCACAAAAACGTTGAAAATGTCAATTTTTAGATATTTCTTACAGTTCATTTTAACCTGGACAGCAAACAGTTTCGAGCCTGATCACCCGGCGTCTGATCTGGCTGCAAACTGTTTGCAGTGGAAATAAACGTTTTAGTGTAAATGCGTTTATTGGGAAAGAATAACATATTCTCCACTGTATACCTAGACGAAAAACAGTTGATTTGGATTCTGCTTCAGCACCGGCTATTTACTGCATTTCCACTTCACCACTTTCTATGTTAAATATGTTAACCTTTACTCTAGGGCGGGTGTTAAATGACGTCATAACTATTGACTCTGTCACTCACATTACACATGGATAGATGTAATTGGTCAAATGTGTTGAGACTTGGTTCTTATTGGTACGTTCAAGGCGTTTAGTCTAGTGTGATTGACAGCAACGGGCAAATAGCTACCACACCAAGTGTAGCATTGAAAAATGCATAATGGCGCAAACTTATATCGTTTCTTTGAGACGATAATGTTTAATTGTAGTTCAAAGACGATTCACTGAAAATATAAAACGCGCTATAGGACAAAATGTAATCGTCTTTAAGAGACGATAATGCTGAATAGTCGATATACGACTAATTCAGAAACATATAATTCGCGTAGTACATGTACTTTGAACATTTATTAAAAATGATCGTCTCTATTACAATATAACGTTCTTAGGAACACTATCTTAACCATCGTCTGATGCGTCTTGTCACATAAAACATGATCCAAGTAGAGTGTATCTTCCCTAATAGAAAGGTACGCGATTCTTCCCTTCGGTTTTTGAACTGACAAAATATTTGACAAACTATGCTTCTTTATATATTTGTCCGGCTGAGCAGGGCAACACAGTACTTCTCGTCTGTCAGTGTTATTATTTACTAAAATTCTACATCTGCACGTGCTGACCTTGAAGGAAATGGACAAAACTCCCACGGTATCCGTCAATAAAATGAAGTACAGTGTAGCCTACTTCCCCCGGACTTTACGACACATACCTCTCACTTGTGCATTTCGTCGCCAGATCAGGATCGAAACGGTCTGAGGCATTGCCAAGGCAGCGCCTCACTCAGTTTTCTTCTTGTTCTTGCTTGACGATGTATTTGTCGCAATTTGACTTCGTTTTTTTAATGTCCGTTTGGGGAGGGTTACACTGTACTTCTCTCTTGTCAACTCTGTTATTTACCATAAGACTACATCAGCAATGATGCCTCTATAGACATGTGAGTTTTTTTTTTATTTGGAAATTGTTCAAAAGAAAGAATAGTCGCAGCTTTAACTATAGACGGACCAGTTTGCTTTATTATAAGTGAACTGATCTGCATAGCTAATTTATATATTGTATCATCTAATAATAGCTTGGTATTTATTTCTATATATTGTGTCCATACCATTTAGTTAAGTATTTTAATATTTTTCCACCTTCCCTCTAGATCGCAGATTAATTCAGTATTCGACCACCAAATGTCCTACTAACTCAATAGTTTTTCGGCGGAGCTGTCTGTTATCTATTTAGTCACACATTTCTATTTAGACAAACATTTGAACCAATCATATTTGATCAGAAATTTAGAATTAAGAGCACCTGTTGAAACTGACTTGTCTGATTGGATAGTAGCCAGGGCTCCAGATAAGAGAATTATTTCAAAACTTAAAAACTTTATTTGTGCATTAAACCCTATGGTGTCCAACTCATATGAATTGTCTCTTCGAGACGATAAAAATGAGTGGTAACACCATAGGGTTTGGTGCTGAAATGAGTGAGAAAATGTTAGATTTGTTCAATTTACTCCCCTCTTATCTGGAGCCCTGAAACAGTAGCCTAGCTGTTTATGCACTGATGTGAGTGTAAAATTAGACACAGCCAGTGTGTAATACTGAGCTTCTATTTTAAGATATGCTAGCAGAATCTGATGTGTATTTATAGATAGACAGTGGCAGCTAGGTATTTTGTTTAATAATGGTTTACTTCCAATTTATTTTAATTGTTAACTATTAATTTTGTACAAATTTACCATACATTGATAGCAATATAATAAATGGCCTCAAGTGAGTTAAACACAATTGTGTTGTTTCATCATTTATTTACAAGAGTGAGGTGTTATAGACCTTGTAAAGCAGTGCAGACTGTTCTGTATGGGCCTGCACAGTTTATCTAGTTATAGTTTGTTTCAAGAAACTCCCCATGAATGAAGTTTGATATACAGAACAATATAATTTAATCTGAGGATCTCCTACCAGTAGCTAGGATATGTTTTGCATTTCTGTACATTTATAGTTTTTTAGTCAGAGTTATGCTATATCGTTGAATGTGTATTTTTTGCTTTTCAATCCAAGATATTACAATTCTTTGAAAACCTCCAATTTCGTACAATTTTGCACACCCATCAACAGCATGAATTTCACCAACCATTCCGCCGAATATCTTTTTTAAAGATATTTCTTGTTTATTATATTATACTTCACAGGTAATTACAAAACATATGTTTTGTTTTCTGTGACAAAAAAAAGGGTTGTTCTGTTCTGCTCTGTCTATTACAGACGAGCAAATAGGTAAGTAAGTAAGTACACAGTAATATATAATAACAAATATTATATATTATTCTCAAACAGATGTTAACCGAAAGTTTAAAGCTTAAAGCAGTCTCAATGCGCATTTAGCTTTACTCTTAACCCGCTTTAATTGGTCACCTATATTCAATACTAGAAACAGTCTATGGAACAAAGGGTTAATGTTCAGGGACCACACATATAGGTTGACCAATTAACCCATTGCTCCATATACGCATTTCAATTCACTCCAACACTAAAGAAAAAAGTTTCTGCCTAGACAGTCACCAATTTTATCATAACAAATATTTTCTATTTACCACAAACCACAAAGCCCGTTTCTTTGTTTTTAAGATAGATGAATAACCGAATACTTGAAGCAGGTTGAAGGTAAAACAGAATGCGCCTTAAGGCACATTCTGCTTTACTTTTAGTCTGCTTTATGATACATTTTCATGACTGTATAAATGGAAGTATTTTCGTCGGTGAAAGAATAAATTAGAGGCGTATTTATCGGGTAAAGCAGTCTGAACTTGAAACAGACCGTACCCTATAAGGCGCATCATGTTTCAATCTATAGATCAGCTATAAGGGATTAGATACCGGAAGGTAAACGTTTGCTTTTAAGTTTAAACTCATTACTCCACAGATACGCATTTTAACATCTTTCATCTTCCACTTTTTGCCGAAAATAGTTCTATTCTACGCATTCAAGAATATTTATTATTAGTAACATTCTCTATAATCTAGCAGATGATAGTCTAAAGCTTAAAGCAGGTTGAACGCAAAGCAGAACTGGTCTTTACTTGCATTCTACTTAACTCTAAACGGTCATCCATCTTCAATACTAGAAACAGCCACATGTCAATGGTTTCGGATTTAAGACCACCGACCTACTCCCAAACAGTTTGTTTTATAAATATTCCATCTTATTATAGAAATGGCATTCTACCAGTGTAAGATAATCCGTGCATGCAAGATTACTGAAAACAGTGAAGGATCAAGGTCCGTGAAGGTGGCACAACAGCACAGCACAACATCCCAGCAGGACATTGATAAACATAGGTGATAAACATAGGTGATAAACATAGGTGATAAACATAGCATTAAATGTTCTGCTGGCAGAACATCTCAGCAGAACATCCTAGCAGAACATTTACAATTAACGCGCGTGGATGAATGTTCTGCTGGCAGAACATCTCAGCAGAACATCCTAGCAGAACATTTACAAATAACGCTCGTGGATGAATGTTCTGCTGGCAGAACATCCCAGCAGAACATCCTAGCAGAACATTTTAAAATTACCCTCGTGGATGAATGTTCTGCTGGCAGAACATCTCAGCAGAACATCCTAGCAGAACATTTTAACATTACGTTCGTGGATGAATGTTCTGCTGGCAGAACATCCCAGCAGAACATCCTAGCAGAACATTTTAAAATTACCCTCGTGGATGAATGTTCTGCTGGCAGAACATCTCAGCAGAACATCCTAGCAGAACATTTACAATTAACGCTCGTTGATGAATGTTCTGCTAGCAGAACATCTCAGCAGAACATCCTAGCAGAATATTTTCAAATAACGCTCGTGAATGAATGTTCTGCTGGCAGAACATTTCAGCAGAACATCCTAGCAGAACATTTTCAAATTACCCTCGTGGATGAATGTTCTACTGGCAGAACATCTCAGCAGAACATCCTAGCAGAACATTTTAAAATTACCCTCGTGGATGAATGTTCTGCTGGCAGAACATCTCAGCAGAACATCCTAGCAGAACATTTTCAAATTACTCTCGTGGTTGAATGTTCTGCTGGCAGAACATCCCAGCAGAACATCCTAGCAGAACATTTTCAAATAACGCTCGTGTATGAATGTTCTGCTGGCAGAACATCTCAGCAGAACATCCTAGCAGAACATTTTTTAAATACGTTCGTGGATGAATGTTCTGCTGGGATGTTCTGCCAGCAGAACATTCATCCACGAACGTAATTAAAATATGTTCTGCTAGGATGTTCTGCTGAAATGTTCTGCCAGCAGAACATTCATTCACGAGCGTTATTTGAAAATGTTCTGCTAGGATGTTCTGCTGGGATGTTTTGCCAGCAGAACATTCATCCACGAGGGTAATTTGAAAATGTTCTGCTAGGATGTTCTGCTGGGATGTTCGGCCAGCAGAACATGTAATGCAATGTTTATCACTTATGTTTATCAATGTTCTGCTGGAATGTCGTGCTGTGCTGTTGTGCCACCTTCACGGACCTGAAGGATCAGCACAATGGCCCTCCCAGGTGACTAATATAGTCCTGGTATAATCAGTATATACACCGTATCTATATGTAAACTATTACTTAACTTTATTACATATATAGTAACTCGTACATTTAAGGTTATTGAAGACTTGATCGTGAGCAATCTTTAATATGTCACTGAACTTACCGACTATACGCCTATATTAAATTACACACAATACATGTTATTGTATAATTTTTATAGTGAAGACCCTGCCCAGTGGGCTCTGGTAGGAGACACCAGGCCCGGTGTGATCTGTTTGCGGTCTAGCTGTACCAAATATACATCAATACGTTACACAGCAGGTTAGACAAGTATAAGACCTAGTTAAATATAGTTCGGTAGAAGACCTTTAATCTGAATTCAAACTGTGTTTCGTATAAATATTCAGGTTATACATCTAAATACAATTACAAAATAATAGTGCCTGGTACAGTTATTCATTCTTGTCAAATACATGTAGTAAACAGTGTATAACTAGATCAAAGTGCTCTTCTAGGCACTTTCGGTCCAGTCCGCAATTGCCCCATACGTATACAGATTTAATCGCACGACTCCCGAAGACTTATTCGCACTATCTGTCGTTAAATTGTCGAAATTGAATTCTGATACTTTTTCCACATTTCCCAGACTTTATAGAAATGTTGAATGTTTACCACTTTGGTGAAAGGACAATATCGAAAGTCGAAATTCGAAAATAGTTCGACTATTTACCTGTCTGGCAATTTCTCGCAAGTCGAACTTCGACAATAACTCGACATTTTCCCTGCAATGGCACTTGTAAAACGTCACAATTCCACATGAGTTCGACATTGTGAATGTGGTAAAGAAATGTTGATTGTCAAATGACGAATTTCGACAACATTTCAACTTTTTCTAGGCTCGCTAAATTATTGAACGTCTAATTTCTACACAAGTTCGACATAGTGAATGTTTTTAAGTAGTGCTGAAAGTCGAACATTGAATTTCGTCAAACGTTCGACATTTTGGTAAACGGACTATGTCGAATGTCGAAATTCGACATAATGTGTCGACTTTTTCCCGGCCTGGAAAATTGTCGTATGTCGAAATTGGACACATAATCGACATAGTGGGTGTGTTAAAGTAATTTTAAAAGAAGAAAGTCGAATATTTTGACAATTTTTCGATACTTTGGTAAAAGGATAATGTCCAACGTCGATATTCGACACTATTTCGACTATTGCACTATCGGGAAATTTGTCGATTGTCGAAAATATACATAAATTAGACACTTTACTGGCTTTGTTGAAATGTCGAATGTCGAAATTCGACAATATTTCGATTTTTTCCTTGCCAGACCACTTGTCGAACGTCGAAAGTAGACATAAGGTCGACATAGTGAATGTGTTAAAGAATTGTTGAAAGAACAATGTCGAATTTCGACAATATTTCGACTTTTCCCGGGTCCGGAAAATTGTTGGACGTCGAAATTCGACATAATTTCAACAGAGGGAATGTGTATTAAGAAATCTTGAATGTCGAACGTCGAATTTCGACAATAGTTCGACTTTCTCCCTTACTTGCAGTTTGTCGAACGTCGAAATTCGACCCTAGTTTGACAATTTCCCGACTTTGTATAAATGACGAACGTCGAAATTCGACATCAGTTCGACAAAGTAATGTGTTTAAGAAGTTTTGAATGTCGAACGTCGAATTTCGACAATATTTCGACTTTTCCCTTACTTGCAGTTTGTCGAACGTCGAAATTCAACCCTAGTTCGACAATTTCCCGACCTTGTATAAATGTCGAACGTCGAAATTCGACATCAGTTCGACAAAGTAATGTGTTTAAGAAGTTTTGAATGTCGAACGTCGAATTTCGACAATATTTCGACTTTTCCCTTACTTTCAGTTTGTCGAACGTCGAAATTCAACCCTAGTTCGACAATTTTCCGACTTTGTATAAATGTCGAATGTCGAAATTCGACATCAGTTCGACAAAGTAATGTGTTTAAGAAGTTTTGAATGTCGAACGTCGAATTTCGACAATATTTCGACTTTTCCCTTACTTGCAGTTTGTCGAACGTCGAAATTCGACCCTAATTCGACAAATTGCCGACTTTGTATAAATGTCGAACGTCGAAATTCGACATCAGTTCGACAAAATAATGTGTTTAAGAAGTTTTGAATGTCGAACGTCGAATTTCGACAATATTTCGACTTTTCCCTTACTTGCAGTTTGTCGAACGTCGAAATTCGACCCTAATTCGACAATTTGCCGACTTTGTATAAATGTCGAACGTCGAAATTCGACATCAGTTCCACAAAATAATGTGTTTAAGAAGTTTTGAATGTCGAACGTCGAATTTCGACAATATTTCGACTTTTCCCTTACTTGCAGTTTGTCGAACGTCGAAATTCAACCCTAGTTCGACAATTTCCCGACTTTGTTTAAATGTCGAACGTCGAAATTCGACATCAGTTCGACAAAGTAATGTGTTTAAGAAGTTTTGAATGTCGAACGTCGAATTTCGACAATATTTCGACTTTTCCCTTACTTGCAGTTTGTCGAACGTCGGAATTCAACCCTAGTTCGACAATTTGCCGACTTTGTACAAATGTCGAACGTCGAAATTCGACACCAGATCGACAAAGTAATGTGTTTAAGAAGTTTCGAATGTCGAACGTCGAATTTCGACAATAGTTCGACTTTTTCCCTTACTTGCAGTTTGTAGAACGTCGAAATTCGACCCTAATTCGACAAATTGCCGACTTTGTATAAATGTCGAACGTCGAAATTCGACATCAGTTCGACAAAATAATGTGTTTAAGAAGTTTTGAATGTCGAACGTCGAATTTCGACAATATTTCGACTTTTCCCTTACTTGCAGTTTGTCGAACGTCGAAATTCAACCCTAGTTCGACAATTTGCCGACTTTGTATAAATGTCGAACGTCGAAATTCGACATCAGTTCGACAAAGTAATGTGTTTAAGAAGTTTTGAATGTCGAACGTCGAATTTCGACAATATTTCGACTTTTCCCTTACTTGCAGTTTGTCGAACGTCGAAATTCAACCCTAGTTCGACACTTTGCCGACCTTGTATAAATGTCGAACGTCGAAATTCGACATCAGTTCGACAAAGTAATGTGTTTAAGAAGTTTTGAATGTCGAACGTCGAATTTCGACAATATTTCGACTTTTCCCTTACTTGCAGTTTGTCGAACGTCGAAATTCAACCCTAGTTCGACAATTTGCCGACTTTGTATAAATGTCGAACGTCGAAATTCGACATCAGTTCGACAAAGTAATGTGTTTTAAAGATGTTGAATGTCGAAAGTCGAATTTCGACAATATTTCTACATTATGGCAAAGTTGACTTGTCGATCGGCAAAATTTGTTACATTATGTGAAAGCTTAAATGTCGAAAGTCGAAATTCGACAGCTGTTCGACCTTTCATTTGTGAAAGGTCGAATGTCGAATTGTCGAATGTCGTGCAAACTTCACACACCTCATGTAGCAGGGTTTACAGTTTGCCATTGCATGTAAAATTTCTGCTGTATTAAAAAACACAGTATTGTATTTAAATCACCATTGTATATAATAAAATCTTCCAGCAAGCAAACAGGAAGAGCTCAATGCGATATCAAGGCATAAATGGGTTAACCCAGAGACAAAATAAGACTAAAGACTAATTCCGTAAAGACTTCCAACAATGTCGTCGCAAAAAAACGTTTATTTTGAAACAAAATGAGTCGTCTTAGGGTTTTGAACATTATAGTGTGGTCTTATTTGAGTATAGGCCTGACACCTTAATACAAAATGAAATTCATCTTCAATTTCATTTCTGTCACAAAATATACAAATACGCTCATGTCTTTCCAATCTTATTCTCGAATACCTGCCTGTTTCAAATTTTAAAATATGGGCCGATATTCGAATCTTAAATAAAAATACACGATTGTCCCTTATAGTAATACAATATAAATAGATATGAGTGTCAAACAGTTTTCGGGTCCTAAACGAGTTACATGTACTTGGCTCCTGTACTGGGATCTAAACAGTTTTGAAATGGCGGACCAAGGCAGTAACCTACATCACTTTGTCCGCGAAATTGTCATAGAGTTTCGTCTCTCCTGGTACTTAAACTGCTAGTTTTGACGCTAATTACACTTTCTTAAAGACATTTAAAGATAAGTATAGTGTGGAAGACGTTAATCTTTTCGCGTTTACACGAATCGTGGCGCAAAACAAATACAAATACAGTGGAGAAGACGTTATTCTTCCCTGTTTTAACGCAAACGAAATGCAAACGCAGTTCCAGTGTAATGACAAATTCTGACAATCTATTTTACAGTGGAGAATCTGTTATTCTTTCCCGTTTAAACGCAAACGTACGCAAACGCAAAGCACTAAAACGTAGAAAATAACAACTTTTGGACAATTCTGATAATTCTTGTTTATCTTGGTGGCAAACAGTTTGGAGCCTGATCAGACGCCGGGTTACCCGGCGTCTGATCTGGCTCCAAACTGTTTGCACTGCAAATAATAGTTTTAGCGTAAACGCGTTTATTGGGAAAGAATAACGTTTTCTCCACTGTAACAATCTATTTTAATCTGAGTGGCAAACAGTTTAATTTTGCTCCAGATACATGTAAGTTGCAAAATGAAATACTGATTTTTGCGAAAACGAGTTTATTGGGAAAGAATACACGTACATGTATATGTACATGTAACGTCTTCGCCGTTGTACATGTACGACAGTTTCTTGTAAAGACTGGCGAGTAAACAAATTCTAAATTGCAGTTAGTTAAGAGCTTGGTCAGATGTCCAATAATTGACGAATTGATAGTACTATGCTCAATGCTTAGAACTGTTAGCAATTACACTGAGCTATACATGTATGTCCCTTTTATGGGACGCTAGACACAAATGGGTTTAAAAATTGAAACCATGTGTCGACTCCTTCATTCCTTCACAGGTAAACCGTTTGTTAAGGGTGTATTAATGTCATGAATTTGGGAAATTTTCAAAGTAAATGAAAACACTCTATGATGGTTTTGTATTGAAGAGCTATTTAAGATGAATGAAAAAATAGAAAATGTGTACATTTTGGTGAACAACAGTTGGCTCTACGGCCATGTAAAATTTACCCCACCCACTTCCTCTTATTTTGTCCTTTTCAAACAGCCCGCTTCAATAAAATCCATTTTAAATGAAAACAAATATGATAATTTGGTTTTGTGTTATTTATTTCCTGTCTATGGTAGTATTTCTTCATACAAAAACTAATTTAAGAAAAAAAAGGCACCAAATGTGAAATTTATAAAGCTCTAAATATCATCGATATGGTACTTTTTGTAAATTTTGTAAGGGGAGATAACTCTTTTTACTTTAATAACTCAAAATTTTCAACACTGACCTTTCAATTTCGTTTCATATTTTGAACTGCCTTAGCATAGGCTTTCATTTGGTAGAATATAAAAAAAGTTTAATACTAGAACTATTTCATTTTCAAACTTTTTAACTTTTTTTCATAAAATAAAAAATCTAATAAAATCATGCCCTTTATAAAGCATATTTTTGATATTCAAGGATCCATATTGTTCAAACCTGGTGCCTGCTTTGTCTAAATTTGGTTTATATATGTGAAAAAAACACCATAGACATGAAATAAATAAAGAAAACCCAAATTACCATTTTTCTTTTGTTTTGAAATAGATTTTACTGAAGCGTGTACTCTGAATGGGTAAAATTTGAGAAAAAAAATCCGAATTTGACATACCTTTTTCAAATCGCTGTAGCTAAGAAAAAAGGACACCACCATATATATATATTTTCATTTTTTCATTCATCATAAATAGCACTTCCAAAAAAACAGTGATAGAAAAAAAGTTTAATACTTTGAAAAAATCGCTTATGACATTGATACACCCTTAAGGACGAATATACAGTGGATAATCTGTTATTCTTTCCCAATAAACGCGTTTACGCTAAAACTATTATTTGCAGTGCAAACAGTTTGGAGCCAGATCAGACGCCGGGTAACCCGGCGTCTGATCAGGCTCCAAACTGTTTGCCACCAAGATAAACATGAAATATCAGAATTGTCCAAAAGTTGTTCTTTTCTACGTTTTAGCGCTTTGTGTTTGCGTACTTTTGCGTTTCAACGGGAAAGAATAACAGATACCAGGGCTCAATGAATTAAAATGGTCCTATTGTCCTTCTACAGCGGAGAGAAAGCATTATTTTTTCCCAAAGAACGCGTTTATGTAAATGCTAAACCCCCATGTCCATTTCAAATAGTTTGGAGCCAGATCAGACGCCCGGTCACCAGGTATCTGTCTACATGTATGCAGTTTAAAATATCTACTTCGACTCTGTTTACCTTAAACATTAATCAGGAATACCTTTTCGAATTTATATACCAGTCATTAAACGCTTTTCGTCCATTTGTTGTCAAAACTTTGGTTCACGGCAATTTTATAGAATACCTGTAAGTGGTTGCTTAATACAGGATGAAATAATACAGTAATTTGATTGATGAAGGGACGAATAAGTTGAGTTTTACGGCACTGCAACTCAAAATAGGTAATACAATGTATATCGTCGATAAATGATGAAATGCTAGGGTGATAAGGGATGATTTCAGGGAGATTATTTCGGCTAATCTCATTCGTTGCAAAGCGGCAGTGCATAGGATCAAACCCACCGACATGCCTTCCTTTTAACTCATTTGTGCCTACGGTCCCATATATGGGACATAGGCAAACAGTGTAGACTCTGATCAGACGCCGCATTATGTGGCGTCTGATCAGAGTCTACACTGTTTGCTGATAGAAATTTCAATATAAAACAAAATGAAAATGAAAATTTTGACCAGGCATCCCTTTGATAAAATATTGACTTAACCAATACAAAACATGGAATAATCCACTGGGTGTAAATGGATTAATACTTGACAGAGAGGATAATCTCCTGTCAAATAAACCAATACATTGTAACATCCTCTGTGACCATTAATCCCCAGAATCGCGTCGAGATAGGAAGGTCTCTCGATGGCCATATCATTGAATTATCATTCTATAACCTTTAAAACACTACGTACATGTACATGTTTGTGTTTTCTTGTCTGCAAATTACAAAATCTACATCGATACCTAGAGATGAGTTACATGTATCTGCATTTTCTGACGCAAAATATCACCAGAGTGCCAAATAATTTTGATCCAGATGAGACACCGAGGCACTCGATGTCTCATCTTGATCTAAACTGTTTGCAAGAATTATCACATATTCACTATAGTTGAGTGCAGAGCGACAGTGCTGTGGAGAAGGCGGTACAGTGGAGAATCTGTTATTCTTTCCCGTTTAAACGCAAACGTACGCAAACGCAAAGCACTAAAACGTAGAAAAGTACAACTTTTGAACAATTCTGATAATTCATGTTTATCTTGTTGGCAAACAGTTTGGAGCAGAATTGTCCAAACGTTACACTTTGTTACGTTTTAGTTCTTTGCGGTTGTGTTTCGTTTGCGTTTAAAAAGGGAAATAATAACGTGTTCTCCACTGTTTAAGGTTGGCGAGTTACATTGTATTTTGATCTGAATAGCAAACGTTTGTTCAGTGGAGAAAAACGTTATTCTTTCCGAATAAATGCGTTTTCGCTGAAACGTTAATTTTCATTGCAAACAGTTTGGAGCAAGATCAGACACCGGGTCACCCGGTGTCTGATCATGCTCCAAATTGTTTGTCACTCAGATTAAATAAACTGTTAGAACTTTCTGTAGAATGACATTTTTTGCATTTTAGTGCTTTGCGTTTGCGTTTCATTTTGCGTTTAAATGGGAAATAATTACGTCTTTTCCATTGAAGCCTGATCAGACACCGGGTTATATCCAGCCTCTAATCCGGCTCCTAACGTTTTGCATAGGAACTAATTGTATTAAAGTACACACACATTAATTTGGAAATGGCAACGTTTCGTCCACCGCACACAGGTTTGACTGTAAATGATTCAATAAAGATATTATGTTGCTCGAATTTTGTGCTCACAAATTTGATTTCAATGTAACCAGAGTCAAACTAAGCATGGCGCCAGTTTCGTATTGCTGGCTAACAAATACGATGTTTGCCCTCGCAATATTGAATGTTATATAACTCAGAAACCCAACCCTAAATTCCAAATCCTTTTTTCCCTGGGAATGAAATTTAACCTCAGAACTTGTTTCATTGGTGTCTCAATGTAAGTAGAAGTGCATACGTAACTTTAAGGTCAAATGGCTTCTGTCGAATTTGATTATCTCAATTAATCCATTAGCTGCCATACAAATGGTTATTTGCAAACAATTTTGATCCTGGTCAGACGCCGCGTAGCGCGGCGTCTGATCAGGATCTGATCAGGATCCAAACTATTTGACACTCAATACGACATTAGAACAGTCATTTTCACTATACTTTAAAGTCAGGCTCAAAACTGTATGCCATTCAGAATAAAATGAGTATAGTCAGAATTGTAAACAAATTGTCATTTCCTACGTTTTATTGCATTGCGTTTGCATTTCGTTTGCGTTTAATCGGGAAACAATAACGTCTTCTATACTGTACGTAAATGTCTCTTCAGTGAAAATGGCAATAACATATTTTAAACGGATAAAAGCAGATAACAATTTCAAAGCAAGCAATATCTCTGCTATATCAATGTCAGTTTGACCTTTGACAGCTAATTCGATAGTCCATTTTAATGCTTTCCTAGAAAAACAACAGTTTGCTGAAATTGGTAGCCTGCAATATTATGCAAATTCATTTTGTTGTGTTTGAATTTTGCTTTTTTACCAAAAGGTATCCAAACTTTACTTGCAGAGCTGTCATTCGTTGCTTATGGTCGTAGAAGTATTCGTCGTTCTTGGGAGAAAAAAGATACATGTAAACAGATAATACCTTAAACCTTTGAATGCCATAACATCGTACATGTATGCTTAAATTAGTCACCTAGATAATGTATATGTTTAATCATCCTGCAGTGTGCGAACTCAAATGCTACCTAAGTAGAGCGTCTTGCATAAACTGCAAATACTTGTGAATAGCTAGACACATAAATAAGAAGTCATCTGATCAGGGGCTACACTGATTTGTCACGTCAATTTTTGGATACTAAGTGTAAAGATTTTTAAAAGATAAGTAAACATCAAAAGTGACGTAAGTGGTTAGCTGTCGTTTAGAATCGACATCCGGTCATGCAAGAAAACCGTTTATAATACAATCATATTTCACAGTAGGAAATACATTATTCTTTCCCAATAAACGCGTTTAAGAATCATGTCCGTGACAACCAAGTTGGCACTCGATCAGACGCCGAAAGAACTGTCATTTGATCAAGCTGTTAACATAGGACAAGTGTACACTTGACAGGTACATGATTGGTTAAATACGAGTACAGTCGTCAATAGGATCGAATCTATCACACATTGGAACAAATTCCGTTCCGAGTAGTCGGGAGTTTACTACAGTAAATTCTCGATACTTCGAACTCCCGTTAGTTTGAACATACCCATATTTCAAAGTTAAAACGTGGCTTTGCCACGTTTTAACTTTGAAATACGGATATGTTCGGCTTCAGCGAGATCGATTTCTCGTAATTGAACTTATGAAATAACGGTAAGGCCAATGTAAGCGAGTTCGAAGTATCGAGTTGCGATTGTATATATATATATATCAAAATATATGTCGTTCATAACGTTGCCTGACTATATTCAATCCTTCATAAGCAACTATCATTTTATGAATACATACATTTACACAAACATTTACAGACTCGTCTCAAATTTGAGACATTTTCTCTCTATTCTAACACACTTCCCGCACGCCCTTATATAAACAAAGAAGGAACGTATCAGTGTACGAATTCTCAATAGAACACTCACGCGCTGTAACATTCTAACGTGACGTCATATGGCTTCAAAAACGCGTACGCCAAGAAATGTAGCGCCGTTGCATCGGTGCAAATAAAGGTTTAATTATGTGTTAGAATCGAAATAATAAATTAATACCAGTGTTTTATCTAACAAACGAACACGGGTAGTCGTTGAGGTGCTTGTAATTAAACCACTCGGCCTAAAGGCATCGTGATTAAATTACTACGCATCTCAACTCCTACCAGTGTTCGATTGCACGATAAAACACTGGTATGAATTTATTATTTCTTACGTAGAACATGACGTTTTTATTACAGCGGAGAAGACGTTATTCTTTCCCAATAAACGCGTTTACGCTAAAACTATTATTTCCATTGCAAACAGTTTCAAGCCAGATCAGACGCCGGGTCACCCGGCGTCTGATCAGGCTCCAAACTGTGTGTCACTAATATTAATATGTAAAGTCAGAATTGTCAAAAAATGTAATTTTCTAAAATTTCGTGTGCGTTTAAACCGGTAAGCACAACGTCTTTTACACTCTAATTAACACAATCTTAGCGGAGCAAACCAGAAAATAATGAATAAAAAATGAAGTGAAAAAAAATAAAAATAATACCAACATTTATGTTCAACAGTCGAGCTTCGATATCTCACACTTGAATGCGTCGACCTCACCTGTATTTCTACAGTATATTATCATTATTTATATATCGCTTGAGTCGAACACTGTATCTGTTTTCTATAACAACTCTATGCAAACAATATTGTAGCAGTGAAAGCACGGGCTTGTTATGGGGGAACAGTGGCAATACTTGTTGTAAAGAGGGATTCGTTGTTTGGAAGGTCGTTGTAGGAGAGGGAATACTGTATGCCTAAATCTAGGCACATAGCTCATGCAGTACAGTGGAGAATGTGTTATTCTTTCCCAATAAACGCGTTTACGCTAAAACTATTATTTGCAGTGCAAACAGTTTGGAGCCAGATCAGACGCCGGGTAACCCGGCGTCTGATCAGGCTCCAAACTGTTTGCCACCAAGATAAACATGAAATATCAGAATTGTCAAAAAGTTGTTCTTTTCTACGTTTTAGCGCTTTGCGTTTGCGTACGTTTGCGTTTAAACGGGAAAGAATAACAGATTCTCCACTGTATTTGTGCAACATTACGTATATCCAAAATTAACGAGATGTTTAGATTATAAACACTTTGTTTAGGCCCATCACGATTGTTCATATTGCCGCGAGGTAATTCACATAATTAAACTCCATCCGGGTTGTTAAATTACTAAAAACATGTACGTTTATGTCTTGTTTGTTATATATTCAACACATTTGTTTAAATAACTCATTGAATCCTAGCGACGAGTATACTCGTTATTCACAAACAAGTATACCTGTGAAGAGTTCACATTGCGCACGCGTACGCCAAGACATGTAGCGCCGTTGCTTCGATGCAAATTAAGGTTAAATTATGTGTTAGAATCGAAATAATAAATTAAAACCAGTGTTTTATCTAACAATCGAACACGGGTAGTCGTTGAGATGCTTGAAATTAAACCACTCGGCCTAAAGGCCTCGTGATTAAATTACTACGTATCTCAACTCCAACCAGTGTTCAATTGCACGATAAAACACTGGTATGAATTTATTATTTCTTAAATAAAACACTCATAGGCTTGAACGTCTTTGTGTGACGTCATATGGCTTCGAAAATGCGTACGCCAAGGAATGTAGCCCCGTTGCCGGGCGCAAATTGTGGTTTACCTGGTTAAATTGAAGTGTTAGAATCGAAATAATAAATTAATACCAGTGTTTTATCGTGCAATAAAACACGGGTAGGAGTTGAGATGCGTAGTAATAAAATCACAAAGAAGAAGGCCGAGTGATTTAATTACAAGCATCTCAACGACAACGACATTTTAATGTCAGATTTTAAAACAGGTTTAGTCCCGATCAGACGCAGAGTTATTCGACTTCTGATCTGAGTCCAAACTTTTTGAAAATACTCGATTGAAACAGTAAACAAGAATGGTCGCTAAAATAATTTTAACTCATTAAGATCCGGCAATCCCAAATGTTGTTAAATTGCCGAAACTAAAGTGGTTCGTTACTCGTTAGCAACTTACGTTTTTTTTTTGTTAAATTGGATTTTCTATATTGCAAAGTCTGAAATTAGCAGCTGTATCTCTAACAGCGGTATGTCAACTTATCATACTTGGAAGTCACACTTTTGATGCCGTTGGCAGTGAAAGAATTTAACGAGAAAGAATACCTTCTTCTCTACTGTGTTAAACAGTGCCCCCTCTCTACAACGACACCCAATTGGAGGCACAGATTGTGTGTGTTGTTCGTAACGCGGCGTCTGATCTGGATTCAAGTTGTTTGTCACTCGTCATTATATTTATTCTATTAAAAACCCCACTTACATGTATATATAACTTTGAGAAAAACAGCGGACGATAATTTCAAGCAGAAGATATTGCAGCAGTAAAAGCGTTAGACATACATGTACATGTAATTGTCCTGTTTAGGGAACTGCGACATGGGTCGTTGTAAGGAAGGAGATGTTGTTGGGAGGGCGGTTGTAGGGTGGACACACTGTATTTCAAGTTATAAGGCAGATGGCATGTACCCGCTTAAAGCTAATCATATACTCATCAAACATGTACAGTGAAACACCTCTAAACCGGACATGTGTGGGGACAACAAAACGTTCCGGTTTAGAGGGGTTTCCAGTTTAGAGGGGTTTTAACCCATTACCAAACAACTTGTTTCTAGTATAAAAGATAGCTGACAACTTAAAGCAGATTGTAAGTAAAGCAGAATGCGCCTTAAGGCGCATTCTGCTTACGTTCAACCTGCTTTAAGCTATAATCTTCTAGAATCTGTAAACAATTTTCTTCATTATAGGAATAAATCAAAGAGGTGAAAAGGCGTATTTATGGTGTAATGTGTAAAAATTAAGAAGGGTTGGAAACGGAATCAAAGCTTTTGTCCGGTTTAGAGAGAATTCCGGTATTTAGAGGTTCCGGTTTGGAGGGGTTCCACTGTATATGTTTAGTAGTTATATAGTGCTCCCTCCCTACAACGGACCTCCCAACAACAACCCCCTCCTTACAACGATGTTTGTCGCTGTTTCCCTAACAAAACATTTACGGGTTAGACTTTAACTGTTGCAATATCGTCTGCTTAAAATTGTCGTCGGCTCTTTTTCCTCAAAGTCACATACTAGAGTACATTTGGACATAAGAAATATAATTACGAGTGACAAGAAGCTTGAATCCCGATATGATGCCGCGTTGAGCGGCGTATGGTCTGGATTCAAGCTAATTGCAGCTGTACAGTGGAGAAAACGTTATTCTTTCCCGTTTAAACGCAAACGTACGCAAACGCAAAGCGCTAAAACGTAAAAAAGAACAACTTTTGGACAATTTTGATATTTCATGTTTATCTTGGTGGCAAACAGTTTGGAGCCTGATTAGACGCCGGGTTACCCGGCGTCTGATCTGGCTCCAAACTGTTTGCACTGCAAATAATAGTTTTAGCGTAAACGCGTTTATTGGGAAAGAATAACAGATTCTACACTGTATGTCAAGTCTGAATTCTCCCTCCCTATAACAATACCATCCGAACAACGCACATATTTGATGTATCCCGTTGGGTGTTGTTGTAGAGAGGAACAGTAATATATGGGGAGCGGGCATTATATAATGTTGTTAAAACTTGTAGCCCAATCCCCTGCATGTATGTTATATGCAATATACATGTATGTTTAAAACTAGTAATCTAAAGGTGTTCGCAGATGATTGACAGAACTAAACCTGGCAGGACTTCTTTTTTGTTATAAGTTATAAAACCGCATGTACCCATATTCTTTCGCAGAATCGTCTGCTTTGAATTTGTTATCTGCATTCCTTCAATTAAGACTTTTAAATTTATGAAAAATGAAGACGATTCAATTTCCATATAAGGCGCGATCAGCAGGCAAACGGTTAAAGCAATTAAAGTAGCATTTGATCAAAATGATAGTTACCGATTTTCGATATGATATGTGGAGAAGATGTACGGGTGATAATACAGTTGAACTTCGATATCTCGAAATCACTTAACTCGAACTATTCGATATTTCGAAAAACTGAATGTTCCTTTATTCAAACTCGGTTTAGGTGAACATACCCGTGTTTCAAAGTTAAAACGCGGCTTAGCCGCGTATTAACTTTGAAATACGGTTATGTTCAACGTAACAGAGTTCAAGATATCGAAGTTCGACTGTAATACAAAAAGTCTTAACTGACTGTGCAGTCATGTAACATATTAACAAATTTGCGCCCAGTGGATTCTTCCATGTTCATATATTGGATTATATATATTGGATCAGTCCATTTTTGATCTAAGAGGTGCTTGTAAAAAATTCGTTTTGCTTTCTATTGAAATTCCTATCTGCAAATAGTGTAGACTAATGCCGCATGACGCGGAGTCTATTCAGTGTCTACACTGTGTGCCCTTTGTTCTATATATATAAGATCGTGGGCACAAATAGGTTAAGCATTTAAGTACAGTTGATAATACGTTATTTCTGTCCGTTTGAACGCAAACGAAACGCAAAGGAATTGCAATAAAATGTAGAAAATGATAATGTTTTGAGTATCCCTAACTATTTATTTTAATCTGAGTGGCAAACAGCTTGGAGCCTGATCAGACACCGGGTTACCCGGCGTCTGATCTGGCTCTAAACTGTTTGCAATGGAGTAGATTTTATTGGGAAAGAACAACGTGTTATTCACGGTACCACATACGACGACAAAGATATATTTGCTGCACTATTGAAACGAAACTTTATGCAATAAATGACTGGTGTATGACAATGCTTCATACTTTAGTTAAACCCATTTTCATGCAATGATGTCATCAATTTTAAACAAGTGTAGTCTTCTTTTTTATTCAAACTGAGTGTTATGAATGTACTTATTTTGACGAAAGAAATATTGAAATCAGTGTCAAACAATTTGGATCCAAACTATTTGCAAATAACTATTGTATTCGGGGCAAGGCAGTGAAGGGGTACACATTTAGTTTTATCTTTTTTAACCCCTTATTTCCATGCTAATGTTGTCTCATCAGGATCCAACTATTTGGCATACTCGTCCTGTTTTGAAACAAATATATCAGAGATTTCTAATTTTAAAACAATAGCAGACGATAAGTATTTCTGTTCTAGTTACAATGTAGAAGACCTTATTCCTTCCCGTTTAAACGTAAGCCAACTGCAAATGGAAATATATGGCAATAAATCGTTAAAAAGAACAAATCTGACAATACATGCTAATCTAAGTGGCAAACTGTTTGCAATGAAAATAATAGTTTTATCGTTAACGCGTTTATTGGGAAAGAACAACGTCTTCTTCGCTGTACAGTGGAGAAAACGTTATTCTTTCCCAATAAATGCGTTTACGCTAAAACTATTATTTGCAGTGCATACAGTTTAGAGCCAGATCAGACGCCGGGTAACCCGGCGTCTGATCAGGCTCCAAACTGTTTGCCACCAAGATAAACATGAATTATAAGAATTGTCCAAAAGTTGTTCTTTTCTACGTTTTAGCGTTTTGCGTTTGCGTACGTTTGCGTTTAAACGGGAAAGAATAGCAGATTCTCCACTGTATAGAGATTCTGCAGTAAATTCAAATTCTAACTCTTGTACTGCTATAATGACGTAAACTTAAAAAAATTGTCGTATGCACTTATGTTAAAAAATCAGATATACACCACGTCACTGACACGATGTCTTCAAATTTAGATAAATACCTTCTGCGTATTTTGACTAAAGAAATATTACAATGAGTGTCAAACAGTTTGAATCCTGATCAGACGCCGCGTTACGCGGCGTCTGATCAGGATCCAAACTGTTTGCAATCAACTATTGTAGTAGGCAGTGAAGGGGTAAATATTTTTAAATAACTATAGTAGTACAATCGGTTTTCAAATGTCTGTACAATCAGGCTCGGCCGAGTGAAGTTATAATATTTTCAAAATGCATAGTATAATAACTTTTAATAGTGCTACTATACTTACGTTACAATTTATTATATCACATTTCTTTTGAATACAAAACAAAACGCCATCACTTATCCACGCTTATTAGGCTTCTGAGTTATTTTAATGCAACATAGTCCACTGCCTTACTACTCAAGACTCACAATCAACCATCACTATGAACAACTGTCGACTACATCAATTCGCCCCTTTCTCTCTCGCCCTCTGTTATTTGACACAGCAATGACAGCGCTACTGTAGCAAGTGATGCTGAAGGGCGAATGAGCGAGATTACTATAGGCGCCCTATCGCTTTGTAAACACTCGAAACACGTAATTAACATCCACGGATACGGAGAGCTTATTCTTACATCCACATTCGGTAATTTGTCTCAGATAATAGATAGGCTGTTATACAAGGCGTAGCATTATAAAGATCTAAAATTAGAGGGCGGCGCGAGCACGACTCAATACATTAATCATAGCCTACCAAACGTCTTCATTTGGCACCTTTGAAGTTCTTGTTTTAGCAACGGAATGTTGTCATCGCCTATTGTCAAACATGTGTTAACCCTATAACCTGTTTCTAGTTTTGAAAAAAGGTGACTACTTAAAACAGGTTGAAAATAAAGCAGAATGTGTCCTAAGGCGCATTCTGCTTTACTTTCAGCCTGCTTTAAGGTACCACCTGCTAGAATTAAGAAAATATTCCTTCTGATACATATTCATGACCGTATACATGTAGATTTGAATTATTTTCTTCCGCGGAGGATTAAACGGAGTGCGCTAAAATGCGCTTCTATAAGGTAAAGGGTTAACCCATTACTCCATAGAAACGCCTTTTTATGCTTTCAAATCATTCCTCCGCTAAAGAAAAAAGTTCGTTTGATACAGTCATGAATATGCACCACATATATTTTTTCTTTATCCTAGCAGATGGTAATTTAAAGCAGGCTGAAAATAAAGTAGAATTCGCCTTAAAGGGTTACAGATATATGAGTACTCACCGAATATGGCTAAGGCCTTGGTTTCTAACAAACTGAAATGTAAAAACATTCTAACATTAACAAGAGATAGGTGTACAATTAAGACGCTGCGCGCCAAAGATTAGTACTTATTTCACGCCAAATTGAGTTTTTATGAAATTATGAAACAGTGTTTCCTCTCTACAACGACCCCAATGGGGAAAACATAGTTTGAGTGTTGTTCGGAAGAAGTCGTTAAAGGGTGAGAAAATTAAGAATCAGCTAACATTTGCAAACAGCTTGAATCAAGATCAGACGCCGCAGAACGCGGCGTCTGATCTAGATTTAAACTGTTTGTCACACATAATTATATTCATTCTATCAATTTAACTTTGTCAAAAACAGCAGTATGTCAATTTAAGGCAATATGCCTGAATAAATTTCAAAATGAATGTCAAACAGTTTCGATCCTGATCAGACGCCGCGTCTAATCAGGATCCAAACTGTTTGCAAAAATGCTTTTTGGCGTCATTGAGAGTGAAAGGGTTAACTTTTAAAATGATGCACATCAGAGAGAGGGGTGGATACATGTAACACCTTCATTCATCTATGAACACTACATCACAACTATTACGACTATATATCTTGATGTGAATAGATCGGAAGGTACATTTGTATGTATACTATTCTACCCGATTTAGTGTGAATTACTCTAGGGATTGTAGTGACATGTTAAACCTCTCATGATCACATTAATCTTCAGGTTTTCACCCCTTCACTGCCATATTGTCGTCTGCTTTAATATTGTTGTCTGCAATACCGTTTCAAAGTTAAATTCAAGGCAGTAGAATTGACGTAATTCCAAAACAAGCGGCAAAAAGTGTTGATCCTGATCAGACACCGCGTTACGCGTCTGATTAGGATCAAAACTGTTTGTTTATGACGTCAATGACAGTGAAAGGATTGAAGTTATTACATGGTTAACGTTTTTCATGCCCTCGCCGAAATAATGGACATATCGTTTTTAATTTGCTACATGTAATATGTCTATTTTATTATCTTTAAGACGGCGTATAGAGGAGAATACGTTATTCTGTTCTGAAAAAATAAACGAAACGCAAACGAAACACAAACGCAATGCTATGGAATGGAAAAGGTACTAGAAGAATAGTGACGATTTGGTAAACCCATTTGTGCCAGTGATCCCATATATGGGACAAAAGCAAACAGTGTAGACTCTGATCAGAGTCTACACTGTTTGCTGATAGGAATTTCAATTTAAAACAAAATGAAAATGACAATTTTGACCAGGCATCCCTGTGATAAGAAATGGACTAATCCATTACATAAACATGGAAGAATCCACTGGGTGTAAAATGGGTTAAATCTGAATGGCAAACAATTGGAACATGATGAGACGGCTAGTACATTTACCGGTAACGTCTCGTCTAATCACGCGCTTCATTGTTTGCAATGTACAGTGGAGAAGACGTTATTCTTTCCCTATAAAGTCGTTTTCGCTAAGATTATTATTTCCATTGGAAACAGTTTGGAGCCCGATCAGACGCCGGGTAACCCGGCGTCTGATCGGGCTCCAAACTGTTTGCTACTAAGCATAAAACAAAACGCGAGGAATTTCAAAAGAATACTTTTACTTTTTTGTGCTATCCTAATCCTTATCGTATGTTTTTTGACCTGGCCTTGTTGATTTACAATGTTTAACTGTTTTGCTACGTTTAAATCAATGTGCCGTGCAAAATTAATGCACATTTTATGATTAATCAATCTATCTATTTCGTTTGCGTTCAAACGGGGAAGAATAACGTCTTCTCCACTATACGCTCGTACGGAGAATCTGTTATTCTTTCCCGTTTAAACGCAAACGTACGCAAACGCAAAGCACTAAAACGTAGAAAAGAACAACTTTTGGACAATTCTGATAATTCTTGTTTATCTTGGTGGCAAACAGTTTGGAGCCTGATCAGACGCCGGGTTACCCGGCGTCTGATCTGGCTCCAAACTGTTTGCACTGCAAATAATAGTTTTAGCGTAAACGCGTTTATTGGGAAAGAATAACAGATTCTCCACTGTACGAGCATACATGTACAGCAATGCTTTAACACACATTTGTTAAACGGGAAAGAATAACGTTTAACTATACCAACTTAAAAACAAGAGCCGTATACGGCCCTAAGTCGCTCAAATGGAACGCTTGATGCTAATGTAAACTATCGTGTAAAGTTGAGAAATTATGATAACATGATTGTGCCAATCGCTAGTGTATATACCCAGAGCAATGCTTTCAACTGTATTTAGAAAACATTTAAGTTAAGTGTGTGACCCACGGAACTGGCCAATTTGACAAGAAGATCTTTTAAGATTTCACGAAGAAGATTTTTTAAAGTTTTTATTGAAACTATCTATATTTAGCTCCTGTGACCTAAATATACAACGGCTCATAATCATGTGAACAATATTGGTAAAGTACCTCTAGAAGTTACACCATGCCAAGAACCAAAGCTCTTGCCATATTTGTTTCAGAGAAGATGTTTGAAGTTGCACTATAGAACTCTATGTAAAACTGTGATCCCCGGGGCATAAATTTAAGAATCCTGTTAGACGACCCATAGATGATGCTTTTGTGCCAAATATCTTTGCCTAGGATACTGTGGTGTCAGACAAGAAGAATTTTGAGGTTTATTGATTTTTTTAGTTCCTGTGTTGTAGATACGCAACGGACCAGAAACATCTTAATAATATTGGTAAAAGCCCTCTAGAAGTATATCACCATGCCAAATATTAAATATCTGGTCATATTAGTTTTAGACAAGAAGATGTTTGAATAGTTTACTATCAACTCTATGTAAACGTGTGACACTAGTGCGGGATTGTTTTTAACCCAGGGGACATAGTTTGAGCAACCTTGATAGAGGACCTGTAGATGATGCTTTTTGCCAAATGTCTAAGCTCATGTTATCGATTAATTTCGGACAAGAACATTTTCCAAGTTTTTATAAAAACGATCGATTTGTAGCTCCTGCGGTCTAGATATGAAATGAACCGAAATAATCCGAACAACTTTGAAAGAGGACTACATGTATATAAAGATCATACCCGCCAATATATTGGTAAAAATCCATCCAGTAGTTTAGGAGGAGATGTTGTTTAAATAAATTGTTGACGATGGACGGTCGAAGGAAACAGCATACTGAAAATAATTTATCTTGGCACTTTGTGCCAGGTGAGTTGATAATACAGTGGAGAAGATGTTATTCTTTCCCAATTAACGCGTTTACGCTTAACAATTCATTTCCATTGGTGTTAATGAACCCGGTGTCTCATTGGGCCAAAACTGTTTGCCACTCAGATTAAAATTAATCGTTAGAAATTTCCAAAGGTTGTTGTTTTCTACATTTAATTGCTATGCATTTGCGTTTCGTTTGCCTTTAACCCTTTCATGATCAAATAATTCGGGAGAATTTACCCCTTCACCGCTTTATTGTCGTCTGCTTCAGTTGTGTTGTCTGCAAGACACGTTTCAAAGTTAGATTTATGGTTGTATGACTTAATAAATATCAATAAGAGTGTCAAAAAGTTTTGGTCTTGAACAGACGCCGCGTTACGCGGCGTCTGATCAAGACCAACACTGTTTGCAAGCGCGCATTAAGGCGCCATTGAGAGTGAAAGGGTTTAACGGGAAAGGATAACGTCTTCTCCAGTACAGTGAAACCCCTCTAAACCGGACATGTGTGGGGGCAACAAAAATGTCCAGTTTAAAGGGGTTTCCGGTTTAGAAACCACTTAAAGCAGGTTGAAAGTAAAGCAGAATGCGCCTTAAGGCGCATTCTGCTTTACTTTCAACCTGCTTTAAGCTATCATCTGCTAGAATGTACAAACTATTTTCTTTAGTGTAAGAAAAAACCAAAAGACGTAATAAGGCGTGTTGATGGTGTAATGGGTAAAAATAAAAAGGATTGGAAACGGGACCAAAGCTTTTGTCCGGTTTAGAGAGGATTCCGGTATTTAGAGGTTCCGGTTTAGAGGGGTTTCACTGTATACCCATTGGCAGTATTCTCTGCCTAATTTAACTGTTTGATTGAAGCCCTTTTGCACACAATAATCTTCTGCTGAAATTACCACACGCTAAACTTAAAGCATTGAAGTTGTGATGTGAATTGATAGAGTGCCAAATAGTTTAAATTCTGGGAAGACGTTACATTGCGTTGCGTCTGATCTGGATCAAAACTGTCAGCAAAGTCGAGTGTGGTCGCATATGAATTGACATATTACCTCATTCACCCCTGAAACTTTTAATGGACAATTCCAATTTCAAAATAAGTCCAGTCCATTTTTGACTATTTAGGGTTGATTTCAACAATATATTTCAAAATGACAAACAGTGTAGACCCTGATCAGAGGGCTTCTTAAGAAGTCATCTGATCAGGGTCTACACTGTTTGCATAGGACAAGTGAAATCTTCACAGGTACACTGTTTGTAAATGACGAGCTTACTCGTCTCTATGGTTGATTGTGTTTAAGCAAGAACATACATACGCCACATGTTGTCTGAACAAGTTCCAATCTGTTTGCCATGCAGATATAAAAAAAAAATATCGCTAATTTAAAAAATCTTATTGTCTATAATTTTTATTGTGATTAGGTTTCATTTAAGCGGAAAAGAATAACATATTCTCCTTTGTAGGGGTGAAATAGCTGAGCAGTGGCTATATGTTAACCCCTTAAATGCTTCCTCTGAACCCTTTCATGATCAAATTTATCGTGAGATGTTTACATTTTCACCGCCATATTGTCGTCTGCTTCAATATTGTTGTCTGCAATATCGTTTCAAACTTAGAATTAAGGCAGTATAACTTACGGAATTTCAAAACAAGTGGCGTCTGATCTGGATCCAAATTGTTTGCAAATTCTATTATGAAGTCATTTACAGTTTATTATTAAGGGTTAAATGCAATGGTTAATTGCGAACAGTTTGGATCCTAATCATGTGCCGATGTACCCACTGTCTGACCAGGATAAAGCATAGTTGGAACTCTTTAAATATTACTTTTAATCTAATTACCTTAACTCTAGATTTGAGAAATTAAGGGAAACGACAAACTGTTTAAAGCTGATGACGTCACATGACATTTGTAGGGTTACAAAATGTAATTTCCGAAAATCTTCTGTACTGAGATTTTTAGCTATAATAATTATCCTGATTTCTACTTGTATGGTATTTGCAAACAGTTTGGATCCAAAATCAGACGCTGTTTGTCAAAACGTCTTTAAGGTCATTCTATTTAAAGAACAAAAAATAATGAAAAATACATTTTACAAATTATGCAGATTACAATTTCAAAGCAGACGAGATTACGGCAGGAGAAGTTTTATTCGCATGTTTGAACGAACACGTGTACGTGTATAACTTAACATTTGCCTTACAATTCTGCCGATGTGGGTACGCGTAGGAATTCAATTGAATTGTTTAAGAAAGTTTGACCAAATTTGATTTTTATTTTGTACGGGAACAGACTGTAATATGTTTTTATGCCGATTAGGCATAGCTTGCACCTGGTCGTCCTTTTCGCATTAACCCCCTTCACTGGCCTACCCGACTACAATGGATATTTGCAAACAGTTTGGATCCTGATCAGACGCCGCGTCACGCGGCGTCTGATTAGGATCCAAACTGTGTGACACTCAGTTTTATATCTCTTCAGTCAAACTACGTAAATTTTGAATTTAAAAAATAAAAGCAGACGACATATGTTTGAAGCTGATGACGTCATGACAGTGAAGAGGTTAAAACACGACACAAAAGAACGGCGTTGATTTAATACTTTCTTTCTACATTAATGGCCGGTTGCAGTTATTTTAAGGACAGTTTGAAATTAGGTCAGATCCCAACAAATTCGGTGTCCGATCAAGATCCAAACTATTGAACACTCAACGCAATGATTTTTCAGGCAAATGCTTAATCTTGAACCCATTACCCATCCTTTTAACTTTAAACTGGACAAATCCAGTTTGCAACTAAATCTAGTCCATTATTCACTAGATTGCAAAACGGAAAACAATACAGACCCGGATTAGAGGACTTTTTAGGCGCCTTCTAATCTGGATCTACATTGTTTGGACAAGTGCACCTTAAACAGGTACACTGTTCGTATGAATATAAAGGATCAGTATACTCGATGCTAGGGTTCACCGAGTTAAAACTTATACATGTACTATGGCAGTGAATGGATAACAATGGGGGCCAACTAGGTAGCCAACTAGGTATTATGATCAAAATATATTGCTAGGACATCTTATATAGATACATGTATCGTAATAGATCTGTATTCCTACGACATCAGTGTATACATTGTATACTTGGAAAAAGTATTGCTAGGACAACTAATATGGGTATATGTATTGTACTAAATCTGTATATCTACGAAGTCAGTGTATATACTTGGAACATTTTGCTACGAACTCGCAGGAATAAAAATCTATTACAACACCCCATATGAGTTGTAGAAAAACATTTGATGATACATTACAACCTCTCAATAACGACCACTAAAATGAAGGCTTATTGACTGTCTAAAAGACATGTGGCATCTTAAAGCAAGGTGACATTAAAACAGAAAGCTCCTATGGGAGCTTTCTGTTTTACTGTCGCTTTGCTTTAAGCAGTGTTCATGCAGTAAACAACAAATAATTAACACAATTTGGTGACCGGAATAGAGAGTTTATACTGTAATACTTTTCTGCAATGGGTCAAACTGTTTGCAATATCAGTTGAGTCGCGATCGGCCTGAGAATAGTTACTATCAAATATTTCTGTTCTCAAATAAAACGTGTTACAGTACATGCTGACGAAATCAAGGAAGCCCTCTTAAACAGAATATCCATTAGTGGAGTAAACACGCCTGATGGCTTAACTCATTGCCATCTGACACTTTAACCCATTTGTGCCCACGATCCCATATATTGGACATAGGCCAACAGTGTAGACTCTGATCAGAGTTTACACTGTTTGCTGATAGGAATTTCAATATAAAACAAAATGAAAATGAAAACTTTGACCAGGCATCCCTTTGATAAAAATGCACTAATCCAATATATAAACATGGAATAATCCACTTGGTATAAATTGGTTAAATGGATAAATCCGGTTTCCAATAACGACTAGTCCAGTTTTGATCATAAAGAATAATTATAATAGTAATAATGATAATATAATATAATAATACTAATAATTTTTATAGCTATTTCATGTATAATAATAACAACAATAATGGTACATGTAGTAGTAGTCGACTTTGCAAACAGTTTGGAAACTGACCAAACGCCGCACATAAATGTCTGACACTCAAATCGATATTTCTGAAGTCATACTACGTTGAATCTAATTTTAAAACGTTCTTGCAGACAATAATATCGAAGCAGACGATAATGCAACGATGAAAGGGTAAACAACTCACGTTCAATTTGGCACCAGCAGGTTTAACCGATCAATGGGTCGCCCTTTGACTTGTCGCAATGCTAACAGATTTAATGTAATGAATATTGCCCAGTTTATCCTAAGTGATGCATATACTCTAAAGATACAATAAGTGAACATAATGAAGGTACACTTGTCCTATGCAAGCAATGCAGAGCCTGTTGCATGTGATCAGGCGATGTCTGTTATCATGCGATATAAACAACTCCGAAAAATATACTTTTGGATTGATTATAATTGGACACTGGCCATTTTCATTTGAAGAATCAGAGGTCAATACATTTACAGTGCCCCTCTCTACAACGGCCATCAGAACAACGATTCCCTCCTAACAACAATGCTTGCCCATGTTCCCAAAACTAGACAAGTACATGTATTAGTCTAACGCTTTTTCATTGATGCAAAATATCGTCTACTAAAAATTGTCGTTAGCTGGGTTTTTATCTCCAAAGTATGTATTTGACAGTTATACACAAGAAACATAAAGACGAGTGACAAATTGTTTGACCCCTGATCAGACGCGGCGTTACGCGGCGTCTCATTTGGGTTCAAAATGTTTGCATATGTAAGCCAAGTCACCCTCAGCATTCTCAGGATATAAATAATTCCTCCCTATAACAACTCCCTCCGAAAAACACACAGGCCATGTCTCCAATCGAGTATTGTTGTAGAGTGGGAGCGCGGTACTGTGTATACAGTATGCTTGAATCTGGTGACGAAGATGGGACAGTTAATCCCTCAACTGCCATGCCGTCATCTGCTTCAAACAATTGTGGACCACTTTTATTTCTTAATTTGTAATGTTTGCTATATTGATTTGAAAATAGAATCAAGTGTTAAACAGTTTTGATCCTGATCAGACGCCGCGTAACGCGGCGTCTGATCAGGATTCAAACATTTTGCAAATAAGCATTGTATTCGGGGCAAGGCAGTGAATGGATATAAGGAAAATTAGATTTGAGCGTGACACTCGTTAAAATGGCAAACTTAAACTGTTTAAGTTCTCTTAAAAGACATAAGTTCATAGTAACCCTTATGCCACGCGAGAAAGAAGATGAGAGTTGCTAACAATATAGATCCAAATCAAACGCCGAATATAGCACTGCGTCAGATCAGGGTCGAAACAGTTAAGCGCCTGTATTTACAAATTTCTGCTATTACAAAAAGAACATTTAAAACTATTTGATTAAAATGCAGAAGACAGTTTTGAAGCAGACACTATCACGGCGGGAAAGGGGGGAGGTCGCAGACGAAAGACTTGAAATCGCCTCCGCCATCTCCTGATACATGTACAGTGGAGAATGTGTTATTCTTTCCCAATAAACGCGTTTACGCTAAAACTATTATGTTTGCCACCAAGATAAACATGAATTATCAGAATTGTACAAAAGTTGTACTTTTCTACGTTTTAGTGCTTTGCGTTTGCGTACGTTTGCGTTTAAACGGGAAAGAATAACAGATTCTCCACTGTAATACCATTATGATTATGTCACAGTTCTATTGTAAAGTCAAACATGAGTTAACAAAAAACATTGACATAAACAATTGTCGTCAGCTTTTATTCCTAAAATTTTGATTTTAGATCAATTGTCTAAAGTAATATCATAACGAGTGTCAACATACATGTATTTGGATCGTGCGACGTCTGATTAGGATGTTTGCAAATACAAATGTAACAGATATAAGCGTACTCTAAGAGTTTGATCGGTTACTCAACAATGTCTATAGACAGTGTGTACATGTACATGTAATACAAGAGGCAGCTTACTGAATCACAAAGGTAAGGCAGAAAGCTCTCATACCCCATGAGACGCCATTCATGTTACATCACACGTTGAGTCAATCGTTCATTCTTACAAAAAGCATCTATAGACGTCTCCAAAAACATTTACATGAGAGTCCTAAATGTTGGGCAAAATCGAGCAGAAAGCTGGCATGGGAGCTTTCTGCTTTACCATTAACAAATAAATAATGCAAAGAGACTACAACAGATGGCTTAACCCTTTGAACCCTAGTCCCGCATATAGGCGTCCTTTTAAACAGTATACATGTTAAAAGTGAACTTGTCCTATGCAAACAGTGAATACCCAGATCAGAGGGCTCCTTAAGGAGCCCTCTGATCTGGGTATTCACTGTTTGTCAAAAGGCAAAACATTGACAAAAACAACCCTTAAAAGTCAGAAATGGACTAGACTAAAATGGAAAATGGGATTGTCCATTTGAAGTTTCAGGGAGGAAAGAGTTAAACATAATGAATAATGAGCACTAGTGCCAGATTCTATATTTAATCTCTTTCTTACATACAGTAGTTCTAGTAATTTATAAAAAAAGTAATATAAGAATAGTTTTGTTTTCATTGAGGAATGGCAAAACATCTAGTCACAATTTAGTATTAAAATGCTTCGCGATTTTATACTAAAGTGTAACAAGGTGTTTCTCCAATACCTCCATGAAAAAAAAGAATATTCTGTATATTCTTTAAGTAGTACATTTGGTATGACGCCACTTCCTTTAAAAGCATATACATATTCAAACTTGAACTATACACAGAAAGCAAGTTTAGAACAGACAATGTTAATAGCATGACAATTATGAAATGTCCTATTTTGGGAACCCTCGCAGACAGAGCGTGGTTCAGGAAGCATTTACTGGTAAATGTTATTTATTTCCCAGAATATTGTTGGTGCAAAATACAAAGGCATATACATTTAATTGTAGTTTTATGGAATTCGGCAAGGGCGGATCATTAAAAAGAATTCCTTGCAGCTCTAGAGTCCATTTCATAAAAATTCGTAACTTATGAACTTCTTACGAAAGAAATGATCGTAGGAAGTTTTATTAAACGGGTCCCTGGTCAACATCGGCTCATTGCGTGTGCGTCATCTTGTTCCACCAAACTAACAATTTCAGTGGCAATGGCGCCAAAAAGGCAACTTTGCCAAACAGTTTGGATCTTGATCAGACGCTGCGTAGCGCGGCGTCTGATCAGAACTCAAACTGTTTGACGCTAATATCGATATGTTTTAGTAAGATATTATGCAAATTATGGCACAGCCATTTCACGTTGTCTTTACCTAAAGAATACCTAATTCTGACAATTTTAAATTATTGCAGATGGAACTGTCAATGCCAACGATACTTTGGCGGTGAGAGTGTAAAGAAACGGTTAACCCATTACCCAATAAATGTATCTTTTTGCCTTTATTCAATTCATCTTATTTTCTATATTTTAGCAGATAATAACTTAAAGCAGGCTGCTTTACTTTGAACCTTCTTTAAGTGGTCATATATCTTCAAAACTAAAAACTGGATATGGGGTAATGGGTTAAACGATACAGTGAAGAGTTGAATCAAACTTTGAAAGATAAAGGCCTAAGCATTAACGATAGTTTTACATACGAAGTGACTTAAGCATGGCTCTAAATGATGTAGATCCCGCCTTGTTCGGGGCCAGACGAAAATGTATTTTACGCAGTAGTTATAGTACGATTACTAATGTTAATTTGTTATATGTAATTACATACTGTTTGATGTAATTACCGTTTTTGGAGCACAGTAATGGCCCTGTGTTACACCAACTGAAACAATGTTTACAATGGCTGCTTAACTCTTTCCTTGCCAAGTTTTATAGTCTGATTTAACCCTCTTACCGCCAGAATATCGTCTACATGGGTAGTGTACAATTTTTACAATCCGATTTAGCGCTGTTTTGACTTAAGAAATGTCGATACAGTGGAGAATCTGTTATTTTTTCCCGTTTAAATGCAAACGTACGCAAACGCAAAGCGCTAAAACGTAGAAAAGAACAACTTTTGGACAATTTTTATATTTCATGTTTATCTTGGTGGCAAACAGTTTGGAGCCTGATCAGACGCCGGGTTACCCGGCGTCTGATCTGGCTCCAAACTGTTTACACTGCAAATAATAGTTTTAGCGTAAACGCGTTTATTGGGACAGAGTTTGGACCCTGGTCAGACGCCGTCTTATGCGGCGTCTGATCAGGATCCAAACAGTTTGCAAATTCTCCAAGTCGACTACTGTTTATCTTATTGACCTCTGAAACTTCAAATAGGCAATTCAGTTTGACAATTAAGTCTAGTTGATTCTTTATTATTATATGTTGGGTTTTTATACTGTATTGTTAAATGACAAACACGGTAGACCTATATCAGAGGGCTCTCGAAGCAACATTGTTCATAGTTAACATTTTATTGCTTGACTTATTTGTGTTACGTTTTATTTGAACGGGAAATAGTATCATTTTCATTAGTGTAAGGTTTCTATCAATCAGTTTCTAAAAGTCTGACTTTTTTATTTGAGTGGCTACCAGTTTGGAGCCTGATCAGACGTCAGGTAACCAGGCGACTGATCTAACTTGAAACTGCTTGCAATGGCAATTGTTTACGAACAAATGCATGTGATTGCAAAATGTCCTAATCGTTGCTGTGGAAATCACTAAAGCTCAAATTGCATAATGTATTATCTACAAATAACAGTCAAATGGTGTTACTTTGGTAGAATTGTTATTTTGTTAACATATACAGACCCGGCGTCTGATCAGGCTCCAAACTGTTTGCCACCAAGATAAACATGAAATATCAAAATTGTCCAAAAGTTGTTCTTTTCTACGTTTTAGCGCTTTGCGTTTGCGTACGTTTGTGTATAAACGGGAAAGTTTAACAGATTCTCCACTGTAACACTATTCCCCCAATGAACCGGTCGTCAACAATAAACAGGTTAGAGCTACAGCGCTCCCTCCCCAAAACGACATTCACTGGGAGATTAAAAATGTGTGCGTTGTTCGGAGGGAGTCGTTATAGAGAGGGGAATTGGCTTACATTTGCAAACAGCTTGAATCAAGATCAGACGCCGCGTTACGCGATCGTCTGATCTGGATTCAGCCTATTTGCAAACGTAAGCCAAGTCTGAATTGTCCCTCCCTTTAACAACTCTCTTCGAAAAACGCATGCAAACGTTGTCTCCTATTACAGTGGAGCATCTGTTATTCTTGCCCGTTTAAACGCAAACGTACGCAAACGCAAAACACTCAAACGTAGAAAAGAACAACTTTTGGACAATTCTGATAATTCTTGTTTATCTTGGTGGCAAACAGTTTGGAGCCTGATCAGACGCCGGGTTACCCGGCGTCTGATCTGGCTCCAAACTGTTTGCACTGCAAATAATAGTTTTAGCGTAAACGCGTTTATTGGGAAAGAATAACAGATTCTCCACTGTAGGTGTTGATGTAGAGAGGGAAAACTGTACAAAGTTTTTCACGTAAATATGACTGCACGTATATTGTGTTTTGCCATGTTGAAAGTATCAGAAAATAACATTTCAATACAGAACTATATCTATCACCCCTTAAATCAAATGCAAATAAGTTCATCTTTGCCAAAGGTTAGCTCCGCCTTTTCAGGTGAAAAAAACTGGCCTATAACTTATAACCTATAACTCTTTGGTATTTTGAATCAAATAAATCACCAATATTTACAAATCACTGTTCATTTTTGCAATTTGACCGTACATCGTTCTACTCTAACTGAACTTTATTTTTGCAATTTGCAAAATGTCAAGCAGTTTCATTTAGAGAGGCGATACTGGTGTCATTCTCGGGCACAACGAATCGTCGCTCAAAATTTAACAATGTAAGTATAAAAAGTAAACATTTGAAAACAGTCGTGCAAAACATGACCTTGATGACGTTTGCAAATATTTAAGATTTTATTTGACACTTGCTTGAACGGATTCGAAAAGTTTCATATCCGCAGTAAATTAATAAAGAGTTAACACTTGCATTTAACATACATTTTCCACAAAGATATTCCTAAGGGAATAAAAAAGAAACATATGCAAGGCTAACATTTTTCAATATAGCCTTTTACAAGGAACTTTCATCTACAAGTTAACAACGTGTCTACTTATCTGATGTCTTCCAATGCAAACGGTTAATCTGTAATATGCCGCAAAATTTAAGTGGAGAAGCTGATATGTTGTTCCAAAAAACACGTTTTATGCTAAAACAGCATGTAGGTCAATTGCAAACAGTTACAGTACTGAATCTTATTAAATTAACAATTTTTGCGATTCGCTTGCAATTCGATGGCAATTCGCTTGCGATTCAAAGTACTAACATTACCCTCATGTCAGTTTTCTTGAATGGTGTATCTCACAAATGTTCGCAAATATGCCTTCATTACTTTTTTTCGATTCCATTTTTGTCACAACCGCTTCGGAAAATTCGCGTAAAAATATTCAAACGTAGGTTTTGTTATTTGAAGTGCGCGATTCGATGGCAATTCGATGGCAATTCAATAGCAATTCGCTTGCGATTATCAATTTAATTTAATAAGGTTCAGTACTGTAAGAGCCATTAGATTGAGACTTCAAATTGGCGTCACCAAGACTTAAATCAATCATCGTACGAGTATTAGTTTTTAAAAAAGATTTCAATTTTTCTACATATCATCACTATTTTAGTTTGAAATGGACAGAAAATGTATTCCCCACTGTTGTTTTATCAATAGAAATCAAATTAGGTCTTACATGCTCAAAGGTTAAAAAGCGTTTTTTGAAATGAATCTGAAATCGTTCTCAAGCTTTTGTTTGAGTACAATCTGCTCGATTGTGACATATCAAAATGCTTGATAACCACCTTGGACTAATCTCAAATGCTTCATAATCATGGCCCAATGAAGCAGCTACAAGTATTTTGGACAAACGTAAATTAGAAAGGTCCTAAAGGAGCTTTCAGGTCTACTTTTGTCCATCATATAGCAGACACTTATTGTTTAGATAAGAACAAATGACTCCCCCGGGAATGACAACCTAACACAAGATTGACTCTGCTGTTTACATAAAGATATTATAGTGAAATTGTTATTTCGTCCCAATTTGAGAGAATCCAATACGACATTAACCCTTTGACTCTCAAGGACGCCACAAAGCGCGTTTGCAAACAGTTTGGGTCCTGATCAGACGCCGCGTGACGCAGCGTCTGATAAGAATCAAAACTGTTTTACACTCTTATTGATATTTATTAAGTCATACAACATTAAATCTAAGTTTGAAACCTTAACTTAAGCAGACGACAATAAAGCGGTGAAAGGGTAAAATTCTACCGAATTATTTGATCATGAAATAATTAATATAAAGTAGTAAAAGTTTCTTTAAAATATTGACGATTATTTTTAAGCTAATTATCTTAGAATACAATGAATAGTATAGATGTTCGTGTGAAATCATAATGTATATTGCCAAGAGCTTAGAGCCTTCAGACACCAAGTAACCAGGCGTCTAATCAAGTTTCAAAATGTTTGCAATCCAGAACAAAAAACAATTATTGTTTTATAACATGTTTAAGTTAAGTTATTGTCATTCTCTAAGCTTAACCCTTTCCCCCATAGAAGCGCCTTTAAGCGCATTTAATTCATTCATCTACTGTAGAATATGGTAACATTTTATACAGTCATGAATATGTACCTTAAGAAATATTTTCTATATCCTAGTAAATGGTAGCTTAAAACAGGCTGAAAGTAAAGCAGAATGCGCCTCAACATGCTTTAAGTAGTCACCTTCATAACAAGAAACAGACTATGGGTTAATGGGTTAAGAACAGTGTATTCACATATCGTTTAAACGGAAAAAATGTTTTCTCTACTCGATAATCACATTGTTGTGGAAATATTAGCGTTTCCTGTGTTAAAGTATCGCAAAATGGTCCAAAACAAAACAAAATTTAACATTTCATAAAAGGTTATGATCAGTCATCATTACAGCTTAATTTAACTACTGTGTTGTCTGAAATGTACTTCTGTAAAGATTGGTGACAACGAGAAAGGTCAATGTTTTAGTGTGCACAGGGGAAAAACTAGAGGCCCTTTCTCGCTACACCTTTTCAACGCCAAATCAGTTTACAATATTTTTCAATGCTTTAGCAGACGTAAGTTTTGCCTGTATGAATATGGACAGGAATGCCAGACAGCTTGGAACCTTTGTTTGGAAATAACTTTAGCAAGGCAGCGAGGATGCTATTGTTTGGTTTTATTGACCTGTCAAAATTTGAATATTCATACGTCACTAAAAGGGTATATCTAGCTTCGGTATAAAGTCGATATTTTCCGTTTTGATGTACGGATAGGAACTGAAGGATATTGTGCATTCTGTGTCGCATTTAAATCAATAATCGAGTTAGAGTAGTTGGTAGCGAGTACGGGTACTTGAAAAAGGATGAAAGGTTGTGGGTTCGATCCCCGATAGGTTTTATTTCTTTTTTTATTACAATTATTTTTATGTTTTTTCAAACAGTTAATTTACTTGAATTGTTCAACAAAGTGATCTATAATACAAAATGTGCCATAGATAACCTAAACGTTACACTTTGTACATTATAGATAAATTTTAATGTATGTAAAATGTGACGCGATGTGGTCTATCAAACCTAGATAACAAATGCCTTAACTCACTAATCACTGAAACCTTGAATGGACTATTCCAGATTGCAATTAATTCTAGTCAATATATGACAACTATATGGCAAACAGTGTATTCCTGATCAAAGGGTTCGTTCAGGAACCCTCTGATAGTGGTATTTCTGTTTGTATATGGGACAGGTGTATAGGTACACTCTTCTTGAATTATACATAAATTAAATCCAAATGGATGTCAATCCATTCTTCTTCTCCTTCTTGCAGACTCGAATACACCAAATAATAAAATAAAAAAATCATCCGCTGGGTTTCGAACTCATGGCCATACATGTACTACGTAAAATACTACTGTACTGTCTCGACTACGAAGACATATAGGTATCCAAATCTTATTCTAAATATGAACTTTATTTTTCAACCCTGACCTACCCGTAAAACTAGCGGAAATAATCGATATTGACCGAAGCTAAATACAGCGTGTTCAACCAGCGTGTAATTATTTAAATTTTGACAGGTTAATAAAACACAACAATAACATTATATACTACTAGCATATACAGTGGAGAAGACGTTATTTTTCTCAATAAATACGTGAACTCTAAACCTATTATTTCAATCGCAAACAGTTTGGAGCCGGCGTCTGATCAAGCTTCAAACTGTTCGCCATTTGAATTAAAATGGACACATATAACTATAAAAAGTCGCCATTTTCTCTACAATTTATTGCAATGCTTTTGTATTTCGTTTAAAAGGGTAAGAATAACGTCTTGAAGAAACAGTAATTACCTAATCAAACGCCGAGTGTCACGGCATCTGATTGAGCATGAGGTGTTGGCAATGAACAAATTCTTGAAAACATTACCCCATAGCCTGTTTCACGTTTTGAAGACACGTGACCATTTAAACCACTGAAAGCAGGTTGAAAGTTATTAGCTACCATCTGCTAGGATAAACACATCTTATAGTGCCTATTCATGAAACGGGTTACAAACGCGTTATTCGTGTGCGTTTGTGTTCAAAGCCATCTTTTCAAAACAATATACAGAGGAGAAAACGTTATTCTTCCCCGTTTAAACGCAAACGAAACGCAAACGCATCGTACTAAAATGCAGAAAATGATAACTTTTTGACAATTCTGAATGTTGACTTTTACCTGGAAGGCAAACAGTTTGGAGCTAGAGCAGACGCCGGGTTACCCGGCGTCTGATCTGTCTCCAAACAGTTTGCATCGGAAATAATAGATTAAGCGTAAACGCGTTTATTGGGAAAGAATAACGTTTTCTCCACTGTACATGTAGCACACCATTCACAGAAATGACATTTATAAAGCATAGATCTACTAAAATTAACAAATAAACTTTATTTAGTCAAACTCGTAGGTTCGGAGAGGTAAAGAAAATCCTAAGATATCTGGAAAATCTGGAGAAATGACAGCCTTAAAGAATAACGATCCCCTACAGTATCATGTAATAGACATTGTAATGTTTCTATTGTGGATGAGATAGCTGAGTTGTTGAAATGATAAAATTACCTTGAAAACAAATCTAAACCGTCAGCAAAAATTGTCTGTAAGACCCGTTCAGTCTAAATGTAAATGTGACAGGTCACACGTACGTGTTCAGTGGAGAAGCCGTTATTCTTTCCCGTTGAAACGCAAACGAAACGCAAACACATAGCATTAACATGGGAAACATTACACATTTTTGAAATTCCTCACGATTAATTTTCATCTGAGTGGCAAACAATTTGGAGCCTGATCAGACACCGGGTTATCCGGTGTCTGGTCTGGCCCAAAACTGTTTGCAATGAAAAACAAAAGCTTTAGCGTAGATGCGTTTATTGGGAAAGAATAACGTCTTCTCCACTGTAACACGATAACTACAATTATCGTAAGACATTGCTAAGTTCGTCATATCGTTACTGCAGAGAACATGAATTATCACACCATTTGCAGCTCTGATCGTTATAAAACATAGCTTTTCTAGGAAAGAATAAACTTTTTTTAAAAAAAAATTGTAGGTCCAGGGATATTAAGAAAATCCAAAGATATCGGGAAAATCTGGAGAAATGACAGCCTTGAAGATATAATGATCCCCTACAGTATCATGTTATTGGCAATGTAATGTTTCAATTGTGGATCAGATAGCTGAGTTGTTGAAATGATAAAATTACGTCGAAAAACAAATCTAAACCGTCAGCAAAAAATGTTTGTAAAAGACCTGTTTAGTCTGAATATAAATGTGACAGGTCACGTAGATCTACATTTACGCGAAAGTTAAAAAATGTCATAAACTGTGGCCAATGTCGTCATACCATATTTATTGTTACTACAGAGAACAAATAACATGCTATGTAATAACACATATTCTTAAACGATGAAATACCAAGCATTCCTAACAGAATATTGAAAACGATTATGATTAAATAAAAAATCGAGATGCAAACATATTGTATTAAGATAAGACAACGTCAGGCTAAATCTTAACCCATTGTGCCCAGGATCCCATATATAGGACATAGGCAAACAGTGAAGACTATGATCAGACGCCGCATTATGCGGCGTCTGATCAGAGTCTACACTGTTTGCTGATAGGAATTTCAATATAAAACAAAATGAAAATTTTGACTAGGTATCCCTTTGATAAAAAGTGGACTAATCCAATAAATAATCATGAAAGAATCCACTGGGCGTGAATGGGTTAACAGCTATACACCTATTGATTAACTCTTTGTACAGTGGAGAATCTGTTATTCTTTCCCAATAAACGCGTTTACGCTAAAACTATTATTTTCACTGCAAACAGTTTAGAGCCAGATCAGACCCCGGGTAACCCGGCGTCTGATCTGGCTCCAAACTGTTTGCCACCAAGATAAAGATAAATTATCAGAATTGTCAAAAAATTGTACTTTTCTACGTTTTAGTGTTTTGCGTTTGCGTACGTTTGCGTTTAAACGGGAAAGAATAACAGATTCTCCACTGTATGCTGGGCAATATTTTCGAGTGATGCAATTGTCGTCTGCTACTGTCCTAAAATGAATTTTCAAAATTCCTTTTTTTAAAACAGGGTCAGCGTGTCAAAGAGTTTGGAGCCTGATGAGACGCCGCGATATGCGACGTCTCATCTGGATCCAAACTATTTGCAAAGGTATTCACTGGTGGACATATCCACCGCTAGCATGCAAATAGTTAAACACAAACGAGTTGGCATGGTGTGTATGTCTGCATGCTTTACTTTTGCTTTACTTTAGACAGAGACCCGTACTGGATTACCCTTAAATCTTCGTCCCAAAGTGTCGCTGAAGAGTGAACGGTGAAATGTTTAAATGATAACATATTCTTATATGGCATAAGGTTGTATGCGATATACATGTATCATATAACAGTGCTCCCTCTCTACGACAACATCAAAGGGAAACAAAGGTTGTGTGCATTGTTCGGAGAGAGTTGTTACAGGGAGGGACAATTAAGAATTGACATACACTTGCAAACAATTTGAATCCAAGAGGGTTCAAGCTGTTTGTCACTTGTCATTATGATCTTTTTTGCAGACGACAATTTTAGAGACGATATTGCAGCCGTGAAAAGGTTTTACATAATGGTATTGTTTTGGTAATATCGCCAAGCGTTTAATGTAAGAAGGAAAGCGTTGTAGGGAGGAATGTTGTAGAGAGGAAGCACTGTATCATATTATAGACATAGATAGAGGATGTGTATACATAAGGTCTCAAGAAAAGAAATACAATTAGCTATGTTGCTTTCGTTTCAATCCTGTGTTGTATGTTTGTAAAATGCATGTAAATATTTGAAATAAAATATGTTTATATCAAAAGCCTCCATTGGGTACGAATAACGAATAACGTGGTCATCTATGCATGTTTTATTTGTATGCCACCATTAGATTAAAACAAGGCCGGGTCATACAAGGCAGCAATACATAAACATTTGCTACTTTATGAGACAAAGGCATAATAATATTATACATGCCTGATACAGACTTCAATGCCTGGTTATGGTAATTTAATTAGGTTTATTACAACACACAGTGGGTGGGTGGTTACAGTGGAGAATGTGTTATTCTTTCCCAATAAACGCGTTTACGCTAAAACTATTATTTGCAGTGCAAACAGTTTGGAGCCAGATCAGACGCCGGGTCACCCGGCGTCTGATCAGGCTCCAAACTGTTTGCCACCAAGATAAACAAGAATTATCAGAATTGTCCAAAAGTTGTTCTTTTCTACGTTTTAGTGCTTTGCGTTTGCGTACGTTTGCGTTTAAACGGGAAAGAATAACAGATTCTCCACTGTACAACACACAGTGGGTGGGTGGTTGCTTCCGCCCTGTCTGGGGTGACAATTAATGCTGACCATCTGGAGACCCGGATATAGGACTGTCAAATTACGTGTTTGCTTTTTTAGCACAGCCGAACTTACACTAAGCGACTGTTCAACAAAGAAGCATAGAAATTCAGAAATACAGGTAACACTTCATAAAAAGCAATCCAGTACGGAAATCTCTCTCTAGAAACTTTCTGCAATTCGTTTGATCTGCATGAAACTTTTTATAGTCTTTAATACTGCCCATTAAGCGTCTTTTAACATGGCTGCTTAACGAATTAGATATAGATTTTACTGTAATGTGACTGGTTACATTGTTTCAGTTGGGGGCAATGAAACAAAATTAAAAGTTATGGCAGCTCCTTATAGCCACGATCCCAGGCCCCCATTATGTACACACGTCCTTATGCACGTAATACGTGTTAACAATTGCAAACTGTTTGGACCCAGATGGGACGCCGAGCAACTCGGCGTCCCATCTGGGTCCAAAATGTTTGAAACAGAAATAATATTTTCTTCAAGAAAATATAAAAAAAATTATTCTTACAACTAATGCAGACTACCATTTTTGTAGACGACAATAAAATACCGTGCTAAAAGTTAAACATACACCGCCAGATGGCGTTGTTGACACCGGTCCTCGTCGGTATGTTTAGTCAAGTCATATTGAGGACGGACGAAAAGCAGGGAAAGTTTAATTGATCAGGGTGTTTGGGTTTATGATGTGGGTTTATTGGTTATAAAGTGTAATTACAGACCATGACAAGTTTGTTCGGTGAAAGTTTGTCGTAAATAAGTCTCGCGCGATTTTCCGGGATACCAAACTATTCGGACGCGTGCTGGCTAGTTTATTAGCAGAGGTCGGATGATAACATACCTTCTAGTAAATCCATTCTCAAAGATACTTGACTTTTACTAAAGTGAAAATTTAAAATAGGATAATCTTGAACTTTCCACCCACCTCTGGTCATAAGTTTAAACACCTCAAACTCCATGATATCGCAACTTAAGACTGCCATCTGCTTCTTTTTTTCTCAGGGAGTTTAGTTAAGCATTTTTACGCTAATTAGAAACCCGTTTAAATGTCGAAAATGCTTAACACTGATCAAATGGCAAGTTATTCGGCGCCTGGTGAATGTTTGCAAAATGCCAGTGTACAGTGGAGAATGTGTTATTCTTTCCCAATAAACGCGTTTACGCTAAAACTTTTCTTTCCTGTGCAAACAGTTTGGAGCCAGATCAGACGCCGGGTAACCCGGCGTCTGATCAGGCCCCAAACTGTTTGCCACCAAGATAAACATGAAATATCAGAATCGTCCAAAAGTTGTTCTTTTCTACGTTTTAGCGCTTTGCGTTTGCGTACGTTTGCGTTTAAACGGGAAAGAATAACAGATTCTCCACTGTAGTTCGACCTGTCTGCGAAGGATTAATCCATGAGTCCGTAGAAACGCCTTTAAACGCATGTTCAATGTAATTTATCCATCCGCTTCAGAAAATAGTTCCGTTTTATACAGTTATGATTATGCAGCATAATAAAAACTTCCCATATCTTTGCAAGCAGATGGTAGATTAAAAACAGGCTGAAATCTGCTTTACTTTCAATCTGTAGTTACCTGTCTTCAAATCGAAGACAACGGCTATATGATAAAGGGTTAAGATTAATACAGCGCTCCCTCTCTACAACGACATCCAATGGGAGACGGAATAAGGTTGTTCGGAGGGAGTCGTTATAGGAATAGAATTTGGCTTGCATTTGCAAACAGGTTGACGCGGCGTCTAAACTGGATTCAATCTGTTTGTCACTCGTCATTAAGGTTTTTATGTCAAAATGTAATTGTGTCGGTTACGGTTAGTATCAGTAAAACGTGAATTCTATCAAGAAACTTGAAATCAAACATAACCAAATCAGTATAATCATACAAACATTTCCCTAAATATGGAATACACCATTACTTGTTAGTTAATGGGAAGGGCCGAATCTAATGTTGCAATAACTTGTGGCCCAACCCTTTTGTTTATATTAAACAAATTTCATGATACTTATATGAATATGTGAACTAATTGAGCAATAAAATATTATTAAACTAAACTAAACTTGTTAGTCAAAGGAATTGAGGTCAACAGCATGTAACAGGGCTCCTAAAAGAGGGAGTAAACATAACAAAGCCATCATTTTATTGCTCATTCTCGAAGTAAAAATTCTAATGAGAAGTAACACAATAGGGTTTAATGCAGAAATAGACAGTTTAGTTGTTGATATACCCCCTTTATCTGGTGTTCTGAGTTAACTTATGATCTGAATCTTGCTTTCAACACAGATATAAAATGGTAATTTCTTTTACATGGCAGGGTGGAGCTAACCTTTGGCAAAGACAACCTAATTTGCATTTGATTTTAGGGGTGGTAGGTATAGTTTCGTATTAAAACGTTAATTTATGTGAGCGTGCAGCCATGTCCACTAACAGAGAGTATTACGGTACCCCCTCTACAACAACATCCCATTGGAGACACCACTGCGTGTGTTGTTCAGAGGGAGTCGTTACAGTGGAGAAAACGTTATTCTTTCCCAATAAACGCGTTTACGCTAAAACTATTATTTGCAGTTCAAACAGTTTGGAGCCAGATCAGACGCCGGGTAACCCGGCCTCTGATCAGGCTCCAAACTGTTTGCCACCAAGATAAACATGAAATATCAGAATTGTCCAAAAGTTGTTCTTTTCTACGCTTTGCGTTTGCGTACGTTTGCGTTTAAACGGGAAAGAATAACAGATTATCCACTGTATAGGCAGGGACTTTCAGATTTGGCCTACATATATAAACAGCTTGAATCAGATCAGAAGTCGTTTAACGCAGCGTCTGATCTAAATGTAAGCTGTTTGTCACTCGTTATTGTATTCCTTCAGTCAAAATGATGAGATAAAACCGGCGGCAGACGACAACGGTTAATTCCGATAATACGAACATGCTGCCGCCCTCAAAAGTGTAAAGTCTAAGGTCCTCTGTAATGCAATTTTTTAGAAAAAACATAGTACAGTGATCCCTCTGTACAACGACCCTCCCAACAAAGTATCCCTCCTTACAACGACCCTTGCCACAGTTCTCTTAACAGAACAATTACATCTAACACTTCTATAACTGCAATATCGTCTGCTTAAAATTGTCATCACCTCTTTTTCTAAAAGTTACATATTTGACCATGTCAGAGTAAAAACCTTATTGACGAGTGACAAACAGCTTGAATTCAGATCAGACGCCGCGTTACGCAGCGTCTGATCTGGATTCAAGCTGTTTGCAAATGTAAGCCAAATTACCTCCCTATAACGACTCCCTCCGAACAACGAACACATTTTTGTCTACCATTGGGTGCCATTGTAGAGAGGGAGTGCTGTACATGCAACCCCGCACGTTTCCCTTTCCTTAACTTGGTTTATGATAGGCGTTGAATATATTATCTTCACACAATATTTGAAGATATTGGTTATTTCTGTACTTCAAACATACTTCGTTTCTCAAAACATCATTTCTATGATTAAATACATACATCGAGGAAAAAAGAATAAGATATTTTACTTTATAAAGGTGCACATATGATATACATGAACATGTATATTGGAAAAACTTGAATACGTCAAAACAACAGTCTTTAATGGACAAACAAGGCCATATCGCATTTATGGGGGAATACTACCAAATGTTTTCAGATAAAGTGGATTAAAAAACAATCCACTCCTTTCCATCCCAAATAAAATCCAACGAAGAAATAAAAAAAAAAAACAACAAAAAAGGGTTAAAATACTTGCCATTTCAGCATGTCCTACTACATGTAGTACAGTGGAGAAACTGTTATTCTTTCCCAATAAACGCGTTTACGCTAAAACTATTATTTGCAGTGCAAACAGTTTGGAGCCAGATCAGACGCCGGGTAACCCGGCGTCTGATCAGGCTCCAAACTTTTTGCCACCAAGATAAACAAGAATTATCAGAATTTTCCAAAAGTTGTACTTTTCTACGTTTTAGTGCTTTGCGTTTGCGTACGTTTGCGTTTAAACGGGAAAGAATAACAGATTCTCCACTGTACATTGTACATGAAGATGAACATCTTGATCACTTAGTCTATACAATATTGTTTTACTTGGGGTTTATAAATCTCACATTGATTGTTCCACATACAATAACTATTTGTAGGCGAAGGTTTTCCCCCAATCCTTTTACCTTTGGGAGAGGAAACATCAGAGTACATGTATACGACATTATATATATACAGTTTGATCGACAGAGTGCAACATTTTGACCTAAATTTAATTGAATAATCATTAACGGAGCTTACTTGAGTAACTTTTAAAGTAAAGTATACGATGGGATTACTTTTAGTTTTTTTTTTAAAAAAAACCCAAAAACAAACCATGAGCAAGAACCATTTGTTATTCTCCGTTTTGTAGACAGACACAGGGCTGCCATAAGTTGACATGAAAAATCCTAAGATTTCCAAATTTGCATTTTTCAAGTGCGATTTTACGAATCGTACCTTTACCACATAGCCTTTTTCTAGCTTTGTTGACATATGACTACTTAAAACAGGCAGGAAGTAAAGCAGAATGCACCTTTACTTTCAGCCTGCTTTAAGCTACCATGTACCAGGAAGAAATCAGAAGATTTAGGAAAACTCCGGAGAAATGGCAGCCCTGCAGACATTTCATTTGACGAAATAGTTCTCCACAAGCCCCAAGAGAGCTTGACTACTCGTGTAAGATCCAGCCATGACAAAAAACCGATACATTCTAAGTACAAATGATTTCGTTGGTATTTAAAATGCCTTTACTTTATTTGTAAACTATTCAATTTTCGTTGATTAGTTAACTTAGTTTACCTTTTAATTATAAGAATTGCCTTAATACAGCTTCTTTATTTAGTTTCAATCTTTCCTTTTTCTTTGTTCTTAGGGAACAGATAAGATGAAAAGATTTAATTTGGCAAGCCAAAATGAAGTGAAACATAATAGAATTGAAATCATGGTTATTCACTATATTTGCAAGGCATAAGCGCAATTAAAGTGAAGCCTCTGTTTGCTTGATTTTCGTTCAAACTTGTGTTTTCATGATTAGTATCCACGTTTAATCAGCTGTTAATTGATTAGATTTGAAGTTTGTTGATTAGGACAAATCTGTTTATACTTCTCTTCAATGACAAAAAAACACACATTCTAACCAGTAGAATTTCCGCTTTAAAATGTCATTATTTCCTATATCCAATGGATATCTTTGCTGGTTTTACAATTAAAGCCAAACACGACATAAAATGTATCCTAAGCTAGACTTGGCTAACTTTATAAACAGTGTGAATCCTGATCAGATGCTATGGACCCACACTGTTTTACACTCACATTAAAGTTAAAAGGACATCAAAACTTACTGATCTTATGTTTACAATGAAAGATTTTGACACGATAAATAAGCACGATAAGGGCTAAGGAAATTTGTTTACAGTGGAGAATCTGTTATTCTTCCTCGTTTAAACGCAAACGAAACGCAAACACATAACAGTAAAATGAAGAAAATTACAACTTCTTGACCATTCTGAATGTTGATTTTAATCTGAACGGCAAACAGTTTGGAGCCTGATCAGACGCCAGGTTTTCCGGCGTCTGATCTGGCTCCAAACTGCTTGTAATAGAAATAATAGTTAGCGTAAACGCGTTAATTGGGAAAGAATAACGTTTTCTCCACTGTACTTATACATGAGCATTGGTGTCTATTAATGAGTACAACAATTCTTTAATTGAAAGACGAAAGTGACATGAAGAACGGGATCTTTCTACATAGATCAATATAAATCTGAGTAAGGGGAGATCCTTTGAAAACACAGAAAACAAAGCAAATACTGAAAATTGCAGACTGGGTTTAATTGAGTCCGTTCATGAGCAATACTGAAATATGCAACAGTGCTCACGCCCCCTAGCACCAGCTTAAGCGGAATTCAACTTTCAACTGTAAATGCGCTGAAATCAATGATTCCAAACCCTGCTTTAACCTTTTTTCACACAAAACCGCCTCTGGCAGTGTGATAAAGTCATTCAATAAATGATAGTAAAATATCAATATTTAGGCTCCGGTACTCCCTGTTTTTCAATAAACGCTGCATGACACAGGCATCAAATGGCGTCATTTGCCATGCAATTATCATAAACAACGTCAACATTTGGCGGCAAATACATATGGAGGAGAGACTACACACTACGAATACAGATGACTTACTAATAATACGGTTTAAAAATGTTTATGTGATAAAAAAAAATCTCACATTCGTGCTCATTATCTATATTTTTTGATTAACTCGTTGACTAAACTAAATATAACGCTCGCCAAGGCTCGCGTCATATTGTTTTAGTCAACTCGTAAACGATTATAAAAATATTAAAAATGATAATTAATGAGCACTTATGTAAGATTCTCCATGTATCTCACTACTAAGCTATCACTAATTTTGGCGATACTTAGGACATGCAACTATTTTATTAACAACTAAACTACTGCATTTCTTTCGCACTACATTAATCTGCACCTACCGTGGTAAATACACTAATCCTACCCATTTAAGCGTAAACCTATGCGTAAGAAAATCATAGTGAACGGTTAACGAACGCTTAACGCCTAACGATTTTAATGCGTTTAAACGCGTAAATAAACGATTATACCAGAGATGTTGCGATTGGTGCGTTTCACGCGGAGATTTCGGCTCTTATCGATGAAAAACCCACTAATCCGATTAGTGGCACCAGACCCATAAATCAATAAACCACCCGTCGCGACATACTTGCAGTGGACTCGCCGCTACGATAACGACTGCAATCTTTACTTACCGCATGAAATGTCTGACTATTTGATGTTTTGCTCACTTTGTGAATGACCCGAGTCAATATTTCAGGAGTATTCTTTAGAAAATTAAGACCGACATCCGGGCTCTTTTAAACGCGTAAAGAAACGCGTAAAGAAACGGCTAGGAAACCCGTTTAACGAAACGGATAATAAACGCGTAAGAAACGCGGAAAGTGGGTAGGAATAGCGTATTTACCACTGTATCTTAATGACCACCTACACATATTTAAGACGGCCAAAAACACATTCTTGACTGTCACTTTAGTTTTGCATACGAAAACTTCTGTGCAGGATCTTTAATTTTTTGCCGATCTACAGCACTCCCTCTCTACATGGGCCCTCCAAACAACGACTCTCTCCTTTCAACGACTCTTGCCGCTGTTCCCCAAACATGATTATTTCCTAATAAACACGTTTATGCTTAAATTATCATTATAATTTCAAACAGTTGAGTCAGATCAGACGCCAGGTAACCCGACCAGGCTCCAAACTGTTTGCTTCTCAGTTAAATATAAATAGTCAGAATCGCTAAAATATAATTTGCTCAATTTTATTGCAAAACGTTTGAATTTCGTTTGCATTTACAGTGGAGAAAACGTTATTCTTTCCCAATAAACGCGTTTACGCTAAAACTATTATTTGCAGTGCAAACAGTTTGGAGCCAGATCAGACGCCGGGTAACCCGGCGTCTGATCAGGCTCCAAACTGTTTGCCACCAAGATAAACATGAAATATCAGAATTGTCCAAAAGTTGTTCTTTTCTACGTTTTAGCGCTTTGCGTTTGCGTACGTTTGCGTTTAAACGGGAAAGAATAACAGATTCTCCACTGTAAGCGGGAAAGAATAACGTCTTTTCCACTGTATATGGGCCCGTCACACCATAACGTTCTGGCCAGCGTTCTCTGACGATTGAGGAAACGTTGGTAGTCGCCCATGGTCGCTGGGATAGCGCCAGAAGAGCGTTGTGTGAACGCTAGTAAACGTTAGTAAACGTCGGTGATCGTCGGTAATCGTCGGAGAACGCTGGTCCGAAAAAAAAGTTTTGAACATGCACAAAAGTTTTCTCTGAGACCAGCGTTCTTCGAACGTTTAGTGTTAAACGCTGGAGATCGTTTAAGAACGTTCGTTGAACGTTTTACTAACGTTCACTGAGCGTTGCACGCGTTCGGCTATCGTTAGTCAGTCGTTACTCTAGCGTTACTTGGTTGTTACTAATCGTTTGCTTTGCAGTGAACGACTCCCTGGCGACCTGTCAACGACAGCTGAACGGTCCCATAGCGTTCGCAGCGTGTGACTAAAGTCAAACGAACGTCTGTTGGCGTCCATTGAGCGTTATTCGAACGTTTCCCGAACGTCCATGTATATTGGTATATAAACTACTGTTTTATAAGCAAGGTTCATTTGATTTTGGACTACCGTAGAGAACACCTACTATGGAGGATCCAGAAAGACTAAGGAGGTGATATGTAGTTGCTATATACCAGCATTAATTAAGTAGATGTACTGAACTTGAACATAGCTGAACACATTGAGGGACCTCGCCCGCAGAGACCCCGGCAGTGCTGGATATTAAGGCGTCAAGAGTTTAGTCTGTACGACCAACTCATGGTTGAAGATTCGCCAAGAAGATCTCAGTACCTTCACCATCTTCATGCGCATGCCACCGGAAATGTTTGATGAAATCATTGGACGTGTCAGGGGCAGATTGACAAAGCAGCACACTTTTACCGATAGCCCCTCGAACATGGCCTGAAATTGGCGGTGACACTGCGACATTTGGCCTCTGGATCTAGGTATGCTGACAAACTCGACCAGACTATCCTCCATCGCCCGGTCCACGGTCTTACAATCCTTTCTCTGCATGCTTCTTCCCTCTCTTTGTAATGGTCGGACCGTCATCATTGGGGGTTTCATTGGGTTTAGGGTCTTCAGGGGGTGTCACATGGTCCATTACTTCTCGGAAGTGCTCTTCCTCATGGTGTTCTTCTTCGTCAGAAGACATTGCTAGTGAAGGAGGCTTCTTCTTACTTGCAGCGCTATTAGCAGAAGTCACCTTCCCACCCTTTTTGCGTCTTGTCGGCATGATTCTGACTGATCAAACTCACAAGAACAACTAAATTCACTTCGAAATTCCCAGCGTTTTGTAACCCGTTCGATTGTAAAAATCACACGCCAGCAAAACGTTATGCTGTCGTTGGTCACACGTTAGTCAACCGTTTGTCGAACGCTCAACACGCTCGTCTAACGTTGGCAAATCGTTCGTCGCTCGCCAGTGGCACGTTAGCACACGCTAATGGTTTTCGGGGGTATCTTACTTGGTCGCTGTTACACGCTTCTCGTGCGTTAGAAACACGCTAGCATTACGTTAGGTACACGTTAATCAAACGCCAGAAGTGTCATCTTCATTCTAAAACGCTCGAAAATTAAACGATTGAAACGCTCAGAGAACGTCGGCCAGAACGTTATGGTGTGACGGGCCCATAATTAGCAGCAGCGTGTTCAGTTAACACTGTTTGCTATTTATGTAAGCAGTTTGTGCCCCGTGTGCAGCGTGCAGAGTACACTAGAGAAAACATTTTCTTTATAAATAACCCCAGTTACGCTTAAACTATTATTTTCATTGCAAACAGTTTGTAGCCAGATCAGACGCCGGGTAACGCGGCGTCTGATCAGGCTCGAAACTGTTTCCCACCTAAATTAAAACTGGTAGTCGGAAATGTTAAAAGGTTGTCATTTTCTATATTTCATTGCAATGCGTTTGCGTTTGCACGAAATAATTTCGCTATTCTCCACTGTATTTCAGACCGGTAGCTAACTCGCAATCGATGACCACCGACGGCCATCGATTTCTTTACTGAACTCATAACAGTACTATGTGGAATAGTGAGTCCTCACTGTGGTGGAAATTTACCAACGAATTTACGACTAGGTGTCAACTGTAGTTATAAAATACTTTAAATTTTGTATATACAACTTGACTATTTACTCTAAGGAAGCCCTTAATAAAGTTCAAACAATCATGCTCATAAAGGTATAGGCGTAAATAGTTTAGATAAACACTGACCACTGCACAAAGCTACAGTGGAGAAGACGTTATTCTGTCCCCAATAAACGCGTTTATAGGCTGAAACCATTATATCCATTGCAAACAGTTTGAAGGCTGACCAGACGCCGGGTAACCCGGCGTCTGATCAGCCTTCAAACTGTTTGCCACTCAGATAAAAATAATTTGTAAGAAATTTAAAAAAGGTTGTAATTTTTACATTTTAGTGCTTTTCGTTTCGTATGCGTTTGAACGGGAAAGAAAAATATCTTATCCACTGTAGTACAATGTAGTGACTACAACAGAATTCGATATCTTCGTTAACACAATGAAACCTAGTGACGCAAAAACAAGGCCTTTACCAAGAGTTCACTTGATATATACATACAGTTTAAACCCAGACCAGAAGGCTCATTGTCTACATTGTTTGTCATTTTGAAAAACATGTAGACAAAAACTGCCGAAAGAACAATTAAAGACCATTCGGGATCGATAAGCTAAATTTCAAAAATATAGATTTGGCAAATACAACTAAGGTATTTGTTTCATTACACATTCGTTTGATTAAATGTTCGGCTTTATTTTTGTCTTACATTAACCCTTCTATTATCATAGTGAGGTGTTTGTTGATCCCTTCACCGTCGACAATTATTATTGATATTGTTTTCTGCAAAATCGTTTAAAAGCTAGATTTAAGGCAGAATAACTGTCGTAATTTCAAAACAAGTTGCAAACAGTTTTTATCCTGATCAGACGCCGCGTAACGCGGCGTCTGATCAGGATAAAAACTGTTTGCAAATGCGCTTTATGACGTCATTTAGAGTGAAAGGGTTAAACAGTTATATATATCCTTAGATAACCCCATATTTTTTCAATAAATGACCACTGATCATACCATTGACTGTGTTGACATTGCAAGTGGAGAAGACGGTCTTGTTAAATAAACGCGTTTCAGCTAAAATTATTATATCCATATTGCAAACAGTTTTGAGCCAGTTCAGACACAGCATAAAATGAGTTTTCAGAATTTTCAAAATGCTATCATTTTCTTCATGTTTTTGTAACTTATACGTGTATATTTTGTGAGTAAGTTTCTTGTTACACTGCTAGAAGTAACTTTATTTACCCAGACAGTTTCGAGAACTGTACTGTTCGCTTGATCACTGGCAACTGATCTACGGAAACTGGGATTTACTTCCCCTTGTTGCTACCGAAAATGGTAGCAAACAAAGGGTTGTAGACTTGGCTTAGCCGGAACGCCCACTGGTCCCGATTCATCACCGTCTAGTTGGTTCGGATACATGTACGTATAGCCTCCTTTATTTTTCTTGTTCTTTGGTCAACCTCCTTGTCCAGTAGCTTTGGTGTGTCCCAATCGATTACATGGTTGTTGAGTGCCACACGGTCCGTAATAGCGCTTTGTGCATCTCCGTTAATGATGCTTTTCTTTCTGAAGGCGGTAATTATACCTGTCGGTGTGTGTCTCGACATCCTTCTTGTGTCCCCCCAGTTTTGTCTTTGGTTTCCTGCATGTCTCCCCCACGTAACTATGCTCACAGTTTTTACTGTCTATTTGGTACACGGTCCTTTGGGTGTACTAGCATGTTACGTAGGGGTTGAACAGTTTGTTCCCAGTTCCCGCAGATCAGTTGCCAGTGATCAATCGAACAGTCCAGTTCGCGAAACTGTCTAGGTAAATAAATTTACATATAGCAGTGTAACAAGAACTTTACTAACAAAGCATTCTACCTGCTAAATGAACCTTTTTACAAAATTATACGTGTATACATGCGACTAGTGTCGTTTCAATTGGACCGAATACTTTCTTCGCCATTGTAAGTTTATATTGGGTTGAAACTCCATTTTGACTCTATGCATGCTGGATATTTTTTTCGTCTCCCAAACTTGTCTGCAACTGTTCTAAAAATATATTTTTCTAGATTTCTTTTCAAAACAGGGTCAAAGTATCAAACAGTTTTATTACAGAGTAACAGAGGCGTCTCATCAGGATCCAAACTGTTTGCACATGTATTCACGAATCCACCGCTAGAGTGAAAGAAGTTAAGGTGATTTAAAGGTCAAAGGATGCATAGTTTCCACTACTTAAGATCTTTACACACCATCAATGATATTTTAATCACCGATTTACAGTATAATTGAATGATTTATCTTACGTCTAACCATTGTCATGCTGTAATATTGTCTGCTTTGAAATTGCCGTCTGCAAAATATACTCAATAAGGATTAATAGATGTTTTATTTATAACAACGTAAAAGCGAGTTACGCGGCATCTGATCTCGATCTAAACTGTTTGCAAATACCAGTCTAGTCGCGATCAGCAGGATAAGGTTTAAAATAATTTACACAAAATGAACAAATCAATTCTGATTCTCTCCCTAAATAGGTACATTTTTACCGGTTGCAACTAAACCAGACGCCGTGTATCGCGGGGCCATGATCAAGACTGTTTGATACTTATATCAATGTCATGCGGTCAGAATATAAAATGTCTACGTTTTAAACGGACAACCATTTTTAAACGGACAACATTGCAGCTCCAAGTGTAAGGTCCGAACACCTCAACACCGCAGGACAGCAATGTCAACATCCAAGTAGAAATTATATGTACAATGCTCCCTCCCTTCAACGACCCTCCAAACAACGACTCCATCCTTACAACGACCCTTGCCGCAGTTCCCTAAGCAAGACAATTATGTCTGACGCTTTTACTGCTGTAATATCGTCTGCTTAAAGTTGCCACCTGCTATTTTTTTCTCAAAGTTACATATTGTACATTTTGAGAGAAAAAGACTTGTTGACGAGTGACAAACAGCTTAACCCATTACCCCATAGCCTTTTTCTAGTATTGAAGAAAGGTGACCACTTAAAGCAGGTTGAAAGTAAAGCAGAATGCGCCTTAAGGCGCATTCTGCTTTACTTTCAGCCTGCTTTAAGCTACCAGCTGCTAGAATATAGAAATAATTTCTAATGTTAAATATTCACAACTGTATAAATTGGAACTACTTTCTTCAGTGGAGGGATAAATTTGAGGCGTAAAAAAGCGTATTTATGGGGTAATGGGTTAAATCCAGATCAGACGCTGTTTGCAAATGTAAACCAATATCCTTCCCTAAAACGACTCCTTCCAAACAACGCATATAATGTTTGTCTCCAATTTGGTGTCATTGTAGAGAGGGAGCGCTGTATAATCAAGTTAAAAAAGTCAAGTTTGATAAAAATGCATTGACCTTAACACAACAGTAATATATTAAACATAAGAGCTTCATTATTTTTGCATAACTAAAGCATCTATTCATTGAAAGCCATATACCGTTTTACTGAATTGCTACCAAATCACAAACAGGTTTACTTTGACGAAACTGAATACTTATTAGATAAATAGTTTCTAAATCGATGGTAGACGCTTATAGAAACACGTGAACATTATTTTAGGAAAATAGCAATGTTCACAAAAGTTAGTTAAGCACAACAACAGTTGTAATAAGGGTTTGACCCCGTGATAACATGACAGCAAGACAGAGCAAAAACAAATTAACCCTGTAACCCTTTCAATTTCAATGACGTCAAAAAGGGCATTTGCAAATAGCTTTAATCCTGATCTGACAAAGCGTAACGCGTCGTCTGATCAGAATCAAAACTGTTTGCCACAACTTGGTTTTAAATTATGTCAGTTATACTGCCTAAAATCGAACTTTGAAAGTAAATTGCAGACAAAGATATTGAAGCAGACGACAATGAAATGGTGAAGGGGTACAGTGGAGAATCTGCTATTCTTTCCCGTTTAAACGCAAACGTACGCAAACGCAAAACACTAAAACGTAGAAAAGAACAACTTTTGGACAATTCTGATATATCATGGTTATCTTGGTGGCAAACAGTTTGGAGCCTGATCAGACGCCGGGTTACCCGGCGTCTGATCTGGCTCCAAACTGTTTGTAAAAGAAAAAATAGTTTTCGCGTAAACGCGTTTATCGGGAAAGAATAACAGATTCTCCACGGTACAAATCTCACGATAAATTCGATCATGAAAGAGTTAAACCCTAGTCGTGCAAATAGGCATACACCTTGCACGCTGTGTAATTTTGAAAAATACATTTGTCCTATGCAAACAGTAAAGACCCAGATCAAGGAGTCCATTGGCCATGATTTGTAATATTTGTCATATTGCAACCCTAAATAGTCGAAAGTAGTTTGGATTAGATTGGAAACTGAAATTGTCCATTTGAAGTTTCAGGGAGGAAATGATAATCGAAATCAAGACGAATTGCCTACTACACCAGGGGTCCGTCTTACGAAACGTCGTACGACAAAAAATGGTCGTAAGTCGGATTCTAAAATTCTCAATTATTATTTATTTCTCCATCTAATCCTGTCTTAAGACATCTCTTTGGAATCGTCTTTTCAAGACGATTACAAATAGATGTCACAAGACAGGATTAGACAGACACATTAGAAATTAGATGTACCCAAGGGCTCCGTGTCACGGAACGTCGTACGACAAATACGGTCGTAAGTCAAAAGTTTAAAATACGTCCAATGCCTGATGTATCCGTCTAATCCTGTCTTTTTTCAAGACGATTCCAAAGATTATGTCACAAGATAGGATTTGATGGAAAAATAAAACAATAAATGAGAATTTAATACTCTGACTTACGAAAATATTTTCATAAGATGGTCCCATGTTCTTGAATACTTCTCACTCAGAGCTGAGATATTGCTTTGTATTATAATTCACATACATGTATCATGTCCTTTAACCTTTCACTGCCATGACGTCATCAGTTTTAAACAATTGTAGTCTGCTTTTATTTCTGAAATTCAACATTTAATTATTTTGACTTATGAAATATTGAAATGAGTGTAAAACAGTTTGTATCCTGATCAGACGCCGCGTTACGCGGCGTTTGATCAGGATACAAACTGTTTTCAAATTACTAGTGTACTCGAGGTAAGGCAGTGAAGGGGTTACGTACCCGTATATAGATAGTAATAGTGGTTCTCGAATGTACAGTGGAGAATCTGTTATTCTTTCCCGTTTAAACGCAAACGTACGCAAACGCAAAGCACTAAAACGTAGATAAGAACAATTTTTGGACAATTCTGATAAGTCTTGTTTATCTTTGTGCCAAACAGTTTGGAGCCTGATCTGGCTCCAAACTGTTTGTAAAAGAAAAAATAGTTTTCGCGTAAACGAGTTTATCGGGAAAGAATAACAGATTCTCCACTGTACCAAAACTCTACGTCTAAGGGTTTAGGCAAGTGTGACATTCCAAGTAAGTGGTATAGATGTGTCTAAATATGATGTGCATACCATAATGTCAACGTCCTTTGCACAATAATATAAAAGTCGTCTTTTTTCCTTGAACATTTGTTTTTTTCAATGATCGCCGGGTTGTCAGTTTCTTTTATAAACAGTAAATTCTGGCATTTGTCATTATTTTACCCTTGGTATATATCAATTTATATCAAGATGCACTCTTGTTTTGCGAGATTTTGTTGCAGTTACCCTAGGTAATTACTGGAAGGAGATTTATGACTTGTTGTCAGGAAGACCTTTACAATGAGCCATAAACATAACCACTCATAACTGCCTCTCACATGCCACCATCAAAGACAGTGACACGAATAATATATAAACTATAAGAAATGGGGGACTCGGTAATGAGCGTGATGTATATTCCGGTAATTTCCGTGATTTACGAGAAATGCCGAGAAACGATGAAATATCTGAGCATAAATCAAAGTTTAATCCGTTTATTGCCAAAACCCGATCTACAATGGCATTAGCAAACCGTTTGAATCAAGATCAGACGCCGAGTAAATCGGCGTCTGATCAGGATCCAAACTGTTTGGCACTGATAAAGATTTCATTTCATTTTGACTTCTATAAAACTAAATTTAAGAAATATAATCAGACGACGTTGTTTAACTTGACAATATTCCTGCAGCTAAGGGGTTACCATGGCAACGGCGTTATAGGTTTTCACCTGATTAGTTTACAATGCACTGAAAATGTCATCTGGTTAAACAAAAATTCGCCTTCCTGCCTCGACTTATGTTCTGTTAAATATTTTAATAATAATTAGGTTGTTCTTCACTATCGAACTTAGCCTTGCACTTAGTCGCCCCATCCACTATTTTTATATAGGATCCTAAAATAATGTTTTCTTGAATTCCGGAGTTGTGGAAATTATTAATGGTATCATTACTTCTACTGTTGATATCAATATTATTTATCGAAAAAAGTTCATCAGGATAGTAATACACTCAATTTATGAAGTTCTTGTGACTTATCCAAATTGTTTTTACCTTGGATGTCACAGTCTGATGAAGATGCTCCAATGGAGAACCGAAACTGTCACTAAGGTAAACATTTTTTGGATAAGTCCCAAGAACTTCATAAATTGAATATCATTGTAATTTTATTAGTACTAAATATTAACTCTTACTTTTGGGATTTACTGTTATCATTATCATTATTGTAACTACACTGTATTATTATTATCATCATAATTGTAACTATTAAAATCGTTCCTAGTGGTAAAAGTAGAAGTACATGTAATAGTAAAATTAACATTATTTTAGTAGCAGCAGTTGTAGTAGTAGTAGTAGCAGCAGTACTAGAAGTAGTAACATATGTGGTGGTGGTGGTGGTGGTGGTTGTGGTAGTAGTAGTAGTAGTAGTAGTAATAGTCTTAGTGTTGTTTTGTAGTAATAGTAGTAGAAGTAGTTATTACTACAATCGCTATGTAAATATTTGTACAGTGCTCCCTCTCTATACAGTGGAGAATGTGTTATTCTTTCCCAATAAACGCGCTTACGCTAAAACTATTATTTACAGTTCAAACAGTTTGGAGCCAGATCAGACGCCGGGTAACCCGGCGTCTGATCAGGCTCCAAACTGTTTGCCACCAAGATAAACATGAATTATCAGAATTGTACAAAGGTTGTACTTTTCTACGTTTTAGTGCTTTGCGTTTGCGTACGTTTGCGTTTAAACGGGAAAGAATAACAGATTCTCCACTGTACAACGACACCCAATGGAAGACAGGCGTGCAGAAGGTTTCAAACTGCTTTTTCAATGTAACTTATTGTCAAGGAGAAAAACTAAATAAGCTTTAGCTTTCGTTCTAATCCTATAATAGATAATGTTGTATATTGTATGTATTTCTACATTTTCTGAAATAAATATGTTTAAACTTATGGAAGACACCGATTGTGTGCGTTGTTCGGAGGGAGTCGTTATAGAGAGGGGCACTTAAGCCTTTGCTTACATTTGCAAACAGCTTGCATCCAGATCAGACGCGGCGTAACGCGGCGTTTGATCTGGATTCAAGTTGTTTGTCACTCGTCATTATATTTATTCTACCAAAATGTCCACTTATATGTAACTTTGAGAAAAACAGCAGACGACAATGTTAATCAGACGGTATTGCAGTCATGCAAAGGTTGGGCATAAATGTCTTGTTTAGAGAAAAGCGACAAGGTTCGTTGTAAGGAGGGAGTCGTTGTTGGGAGGGGCGTTGTAGGGAGGGAGCGCTGTACCAGCAATACAACATTTACATTTAATCTTACGCATGCGTATCACATCTACAATGTATAATAATAAAAGCAATAAATAATGAAGGAATCTCCGGAATCTGATAAACCAGACAGTCTTAAAAGTATCAAGCGGCCAATAAAAACATGATTTATGGGCACTCTAAGAGGGTAGAATATGTTATTATTTACCGTTTAAACGACACGGACACGAACTGAATAGTGAATACATATGTTGAAAATGACAAAGTCTAAAAATGTTTATGATTCAGTTGAGCGGAAAACAGGTAAAGCCTAGTCAGAAAGCGGAATATCCGGCTTCTGATATGGATCAAAACCGTTTTTAATGGGAATATAATTACTTGTTCTAAAAACAACTTTTTTTTTAATAATAACATATTCGTCAATGTTATACACGCGGTTGCTGAATTCAGAAACATCTATTCTGAGAGCTGCTATACGACGAATATGACGTCACATGGTTGTAGACTCCGTTGAATATGTTAAACAATTGTCGCCTGCTTTTATTTCTCAAATTAGTTTTTTAGGTTAATTGATTAAAGCAATGAGTGTAAAATCCTGATCAGACGTCGCATACTGATTGCAATTAGATAGTGTACTCGGAGTAAGGCAGTGAAGGGATTATTATACGTTCGACTACAGGGCTGCCATAAGTTGACAATAAAAATCCTAAGATTTCAAATTTTCAATTTTTCAGGCGCAATTTTACTAATCGTACCAACACCCTATAGTTTGTTTCTTGTTTTGAAGACACATGGCTGCTTAAAACAGGTTGAAAGTAAAGCAGACTGCGCCTTAAGGCGCACTCTGCTTTACGTTCAGCCTGTTTTAAGCTACGATCTGCTAGGATAACAATCCGAATACTTAGGAAAAATCCAGAGAAATGGCAGCCCTGCGACTATGTTCGAATGGTGAGTAGTGATAGCAATGATAATACAGTGGAGAATCTGTTATTCTTTCCCAATAAACGCGTTTACGCTAAAACTATTATTTGCAGTGCAAACAGTTTGGAGCCAGATCAGACGCCGGGTAACCCGGCGTCTGATCAGGCTCCAAACTGTTTGCCACCAAGATAAACATGAATTATCAGAATTGTCCAAAAGTTGTACTTTTCTACGTTTTAGTGCTTTGCGTTTGCGTACGTTTGCGTTTAAACGGGAAAGAATAACAGATTCTCCATTGTACATCTATAGAGTATAACGATAAAACACTACATGTACATGGCATATGTAAATACGATAAGCGAATGTCGATGCCATTAGTCAACACACTGTAAATGCCAAGTATAGATAATAATTATGATCCTCAATAATTCGAACTCGCTGTAATAAAACATACCCACACATGTAAAATATATATGTCAAAGTTAAGTTAGACTTAAGCGAGCTTAAGTTATCGAAATTCACCTTAACCAAGTTGTGCCCACGACCCTATATATTTGACATACGCAAACAGTGTAAACTCTGATCAGACGCCGCATTCGGCGTCTGATCATAGTCTACACTATTTGCTGATAAGAATTTCAATATAAAACAAAATGAAAAAGAATTTTTTGACTAGGCATCCCATTGATAAAAAATGAACTAATCCAATATAAAACATAGAAGAATCCATTGGGCGCACATGGGTTAAAATACGGTTGACCCCCTTACTGCCTGACCTCGAGTACAATGGTTATTTGAAAACAGTTTGGACCCTGATCAGAACGCGGTGTCTGATCAGCATCGAAATAGTTTAGTTTAAACGCATTTTATTGCATTATATAGTACACAATCACATACAATATAAGTTGAAAAGATTAGCTCAAAGGAATTGAAGCGTATTATGATCATCTCCCAAGGTAATTAAGTACATGTTATTAATATATAATCATATAATCATACTGTTGACGCTCGTTTCAAAATTTCTCAAGTCCAAATATAATATTGTGAAAACAGACGACAAATGTTTAAAATTGGTGACGTCATGGCAGTAAAAAGGCAAGCCACGATTACAGAGCCTTTGAGTTAAAGGCTGCAGCAAGACTGCAGATGTATTACCTACTATATACAGTGGAGGAAACGTTATTCTTTCTCGTTTTAAAGGCAAACTAAACGCAAAAGGATTGCAATTAAATGTATAAAGTTATATTTTTTGAAATTCCAATCAGTTTATTTTCACCTGGGTGGCAAAGAGTTTGAAGCCTGATCATCAACCGGTTTACCCGGCGTTTGATCTGGTTCCAAACTGTCTGCAATAACAAGAGCAGGTGTAGCGGAAACACGTATTGCTTTTACCAAAATGAACTTGGAAATAAGAACAGTGTACAGTCGAACTTCGAACTTACATGTACCCGTATTTCAAAGTTAAAACGCGGCTTAGCCGCGTTTTAACTTTGAAACACTGGTATGTTCACCTAAACCGAGCTTGAAATAAGGCACATTCATGTTTCGAAATATCATATAATTTGAGTTAAGCGAGTTCGAGATATCGAAGTTCGACTATATATTGGGAAAGAATACAACGTCTTTTCCACTGTCGGTATAGGCTGCAGACTTACTGTTCAAGTCCAATGTACATTGTTCTTATTTCCAAGTTCATTTTGGTAAAACAAAAATGTCACAGTTGCTACATCAGGGATGCGGGTCTACATGTTATTTACAGTTCTGTTGATATTTTCATTATGACGTGAAAACCAGCCCAACACTGTTGCTCCCATTATATCGTCGGTTTAAAGTTTTCGTCTGTTTTCATTGATAAAATTAGAAATTATAAGTACATGTATAGATTAAAACTATACTACCCTCAGCGCAAGAATAAATTGAATGCGTAAAATGCGTATCTATGGAGTAAAGGGTTAAAACAACGTGTATATAATGAGCAACTATCCATAGTTCTATCATTACCTCCATTAACACAAAGAAGTGCTAACACGCAGCTACAGTGGAGAAAACGTTATTCTTTCCCGTTTAAACGAAACGAAACGCAAACGCAAAACGCTAAAACGTAGAAAAGTGCAACTTTTGGACAATTCTGATAATTCGTTTTTATTTTGGTGGCAAACAGTTTGGAGCCTGATCAGACGCCGGGTTACCCGGCGTCTGATCTAGCTCCAAACTGTTTGCAATCGAAATGATAGTTTTAGCGTAAACGCGTTTATTGGAAAAGATTAACGTTTTCTCCACTGTAAGGCCATGATCGGTCATTGACCCTTAGCCCATTGCATATTCAAATATAGTCCATACTTTTATATTATATTAATCAAATGATGAACTTAAAAGTAGAACATTTGAAAAGGTGAAATGTTATCTATTTCGGAAATTATTTTTCCTAGCAAACGATGTATAATCTGATCAGAATAATGCCTTTTGTATTTATAATGAAAACTTAATCATATTAAAATACCTGTACACAGTACATGTCATTGCAATATCAATCCATAAATGGGGTACATGTAACTCAATGAAAATCCTATGATTGTTTACACGCATTTTGTGTTACAGTGGAGAAAACGTTATTCTTTCCCGTTTAAACGCAAACGAAACGCAAATCGCTAAAATGTAGGAAATTACCATTTTTTGACAATTCTCATTATTGCTTTGTTATCCGAGTGACAAACATTATGGAGCCTGATCAGACGCCGGGTAACCCGGCGTCTGATCAGGCTTCAAAATGTCTGCAAAAGGAAATAATAGTTATAGCGTAAACGCGTTTATTGGGAAAGAATAACGTTTTCTCCACTGTAAGGCCATGATCGGTCATTGACCCTTATAGAGCCCATTGCATATTCAAATATAGTCCATACTTTTATATTATATTAATCAAATGATGAACTTAAAAGTAGAACATTTGAAAAGGTGAAATGTTATCTATTTCGGAAATTATTTTTCCTAGCAAACGATGTATAATCTGATCAGAATAATGCCTTTTGTATTTATAATGAAAACTTAATCATATTAAAATACCTGTACACAGTACATGTCATTGCAATATCAATCCATAAATGGGGTACATGTAACTCAATGAAAATCCTATGATTGTTTACACGCATTTTGTGTTACAGTGGAGAAAACGTTATTCTTTCCCGTTTAAACGCAAACGAAACGCAAATCGCTAAAATGTAGGAAATTACCATTTTTTGACAATTCTCATTATTGCTTTGTTATCCGAGTGACAAACATTATGGAGCCTGATCAGACGCCGGGTAACCCGGCGTCTGATCAGGCTTCAAAATGTCTGCAAAAGGAAATAATAGTTATAGCGTAAACGCGTTTATTGGGAAAGAATAACGTTTTCTCCACTGTAAGTTTCGTTTAACCCTTTCGGTGCCAAATTATTCGTGAGGTTTTTACCTCATTCACCGCTGTATAGTCGTCAGCTTCAATAGTGTTGTCTGCAATATCGTTTCAAAGATTAAAGGTAATATAACCTAGGAAATACCGATACAGTGGAGAAAACGTTATTCTTTCCCAATAAACGCGTTTACGCTAAAACTATTATTTGGAGTGCAAACAATCTGGAGCCAGATCAGACGCCGGGTAACCCGGCGTCTGATCAGGCTTCAAACTGCTTGCCACCAAGATAAACATGAAATATCAAAATTGTCCAAAAGTTGTTATTTTCTACGTTTTAGCGCTTTGCGTTTGCGTACGTTTGCGTTTAAACGGGAAAGAATAACAGATTCTCCACTGTACCAGTCATCCCGGTTTGCAATGATTTAAGATCGTTTCATATAAAATTGCAAACAGTGTAGGCTATAATGAGGCGCCGCGGGTAGTTTCGTCTCTTCAGGGTCTACACTGTTTGCTTAAGTATTTCTAGGACGATATGCATGAAAGGGTCAATAAAACTCAACTTATTTCAAGTTTCCGCTTAACACAGTCACCATTAACGAAATGAGGCCTTATGTACTCATGCTGGACAGCCTATTGCAGCTTCTATTTACGTCATAATTGATCATTTTAGAGCATCCGTTTACAGACAGAGGCATCTGATGTATTAATTGTACCAAGAATGAATCAGCAGAAATTGAATTTCAAAATATAGGAAAAGACAATTAACCCTTTTCGTGCTGGTTTTCATTAAATGTTTTTCGCATACACTGCAATCCCTGATCAGAGGGCTGCTTTTCACTGTCAGTGACGTCATAAAGCGCACATGCAAAACATTTTGATCCTGATCAGACGCCGCGTCTGATCAGGCACCAAACTGTTTTGCATTCAGATTTAAAAAAACGTTAGGCATTTAAAAAAAGTTGTAATTTTCTACATTTCATTACAATTGCATTTGCGTTGCGTTTGCGTTTAAACAGGAATGAAATACGTCTTCTCCGCTGTATGCGTGACTATGGTTCAGCTAAATCAGATGTCCCTTGTCCGTTTACCCTTTCCTCCATAGAAGCACCTTTTAGCGCATTTTGTTTCTACCTCCTCTGAAAAAATTAGTTCCAATTGAACATGTATCATACAAATTATTTTCTATATTCTAGCAGATGATACATGTAGCTTAAAGCAGGATGAGCATAAAGCAGAATGAATCTTTAGGTGCATTCTGCTTTACTTTCAACTTTCTTTCTTTAAGTAGTCACCCATCTTCCAAACTAGAAATAGACTATGTAGTAAAGGGTAAACCTACCGAATGAAAGCTTTGTTTCAACTGAAAGTACTAATTATAGGTTACAAGTATTTTTTGTTTCTACAAATTGTTCATCAAAACAAACCGCTTAATGTGAACATTGCCAATGTTTTTTATTTGATTATTAAAGTACATTGGCTTGATGTTATATTTTCTGAATAAAGGCCTGGTTGAACCCTTCTTCTGTTATTTATTTGTATTTGACAAACACTTTTAGATCTATATCTAGGGTTTTGATCCTTTGCATATGTACTCCAGGTTTAACATGGCTTCAAATAACATGTATCTGACGTATGCATGCAGGCTTGTTTAGTAAAACATACGACATAAAGAAACAAATTATGAAAACAACAAGATGCCAATTTTAAAACGGATTAAAGACAAGCGGATATGGATTAAGTGATGAGTAATTATAAATAGTAATTGTTAATAGAAAATGTACAGTTTCATCCCCCTCCCGTCGCATGTACAGTGGAGAAGACGTTATCCTTTCCCAATAAACGCGTTTGCGCTTAAACCTTTATTTCCTCGGGTAACCCTGCGTCTTATCAGGTCTCAAACTATTTGCCACTCAGATTAAAATGAATCGTTACATGTAGAAATTTCATATTTTTGTCATTTTTTTTCATTTTAATGCTACGTGTTTGCGTTTCGTTTGCGTTCAAACGGAAAAAATAACATCGTCTCAACTGCCCCACCACTCATAAAAAAAGCTTGAAATTTAAGTAAGGTAACTTATTAAAGCATACAAAAGAAAAAGGTAAAGCAGAAAGCTTCTGCATTTACCCAGCTTACAACCGACACAAGTTGAATCCGAGTTATTGGATTGAGCAGTAGGTAAACGTTATAGGGACGGATAACTGTATCGTCGTCAAAACCTTGGATTAAAGTGGAGTAAACGTTATTCTTTCCGGTTTAAAGGCAAACGAAACGCAAACGCATTGTACTAAAATTGAAGAAAATGACAACTTTTTGACAAAATTCTGTATGATTATTTAAACCTGGATGGCAAGCAGTTTGGAGCCTGATCAGACGCCGAGTTATCCGGCGTCTGATCTGGCTCCAAACTGTTTGCATTAAAAATAATAGAATAAGCGTAAACGCGTTTATTGGGAAAGAATATAACGTTTTCTCCATTGTATATAAATGTATTAATGGATGTTGTTTTCAGCGGAAAATGTCACTACATTTGTTTTAGAATTTTGTCTAAAATCAGTTTTATGTTGACCATAACAAAACGGAAGTCCGCCTTTTGTATACTATCGATATTCCAATATGAATACATTTTTTCCGATAGCTGTACATAGCGGGGAAAAGGTAGTATTTCCCCATAGACGATTTTACGCTATTGCTATTATTTCAATTGCAAAAAGTTTGGAGCCAGATCAGACGCTGGGTAACCCGGAGTCTGGTCATACCCCAAACTGTTTGCCTCTCAGATTAAACGCAAAGGCAGTGCATTAAAAATGGTAAAATGACAACTTTTAGAAAATATTGACGACTCATTTTAAACTGAGTGGCAAACAGTTTGGAGCCTGATCAGACGCCGGGTTACCCGGCATCTGATCTGGCTCCAAACTGTTTGCAAGGGAAATAATAATTTTTAGCGTAAACGCGTTTATTGGGAAAGAATAACATTTTCTCCACTGTAACTATTTTACTGTCAAGGGTGCCAAATTGCAACCTTTTGCAACAGCGGCTGATCAGTGTCCAAACTATTGGACATTCATTGATATTACTTAGTCTTAAAGTGGATGAAACCGCTTTTATTCACTCGAACACCGGACTATTCGTTTCAGATATTCAGTCTACATTATCCTATTTAAATTGTATAAAACGAGGTTTAAAACAAAGATTTAACCCGCCCCGGGGCGAAGTACATGTAAAACAAACGATGGACAATGTCTAAAAACTAAGATTCGGTGATTGTTCTTGAGGATGTTCTTAGACATATTTATTTTAATATAATGTCATACATTTATGCAAGAATTTGCCACATATTTGCTTACTTTTTTTTGCAAATACACCATTCAGTTTTCCGTTTCTTGAAATCTGAGTGAAAAAAAAAACACTACAGGGTCCAAGGTTATAAAGCTTTTCAGTTGAGTAGAAACTCGTTCTCAAATCTGACCAACCAAATGCTTGAGAATAAACTCAGACTCAGCTCAAACGCGTATTACATGTAACATTGGACCCATACAACAGTACCTACGGAGACGATATTGTTGCGGAGATAGGGTTACATGTAAACAGAAGATGATATTTTGTGGTGAAGGAGTAGGCGTCAAATTGTGTTATGTTCCCATTAAATAGATATACCACGCTCTTTTCCCCCTGATCCAACTATTTATTTCCTTTAAGTAAACAAAGAGTTCCAAAAAAGTCTTATATATATACAATGAAGAAAACGTTATTCTTTCCCAATAAACGCGATTACGCTAAAAACTACAATAGCCTTTGCAAACTGTTTGGAGCAATTACAGTGGAGAATCTGTTATTATTTCCCGTTTAAACGCAAACGTACGCAAACGCAAAACACTTAAACGTAGAAAAGTACAACTTTTGGACAATTTTGATATTTCATGTTTATCTTGGTGGCAAACAGTTTGGAGCCTGATCAGACGCCGGGTTACCCGGCGTCTGATCTTGCTCCAAACTGTTTGCACTGCAAATTATAGTTTTAGCGTAAACGCGTTTATTGGGAAAGAATAACAGATTCTCCTGTAATACAGTGGAGCAGACGTTCTTCTTTCCCGTTTAAACGCAAACGAAACCCAAACGCAGTGCATTAAAATAAGTAAAATGCGACTTTTTGACAATTTGACGACTCTTTTTAAACTGAGTGGTAAAATGTTTGGAGCCTGATCAGACGCCGGGTTACCTGGCGTCTGATCTGGCTCCAAAATGTTTGCATTTGAAATAATTGTTTTAGCGTAAACGCGTTTATTTGGAAAGAATAAAGCTTTCTCCACAGTACGCATTCTGGTCTGGCTGCTGCAAACTGTTTGCCACTCATATTGAAATAGATAGTAAAAATTTAAAAACAATATTGTATTCTACATTTTAGTGCACGACGTTTGCGTTTTGTTTGTGTTTGAAAGAGAAAGAATATCATCTTCTCCACTCAATTTAGCCTTTACAAGAACAAACATAGAGTGTAACGGGGCTTGCCATAATATGTATCATCATTACCATCATTGTCCTAGATTAAACAAAGTCTCCCAAATGTATATATAAAACTACACAACGCAAGCTACACCACAATACCTAAGCTAATAATGTCGTTAACTTTAGAGGAAACAAACAGATGATCTTCAGTAATATTGCAAGCATGTTTAAACTCTTTACCCCGTAGCCTGTTTCCTGTATTGGTGATTGGTGACCACTTAAAGTGGAGAATACATTATTCTTTCCCGTCGAAACGCAAACGCGTTGTACTAAACTGCAGAAAATTACATTTTTTTCACATTTCTGAATGTTGATTTTAACCTGGATTGCAAACAGTTTGGAGCCTGATCAGACGCCGGGTTACCTGGCGTCTGATCTGGCTCCAAACTGTTTGCGATGTAAATAATAGTTTTCGCTTAAACGCGTTTATTGGGAAAGAATAATGTCTTCTCTACTGTATCTGTATTGATGATGGGTGACCACTTAAAACAGATGAAAGTAAAGCAAAGTATACGCCTTTAGGCGCGTCCTGCTGTGTCGCCAGCCTGCTTTAAGCTACCATCTCCTAGGATAACTAAAATGGTCCTGATGATACCTTTTCATGACTGTACGTTTCAGAACTATTGTCTTCAATGGAAGGAATACATCAAATGCATTTAAATACTGCATTAAGCTACATGTATCATCTGCAAAAGTAAAGAAAATGGTCCTTATGATACGTATGACTGTAAAAGGCGACAACATTTTCTTCGGGGGAGAAATAAATCAACAGCACACAAGTATTGCTTTAAGTACGTATCTATGGAGTAATGGGTTAAACCGGGCACAAGTAGTGTGTTTCTGAAACATAGTTAATCATATTTGCTTGCTGTTATAACTTAACCCTTTCACCGCCAGAATCGCCTCAAGTCGAATTTGCCAACACTTTTGATTCTGATCAGACGCCGCGTAACGCGGCGTCTGATCATGATCAAAACTGTTTGACACCCGTTTCGGTATTTCTTATGTCATACTCTCTCAATTCTAACTTTGAAATGATATTGCAGACAATAATATTGAAGCAGACGATACAATAACGGTGTAGGGGTAAAAAACTCAAAAATAATTTGGCGATGAAAGGGTTAAGCAAACTAAACACGAGAGTCAGTTCGAACGAGAGCATCTGATCTGAATTATATGGCTTTTTATGCCAATTATTGCGTGATTAATTGATCGTTATGCATATATGAGTATGTCTCTGAGAATTCGGTTGACCTACCTAACTATTTGATGCTGAAGACTGATATACTGGTACATGTATGCATCGTTCTACATAATGCAGACTCAAATAGGAGGGTCCCTTTTGTATCCTTCTAATTACAACATTCCAGAATTTCGTTTAAATTTTGATTTCCTTTAATGGAATTTATTAAACATCCCTAAATTGGTCATTTTTCAAAACTGGAATCGTCTAAAAACCATTAATCATAAATATGGCTAAACGATTATTGAGACATATATTCTTCAAAATGATAAACGATTGGCACAAACCTTTGACGTACTCTGAACGATCTTAATCACATGTTCAACAAGTTTGGATCAAGATCCATATCTGCTTAACTTTTGTGATATATTCATCTTACGTCTGTGTTAAAGGCTGTCTAAACAACTGGACACTCTCTGACATGTACATGTGTTTGTACATAAACAGGCTAAATGAATAACGAGTTTTATACAGTAATCTCAAAAACAACCGCTTCGCAGCCCTTGGTTTTAGAAACAGTCAAACTTCGATATATCGAACTCGGTTGTGTCGAACATACCCGTATTTCAAAGTTAAAACGCGTAAACCGCGTTTTAACTTCGAAACACGGGTATGTTCACCTAAACCGAGCTTGAAATTAGGCAACTTCATGTTTTGACATATCGAATTTTTAGAGTAACTCGAGTTCGAGTTATCGAAGTTCGACTGTATTTATTGTTTACTACTTAAGTGTAAGTACTGCAGAAGCCCGCTTTGATTGAGCGTGACATTGCGTGGAATATTTGTTAATATGTAAATTTAACGTGTCATTATATGTAGCATTGTGGTTTAAGATGTAAATGCTAGTACATGTATTTGGCCTGGTTGTGAGTGTACGTAATGCCATGACGTTATCAGAAAATGTAATACAGTGTTCCCTCCCTACAACGGCCCTCCAAACAACGACTCCCTCCAAACAACGACCCTTGCCGCTGTTCCCAAAACATGACAGTTATGTTTAACGTTTTTGCTGCTGCAATATAGTCTGCTTAAAATTGTCGTCTGCTGGTTTTCTCAAATTCTCATATTGTACATTTTTATAAAAAAAAAAGTATAATGACGAGAGACAAACAGCCTGATTTCACATGTGGAATCAAGCTGTTTGCAAATTTAATGTTAATTAATTTCCCTACCTATAACGCCTTCCACCGAACAACGAACACATGTTTTGAGTCCCATTGGGTGTCGTTGCAGAGAGGGAATTCTGTTATGCTTTAAAGTATCCAATCTTGAAAAGTACAATACATATTCTGTTATGAAATATTCATTAAGTGTTTTAGACACTTAACCTATCTTTACAATAACAGAAAGGTGAATGTCATCACATCCTGCTTATATGAATACAATTAAGAAATGAACTGAATTTTGTCAGCGTTTAAGCGGAATAAACGACAGAAAATGATCGGCAAATTCATGGTAAATTTGCAGATCATTTTCTGTCGTTTATTTCGCTTAAACACCGACAACATTCAGTTCATTTCTTATAGTAACTAAGTTACGTTATTTTGGTGTAATTTCTAATATCAAATACACATTTTATAAGTATACATGTATGTTTAATCCACATTAGAAGTTGTTTACACGAATAATATGTACCCTGAAAGGAGTAGCCATAACGGCGTTAATTAAGCAACGCAACAAAATGATTCGCGGAAAGCAGATTTTTTAGCCCCGCCTCCTCCGCGCAATACAAACGTATATCAACAAGTCCCACCCGCTCGAGCAATAGCGTTTATACAAATTAAACGTCATTTCCTGTTCAATGCATTTGAATAGGGCGAATGTAAATATTGTAATAACAATGAGCAAAGTACTAATACAGGCTCCGAGGTTATAAAGCCTAGGCTCAAATCTGACCAATCAAATGCTTGAGAACACACTCAAACTCAGCTCAAACGCTTTATAACCTTAGACCCAGTAGAGAAGACGTTATTCTCGTTCGTTTATACGAAACTAAAGACAAACACAATGCAATGAAATAAAGATAATGACAACATTTTTTAAATATTTACGGGAAGTTTTAATTTGGATAGCAAAGCAAAACGTCTGGAGCCTGATCAGACGTTTGAACGGGTGCTAAACCGTTTGCAGTGAGCATAAGGGGGGTTGCAAAAGCGCGTTTAATAGGATTGAATATGGTTTTCTTCACTGTACCTAAACTCTTATTGATGAACAGTTGGTATCAACGTTTGAATTAGTTTCAAGCTGTCCGAATGAACTTCCGGGTATCAGGATAGACACTTTTAGTGGGAAAGAACAAAACAGAACAACATTGCATACCGATCTGTACAAAGTACATCGGCTTAGTCACTTATAAATATTCGCAAATAGGTCATCAGAAAAGATAATTGCTCAATCGCCATGTCAATGCTCCCATGGTGACGTAGTTTATTTGTTTATTTAAGTCTCATCATGGTTACAATACATATACAAGTTAAGACATACAACTACAATAAAAACCATGCCATTCTTTATAGAATTACAAGAGACTGTGCTCTTTAAGAGTAAATAGACATATAATATGTATCACAGATATCACATGATATAATATACAGATCTACACGCTCAGGCTTATCTATATAAGCATATTGAGCGGATAAAAAGCAAACAGCAACAGCTAATCTTACAAGGAAACGCTTTGATACGTTCTAGACACATCAAAACTTCTGCTTGTTAAACTCTGCTTTAAATGCTCATTTAAACACTGACAGAAAAGGTAAGCCAATAAAGCAAGTTAAAAAACGGTGTAAAAAATCGAATATCACCCAACATCAGATTTGTGATGAACTGATTAGCTGATCCTGTATGCATTGTTTAAAAGATTCCAAATAACATTTGTATACAGACTAAAACAAGGTTTAACATTATTTACATAAAAATGAAGATCTTCTATTAAGAATATTTAAACAGGTTTTGGCACTTATTCTGATCAGATCAGGATGTGTAAGAATTATTCTTAGCTTATCATTATCATTTGAAGCACTAAAACCATCCACAATACGTTCAGCTGTTTTGATGAGTGTATCCCGTATGCCCTCGTTCAATGGACAATGAAGAATTACATGTTTTTCTGACTCTATTTGATTACATATAAAGCATTTGCGTTCTTCTACAGGAAGTTTTCATATCTGCCTGTTTCTAGTCTAAGGGGGGCTACCCCACATCTAAATTTGCAAAGTATGTTATGTAATAGATGGCATGACGTCATTTTAGTTGACAATAACAAATGTAAGTATGCCAATTAACACCCAACTATCGTCAATGGACTGGAGATGCTAGTGACACTAACTTTACTGCTTTTACAGGTAAATAACGAGAATCTCTTGGTCCGTTGAAGCAAAATATAGTTCCCTGCGATTAAAACAATGTAACATAGATTTTCATACCTAGACATGTCAATCTATGCCTCGTTGAGCTGGTCATGTCAGAAGAATGGCCGACACCAAATTGCCAAATAGCTTAGTTTAAACAATATTTTATTCAGAAGAAAAGGATTGGACAACAGGCAAATCCTATGTGAGTCCTCTCCAAAAAGAAGCTTGACTTGATCATTTGAAGTTTCAAGGGCTATTTAGATATAAGATAAACACCAAAACACCATGTTCACAGAACCTTGCAAGGTGTCTAAATACGGGCACTTGGTCATTGGGAGAGGGCATGGCGCAATTATACTATACTTCAATCAAATCAAACTCGACGTATATGTACATGCATGCCAATTAACAGTTTGTTATGTTATTGTCGTCTACACAGTTTGTCGCCCACAACAACTCCCTTGGTTGATGGTTGATTTGTGTGTATATTATTGTCATAAAATATCAACAGACTGTAGAACAACTTGGATCAAGAGGAGACGCCAAGATACTCATCTGTATCCAAAATATTAACAATGGTACTCAATTATATAATCATTTCAATAAACGGGGGGGGGGGGGGGGGTAAACGGGGGGGGGGGGGGGTAGTATAATATTTACCGTAGCTAATAGAGCTCACACAAAAATGAAATTTCAAGCTTTCAATAACGAGTCTAAAATTGCCTCCTGACAAACCTATGCTTATACATGCTATTAAAATGGTAACATGTAGCCCATGTCCGGATTTCTATCTAATAACTTGCAACTAGATCTGGTTTTGATCCTGATCATGCACCAAAAGTCTTAGCGTCTGACCATTTCGAGGTCCCTTGTGTCAAAGTGTCTACAAGTACCACTTTAAATAAAACATAAATGAAACAGCTTTAGAATATGATATAGTATATTTAAGCAGACGATAGTTATCCGATGGTTATGCAGGGGTTAAATGCTTTTTACTACATGAGAGTAATCACGGCTGTATAATTATGTCTCCTACATAGCTTCGTTAATCTTGAACTCGTTTACCCCTTCACCTTTTTACTCTCAACGACGCTTTAAAGCGCGTTTGCAAACAGTTTGGGTCCTGATCAGACGCCGCATAACGCGGCGTCTGATCAAGACCCAAACTGTTTGACACTTTTCTTGATATCTTTTAAGTCATACAACATAAACTCTTACTTTGAAACGTGTCTTGCAGACAACAATAATGAAGCAAACGACAATAAAGCGGTGAAGGGATAAACATCTCCTGAAATATTTGATCATGAAAGGGTTAAACTTCAAATGTGAATCATATACATATTCTATCAGTAAAGGTCATTAGATGGTCAAACAGTTTCGACCAAGATAAGACGACTTGCTAATAATATAGGCGTCTAACAGTTTGCAAGAGTTATAATAAGTTTGTCCGCCGAATACAATATTAAACGCTTCGAATATTTCATTTCCCGTTTAATCGAATCGAAACGCAAAAACAATGAAATAAAATTTGGAAAATGACAGCTTTATGACAATTCTTACGATTGTTTAAAATATGAGTGTAAAAGAGTTTGGAACTTGATCAGACGCCGATTTACCAAATTGTTTGTAATAGAAATAATTGTTCGTGAAAAATAGCATCTTCTCAACTGTACATTTGTAAGAACAATGTTATAATTTGTAAGACAGTGCGCTATAAAAACACATGTTTACGTGTACAATGGACGAAATGTGATAGGTTTATGAAATTGTGTATACTTCGGAAGCCTATTGTAAACATGTTATATCTGGAATTTATAACTGTTACATTGGTGAAGAAATTGTTATTCTTTATACTGCTTAGACGAAACGAAACGGTGCGCAAACGCAATTTGGTACAGTGGAGACAAAGTTATTCTTTCCCAATAAAACGTGTTTACGCTGAAACCATAATTTCCATTGCAAACAGTTTGGAGCCAGATCAGACACCGGGTACCAGGCTTCTGATCAGGCTCCAAACTGTTTACCACTCACTTTAAAATGAGTCGTCAAAATTGTCTAAACATTGTCATTTTACCCACTTTAGTGCACTGCGTTTGCGTTTCATTTGCGTTTAAACGAGAAAGAATAACTTTTTCCTACACTGTATTTGTTTGTTAACCGATGACGATTAATTCAAATCTAAATTGGCAAACAGGTTGGAACCAAACTCAAATGTTATAAAGCGTTTGAGTAGAGTTTGAGTTCGTTCTTAAGCATTTTATTGGTTAAATTTAAGCCTAGTCTCAAATCTGACCTATCAAATTCTTGAGAACGAACTCATACTGAACTCAAACGCTTTACGTCTGATGAAACGGCTGATCAGACACCGAGTTATTCGTTGTCTGATTCAGAGGTACATGTAAACATTCAGTTTGCAAATTACAGTTGAGAAGCTGTTATTCTTTCCCGTTTTAAAAACGCACACGAAACTCAAAGAAATTGCATTAAAATGGGTAAAATGACAATTGTTTTAACAATTTGACGACTCGTTTTAAACTGAGTGGCAAACAGTTTGGAGTCTGATCAAACGCCAGGTTACCCGGCGTCTGTTTCGGCTCCAAACTATCGGCAATGGAAAGTTTAGCGTAAACGCGTTGATTTGAAAAGAATAACGTCTGCTCCACGCTCCACTGTAACAGACTTGCTCCAGTACAAACACGTTGTTGTGAGGCAGGAATAACGCATTCTCTCCTTGACCCATTTAACCAAAACACCTAAAACACAATAACAGGATTGCAAACAAGTTAAGTCCGAGTTCATCATTAACTAACTATGCGTAAATATTAAGACCTAAACATTTTGCAATTCACAAATAACTGTGTCTGCTGTAAAAAATTCAAAATTCCAAATTATGAGGGAAAAAAATAAGAAAAAAGCAAATTAGACCAAAAATGTGAAAGCTGGCGTGGTTCTAGGGACGAAGGGGTTCATTTCCAGATTATCTTTATGGACATATTCATTGCGGTTGCTGGAATGTTATACGTATTATATATGTTTTATAACCATTGTACAGTGGAGAATCTGTTATTCTTTCCCAATAAACGCGTTTACGCTAAAACTATTATTTACAGTGCAAACAGTTTGGAGCCAGATCAGACGCCGGGTAACCCGGCGTCTGATCAGGCTCCAAACTGTTTGCCACCAAGATAAACAAGAATTATCATAATTGTCCAAAAGTTGTTCTTTTCTACGTTTTAGTGCTTTGCGTTTGCGTACGTTTGCATTTTTTAAAAACGGGAAAGAATAACAGATTCTCCACTGTATATGTTTTATAACCATTGTATGGTGGCTAAATGTATACCAGTATACAGCGAGGACGTTATTCTTTCCCAATAAAAGTGTTACTGCTAAAGCTATTTTCCATTGCAAACAGTTGGTAGCCAGATCAGATTTAAACTGAAAAACACAGTATACTGTCACAGTTTACGTTCAGATTCATGATTCAAACGGATACAGTGAAGAAGACGTTATTATTTCCCATTAAACGTGTGCTTTTTTCCTTTGCAAAACAGTTTGGAGCAACATCAGACGATGGGAACTCCTGCGTCTGATCAGGCTCGAGCCCGTTTACCACTCAGATTAAAATAGATGATTAGGAATTTTACAAAGTTTGAATTTGCTACATTTTATTGGTATGTGTTTGTGTTTCGTTGGCGTTTTATTACAATGTTCTTGCGTTTTATTTAGTTGAAATGTTTAGTATACAGTGGAGAATCTGTTATTCTTTCCCGTTTAAACGAAACGAAACGCAAACGCAAAACACTAAAACGTAGAAAAGTGCAACTTTTGGACAATTCTGATAATTCATGTTTATCTTGGTGGCAAACAGTTTGGAGCCTGATCAGACGCCGGGTCACCCGGCGTCTGATCTGGCTCCAAACTGTTTGCAATAGAAATAAGAGTTTTAGCGTAAACGCGTTTATTGGGAAAGAATAACCGTTTCTCCACTGTACATGTACATGTAATACACTAAATTATGTTTACAAAAACATTAGCCAATTTTTCGATAATACATGTATAAACAACGGAATGACGGTTTAGATCTAGAACAGTCATACAAAAACAGGATGACTGGTCAGGATCAAAACGGAGGAGTAGAATGCCCTTTACCTACACAAGCAAATCGTTATAGTACATGTAGTCGTTTCCTATATATTTTTAAATGATTATTACTTTTAATCCTAATAAGACCTCACTGACACAACCTCTTTTGATATTCTTTATCTTATACATGTATATGTACATTATTTCATGCTTTTGCTGTTCATGTACATGTACAGAGGAGAATAATCATATTATTGTTCCCGTTTAAATGGAACTTCGTACGACAAAAACGGTCGTAAGTCAAAATTTTAAAATACATTTAATTTCTGATTTATCTATCTAATCATGTCCAGTGACATCTCTTTGGAATCGTTATTTCAAGACAATTCCAAAGAGATGTCACAAGACCAGATTCGATGGAGAAATGAATAATAATTGAGACTTTTATTTTCTGACTTACGACAACATTTGTCGTACGAAGTTTTATGAAACGGGCCCCGGAACCGCAATGCGCTAAAATGTAGGAAATAATTTCTTTAAAACTTTAAAATATCCTTTTTAGTCTCAGTGGCAAACAGTTACATGTAGCCGGTGTCTAATATGGCTCGAAAATGGCTTAAGCATCTGAAACGCGTTTAGTTTAGAAAGAATAGCTTCTTTTCCATAGCGTATACAATCATGTAAAATGTACATGTACGCCTTAAAATGAACAACATCAGGCGGGAAATTTTAACACCAATCATGGCAATAATAACCATGAAAATTAGATCTTTAAACAATCTAAGCCTCCAAGTTGATACTGGTCATAGTTTTGCCGGCAGTATATTCCGAATTCGTGCGTTTACCTATTCTTTCCAATACAGTAGAGAAAACGTCATTCTTTCCCAATAAACGCGTTTACGCTGAAACGTTTATTTCTATTGCAAACAGTTTGGAGCCAGAACAGACGCCGGGTAACCCGGCGTCTGATCTGGCACCAAACTGTTTGCCACTCGATTTCAAATAAATCGTGAGGAAATTCAAAAAGTTGAATTTTTCTATTTTTCAATTCTATGTTTTTGCGTTTTCGTTTGCGTTTAAAGGGGAAAGAATAACGTTTTCTCCTCTGTATATGAGCTACGCGCCCGTATGGCAACATCTACTAATTCGTTGTTAATGAATTTGTAAAAACAAATTTTCTTAATTATTGTAGTTTTGGCCTGATGCTGGCTCAGCTTTGATGACAATTACAGCAAAAGGATTTAATGTCAAATGGTTATGGCGGTAGCAGGAGGGGCTTGGTTACAGGGGAGAAAATGTTGTTCTTTCCGGTTTAAAGACATTACCAAATAGCCCGTTTCTAGCAGTTTATTTCCTCTTACTTGTATCTGGAGCCCTGGTATAAAACAATGTGTAGCCGTTTTCCCTTATATTGTTTACTTTTGTTGTTCAATGTTACTGTGAGTTATAATTATAATGCTAATGTTTCTCACTATCCGTGGGACTTATTGGCCACTTAAAGGAAGTTGAAAGTGAAGTAGAATGCGCCTGAAGGCGCATTCTGCTTTACTTTCAGCCTGCTTTTCTCTACAGTCTTCAAGTATAAATGAAATTTTTCATATGAGACATGTTCATCTTATTAAGTGGAATAATATATTAAAGGCATAAAAAGGCGTAATAATGTTGTAATGGGTTAAAGACATTTCATCCTTGATCTGAATACGCTTGAAAGTAACTTTAAATGTATTCAGCTAAAGCAATCTCAGTTTTCCTAGTAAGGTCCAGACATACTCATACTCAAGAGGTTTTTCAATCGTTATTTCTAACCAAAATATCAAATATAAAAGTCGGGGCTCATATAAGACGCTTCAATGATTCAAAGTAGTACATGTAAACACGTATGCACAAAAAACATGATTTTTGCCTGGGAACTGCCTGACTATGTGTTATCACCGAAAGTAGGTCAGGAAATGTCTTTAAACGCAAACGAAACGCAAACGCATGACAACAAAGTATACCAAATTAAAACTGATTGACATTTCTCACGATCTATTTTAATCAAAGTGGCAAACAGTTTGGAGCCTGAGCAGACACAAGCTTATCGGGCGTCTAATCTGGCTCCATTCTGTTTGCATTGGAAATAATTGGTTTAGCGTAAACGCGTTTGTTAGGTGGGAAAGATTATTTTTATTAACGTCTTTTCCACTCTAACTGTATTAAATGCAATATACTGCTTAAAGCATATGCAGCTATAGTCATTGAAGTATAGACTTATTTCTATTGTAGCGTAGAGTTCCTGTATGGCTGAGTGTTGAGCTTTAGGAGCTTTCTACTTTACTTTCATCTTACTTTGCGCTGTCATCTATTTCCAACACTTGTCTATATTTATAAATCGTTACTTTTGTGTAGAATAGTACGTAGAGGTGCTCTAGTGCGCTTCTGTGGATGAAAGGGTTTATCACAAACGCAATTACAGGGCAAGAATAACATACAGTAGAACCTCTCTAAAACGACCACTAAATTGTGTTAATTATTGGGTGTTTGTGTAAAGTAATTGCTTAAAGTCAGGTGACAATAAAACAGAAAGCTCTTTCTGTTTTATTATCACCGTACTTTAAGATGTCATCTGTCTTTTAGACAATCTATTAACGTTCGTTTTAGTGTCGTTATAGAGAGGTTTTACTATACAAACGTATTTTCCAGTGTACAGTGGAGAATGTGTTATTCTTTCCCAATAAACGCGTTTACGCTAAAACTATTATTTGCAGTGCAAACAGGTTGGAGCCAGATCAGACGACGGGTAACTCGGCGTCTGACCAGGCTCCAAACTGTTTGCCACCAAGATAAACTTGAAATATCAAAATTGTCCAAAAGTTGTTCTTTTCTACGTTTTAGCGCTTTGCGTTTGCGTACGTTTGCGTTTAAGCGGGAAAGAAAAACAGATTCTCCAGTGTACACCGGCTGCCTACGAGTATAATATTATACATTAACTTTAGATAACTCATATCCAGTAACTAATTTGTATTGACATTCAAAGCCTGTAACATGTATTTTAATTACACAAAACAATTGAAAATGATAAAACATGTCTAAACAAGATGTTTATCGACACTCTTTTTTTAGTCTTCTTGTAAAACAAACCATACCATAAACAAAAACTTTCGTTATAAATTATAATCATACAGTGGAGAAAACGTTATTCTTTCCCAATAAACGCGTTTACGCTAAAACTAGTATTTCCATTGCAAACAGTATGGAGCCAGGTCAGACGCCGGGTAACCCGGCGTCTGATCAGGCTCCAAACTGTTTGCCACTCATATAAAACGAAAAGTCAGAATTGCCAAACAGTTGATTTTTCAGCATTTTAGTGCTTAGCGTTTGCGTTTCGTTTGCGTTTAAACCGTAAAGAATAACGTTTTCTCCACTGTACGTGTTACAGACGAATTTCATTCCTTTCACCTCAAAAGGCATCGACAATTGTCTTGCAAACAGTTTGGCCCCTCGAAAGATCCTGAGATTGGACAGGATCAAAACAGTCAATGACAATTGTCTTAGTAATCAATTAGACCTTACATGTATATGAAAGTTTTTGAAACAGGTGACAGACTGCAATTTTTTGTACAGTGCAGAAGACGTTTTTCTTTCCCGTTTTAACACAAGAGAAACACTAACGCATTGCAATAAATTGGAGAGAACATTTTGACAATTCTGAATATTCATTTCAATTTAAGTGGCAAACAGTTAGGAACTTGTTAAGACGTCGGGTAACATGGCGTCTGATCTGGCTCCAAAATGTTCACAATGGAAACAGTCGTTTAGCATTAACGCATTTATTGAGAAAGAATAATGTACAGTGGAGAATCTGTTATTCTTTCCCGTTTAAACGCAAACGTACGCAAACGCAAAGCGCTAAAACGTAGAAAAGAACAACGTTTGGACAATTTTGATATTTTATGTTTATCTTGGTGGCAAACAGTTTGGAGCCTGATCAGACGCCGGGTTACCCGGCGTCTGATCTGTCTCCAAACTGTTTGCACTGCAAATAAACGTTTTAGCATAAACGCGTTTATTGGGAAAGAATAACACATTCTCCACTGTATTATCCGCTATAGTAAACGATATACAGGACTACAGATAACAGGGAGTAAACTGAACAAATCCAACATTTTCTCACTCATTTCAGCACCAAATCATTTGGTGTTACTACTCATTAGAATCGTCTCGAAGAGACGATTCTGGTACAATGTAAGTAGTGACACAATAGGGTTTAATGCAGAAATAAAAAAAAATAGTTTTTGAAATACTCCCCTTATCTGGAGCCCTGGATATAGTTTTGAATTTCGCTACGAGGAATAATCATGGCGAGCCTACCTTAAAGTTCACCGGTGCGATGCTCTTCCATATCAGACAAATGTCACGCTCCGCGACGGTCCGTAACAACGCCAATTCGCCCTACCACAGATCAAACAGACGCACTGTGGAAGAAAATCGAATTAACTACAATAAACTGTATTTGCTAACTAGCGCTAATAATCCTGCCAATTGACAAAATTAAAGATCATTTATTACAAACAATAACTGCCAGGCTCCTGTTTACACAGCATTAAACGCAGATATGCCTTTCGTTCCAGTCATCCCTGTGTTAAACGGTCAACCCCCTATTAACCATGGCAACCTCTTTATACAGAACATCATTAATGCAGGTCGAAAGTAATGCAGAAAGCTCCGATAGGAGCTTTCTGCATTACTTCCGATCCGCATTACAGACCAACATATTCTAAAAATTGGTTTGGCATAATTTTAGAGTAGCCGCTCAACATAGTTTTGATTGTAGCGGAGTATTTGCTCATTATAGTTAAGCAAAACGTGACTATTATTGTTTTTATGTGATGTGTGCCGACTCAACGTTTTCCATGTCAAATTGGCCAAGTAAACCTAAACATGATCTTGTGTGTATTTACCCAGCAATACTCGATCAAGATCGACCTGATTTACTGTAGTAGGGTCATAATTGTTAATCTCTTTTAACCCCTTCACTGCCAAACTGTCCGTGAGTTGTTCACCCCTTCACCGTTTCATTGTCGCCTGCTTCAATTTTTGTTGTTTGCAAGATAGTTTCAAAGTAAGATTCAATGTAGTATGACATAAAACATATCGATACGAGTTTCAAACAGTTTGGATCCTGATCAGACACCGCGTTACGCGGTGTCTAATCAAAAGCGCTTTTAGGCGTCATTGCGAGTGAATGGTTAATTGTAAAATTGACTTCTGCTTCGAAATCATGTTCTGCTTTTCTATAGAAATCTTAAGCTTTTGCACGTTGAATCGAGAAACTTTGATATAAGTTTCAAACAGTTTTGTTCCTTATCAGACGCAGGTTACATGTAATTGAATTGAGCCGGAGTAAAGGCGAATTGCTCAGCGTCTTATCTGGGTCAAAACAGTACATGCAAAAAAAATATTTTCCTAATATCGTCTGTTTAACAATTTGTCTGTAGTGATTGGTTTATATTTCAGTTGCATTTGATGCAACGAATTTAGTATTTGATTAATTAACGTTAATATAAGTGCCAAAGAATCAGTCAATTACATTGTAGCATATCAATAAGTTTAGAAAATCCATCACATATATTCAAGAAATATAGTCTAACCTATATAAGGAAATAGTTCCATCCTCGTAACAGAAAATCCGATTTCAAGTATCATGCACATATAAAAAACAACATCACTGGAAATTTAAAACTACATGTTTGCCTTATACAACACAGGAATTATTCTTCAAAACGAATCGGAGCGCAAAAGCAGTACAATTGAATGTCAAAATGACAACCTTTTGAAAATATTAATGGCTAATTGTAATCTTTGTAGCAAACAGTTTGGAGCCTGATCAGACGCCGGGTTACCCGGCGTCTGATCTTGCTCCAAACTGTCTGCAGTAGATATATGGGTATTAGCATAAACGCGTTTATTGGGAAACAATAACGTCATTTGCATAGTACCTACACCTATGTACCTAATGATTAGCCGTATTACACGTAGGTGCTGAAGTAACCAAAGGCAATAAAATATATACCATCGCAACCAACTTATGAAACCAAAGTTTCTTGCTAATATCAATCAGAAAACATTGTTCTGCTATGAGTTCAGTAAAGAAATCGGTGGCCGTCGATGGCCATCGATTGCGAATTGGCTACCGGTCTGAAATACAGTGGAAAACGTTATTCTTTCGGTCAAACGCATGGGCATTGCGATGGAATATAGGACATGATAACATTTTGGCAATTCAGACTACCAGTTTTAATCTGAGTGGCAAACAGTTTGGAACCTGATCAGACGCCGGAACCCGGCGTCTGATCAGGCTCCAAACTGTGTGCAATGAAAGTAACAGTTTAAGTGTAACCGGGGTTATTTGGAAAGGAAACGTTTATTCTACTGTACTCTGCAAGCTGCAAACGGGGCACAAACTGCTATAACATAAATAGCAAACAATGGTAATTGAACACACTACAGTTGCATGCCAAATGCACCAAGCTTGGTCAGGTGACTCGTTCAACTGGAATCCCCCATAGATCATTGGACGGGAAAGAACAACCTGCTACCGTAACACCATTGGCTAAAAAACTGGTCTCTTACAAGTAAATTGTGTCATACCTAGTACTATGTCCTATTAAAATTAAAGAAACCTAAAAATAACTGTCAAAACAGTATAGATCCATATCAGACGCCGAGTTACTCGGCGTCTGATATGGATCTATACTGTTTGCAAATACATGTACCAATTATTTGACGATTTGGCAAGCAAAGGGTTCTGTCGATAACAGTCCGTTGATTAAGAGCTAATTATCAAATACTCTCGTTGACTATCATTGACGGTACTATGCTGTGGGGAATAGGAACTATTAACATGCTTGTCCCGATATTATCAATTTAATCATACATAAAAGTAGGCGAAATCCACGTCAAATTTACAGTGCATAATATGTTACAGTGGAGAATCTGTTATTATTTCCCGTTTAAACGCAAACGTACGCACACGCAAAGTACTAAAACGTGGAAAAGAACAACTTTTGGACAATTCTGATAATTCTTGTTTATCTTGGTGGCAAACAGTTCGGAGCCTGATCAGACGCCGGGTTACCCGGCGTCTGATCTGGCTCCAAACTGTTTGCACTGCAAATAATAGTTTTAGCGTAAAAACGTTTATTTGGAAAGAATAACAGATTCTCCACTGTATTCTTTTCCCGTTTAAACGCAAACGAAACGTAAACGCATCGCAACAAAACATAGAAAATGTCAAGTTTAAGATACAAATGTATTTCTTACAATTTATTTTGCTCTGAGTGGCAAACAGCTTAGAGCCTGATCAGACGCCGGGTTACCCGGCGTTTGATCTGGATCCAAACTGTTTGCAAAGGAAATAAACGTTTTAGAGTAAACGCGTTTATTGGGAAAGAATAACACATTCTCAACTGTAATCGTCTGCTTAGCCCATTACTCCATAGATATGCATTTTTCCACATTTACTTTATTCATGCACTAAACTAAAATAGTTTCAATTTATACGGTCATGAATATGAACAATGAGAAATATATTATATAAGCATATGGTTGCTTAAAGCATTCAGATTTAATTTTCAACCTACTTAAAGCGGTCATCTATCTTCAATACAGTGGAGAATCTGTTATTATTTCCCAATAAACGCGTTTACGCTAAAACTGTTATTTCCATTGCAAACAGTTTGGAGCCAGATCAGACACCGGGCAACCCGGTGTCTGATCAGGCTCCAAACTATTTGCCCCTCAGATTATAAAACAATAATTAGAAATGTAAAAAAAATGGTAATTTCCTACATTTTAGCGATTTGCGTGTTTAACGTTTGAGTTTCGTTTGCGTTTAAACGGGAAAGAATAACATTTTCTCCACTGTACCAGAGACAGGCTATGGAATAAAGGCTTAAGCTGTCACATGTATCGTACACAATCAATTAATCTATACATTGCTTATTTGGAGGATTTAGTGCTTTTAAGGTTCCATATTTTGTCATCAAATACCTGCAGTGCCAATGTTTTCTGTATACAGTGGAGACGACGTTTTCCCCCCATTAACGCGTTTACGCCTAAACGTTTATTTTAATTGCAAACAGTTTGGAGCCAGATCAGACGCCGGGAAACCCGGCGTCTGATCAGGCTCCAACCTGTTTGCCACTCAGATTAAGGTAAATCGTTTGGAATTTCAAAACGTTGTAGTTTTCTACACTTTATTGCTATGCATTTGCGTTTTGTATGCTTTTAACCGGGAAATAATAACGTCTTCTCCACTTCAAGTCTGCATGTTTAACCCAGTCATTCTCAATGACGCCATAATGTGCGTTTTGCAAACCGTTTGGGTCCTGAACAAACGCTGCGTAACGCGGCGCCTAATCTACTAGGACCCAAACTGTTTGACACATCTATTGATATCTTATAAGTCATACAACCTAAAATCTAACTTTGAAACGTGTCTTGCAGACAACAATACTGAAGCAGACGACAATAAAGTGGTGAAGGGGTAACTATCTCCCGATGAATTTGATCATGAAAGGGTTAACATTGAAGAACGTTCACCTTCTAAATATAGGGCCACTTTTCAGATTATGGTCACTGAATTATGCACGTCACAATTCTATTTAACCCTGCCCCCCCCCCCCCCCCATATAAGCGCCCTTTAGCGAATATTATTTATTATTCCGCTGAAGAAAATAGTTTTCATTTTATCAGTCATGAATATATATTATAGGCAATATTTTCTATATTCAAGCACATGATATCTTAAAGCAGGTTGAAAGTAAAGCAAAATGCGCCTTAAGGCGCATTCTGCTTTACTGAAACCTACTTTAAGTAGTCACCTATTTTCTATACTAGAAAAGGCTATCAGGTAAAGGGTCAAGTGCAAGTTACATGTAGCGAATATGTGTAGGGACCAATATTTATAACCATTTTGGTCCTTGCATAATATGGCAATTCACTTTGTTTAATTCTTTCAACACTAATTGACTCGTGTGGGTTCTTATGTTTCCATGTGTATCGTTTTAGTTGCTAAGACAGGAAGCCGTCTACTTGGAATTCTAGGTAGCTTATTTTGGTGTTTACATTAAATTGTAGTATGACCGTGTTAACTTGTAAACCTAAGAATGCGATTTTGATACGCTGGTTCTAGTACAGTGGAGAATCTGTTATTCTTTCCCAATAAACGCGTTTACGCTAAAACTATTATTTGCAGTGCAAACAGTTTGGAGCCAGATCAGACGCCGGGTAACCCGGCGTCTGATCAGGCTCCAAACTGTTTGCCACCAAGATAAACATGAAATATCAGAATTGTCCAAAAGTTGTTCTTTTCTACGTTTAAGTGTTTTGCGTTTGCGTACGTTTGCGTTTAAACGGGAAAGAATAACAGATTATCCACTGTAAGTTGATGTAATTTGCCATCAAAAAGGCTTGTAATGTGACACATACATGTATTTTCAATATAATAATTCTAATTTAGCGATTTCTATGAATAAGTGCTTATATTAGTTTCATGTTAAAAGTGAATGTTTTAATGACAATATTAACGTGCAAACCAGACAATGAACTTAAAAAGCAATGGTCCTGATGGGTAGTTGACCTTAAAATAATCTAATTAGACTCATATATTCCATGTAATGATCTTATTTAGCAATTTCTGTGAGTGGTTGCTAAGGTACAAAACCAAATATCAATTTCATATAAAGTTAATGTTTATATGACAATGCTAACTTGTAAACCTTGTAATGAAACTAATTAAAGTAATTGTTTAATGGTTCTGATGGTCTGCTGTACTTTACCTTCCGAAAGGCTTGAATGTGACAAATATGTTCAGCTAAACACGCTCTTTAGGCAGTTGTTGCCATAGTTACCATGATATATTATATGCATGTGTTGTCTTTTATTTTTATTTATAACACTACAGTATATATATTGTCATAGTCATTAAATAGTGGTCCTGGTACATTTTAAGCAATGCAGCTCAGTTACATTGTATATATATAGGCAGCTTCTTCATTAAGATTTTATAGTTTCGTTTTCATGGTTACATGTATCATGTTAGCAACCAAAATCCCAAATAATTTCTTTCAAAATACTAATCAACATATTTGCTAATGGTTATTAATGATCATATTCAAGTTCAGAACGGATGCTTAAATTTTCTTTTAGTTCTTAAAGTATGCCAAAATCTTACTTTCTTGTTTTTAGTATATTGACCCCCTAAACCTTCACTTGTGTACATGTACCCATCAGATCTAAACCCAACTCATCCATCCAATCAGGTTTAATATTGAGTTGAAAGTTACTATGTTATTTTATTGTCAATATGTTACATGTATACTTCATTATCTGTCATATAATATTGTATGGTTTACCTAAAACGCCATGAACTTGTCGGTTTTTACTCACCAAATACACTGATTTTATGGGGAAATCATATAAAAGAAATGTGCACTTCTTCCAGATCTGGCATACACCGTGCATTAAGGCCTCTTGGTCTGAACTATTCGATAATATCTACAGTATTTTTATACCAGTTGGGTCGAAAAGGAATCCATTTGAAGACCCTTTCACTCAGTTGTCTCTTCCATTACATGTACAGTGGAGAATCTGTTATTCTTTCCCGTTTAAACACAAACGTACGCAAACGCAAAACACTAAAACGTAGAAAAGTACAACTTTATGACAATTCTGATAATTCATCTTTATCTTGGTGGCAAACAGTTTGGAGCCTGATCAGACGCCGGGTTATCCGGCGTCTGATCTGGCTCCAAACTGTTTGCAGTGAAAATAAAAGTTTTAGCGTAAACGCGTTTATTGGGAAAGAATAACGTTTTCTCCACTGTATAATAAGAATAGTAAAATTGCCTTTCGACGAAGTAGCATATACAGTGCTCCCTCCCTACAACGGCCCACCGAAAAATGATTCCCTCCTTACAATAATGCCGGGTAACACGGCGTCTTATCTGGCTCTAAAGTGTTTGCCACTCATATTAAAAAAATGGTATTTAGCGTTTCAAAATATGTATTTTTTTTACATTTGACCGCATTGCGTTTGCGTTTTATTTGCGTTTAAACGAGAAAGAATAACGTCTTTTCCACTGTATAAGCATAAGTGAGAGACGCCGGGTTTAACTGGTTCCATGTAGGTATAGAAGTAGGAATTATAGTTTCTCAACAGTGTATCTCTATAACATAGGCCTATCTCAAAGATGATTTTAAAAGGCAAAGCCATATTTATATTTAAATTTAACTATAAAATTTAAAAAAAGAGGGCGACAATGTCGCTGTATGAAAGCATAATACTATACATTAATACGCATTACGCTGAACAGATATCGGTCGTCGGGAGATGGGATAGTTAACTTATAAAAAACACGTGACAGTAATTACTTATATTCTTTTGTTGTACCTCATAAATTCTATGTTATGTAGAATTCGAGAAAATAAAGTTCTGTTTTGTTCTGTTCTGATAGAGTAAGTGATAAGTACTTGTGTAGCCCGTCCCCATGTCTGTACAATTTAGACATAAAATGTGTTTAAACTATAATTTAGCTTCGTCTGCAAACTATGTTTTTTATGCAGCATTGTACGTCTAGATTCATCTGCATGTTTATCTATAACTTGGTTTGAAAACAAGAGCTAGGGTGCTTAACAATTTGGAACCAGATCTGCACCCAAACTTCTAAGATTTTTCGAAATTAAACCACAGCGCGCCAAATAAAATATTGGAACTGATTCCGGATGGTATATGGACCTCGTTACAGTTGAGAAGATGTAATTCTTTAACGATAAACGGGTTTACGGCTAAGACGTTTATTTTTATTGCAAACAGTTTGGAACCCTGATCAGACGCCGGATAAACCGGCGTCTGATCAGGCTCAAAACTGTTGCCACTAAGATTAAAATAAATCGTTAGAAATTTCAAAACGTTGTTTTTTTCTCCGTTTTAATGCTGTGTGTTTGCGTCACGTTTGCGTTTAAACGGAAAAGAATGACGTCTTCTCCACTGTTATACATCCTCTTGCTCTTCTTCATTTACAAATCAAATATTCGATTATGTAATGTAACCTGTTTTGACAGGGGACAGTAATTGCAAATGTGACAGCAGTAACCCACATCAACCCCTTCACTGCCATACCCCGGGTACAGTAGATGTTTCGAAACAGTTTGGATCCTGATCAGACGCCGCATAACGCGGCGTCTGATCAGGATCCAAATTGTTTGACACTCACTTCAACATTTCTTAAATAAAAATACCTGAAATTTTAGTTTGAAAAATAAAACCAATCGAAAATTGTTTAATCGTGATGACGTCATGACATCGAAGGGATTAGTGAACTTTGACCTTTAGTTCAATGAGTAAATTTCGTCTACAAAACTCCCAGAGGGGTTCCCTGTATTCGCTTTTTTGGAATTATCATCAGTGCGCCAAATAGTCTGATTCCAGATGAGATGCAGGGAGGCTCGGCATCGCATCTGGTTCTAAACCGTTAACAATAGTTCTCACATAGCATGTTAAAGAAAACGTAAAATCAAACGCAATCATGTGATAAGTAGCTGATATGTTTACATTGCTTATTAATTGATTTGATTGGTTTTGATTTTACGTCGCTTTCAACAGTATTTCAGTCATATCGCGACGTCCAGCTAATTACAGGTGGAGGAAGACACTAGAAGTCCTTTATGCACTGTAACAGGCACAAATAGGCAACTGGGTAGAACCACCGACCTTCCGCAAGCCAGCTGGAAGGCACATTGCTTATTACAGTGGAGAATCTGTTATTCTTTCCCGTTTAAACGCAAACGTACGCAAACGTAAAGCACTAAAGCGAAGAAAAGAACAACTTTTGGACAATTCTGATATTTCATGTTTATCTTGGTGGCAAACAGTTTGGAGCCTGATCAGACGCCGGGTTACCCGGCGTCTGATTTGGCTCTAAACTGTTTGTAACAGAAAAAATAGTTTTCGCGTAAACGCGTTTATCAGGAAAGAATAACGATTCTCCACTGTAACCCTTTCGTTCTCTATGACGCTTGAAAACGCGTTTGCAAACAGTTTGGATCCTGATCAGACAACAAAATTGAAGCAGACGACAATGAAACGGTGAAGGGGTAAAAATCTCTCAAATAATTTGAGCATGAAAGGGTTAACCCGTTATTCTGCAGGTCGCGACTTGACTATGCACTGATGGGAATGCATAATTCTTCTCCAATAGACACTTTAAGACAATTCTGACAATTCATGTTAATTTGAATGGCAAACAGTCCGGAGCCTGATCAGACGCTTCAGATTGTTTGCAAAAGAAATAATAGTTTGAGCGTAAACGCGTTTATTGGGAAAGAATAATATTTACTACACTGTATCGTGTCTATTTAAAACTGTTTGGAGCCAGGTCAGAGGCCAGGTAACCATGCGTCTGACCAGGCTCCAAACTGTTTGCCATTCTGAATAGAAAGAATCCTCAATTTGGTTCAATACATTTTTTCTTTTTATTGATTTTCTTTTTTGGGTTAATTCGTTTAAAACGGAACAAAAAAGTGTTCTCGCTGTAGATTTAATCAAAATACCATTACGTTTTTCTCAAAAGAAGAAAATCGCAGACAACAATATTAAGCAGACGATTTTTACCAGTGAAAGAATTGAAGTGATTGACGAAACAGTATTGGTATAGACAGTGTCTTTTAAAAATTAATGTATGACACTTGTGTAAACAAATATACAGTAGTTTCTGACAATAACTAACACTGGCAAAACATGTTATTCTTTCCAGTGTACAGTGGAGAAAAAACGTTATTCTTTCCCGTTTAAACGCAAATGAAACGCACACGCAAATCACTGAAACGTAGAAAAGGACAACTTTTGGGTAATTCTGTTAATTCAAGTTTATCTTTGGTGGCAAACAGTCAAGAGCTCTATCAGACGCTGGGTTACCCGGTGTCTGATCTGGCGCCAAACTGTTTGCAATAGAAATAATAGTTTTAGCGTAAACGCGGTTATTGGGAAAGAATAACACATTCTCCATTGTAGTATGTGCACCGCATTACCACGAGTACAGTGGAGAATCTGTTATTATTTCCCGTTTAAACGCAAACGTACGCAAACGCAAAGAACTAAAACGTAGAAAAGTACAACTTTTGGACTATTTTGATAATTCATGTTTATCTTGGTGGGAAACGGTTTGGAGCCTGATCAGACGCCGGGTTACCCGGCGTCTGATCTGGCTCCAAACTGTTTGCACTGTAAATAATAGTTTTAGTGTAAACGCGTTTATTGGGAAATAATAACAGATTCTCCACTGTAAGTCTTGCAAACAGTTTGGAGCCTGATCAGACGTCACGTAACGCAGAGTTTGATCTGGATTCAATCTGTTTCCCACTGATATTAATATTGTTATGTCAAAAAAGCTTAAAACTTAGATTTGAGAAGTAAAAGCAGACGACAATTGTTTAAAATTGATGACGCCATGGCAGTGAATGGGTTAAATCACAGAAAAATACATTTTTCCAATGATTGCATCTTATGCAAGTATTTCGAGGCAGACGTGGCGCCGAATTACTCTGCGTCTTATCTGTCCACAAAAAATTTGTCATATAGGCCTACATTGGTTTCAGTGACGTACAAACGTTCATTTGAAAAGAAAAGAAATTGAATCCTATGAACCAAATATCATAAAGGATGTAAATACAGTTAAGAAAACGTTATTCTTTCCCAATAAAAGCGTTTACGCTAAAACTATTATTTCCATTGCAAACAGTCTGGAGCCAGATTAGACGCCGGACAACCCAACGTCTGAACAGGCTCCAAACTGTTTGCCACTCAGTTTAAAATGAGTCGTCAATATTGTCTAAAAGTTGTCATTTTACCCATATTAATGCACTGCCTTTGCGTTTCGTTTGTGTTTAAACGGGAAAGAATAACATCTTCTCCACTGTAATTTATACGTTTTGTATACATGTATCATCTCAGTGACAGACACCTTTGAGAAATACTCGTGACAATTTAAAATACACGAAATCCCCATGATGCTTGAACATATAGATCTACTTTACCAAAACAATATGTAAGCGCAACTTTGGCAAATATTTGCAAGCGGCTAAGATCCAGATCTGTCGCCGCGTAACACGGCGTCTTATTTGGATCCAAGCTGTTTGCCACTCATGTTAATTTTTTTACAAGTTTGAAAAAGATCAAAATTAATTGGTACTTTTTTCGCAGACGATATATTTTAGCAGACACGTCAACACTTCAGCGTGATAAAGTTTAATCTTTATATGGCTAAGCTATTTTCGTCTGTCAAAATTATAGTTTGAAACACTTTAAGGATTTAACTGCATTTTTTATTACCAGAATTTCAAACAATCAAGATCCAGATGAGACGCCGAATAACTCGGCGTGTCAGATGAATCCAATTTTTTTTACATCAGTTGTTAAGCTTACAGATTTTGAACTCCTGTCTATAATTCTCGAATGTTTTTCTCTTACTTTGATATCAGTTTGTCAGTCGCATTATCTTGGCGTATAACGAGGGTTAAAACTGTGTCATAGCTACGAAAGAAATTCACCAGGATAGCATATTATTCAAATATAAAATTCCATTGCATTTGCATATCCAATTAAGTTTTAACTTACATGACAGTTCGGTGTGCCTTCCTCAGGCTGTAAAATGACCGTTGGAGGATGACGTCACATACCATGTTGTTAATGACCGATAGTACACGTGGTGTGTGACGTCATCCTCCAACGGTCAATTCACAGTCGGAGGAAGGAACACCAAACTGTCATGAAGTTAAAACTTAATTGGGTATGCGAATCGAAACTAATTTATAATGTTTCATAGTAGTTTTGACATTTCATTGATGACACATGCAAACATACATACAGTGGAGAATATGTTATTCTTTCCCGTTTAAACGCAAACGTACGCAAACGCAAATCACTAAAACGTAGAAAAATACAACTTTTGGACAATTCTGATAATTCATGTTTATCTTGGTGGCAAACTGTTTGCACTGAAAATAATAGTTTTAGCGTAAACGCGTTTATTGGGAAATAATAACGTTTTCTCCACTGAAGACAAAAGCATGTGACAGTCACGCTGGGTGACAGTCACGCTGGGTGACAGTCACGCTGGGTAACTGGCCAAAAGGTTGTAACGAATTTGAACTGAGTCTGAGATCGTTTTCTAGCATTTGATTGGTCATAAAGTAAAGAGTTTGCTGAACAGACATTCAATGGCAAACCTTGTTTGGAACAGTAAAGCGTTGACGAACAAGAATGTTTTAGTATTTTACCCTCAATAACTAAAGCACGAAAGCAAATACTTCGACTACAGCAAAATAATGAAGACGTTATCCTTTCCCTAAGATACTTATCCAATGCAATCACAATATACAGTGCTCCCTCCCTACAACAGCCCTTCCTACAAAGAGTCCCTCCTTGCAATAATGTTTGCCGCTTTTCTAAAAAACCTGTGCCTTACGCTTTCCGACTCTCGCAATATCGCCTGCTTATACATGTATTGTCGATTTCCTGTTTTCTTAAACTTACATTATTTATATTTTGAGAGAAGAAATGTAAAGACGAGTGGCACACAGTTTGATTTTAGTCCAAATTGTTTCCAAATGTACCGTCTAAGGGTATTAATTTTCCCTCCCTACATGTATAACAACTCCCTCTTAACAACACACACACACTACTTGGTTCCCATTTGGTGTTGTTGTAGAGAGGGAGCACTGTATGTACGTCTGAATTTAAATGTTTTGTAACATACAGTGGAGAAAACGTTATTCTTTCCCAATAAACGCGTTTACGCTAAAACTATTATTTGCAGTGCAAACAGTTTGGAGCCAGATCAGACGCCGGGTAACCCGGCGTCTGATCAGGCTCCGAACTGTTTGCCACCAAGATAAACATGAATTATCAGAATTGTCCAAAAGTTGTACTTTTCTACGTTTTAGTGTTTTGAGTTTGGGTACGTTTGCGTTTAAACGGGAAAGAATAACGTTTTCTCCACTGTATTTGGAGTTTCATAAGGTCCAAAACTGTTTACAATCGATATAATTGCTTTAGCAATCTGGCTCCAAACAAATTGGAGTTGAATTAAGGATTTTACAGCAAACACGTGTACAATTACAGTTGAGAAGACGCTTTTCGTGTCCAATAACGCGTTTATGTTAAAGCTAGCATTTTCACTGAAAACAGTTTGGAGCCATATCAGACGCCGGGTAACCCAGCGTCTGATCAGGCTCAAAATTATTTGCCACTCAGATAAAAATAAAATCGTTAGGAATTTCAAAAAGTTGTAATTTTCTCCATTTTAATGCTATGTGTTTCCGAATCGTTTGTGTCTAAACAGGAATGAATAAAGTCATCTCCTTGGCTCTGTACATGTACAGTAAACCTCTCTATTACATGTAAGATCACTAAAACAAAGGCTGATTGTTTCAAAGACAGGTGACAGATTAAAGCAAGGTAGAAGTGAAACAGAAAGCTCCTATAGGAGCTTTCTGTTTCACTATCACCTTGCTTTAAGCAGTCACCTGCCTTGAACACTCAAATATTAACACACTTTTAGAGGTCGTAATAGAGAGGTTTTACTGTAGTCGTAAAAATTAGCATCTCGAACCGCAGATGTTGTCATATTATGAGATGTGCAATTAAACCGAGTAATGATATAATGTGATAAGATAAGCTGTATTGAATGATTCGTTATCATTTACCATATTGACTGGACCACCATAGTGTAATTGTTCGTGTTTATGAACAGTGGAAAAGACATTATTCTTTCCCGTTTTTTAAAAACGCAAACGAAACGCAAATGCATGCACTAAAATAGAAAAAAGTGATAACCTTTTGATATTTCTGGATATTCATTGTAATCTTAATGGCAAACAGTAAGGTTCCTGATCAGACGCCGGGTAACCCGGCGTCTGATCTGGCTCCAAACTGTTTGCAATTGAAATAATAGTTTTAGCGTAAACGCGTTTATTGGGAAAGAATAACGTCCTCTCTACTGTAAATGTTCATGTTTATGTATAGGGAACAGATGTATACAATCTTCCATGTATTAACTCATATGTGCCCACAATTCCATATACGGGACATAGGCAAACAATGTAGACTCTGATCAGACATTGCATTATGCGGCGTCTGATCAGAGTCTACACTGTTTGCTGATAGGAATTTCAATATAAAACAAAATGAAAATGAAAGTTTTGACCAGGCATCCCTTTAATAAAAAAAATGGACAAATCCAATATATAAACATGGAAGAATCCACTGGGTATAAATGGGTTCAACTGCTATTGAAGGGACAGTGATTTAGCTTGATTGGTCCCTTCACTGCCATGACGTCATCGTCTTTAAACAACTGTCATCTGATTTTATTTCTCAAATTTGAGTAAAGTGTCAGATATTTTGATTTAATGAATATCGAAATAAGTGTCAAACAGTTTAGATCCTCATTCGCGTTACTTTTTGCAAAGGCAGTAAAGGGTTAACTTTTTCCCCATAGAAGGTTACGGAACACCAAATAGACCAGAAATGCTACATGGCCCAGTCGTAAGTAGCCCCCACCCTCGAGATATAGTGCGAGCTTTTTGCCTCAAACAGGTATTTTGTCATTAGAAATTCACTGTTTTGAGCTTTTGATGTACTACATGGGTGCCAGTGAATAGATACAAGGCATTTCTGTAATCCTAGAGTGGGTTTATGTAGAAATTATGTGAACTGAAGTTACATGTCCCTCTTTAAGTCAGTGCCTCTTTCAACAGGTAGCAGAACACCAGTCATGTCATTGAAGTTATGTCAATTTATTTTAAAAACCCCTTTGTTTTTTGTTCATTTTCCAGTTGTTCATGACTATATATACAATGTTACTCTGCAATAAGACAGGCTTTGCCATGGCACGGCTCATTTGCATATGTATACATGTACAAATGTACCTGCATGGGTATCTATTCCTCATACAAGAAATGCCATTTCTTACTTCTCTCATATTACAGTACGACATAGAGTCACATTATGGACAAACTTCCTATATACTGACAGGTACATGTAGCTGCTAATAAAGAAGACTGAACATAATACAGAAAGCTTATTAGAAGCTTTGTTTTACCTTCAGTCTGCTTAATTGTTGAACATTCTGCCATAACACATACAGTTAAAGTCCATGGTAGGAAAAGTAAAAAACAACAGATATTTAATATAGGCAAGGATAAAGCAGGGAGCTCCTATACTGGATTGCCTGTTTAACTTTGCTTACAGTGGAGAATCTGTTATTCTTTCCCGTTTAAACGCAAACGTACGCAAACGCAAAGCGCTAAAACGTAGAAAAGAACAACTTTTGGACAATTTTGATATTTCATGTTTATCTTGGTGGCAAACAGTTTGGAGCCTGATCAGACGCCGGGTTACCCGGCGTCTGATCTTACTCCAAACTGTTTGCACTGCAAATAAACGTTTTAGCATAAACGCGTTTATTGGGAAAGAATAACGCATTCTCCACTGGCTTATAATAGAGACGACGTTCTTCTTTCCCGTTTAAACGCAAACGAAATCCAAACGTATTGCAATAAAATGGAGAAGATGACAACATTGACAATTCTGACTACTCATCTTTTACTGATTTGCAAATAGTTTGGAGTCTGGTCTGGCTCTAAACTGTTTGCAATTGAAATATTAGCTTAGCGTAAACGCGGTTATTGGGGAAAAATAACGACTACAAGCGATGCCTCGCAGTGAAACCCCCTTTACTGTGTACCTTACTCTTTTTCTGCTGTTTCGTATTTCTTTCTTTGCTTTTCAGAACTACACAAAACTAAAAACGTTGTCTATGAGAAATCCCATGTTTAACAACTGACTAAACTTTTCTCGCTCAGTATACAGTGGAGAAAACGTGGTTCTTTCCCAATAAACGCGTTTACGCTAAAACTATTCTTTCCTGTGCAAACAGTTTGGAGCCAGATCAGACGCCGGGTAACCCGGCGTCTGATCAGGCTCCAAATTGTTTGCCACTCAGATCGAAATGAAAAGTTAGAATTATCAAAATGTTGTCATTTTCTCAAACTGGTTGCCACCAAGATAAAAATTAATTATCAGACTTGTCCAAAAATTGCACTTGTCTACGTTTTAGTGATTTGCGTTTGCGTTTCGTTTCATTTAAACGGGAAAGAATAACAGAGTCTCCACTGTACATTATGGTTTTTAGCCTAAACGCGTTTATTGGGGAAAAGGTTGTCTTCTCCATTCTAATGTACATAACATTGGAGGCTGGACTTTGCAGAAACAAATTTAACCGTGCCAACATTAACCCATTTATACCCAGTGGATTCTTACATGTTTATATATTGTATTAGTCTATTTTTTAAAGGGATGCCTGGTCACAATTTTCATTTTCAATTTGTTTTATATTGAAATTCCTATCAGCAAACAGTGTAGACTCTGATCAGACGCCGCTTAATGCGGCGTCTGATCAGAGTATACACTGTTTGCATATGGCCCATACATGTATATGGGATCGTGGGCACAAATTGGTTAACTTTTGAACGCTAAATAAATAGCATTTGCTTTAACCCTTTCACTCTCAATGACGCCATAAAGCGCATTTGCAAACAGTTTGGATCTTAATCAGATGCCACGGGACGCGGTGTCTGATCAGGATCAAAACTGTTTGCCACTTGTTTTGAATTTACGTTAGTTATACTGCCCTAAATCTCAGTTTGAAACGATATTGGCTTAGATTGAAGACAGATCAGACTCCAAACTGTTTGCTACACATACATGTATTTTATAAAATCGTAGCACAAAAATAAAATTGTAATTTTCTACAATTCACCATATTTGTTTACGTTTTATTTCATCTAACTTTTCGCTGCCAAGTTTTATCTCCATACCGCCAAAATATCTTCTGCATCGTAAGAGTCGTCTGCAATATTTTAAAATCAGCTTTAGAACTGTTTTGACTAAAGAAATATCAAATATCAAAAAGTATCAAATGGTTTTGATCCGGATCAGACGCCGCGTAACGCGGTATCTGATCAAGATCCGAACTGTTTGCAAAATCGCCGTGTGGCAATTGTAGTAACAAGGATTGTACAGTGCATGGACAGGACGTTTTTCTTTCTTCCCCTTTAAAGGGAATCTAAGCGCAAACGCAATACAACTAAATGTTGAAAATGATATGCCCTTAATCATTCTGATAATTTAATTTTGTTTAAGTGGCAAACAGATTAGAGCCATCTCAGACGCTGGGTTACTCTGCGTCTGATCAAACTCCAAACTGTTTGCAATTGAAAATTAATAGATGAAATTATTTGGAAAAAATGTATTTTCACACACTAGATAAACAGTGCGATATTCTGTCCCAATAAAACGCGTTTACTCTTAAACAATTATTTCCTCGCAAACACTTTGGAGTCAGATCAGACGCCGGGTAACCCGGCGTCTGATCAAGCTCCAATTTGTTTGCCACTTAGATTAGTATATAGAGCTAGAATTTTCTAAAACAATGTAATTTTCTACATTTCATTGCATTGCGTTTGCGTTCAAACGGGAACGAATAACGTCTCCTGCATGTGTACAGTGGAGAATCTGTTATTCTTTCCCGTTTAAACGCAAACGTACGCAAACGTACGCAAACGCAAAGCACTAAAACGTAGAAAAGAACAACTTTTGGACAATTTTGATATTTCATGTTTATCTTGGTGGCAAACAGTTTGGAGCCTGATCAGACGCCGGGTTACCCGGCGTCTGATCTGGCTCCAAACTGTTTGTAAAAGAAAAAATAGTTTTCGCGTAAACGCGTTAATCGGGAAAGAATAACACATTCTCCACTGTACATGTATGTTGTTACGTTGTAAATGATAAGGACTCACCTAGAGTAAAGTCATCCACGACGATATGTAGTATAGAGCAATGTGTACCATTATAGTGTGTTGCAAACGGTAAATTACATCCTAATCAGATAACGCTCTATGGCGATGTGAACAGGAGTTGTGGTGAAAATTAAGTGTAAATATTTGCTACGTCAACTAATACATTGATCTTTGCTCTAAATGGCTTGCAGTTTCCCTTTGCTTATAGATAGCCATTTGTTTGATGGAAACAGCGGCAAAATCCCCCCATTTTTACGATCACCCAATACGACCATTTGATGGTGAATAAATGACGTGGGAGGTTAACCCATTACTCAATAAGTATGTCAGTTTACACCTTTACTTCATTCATCCACTTAAAAAGATAGTTCAACTTAAGACTATGAACCATTACATGTAGCAATATTTTCTATATTAAAGCAGACGGTAGCTTAAAGCAAATTTTCTGCTTTAATATCAACTGTTTCAAATGGTCACATGTCTTCAAAAACTAGAAAAATGGCTGAAAAAGTTAGGATGCAGATATTCCGAATAACACAACGTCACATTGTTCAGCTTTTTCTAAATTCTAACCAATTAAATGCTTGAAAAGATTTCAGGTCAACTCAAACTCTTTATAACCTTTGGACCTGGCCGCCATGGAAAATGTGTTCTCTTGACATTTATTACTAACTGACACCTGTGTAGCGAGACGTATTCCCCATCATTACAGTGGAGAGTACGTTATTCTTTCCCGTTTAAACGAAACGAAACTGAAACGTAAAACACTAAAACGTAGAAAAGCGCAACTTTTGGACAATTCTGATAATTCATGTTTATCTTGGTGACAAACAGTTTGGAGCCTGATCAGACGCCGGGTTACCCGGCGTCTGATCTGGCTCCAAAATGTTTGCAATAGCAATACTATTTTTTAGCTTAAACGCGTTTGTTGATACTGACTGACCGTTACTGATCAGGATCCAAACTTGTCGACGCTAGTCCCACTGCAACTTAATATATTAGATACATGTATGACCCAAACCGTGTTCACGACTGGTTAGATAAATGCATACATGTACTACGAGCGTATGACAGGATAACGCTTCAAAAGAGTGAAATAACAAATTGCATGTTAGGTTACTACGCGACGAGGTTCAATTCTATGGTAGATTCTCCTATAGTTTTCAGGTTATCATGTTTATCTGTCATGTTGCAATTTATGTAATTTGTAAGTGAAGTAATTCCCACTACAGTGCTCCATCCCTACAACGAGCCTCCCAACAACGATTCCTTCCTTACAACGACCCTTGTCGTAATTCCCTAAACAAGACAATTATGTCCAACCTATTCACGGCTGCAATGTCGTCCGCTTAAAATTGGCGTCTGCTGTTTTTCTCAAAGTTACATAATGGACATTTTGACAGAAACAGCATAATGGCCAGTGGCAAACAGCTTGAATCCGGATTAGACGCCGCGTTACGCGGCGTCTGATCTGGATTCAAGCTGTTTGCTACTGTAAGCTTATTTTTCTCCCTATGACGATTCCTTCTGAACAACGCACACATTCTGTGTCTCCCATCGGGTGTCATTGTAGAGAGGGAGCGCTGTACTACGATCACTAAACAAGACAATTATTAGATCTATAATGTCCTACATGTATGCCGATGACAGCTTCTTGAAAGCAAAATGAAACAAAAAGCCGAAAGCCCAATTTGGGAGCTTTCTGCTTTAGTTTCATGTTGCTTTAAGTAAAAGCATTTCACAAGGCTAAAAACAAGCAATCATAAGAGCGGATAACAGGACTTAACTGTTTTTTATGAACAAGATACAGTGCTGTCCTCCAACAAACGACTCCCTCCTTACAACAATGCTTTCCGCTGTTCCCAAGACAATTATGTCTAACGCTTTCACTGCTGCAATATCGTCTGCTAAAAAATAGGTTGGCTGTTTTTCTTACATAATGGACATTTTGACAGAAAAACCATAATGATGATTGACAAACAGCTTGTATCTAGACCAGACAATGCGTTACGCGGCGTCTGATCTGGATTCAAGCTGTTTGCAAAAATAAGCAAATTTCCCTCCCTATAACAAGTCCCTCCGAACAACACACACAATCGTTGCTTTCCCTTTGGTGTCTTTGTAGAGAGGACGCTCTGAATGTGGTATTGCATGGACCATTCGATTAGATGGGTTACATTAAAGTTCCTGCAAACCCAAGATTTAACCGATATGTGAACTTGCAAAATCAAATAGGTGGCTATAAAAGAGAGACTTTTTCTATGTGTTGCAAATAACTGTACGCGGGGTAGGACCGTGCCATTTAAACCTCTCTTTTACATCTATGGCAGATAAAAAGAAGGCTAATTTGTTGTATGAAATACAATTGACAGTAAAAAGTAAGGTGACAGTAAAATAGAAAGTTCCTAAAGGAACTGTTTGTTTTACGTTCACCTCACTTTAACTCGTTACCCCATAGCCTGTTTCTAGTTTTGAAAATTGGTGACCACTTAAAGTAGGTTGAAAGTAAAGCAGAATGCGCCTACAGGTGCATTCTGCCTTACTTTCAGCCTGATTTAAGCTACCATCTTCTAGAATATAGAAAATATTTCTTATCATACATATTTATAACTGTATAAATTTGAACTATTTTTTCAGTGCAGGAATAAATGAAAGGTGTAAAAAGGGGTATTTATTGGATAATGGGTTAAGCAGTCATTGCGCTTAACCACCTGATAATTAACACAACTAAGTGGCCGTATTATATATGTTTTACTGTAGTCTGGGAATTGTCACAGATGAAAGATTTCGTAGACGACAGTATCATAGCGCTCTACAGTCGAGGAATTATTATTTCCCAATAAAGGTGTTTATACTTAAGGAAATATTTAAATTGAAAACAGATTGAAGCCAGATCAGACGCCGGGAAACCCGGCGTCTGATCAGGCTCAAAACGGTTTGCAACTCAGATTAAAATAAAATGTCAGAATCGTCAAATGTTGTCATTTTCTAGATTTTACTGCCATGCATTTGCGTTTCGTTTGCGTTTAAACTGGTGAGAATACGTCTTCTTTTATGTAAAGGGTATATGAGATGATAGTTATGACAGGGAAATGGTAAACAAAAAGTGACCTTTATAATCACGTTACAAAGAAAACTTATTTTTACAGGGCTGGTTTCAGGCATTATTTTTGCTTGAAATACTACCGCCAACAGATGGTGCTACAGTGGAGAATCTGTTATTCTTTCCCGTTTAAACGCAAACGTACGCAAACGCAAAACACTAAAACGTAGAAAAGTACAATTTTTTGACAATTCTGATAATTCATGTTTATCTTGGTGGCAAACAGTTCGGAGCCTGATCAGACGCCGGGTTACCCGGCGTCTGATCTGGCTCCAAACTGTTTGCACTGGAAATAATAGTTTTAGCGTAAACGCGTTTATTGGGAACGAATAACGTTTTCTCCGCTGTAACAGTGAGAAGAACGTTGTATTTCCCGTTTAACCCTTTCACTCTCAATGCCGTCAAAAAGCGCGTTTGCAAACAATTTTGGTCCTGATCAGACGCCGCGTTATCAGGACAAAAACTGTTTGACACTCTTATCGATATTTATGAAGTCACACAACCTTAAATCTAGCCTCGAAACGTGTATTGAGTGGAGTGAAACAATACTGAAGCAGGCAATAAAGCGGTGAAGGGGTAAACATATCCCGCATAATTTGATCATAAAAGGTATACAGGACAACTAAACGCAAACACAATACAATTAAATGTAGAAAATAACACTATTTCTGAAAGGGACCACTATATTTTATCGTCAGTTGCAAACAATTTATAGCTTGTTCAGACACCGGGTTACTCGGCGTCAGATCTTGCTCCAAACTGTTTGCAATTGAAATATTTGTTTTAGCATCAACGCAGAATTGGGTTATAAAATCCTAGTTTCCTATCTCATACGTTTACAATTTTTTCCATAAGGATTATCATATTTCACTTTCGTATGCTACAAGTCTCATCAACACGGGGGCCTCCGTGGCCTAGTGGTATAGTCACTGTGACTTACATCACTAAGCTCCTCACCGCTGTGAGTTCGAATCCCAGTAGGGTCGTTCGGATTTTTCATGTGGGGAAGCCTTCTGTAGCATAGTCCGATGTTTTAATCCACTTGGCGTTGTGTAACCCCAGGTTCATGGATCTGCTTTATAACAAGGCAAACGTTTGTGTCTACATTTTATTTCCTTAAGTGTTCCCATGCACGTCTCTATAAACCAGCATATCTATAACTTCACCCCTACATCTCTCCAAGACCTGTACTTAACGTATCCTTACATCTTGCCTGTTCCAATTCAACCTCAATTCTCTAACAAAGCGCGCACTCGTTATATACAGTCTGTAGGAACTCGAATGAATAACGCCAGAGCTACGTAACACATTCCAGCCACGTCCTAGCAACGTAACCAGGCGTAGTCTTACGATCTCTTGCTCCCTTATATGGAAATCTTTCCCCGGCTCATAATTAAATATGTAATTAACCTATCGATTGACGTAACATCCGTTTGTTATGCAATTTGCATAACGGAAGCGTGGGATGACAGAAAGTTGCCTTTTCCGGGATAAGGGGAGGTACCAAAGTCTTACTAATCAGTGACGTAGTATTGACCTTTCGTAATCCCCCGCACATTCTAGAAGGCGTGACGTAGATTGAGTAATAATTTATTTTAAGAACGTATGCTAAAAATAACCACTGAAGAGATAAGATGTTTCTCCAGCATTTTCTGTCTGCTGCTATAAGGTACATGTAACTACGTTACACTTCCAGCTGGCTTGTGAAAGGTCGGTGGTTCTACCCAGTTGCCGATTTGTGCCTCAAACAGTGCATAAAGGACTTCTGGGGTCTTCCTACACCTATAATTAGCTGGACGTCGCGATATGACTGAAATACTGTTGAAAGCGACGTAATATCAAAACAAATCAAATCAAACTCATCAACACAAATATTCATTTTTTTTGCCATGATATTTTTATTGTTTGTTTGCTGTTGATGGTTTTTTTATTTTTTCGGTTTGAACTCATTCATTCATTCGGTCATATGTATCCGTAGATTATCATAGAAACTTCCAAACAAGTGTCTTTTTTAATAGCTTTGATTTTGATTAGACGCCTCGGTGTCTTATCTGGGTCTAAAACGTTTGAAAAAAACCAGTGAAGTCACCACTATCAAATTAGGGTTAGTCTGAACCCTTCGTCGTCATCATGACGCAATAATTCGTATAGCACGGTTACTGTCTTGATATCGTCTACTTCAAGTTTCATTTGCTTCGATAAATAAAGTTTGGAGTTTATTACAGTTTTAAACTAAATATTGATATACCTGTCAAACAGTAATCCTGATCAGATATAGCGTTACGCGGCGTCTGATCAGGACCGAAACTGTTTGCAAAAGCGCTTTAAGGGGTTCTTGCGAGTGAAAGAGTTCAGCGACCACTCGATAGAAGATACTTGGTAGCCTTAACTACAGGGTTTTGCTAGATGCAGAACACACAGAAAGTTCCAACAGGAGCTTTACATTTCCGAATTATTTAAATGTTTCAGCTCAACTTTCACTAGAAGGAACTTTATATGTTAGTTTTCTGCTGCATTACGCAATCACATGTCTTTAGAGAGTTTCGCCATTCTTGACTGAGTGGTCGTTTTGAACAACATCGACTTACGCCAGTGAATTATCGCAATAAATACACATTACCAGTTGACAGTGGGATACAGAGTGATGTATTTAGCTCGAGACGTTTTTGGCGGAAATAGCCGATCTGACGAGCGCCTTGGCGCGAGTCTGATCGGTTGTTTCCGCCAAAAACGTCGAGAGCTAAATGCAACACTCTGTAACGCACTACCAACTGGTAATGTGTTTATTATATGCCTTGAATACACTCCAGAAACAACTAAATAGTTGTTTAAATCATTTTATATCCAAAATTTATTAATTATTTGAAGCAGAAAAAGACTTTTGTATGCCACAAAGAATAACGCGGCACTTGTACATGTACGTAAACGACGTCACGTTAAATCGAAAGCGACGTCAGAGTAAAGTACAAAGTGGCTGATACAAGGTGGCTGATACAGACTCTTGTATTTTAATCTACAGATACACGCGGAAACGCTCGATATCATACGAAGGCATATAATAAATACAATTGCGTTAAAATGTTAACCATTTCATTGCCAAATTATTTGTGAGTTTTTACCCCTTCTTGCTCTATAATCGTTTGTTTCAATAATATGGTCTGCAACATCGTTTCAAAGTTCGATTTAAGGCAGTATAACTGGCGAAATTTCAATAAGAGTTTTAAATAGTTTGGATCCTGATCAGACGCCGCGTCACGCGGCGTCTGATCAGGATCCAAACTGTTTGAAAAATGGTATCTAGTCACATACGGCGTGGAAAGGGCCAAGATAACCTAACACTGTTCCCACACGTGTGTACATGTACCATAGCACCATGTAGTATTTGTATTATGGTAAAATCGTTATCCTTTCCAATTAATCTCCAATAGGAGCAGCGCCTTTTCACGTACCGGTATTATCCATTACTCATACATGTAAACTGTATTTTCATACCTCGGCCGGTAAAGAGTCATAGCGAAGTTTTCCTAAAGGAGCTTTCTGTATAACATTCGACATGAAATAGTGTGTCACATTTTTGTTCGAAATTCATCATACAGTGGAGAATCTGTTATTCTTTCCCGTTTAAACGCAAACGTACGCAAACGTAAAGCACTAAAACGTAGAAAAGAACAACTTTTGGACAATTTTGATATTTCATGTTTATCTTGGTGGCAAACAGTTTGGAGCCTGATCAGACGCCGGGTTACCCGGCGTCTGATCTGGCTCCAAACTGTTTGCACTGCAAATAATAGTTTTAGCGTAAACTCGTTTATTGGGAAAGACTAACACATTCTCCACTGTAGTTGGGGAGTGGTTGCCTGACAAAATTTAATACGGTATCGTATCGTACTTGGATGTCAACGAGTTTTAATCTGTAAATGTGTACTTCGGTTTTGAATTTATTTTGGTTCTTCAAAAAACCGCAACCTTCATGTATGAATGATAATACGTTTTCTATGGAACGGCCCTGAACAACAACTTATTTGTAACTGATGGATCCAGATAAGAAAGAATAAACTCAAGTTGATTAACATTTTTTCTCATGTTTGTGTCAAACATATGGTTTGAATCTTCATTAACTCATTGAGCCCTAGTGACGCTTATATACGTCCTTTACCACAAATGTACATGAGTACACTTATCATATGCAAACAGCGAAGTCCCTGATCAGAGGGCCCCTGTAGGAGCCCTCTGATCAGGGACATCTTTATTTGTCATTTTGCAATTTATTACAAAAATAACCCTAAATTGTCTAAAATGGACCAGCCTTTATTGCAAACTGGAATTGTCCATTGAAAATTTCAGGGGATAATGAGTTAAAGAATGGCCCCGTCGAGACGATTCTGATGATAAGTCACACAAAATGGTGTAGTCAAAAAGTTTATTCTTTGAAGTACACTTTTTATCGGAACCAAAACTATAATTGATTTATATCTATCAAATTGAACTATTAGGTATAATACTGTGATAGGGGTTTCACCTAAGCTCGTAAAGAGATTGTATGTAATCTGCATTTAAGATAAAGGGATTTTAAAACAAAGTCCAAAAACGTGCCATTGACACCATTCAAGTGGCTTTTACGAAACAAGGTGCGTCATGAATGACGGTCTCGAATATAAACAGAGATGTTTATGGTGAAATGTTTATATCAACTTTGCTTATGAACAATTATGTAACATAGATATATGTATAAATAACACTTTCTCGCAAATGTTCCCTTTGGATGTTTTTCCGTTCCCTTATAAAAACGGCCATGACAGTTTCTATTTCCAACAGACGGAAGCTTATAACAGGCTGAAAGTAAAGCAGAATGTACCTTTTAACCTGTTTTAAAGTCGTCATCTGTCTTCAATTCTAGAAACAGGCTATGTGGTTAAGGGTCATTGAAATATGTATTTTACAAACAATGATTTTGAATCTGGACAAATAGTAGTTCATACAAATTGTATGTGTATACGTTTCTTTGATTTACACAATGAAAGAGTATTTCACTATGGCTTACATGCATCATAATCAAGTTTAATTGGCAATTTAGGTTTCACAAAAGCTTGTTAACCCCTTCACTGCCATGACGTCATCAAATTTAAACAATTGTCGCCTGCTTCTATTTCTAAAATTTTGAAACTTTGAAACTTTATTGAAATATATCTGTATAAGGTCCACTACCGTGGACAGCATTAACATTTATACAAATAGAAAACATACATATCAATAGAGAGGTCATTAGTTGGGAATACGCAAATTCATTTGAAATTTTAATAATTTATAATAAAGCCTAAATAAAAATATTTCTTATGAATGAACAGATGTTAACCAAAATGTGTTCCATATATACATATATAGTCATACATATCACCTGACAGTTTAGATCGTGATCAGTTCCTAGGTAACTCGGCCTCTGATCGTGGTCTATGCTGGCTCGAGTTCACTCTTTCAGTTTGTATATTGATGTGTCATAATAGTTATGAAGAAGTATCGAGGTTACATGTACATGGAAGAAGAAAGCATACAGGTATTTACCAAGCTCTACCTAATAGGATGAATAAAAAAATAAAAAAAAAAAATACTTGGTTCATTTTTGCCAAAAGTAATGCTGGGGTATGTTGAGCCGAATTCTTCACACTACGAATTCTTCACACCTGTGAGGAATTCGTAGGAATTTCATACGAATATGTCACACATGTGTGAATAATTCGTACTGACTCTCAGCCCCCCCCCCCCCTAACAGTAGATACGAATTCTTCACATGTCGAGCTTTTTTAAAAACGAATGTAAAAATTTGTGCATACGAAAACCTCACACTTTCCAAAAAGCTTTTAGCCACCCAGATGGATAAGGGGGGCATATTAGGTTTGCTTTACTTGATATTTCACATAATGACAAAACATATGTACTAGACTGCCTGTTTAAATGATAAAAGGTTAAGGTCACACGGTGAGAAATGTCACATTTTTCAGAACTCGATATAATTAATTATAGACACATAAAACTGAAAAATATCATGGTAATAAAAGCACTTTTGGTGACCATATAATTTACTCGATTCCGTCGTATCGGATATTATTCGGTCCGTCTGTACGATGCATTCTAAGAACTTTATAAATGTATGGACCGGTTTCTGTGTCACCAGCTGAAGGCAAAGATAACACGTCGGGGTCGGTCACTTTTCCGTAGTCTATCTGTCCGATCGTCCGACTGTCATGGTTTTGTTTTTTACTCTAACGCCTGTTCCACTGAAGTTTTTAAGCTGAAATTTCATTTAAAGAGTTAAATGAGTAGATGTGCATTGCAAACAAAGTTCATAATGCTTGTATCAACACCGTGAGATGTATTCCCCTTTCTACATTTTTCCGGGAGATTCTGCCATTCCGAAGCTTTTGAAATTAATTTTTATTACGGACTATCGCGGTAGTTTTTTCGAATTTTCAAACCATTCAGATTTTTTTTTCAAATTCTGCATGTGTCTCTGGATAATTAGGGGGCTACAAAAAAACAAGCTATTAAAAAAAGAACCAGTTCGGGGACTCCCTATTTTTATTTCACATTTCTGCACAACAGGATATATACTAGCAATATGCAAAAATAAAAAAAATGAATGTTTTGAAAATTCGAACAAACTGCCGCGATAGTCCTTAATTTAAAGCGACTCGCAACCGGATGGTGTACTTGTCAAAATAAAATAAAATACTCAAATAAAAGCAAATTTGTGGCATTATTTGGCTTCTGACATTAAAAAAATATGATCAGTCCAAAAAAAGTCTCAAGAATCGTCACCGAATCTTAGTTTTTTTTAGATATATTCCATCGTTTTTCAATAGCGTCAGCTGACGGTTTTGCTGTTGTTGTTGCTTCTCTACACGGGCTCTGACATAAACCGGAGCCGAATAATGTAGTATTAAGCGCTACCAGTGAAGTACGTTAATTCGCTACCATATATATAGAGAGCGTCCGTGGTCGAGGCGGTAAAGGCGTGTCCTAATTTTTCTTGTTTGTCTCCGCAATGGAGGGTCACGGGTTCGAATCCCACCAGAGCTTCTTCTTTTTTTTGTTTTGGAAATGCATTTTTTAACAGAATTTATTATCCTAAACTAAATCTTACCCATTTATATAATCATTTGACATATATTTACAAATTACCATCCTCTTTAAATACCAGACGGGCAACGGTTTGAAGACGGGCGACCATCATCGCCCGATATTGGTTATCGTGGGTTCAATATATGCATGAGGTTTATAAAGACGCGCTGATTTCACTTCTTTGTTATGTTGCTCACGTGTTGCTCACTTTCTTACATGGAACCATACAACCGATTGCCTTATCGTATAGTCCACATCATGGGCATTCAGTAATAACGTGCAATACTGTGGTAGACCGAAAGGAAACCGGTGTCATCCGGTTGCCAGACGGGCGCCGGTTTAAAGAGTGACACATGAGGACAAGTTTTTATGTAGAAAACTGTCCTTGGGACTTGCTTTGGCATAATACATGTAAAATGACTCGGGAGGTTAATTTTCTGAGTCGAAAAATGTCCCGGGGTCACACTTCTGCGTGGTGGGGACACTTTTCGTCATTACACCGGCCGGTATAGGATAGGCAAAAGCCGGATGGAGACGGCCTTGCCCGACCTCTGACACGCTTGTATACGTTTGTATATTTGGTCAAAAGCTTTCTCGGGTCCGATCGACGTGTAAGGTGCCCGGAAACGACCGATTTTAAATCGATGTCGTTTCGATGACCGTCGTTGAAACTAGCTTTTAACTCCACTTTAAAATCAAACCGGGGCCAAGAATTCTGAGTTCATACTATGTAAACAGTATTTAAGTCATATCTCGACATAAAGCTAATTGCAGATGGGAGAAGAAACCGGATGCACGTCATAAACTGTATCAGGTAAAAATATGCATCTGGGTAAAAGCACCGAATTTCCGATAGCCAGCTTGAAGGCTTCTCGAAATGAAAAAGCCCAAGTGTTCAGATTGGGATTCGAACCAACAACAGTAAGGAGCTAAGTGAGTGTAAGTCATAGTCACTATGATCACTGGACCACGGCCACGGGTCCCATCCCTCTCCAACCCGTTAAGAATACCAACAATCTACCAGCATTCGGCCGCAACCTGTCGGTCGTTGGCCTAATATGCCTCAAAGGAAGCCGAGAACTAAGCATAAACTCAACGGAACTTAAGTTTGATCATGGGATAAAAAGGGATGCACTAATCCACAGATAATTTTTCGGATATAGGTCGGCTGTTAAAGAGCTTTTTTGATCAAATCGTAAAAACTGCATGTAAAAGGGTGGATAACACAGTTTTAGCGCACCCGCTTCTTAACAATGTCGTGACAGTACGTGAGAGGGTCGCCTGACCGAAGACGTTGGGTTTCCCTAGTACTCTAGTGTCATCTCACAATACGACGCAATACACCATCTTTTGCGCTATGGAAAGTGATTTGCCTAAGTTGTTAGAACTTGTTTCATAAGGAAATGTTAAACGGACGGTGATGTGTGAAGAATCCGTAGGTACCAACAGGTCGTTAAAAAAGGGGGTACGGAAATCTCACACTGCCACTGTGTGACATATTCGTACGAAATCATCACACATTGGCCACACGAGTGGAAGAATTCGTACGAATTCTTCACACGTCTGGTTACGGTGTGAAGTATTCGTAGTGTGAAGAATTCGGCTCAACAGGGGTACCCATATGATATGCTTCTCCAGCTAGACGAAATTTGGAGAAGAAATACAGGTACACACAGCAGTCTACTAGCTAAGAGTAGTATATGCGAATATATAATTATGTTTACCAATTTCTCCAACGAAACAAAATTTGGAGATAGATATTAGATACGAGTATATAAATAACTAAACCACTGGCACAAACATAAATACAAACTAAGAAACTTACTACATGTACAAATAAATACCCACATGTAAGACTGTACACTTTAGAGAGAGAGAAAGAAAAAGAGAGGGAGAGAAAGAGAGAATGAAAGATGAAGGAAAGAAAGAGAGAAGACAGACGGTTAGATTGACACAACTCTTCGGTATTTTGACTTATGAAATATTAAAACGAGTGTCAAACCGTTTGGATCCTGATCAGACGCCGCGTTACGCGGCGTCTGATCAGGATCCAAACTGGTTGCAAATAACTACTGTACTCGGCGTGACAGTGAAGGGGTTAAATAGTTATTATACTGTGTGTTTTATATATACAGTGCGTGCAGTTTAATGTGCATTTTGATAACTCCGATGCAAGATAAAGATAAGTTATACCATTTAACAAATGCAGTGGGGAATACATCATTCTTTCCCAATAAATGCATTTGTAATAATGTAAATACTTTCATTGCATATTGTTTGGAACCATAAGCCGAAAGCATCTGGCGAGGTTCAAAACTTTTGTTTTGCCCCTTAGATTGAAACAAATCGGATACATTGTCAAATACATCCACCATTTCTACATTTTGTTGCTTTGCATTTGCAATTTACCTTAACATTAATTAAAAACAATATATCATGTATGTACATGTATGTGTCGGGAATACGGATGCTTAATAAATCGTCTTTACAGTGGAGAATCTGTTATTCTTTCCCGTTTAAACGCAAACGTACGCAAACGCAAAGCGCTAAAACATAGAAAAGAACAAGTTTTGGACAATTTTGATATTTCATGTTTATCTTGGTGGCAAACAGTTTGGAGCCTGATCAGACACCGGGTTACCCGGCGTCTGATCTGGCTCCTAACTGTTTGCACTGCAAATAATAGTTTTAGCGTAAACGCGTTTATTGGGAAAGAATAACGTTTTCTCCACTGTACGGATGGTTAATAAATCGTCTTTATCACAATCACCTCCATGCCAAAATACCCAAGTATTTAAAACAGTATAGATCCAGATCAATCTCCTAGTATGTACCTTATCGCTTGATTTAGATATACCACAAAGATGTTTTATCAGTCAATGTGTCTTAATTCTCAATATGAAACGTATACACATGGCCAATACGTAATGGTTTACCATTAAACCGGTTAATGCTTACACTGTAAATTCAAGTGTTAAAAACTAGAACACTTATTGAACGCAATAATGCAACAGATATTGAACGCGTCCAAACGCGTCATTGTGTTCAATTGGTGTTCTGATATTTAACGCTAGGTGTTCAACATAGTGTTCAAATATTAACGCATCCCGTTCAAAATTGTTCAAATTGAACACCATGTGTTCAAAATTGAACGCATTTTGGTGTTCTATTTATAAACGTGTGACGCGTTCAAAATCGATGCAACAGATATTGAACAGGTAGAACGTGTTCAAAGGAATTGTGTTAAGTTTTAGAACATTGTTTGAACACACATATGTTTGAATTTGAACACCCTGGCATTCTCGTTTGAACACATGCTACTTCAAGTTTGAACGATTAGTGTTCAATCATTTAGAACACTATTTGAACAAACGTGTTTAAATTTGAACATCCTGACATTCGCATTTTGAACACATGTTTGCAAACGTTTGAACAGATATTGTTAAAGTATTGAATGTGCAATTTAAAGCAACTTTTAAGCTTGAAAGTGCCTGCCTTCTACTTCCGATGGCGTTTCCTTAATGCAGATTAAATAGTTCCCTGCCTTTCAGCATACGGCCGTAAGAAACTAATTTGGAAAAAGAGTAGTTGTTTTATTGACCTTTATTTAACATCTTTATTTTTCACAACTTAGAGTAGATCTCTTTACAAAGTTGATATTGTACATTTTTATCATCAACACAATTTAATAATGACTTCCTTAAAGTTTGTGCACTGCAGATTTTATCAGCAGGCTAAGCGCTTCTATCGCGTTTGAGTTAAGTCTAGGTTTGCTCAAACCTGACCAATCAAAGGCTTGAGAACAATTTCAGACTCAACTCAAACGCTTTATAACCAAGGACCCTGAAATGTTTCAATTTTCAGAAGATTTCAACTTCAAGATATTGTAAAATGTACACGCATAAGGGACTCATACGTTTTCACTGGGAATTTGTGTGATTCTAAAGTTAACACTGAAAATGCCTATACGTATTGCACATTTCAATTAAAAGTCATGACACTTTTTCAGTCACTCTTGTAACATGTCAAAATATTGAATGCATCAGCACCACATGTATACGTGCATTGGCGACACCCAGTGACACACTGATTTAGAAATTCTCTTCAGTTTATATAGTTTTCAGCTTAATTAATTGTTGTGTTCCTTTGACAGTTCTGATAGTTTCCAGAAAGAATTTGAACTTTTTGGAGGACTCCTTGGCAAATCTTTCCTCCATTACCAACTGTTGTAGTAGACCAAGGAACATGGTATATGCCTTGAGGTAGTCTAGAGCAAATATGTAGTACACAGCCACCAGCTGCAACATTTTCACCATTGAACATTTTCCGTAACACTTTATAGTCACCTCATCGCCCAGTAATGAAAGCTGCTGTTTGGCGTGCTTCGTCGTTGAATATCACCGAGGCTGGTGGCGATCCTTCCTAAGTCTTCAACATTTTGGAGATCTCGTCCACAGGGATAGCCTACAGTAAAAAGGCTGGATCAGACCAAACATTTTATTTTCTGTTGCTTGATTTTTGCTTTAACCGATTAGCTTTTACTGTATTATGTAGAAAATGTTCTCTTTTTTCAAAAAGAATTAAGACAAATTTGAACATGTAATTTTATGCTTCGTTCTTAAAAATTATTTGTTTCCTGTAACCTGACTGCCCTTGCGTTTCTACCTCTGGCCTGATTTTTTTGTGTGCTAAATTCATAAATGCACACCAAGCAAGATATGCGTGTGAAACACAATGCCTGCTGATGTGACCACTTCAAAATGACCTTGACCTTCGCCTGACAAGACTAAGGTTGTACCGAGCTCAAGAATTTCTACAGGGGAGTACACATGTCAATCATGAAACCTCTATCACATGTAGTTTTAAATACCTAAGGTTAAATTTAGCATATTTTGTAATTTATATGACCTCCAAATGGCCTAGACCTTTGTCTGACATGACCAAAGTTGATTTCAGTTCGAATGCCAAATATTAAGTATCTATCACATGTACATGTAGTTTCAAAGTTATGACGAAGCTTAAATTGGTCATATTTGATCTCTTAATGACATTGAAAGTTGTCACGGATATCCACTGACCCTATACATGTTGGCCATTTTGTAGGAGCCATTCTTAGACCTCATCTCTGTGAAATATTTGTGTTTAAATTAACATGTTTGAGAATATAGTACTTACATTGTGAACCATAACAGCTTAGTTCCTCAGATGTGATGATGCTGCCCCTGCCAATACCTGTCATACTTTGTCTCACTTTCGATGTACCCATATGCTTCCGTTGCTGTTGGATCAATAGTATGTGATTCCTGCACAAATGGATAATAATAATTATAATAAATTTAATAATAATAATATAGCTGATAAAGTCATTATTTAACGAGAGAGCTAATTTGATAAAGATAAATCTTCAATGAGGCCCTCAACACATATACAAGTACATTTCATATAAAACATGAAATTAACAACAAAACAATACTGACTAGTTTGAGCAATTTTCAAGAAAAATAGTATATTAAATATTATTAACCATTTGAAATAGTAAACCTATTAATTGAATTTTTGTCCTATGTAAACAGTGAAGACCAAGATCACAGGACAACTAAATCAGTCATCTGATCAGGGTCTGCATCGTCTGTCATTTTACAATATATTTACAAAAGATAGCCCCTTAATACATCTAGTAAAAGATGGCCTAGACTAAATTGGAAACTGTAATTGTCCATTTGAAGTTTCAAGGGGGACGTCACAGTATCATTCTTTGACGCCAATTTGAATGTAAAATTTCTTATGGTCTTCTCTTAGGTAATATGTGGGTTATAAAGCTCATCTAGGTCTATGACAAAAGGGCATACATGTCATTGTGAATTGATGACATAATAATCTACCTTCAAGAGGCAAGGAGATAAACACAAGAAAACATAACAAAAAAGGTATGACCTGATATATCATTTGAAAACAGTTTGAAGCCCATTTTGACGCTGCGTAACTCGGCGTCTGAATATGCTCCATACGGTGTAACTGCCAAGCCACAACGCCAAGTTCTACCAGACAAAGCTGGGTCATGTGGGTGATTACAAAACTTTGATGGGTTTTCTTAAAAAAAGTCTGCTTATTATTTGTTGTTTTCAAGGCTTTATCTGCAACCATTGTAATGTATTACCTTGTGATCAGCTGCTATAAACTAACTTATATAACCTAGTAAGAATGTATACCTGTTCATCTTCTTCAAATGCGTCTGGTCCGAGTGGCTTCACTATAAGCAATGACAAGCCTGTGCCAGATTCTCCAAAGTTTCTGTCGCCCTATCAACACTTGTTTTGCCCATTGGTTATCTTGAATTCATAAGGTAACTGAAAAGATGATAATGAAAATGTATAAATAAGAGGTTGCATGTTAGGTACGTGGTAAACCTGATTGTTTTTTCTTTTTAAATGAATATTTTATTACTTAGATCTGGATTAGCCTTTAAAAATATTTTATAGATCAGACAGAGCAGCCTTTTAAAGTTCCTGTTTTATGTTTTGATCCTGGTTTTCAAGCAACGGACTGGTAGTGATAGACGTTACAGTTGTGTTTATAGATGTTTCTGGAATATGTTGTGCTTTGCTTGTAAATGCAGTATGTATAACGCGTTCTGGTGGTGAAGGGCTTGCTCGTCACTATTAAAGGAAATGGGCATTTCATCATGTTCAACAGTGCATTGGTTATTTCAGTGGGTGGGGTAACTGTCATGTTTACATTCATGTTCAGACTGATTAAAACAACTAACATGTATTTACATAGAATTATTATAATATGTAGATCTATGTACAAGCGACGAGTAGATCTATTTACAAAAGAAAAGATTGCATTTACCTCTAAATAGACTCAAACAATGAATAAATCCAACAATGCAGCTAGGCGTCCGAGAATTAGACTTCAATGGCGGGCCCAAGATTGAGAAATGACGTCACGTATAGCGTGGAACTCTGGGATAATAAATATCTCAGTAGTTCTATTTTTAGCTCCACGCGCTCGCCGCGTAAGCACACACATGTGTTCAACGGGCGTGCTGATTTTGAACGTTTGCGTTCAACAGGAGTACCGATTTTAGATACACTCTTAATAAAAGCCATATCAGAATTTATTTTGCATTTCAAATATGCATTTTAAAATTCGAAACACAACAGAGCAGCTAAAACACCCAAACCGAGCAAAATTTGTGCACGGACAAACTTCTTTTGAACGGATTATAATTTTTGAACGCCTATCGAACACCCAATCCTGACCAATAGACAGTCGTGGATAACATTTTGAACGGACATGTGTTCATAATTAAACACATGTGCGTTCAAAAACAATAAAATTGAACGCGTTTTTACGCGTCGGCGTCCTTTTATTTTACAGTGTACCCGGTGTCTAGTCAGGCTTCAAACCGCGTGTTGCTCAAATGAAAATAATTTTCAAGAACATGCATTTGTCTGAATTTTCAAAGGAAAAGCATTTTCTGTATTCCATCATTGCATTATATTTGCCTTTCGTTTTAATTTAAATTTGGAATAATTACGCCTTTCCCATTGTTCTTACTAAATGCATATGCCATCATTCAAACAAGCTGTTGATTACAGTTCAGCAACACCCTTTGTTATCGATTAAACATCATTTAACCCGTTACCCCATAGGCTGATTCTAGATTTGAAAATAGGTTACCACTTAAAGCAGGTTGAAAATAAAGCAGAATGCGCCTACTTTAAGCTACCATCTACTAGAATATAAAATATAATTCTTATGTTGCATATTCATTAATGTTATAATTGGAATTATTTTCTTCAGTAGAGGAATAAATGAGAGGCGTAAAAAGGCGTATTTATAGGGTAAAGGGTTAAACAGTTAAGTTTCAGTTTCATTTATATTGACAATCAGCATTCATCGATGCCTTTTGGTAATTTTCAAATAAAACGTATTATGACAAAGACAGCCTCATCAAAGTATTTTCTCAACATAAATGTACATAAAATAACCTATATGTAGAGTAGAACATTTGTACACAATAGACATTCATAAACAAAATAATAATGATCAAATTTATCGTAAGGTTGTTACCCCTTCACCGTCATATCGTCATCAGGATCAAAACTGTTTGCAAATGTGCTTTTTGGTGTCATTGAGAGTGAAAGGGTTAACGCCGTTTTCTAAGAGTTTCTAAAATATAGTTTACAGTGGAGAATCTGTTATTCTTTCCGCATAAACGCGTTTACGCTAAAACTATTATTTTCAGTGCAAACAGTTTGGAGCCAGATCAGACGCCGGGTAACCCGGCGTCTGATCAGGCCACCAAACTGTTTGCCACAAAGATAAACATGAATTATCAGAATTGTCCAAAAGTTGCGTTTAAACGGGAAAGAATAACAGATTCTCCACTGTAAGAGTTTCTAAAATATAGTTTAGCAGTGGCTATAGACTCACTGGATCTGTAGTAAAAACACTTGGACTAATATTACTCATAAAATGGCATAAACCTACAGTCGAATTTCGATACCTCGAAGTCAGTTGTGTCGAACATACCCGTATCTCAAAGTTAAAAACGTGGGTAAGCCACGTTTTAACTTTGAAATATTGGTACAGTGGAGAATCTGTTATTCTTTCCCGTTTAAACGCAAACGTACGCAAACGCAAAGCAATAAAACGTAGAAAAGAACAACTTTTGGACAATTTTGATATTTCATGTTTATCTTGGTGGCAAACAGTTTGGAGCCTGATCAGAAGCCGGGTTACCCGGCGTCTGATCTGGCTCCAAACTGTTTGCACTGCAAATAATAGTTTTAGCGTAAACGCGTTTATTGGGAAAGAATAACACATTCTCCACTGTTTATTACACTTAACCGAGTATGAGAAAATGTTGTTCATATGTCGAACTATCAGATAGTTTGATTTAAACGATTTCGAGATATCGAAGTTCGACTGTATGTAATAAAGGGACAGTCGTGAAACTTATATCCCCTACACTGTAGAAGAAGATAAATTTTCCCAATCATAGCGGTTGTGCTGAAATACGCTCGTAAGTATTCAAAAATTGCACACCATTTTGAGCCAGATCCGACGCCAGGTAACACGGCTTGTGATCAGATTTAAAGCTATTTGCTACTCGGAGAAAAGTACTAGTACATCGCCATAAATGTCATAAATTTGTCATTGTCGGTATTCAGTGCATTGCATTCGTTTAAACGGTAAAGAACACCATTTTCCCAATGAAACACCAAATTAAACTTTCATTTGCAAACTGTTTAGCTCCAAAACAGACGCTGAGTCACCAAAAGGTATTGCCAGGTTTCAAATGCTTTGACACTCGTGTCGACTTTTCACTTGTCAATATATCTGTACTTTTAAGTTTAGAAAATGATAGTCCACAACTATATTTAACCCATTTCTGCCCACGATCCCATATATGGGACAAAGGAAAACATTATAGACACTGATCAGACGCCGCATTATGCGGCGTCTGGTCAGAGCCTACACTGTTTGCTGATAGGAGTTTCAATATAAAACAAAATAAAAATGAAAAAGTTGACCAGGCAACCCTTAGATAAAAAATGGACTTATCCACTATATAAACATGGAAGAATCCACTGGGCATAAATGTGTTAAACACATAGTCAACCAGTATTAGGGCTCAGCAGTTTACGATAGTGTTCGTCAAAATAGGTTTAAATGTTTTTGACAGTTTCGCTTTCATGTTAGGCGCAATGTTAAAGCTAAACGTTTGATCGTCTTAATTATTATATTTACAGAACAAGACATTTGTAAAATCAAAGCAACGGTTTTACCACACCTTAAATCAATTAGATGTATGACTTCATGTTAAATTGCACTCACATCCGGAAAGGTTTTAATTCGACACCATGCACGTCGCCAGATTTTGTTCGTCAGATACAGTGGAGAATCTGTTATTCTTTCCGCATAAACGCGTTTACGCTAAAACTATTATTTGCAGTGCAAACAGTTTGGAGCCAGATCAGACGCCGGGTAACCCGGCGTCTGATCAGGCTCCAAACTGTTTGCCACCAAGATAAACAAGAATTATTAGAATTGTCCAAAAGTTGTTCTTTTCTACGTTTTAGTGCTTTGCGTTTGCGTACGTTTGCGTTTAAACGGGAAAGAATAACAGATTCTCCACTGTAATTGTAAATTGTAAAACAGTGGAGAAGATGTTGTATTTTCCAATAAACTCGTTAATAAATATTAAAACCAGCATGACTTATAGATCTAATGCAAACAGTTAAGAGTCAGATCAGACGCCCGATAGCCCGGTATCTGAACTACTTGTCCCTTAGATAAAAATAAATAGTAAACACTTTAAAAAATGTCACTTTCTCCTTTCAAATGCATTGCGTTTGCGTTTCTGTTGTTTTAAACGGGGAAGAATTATGTCCTATTCGCAAAAAACCATGACTTGATAAGACTTCGCTATAACAAAAACCACATCCAAAACGATTGGATGATGTCACCTTGTATGCAGTGAATAAAACGTACTTGTTTCCAATTGAGCCCTTTTGTGTCAACGATCGCACATATAAGCGAACAGTGTAGACTCTGATCAGACGCCGCCTGATCAGAGTCTACACTGTTTGCTGATAGGAATTTCAATAACACATTTTCAAAGTTCATGTTTTGATAATACAGTGGAGAAAACGTTATTCTTTCCCAATAAACGCGTTTACGCTAAAACTATTATTTCTATTGCAAACAGTTTGGAGCCAGATCAGACGCCAGGTAACCCGGCGTCTGATCAGGCTCCAAACTGTTTGTCACCAAGATAAAGATGAATTATCAGAATTGTCAAAAAGTTGTACTTTTCTACGTTTTAGTGTTTTGCATTTGCGTACGTTTGCGTTTAAACGGGAAAGAATAACAGATTCTCCACTGTATGTGAATGATATATTTTATTTAGAATGGCAAACAGTTTGGAACCTTATCAGATAACGAGATTGTTTGCAACTGTACAAGCATTTATGTTTAATCGTGAGCATGTAATGACAATTTTTTTGATACAGCGTTCCCTCTCTACAACGTGCCTGATATTATGCTGGCTCGTCACGATAAAATATGCTATAGGCAGCAAGACTGCTGAAACACACATAGAAATCGTTACAGCCACAATTATAAACGAAGATAAAGTATTTCAAAAAGGGAATTGAACCCACGTGCGCCTACAGTCTCATACATTGGACACAGGCAAACAGTGTAAACTCTGATCAGACGCCACATAAAGTGGCGTCTAATCAGAGTCTACATTGTTTGCTGAGAAGAATTTCTATACATAAAACAAAACGAAAACTGTCTTTGTGTATGTCTGTGGGTCTGTGGGCCTGTCTGTCTTTATGCATGTCTGTCTGTGCCTCTATTTGTCTGTCTGTCTTATTCTCTGTGGCTCGCACTCTCTGTTCGTATTGACTGTTTGTATGGTTGTCTGATAAATTATCTAACGTTTTTTAAAATAACTTTCAAACATATACACTTTAAAATTGCTGCAGTCAACAAATGTTGCAAATGTTGCAACGTTTAAACGTTAATGAAACACAAATGCATTATCATAAAATGTAAGAAATGTCATATTTAGGAATATTTCACGTTTCATTTTAACTGGAGTTAGTTTGGAGTCTGAACAAACACCAGATTACCCGGCTTGTTATCTGGCTCTAAACTGTTTGAAGTTGGATATACATGTACTCATTCTAACTTTACTAGGCAATAATAACGGTTTCTTCACTGTACCATTTGTAGCGTTTTTCTACGTGTTTTTATAGGCCGATTTTATTGAACTGGTAGGGCGGACATAACCTTTAGCAAAGATAAACTAAGTTACTTTTGATTTTAAGGATGATAGGTATACAGTTCCGTATTATATTGTTATCGTCCGATACTTTCAACTTGAAGAAACACAATTTATGCGTGCACCAATATCCATGTGCTATTGGTATATACAGTGCTCCCTCTCTACAACAACACCCAATGGAAGACAAAGATTGCGTGTGTTGTTCGTAGGGAATTGTTATAGGAAGAGGAATGAAGACTTGGTTAACATTTGCAAACAGCTTGAATCCAGCTCAGACGTCGCGTAACGCGGCGTCTGATCTGGATTCAAGCTGTGTGTCATTCTTTATTATCTTCCTAATGTCAAAATGTCCACAAATATGTAATTTTGAGAGAATTCCGGCAGACGACAACGGTAAATTCCGATAATAAATGAGCGTGCTGCCAGTCCCAAAGTTGAAATGTAAAGGTCCGTATCGAAACTCCGCCCTGACAGGTCAATAAAATCGATATTTACTATACCGATGATCGTTGTTATTGATCCTAACATTCTTCATCAAATTCAGGATGTGTGTCCATTTATGTTTTCTAGTCAAAATATATAAATATCCCTTTGAATGCTGTTGATAATATAAATATCAGATATTTTGATCTAGTTGAATCCAAGTGTTTGAAATTCTATGGTTATTTCCTAAATCTATTGCAGTTAGAATTATTTGAGAATTGCTCCAGAATATATTTTACAGACAAAAAATTCATATTGTGCTAACGATCCAGCATTTATTCATTGAAAAGTAGGTTTGCAAACAAACATCATTCCGTACATCTACCAAAAAGTGATTATGAAAAATAATGAACACTTATCGAATAATGTTAGATGTCATTTTAGTTTTAATATGCTCCGATTTCACATTATCAGAGAATAGCTTTTTAAATAGGAGAATGTTCATGGCTTAATTGAATGAATAAAACAGTCATTATTTCATTAATGTTGATTAATTGTTGGGGCCATCCTAACCACTGTAATAGGAGTTTGTTCAATTGATCTTTGACATTTGATATTGGTGAACAGCTTGAGCGTATGTCAACACTTCCCCCATGTCCTATAAATTCATAATTCCCTTAAACTTGCAATGGACAATTCCAATTTACAAAAAAGACTGGTCCATTTTAGACTATTTATAGTTGTTTTTAATAATATAATTATTGCAAAATGGCAAACAGTGAAGTCCCTGATTAGAGGGCTCCTGCAGGAGCCCTCTGATCAGGGACTCCACTGTTTGCATCAGACAAGTGTACTCTTCACAGGTATCATGTTGTAAAGAACGCATGTATGCATCACTAGGGCTTAATGAGTTAAGGTACGACCTGTGTTACAGTGTTCCCTCCCTACAACGACCCTCCCAATAACGGTTCCCTCCAAACAACAATGCTTGCCGCTGTTCCCCAAACAAGACACTTATGTCTTACCTTTTCACTGATGAAATATCGTCGGCTTAAAATTGTCGTCCACTGTTTTTCTCTCAAAGTTACGTATTGAACATTGGACGGAAGGAAAATAAAGATTATGTACTCTAAGGGTATTAAATGTTCCTCCCAATAACAATTCCCCCCAAACAATACCCACACTCTTTGTCTCCCATTTGGTGTTATTGTAGAGAGGGAACACTGTAATTATTTTGTTGACAGCCTTAAAGCAAGGTGAACGTAACAAAAGAGGCTCCTATAACGATTGCTTAAAGCAAGGTGAAAGTAACAAAAGAAGCTTCTATAACGACTGTTTGAAGCAAGGTGAAAGTAAAAACGAAAGCTCCTAGAGGAGCTTCCCATTTTACTTTTACTTTGCTTTAAGCTGCCACCTGTCTTCCATACAAGCAATTAGAGTTCATTTTAAAGGGTCTAAATAGAGAGCTTTGACTGTATCTACGTTTTAAACCATTTTACTATGTGAACAATGACGTCATATGCTTGAAAAAAAATGTCGTCTGCTTTAACTTTTCAAATTTAATTTTAGGTATTTTGACTTCAGAACTATTAAAATGAATATCAAACAGTTACGCGGCGTCTGGTCAGGGTTCAATCGGTATGCAACAACCATTGTACTCGGGGTAAGGTGGTGAAAGGGTTAAAATAAAATATAGTGTAGACCAAGGAGTTGTCTGAAAAGGGTCTGTACTTTCTTCGTAATGAAGGTTAATTTTGACATTGTACTTTTCTCCTAGGATATGTCTGACATTGCACGTTCCCTGGGATATGTCTGACATTGCACGTTCCCAAGGATAATTCTAACATAGCATTTTCCCCAAGGATATGTCTGATATAGCATTTGTCCCTAGGATATATCTGGCATTGCCATTTTCCCTATTCATGTAGTTGCTTATTTCATTAATCCAAGTTATAGTTCAGATGATATAAATTATGTTCATATTGTGTGGAGGTTTATACAGTGCAGAAGATATTATTATTTCCCAATACACGCGTCTACGCTTAAACTATTATTACCATTTCAAACAGTTTGAAGCCAGATCAGACGCCGGGTATCCCGACGTCTGATCAGGTACCAAACTGTTTGCCACTTAGATTCAAATAGATTGAAATTTCAAGATGTTGTAATTTTCCATGTTTTACGGCATTGTGTTTTGCGTTTAACGGGAAGGAATAACGTATTATCCATTGTATTTTCATAATGTTGAGCCTCCGTGGTCTGATGGTACATGTACATGTATAGTCACTGTGACTTACATCACAAAGCTCTTCACCGTTTTGGGTTTGAATCCCGGTCTGAACATTCGGATTTTTCATGGATTGGCCGTTCTACATGAACGAAAACTCCAAGCTATTGCAAACATCCATAGGATAACTTGTGTTCGATGCCGAGGTAGATTGTCGATAAATCTTTTACTCCATAAAGATGCATCTTATGACTGTCATGTATTCCTCCACTAAAGACAATATGTTCCCTTTATACAGACATAATTTTCTCACATAACGAACGATCACGTATATCTTTGTCTCCAACATGTGTGAGATCAATATGATGACGTCACTATAACGTCACTATTTATAACGGCGTTTTGACATCACCGGGGTTCCCAAAAAATGCACATTGCTTTAAAAAAAATAGCTTAGAATCGTTGGTAATGTGAGAAAAAGAATCTGTCATTCGTCGTTGATCTTAAACTCGTCTGGAATAGAACTGTTATTCAGCTCGCCAAGGCTCGCTCAATAACATTTCAATTCTAGACTCGGTTGATATCAGCTTGTCTTAAACATCGACTCATGACAGATCCTATACATGTATATGCAACATAATAAATATCCAGAGGGATACTGAATGACTTTCAACCTGTTTTAAGTAGTCTTCAAAACTAGAAACAGTTCATATGGGTAAATCACACTGGTATGACAAAATGAACGGGCTCCCGCTTTACGCTTCAGTTCTCGTTAATCTAACGTATCGGTTCCCGTTAAAAAAAATGGCGTCAGTTGTCAAATCGACACATGTGAGTATACAAATATGATGTTTGTCCTTGGTTATTGCTCGAAATGTAGACCACGACTACTCTTACGGAGTGTCTCACACACTGATGCATGCGTACGTACAATTTATTTATAGGATAAATGCTTGGGGTTGATGTTTAACTTGAAAAAGTTTCTACCGTTACGGCCATTTCTGAAGAAACTAATGCTCATTGACCATAAATTGTTCTGAATAGGCAACAAATTCAGCTCTTATCGACACCAAATATGTCCGTCGAGTAGTCTGAATACAATCGTCAACTGCATATAAAAAATAATCTATTAAACAAATAAAAATTTTGATTGTTTTTTATTACAAAGAACCACGCTCCAGTTGTATGTACAACGAACATGCTCCAGATCAAAATCATTGTAGAAGTTTTTTTTTGTCTAAAACTCTAGACCAATTTGTAATTAATATTTGCATCTGAAGTAGAATACCGTCTCCATTGCTATCGCCGGCAATGTTTTGTAAGTTTACTCTGTTATTTTAAAATATAAAACCCTTACTGAGACCGTTTGAATAACTCATAGTGGGCAGCCAGGGCACCCACAATTTTGGAATCCATATTGTCAACAGACGTTATGAATGAAATTAATTTTCAAGCACAGGGCATTATAACTCGTTGCAGGTATAGATAAGGACACGAAAGCGGATCTTCCATCTGTGCCTGTTATAACATCCCTTAATCAAAGTACTGATAGTACTGATGTGGCGTTTGTCTGTAAAGTTGCGGAATTTACCAGCAGTCCAAAAGTGATAAAAACTCGAAAACCTAGAATTCAAAGTCGCTTCTATTTCAGTCATATCGAAACATCCAGCTAAACACAGGTGGAGGAAGACCTAAGATGTCCTTTATACACTTATGGGTACAAATCAACAACTGGGTAGAACCTCCAATCTTTTGCAAGTCAGCTGGAAGGCTTACTCTCATGGAAATTGCAATTCAGAGATGAGTGATTGTCACAATGACTTTAAAACCACTGGGCCAATGGGGTCATTCATGTAACTAAAATCACGAAGATGTCTCAATATCTGAATCGCAACTGCAATACTTGATCCATAATATTAAACGCTTCTTTGCCTTACCAAAAGTTATGTTTATTTGCAAACAGTTTGTATCCTAATCATAAGTACTAAATTAGAGAAATAAAAAAACTAACAATGGATGAAGTCATGTCAGTGAAATGGTTAAAAGAACAAGAGGGTCATGATGACCCTTTATCCCTCCCCTGAGTAAAATGAACTAAACAGTTTTATATTTGGATTTCGCCCATAACCCAAATCATCTGAGGACTGACTTAAAGTCATATATAAATATATAGTTTGTCATATTTTCACTGATTCTAGACGCTATAGTGTAAACACTGTGGCATCTAGAATGTTCACAAGGTTTGGCTATGAGTTGACCTAGTGACCTACAATTCGACCTCACATGACCCACTTTCGAACTTGACCTAGATTTTGTCAAGAACAACATTTGGAGCAAGTTTAGTGAAGATTTGCCCAAAAGTGTGGCCTCTAGAGTGTTCACAATTTTTTTTTAAGATTTGACCTAATTACCTACTTTTTAACCCCTTATGACCCATTTTCGAACTTGACCTCGATTATGCCAAGAACAACATTTGGAGCAAGTTTGATGAAGTTTGACCCAAAATTGTGGTCTCTAGAGTGTTCATAAGGTTTTTCTATGATTTGACCTAGTGACCTTCCTTTTGACCCCACATGACCCACTTTTAAACTTTACCTAGATTTTATCAAGAACAACATTTGAAGCAAGTGTGTTGAAGATTGGTCCACAATTGTGGTCTCTAAAGTGTTCACAAGGGTTTGCTATGATTAGACCTAGTGACCTACATTTTGACCCACTTTCGAACTTGACCTAGCTTTTGTCAAGAACAACATTTGGAGCAAGTTTGATGAAGTTTGACCGAAAATTGTGGTCTCTAGAGTGTTCACAAGTTTTTCTATGATTTGACCTAATGACCTATTTATTGATCCCACATGACCCACTTTCAAGCTTGACCTAGATTTTGTCAGGACCAACATTTGGAGCAAGTTTGATGAAGTTTGGCCCAAAATGGTGGCCTCTAGAGTGTTCACAAGGAAAAGTTTACGGACGACGGACGCCGACTCCGGACACAGCACGGCCACAATAGCTCACCATGAGCACTTCGTGCTCAGGTGAGCTAAAAACAAAGCTAGTGAAGGTCAAAGGGATAAAATCTGAACTAACCTGCAATGTATCATGTCAACGTCAACAACAGAGCTAAAGTTAAATCCTCTTTTTAAAGCTTCAGATGTACAAATATGGGTAACACTATATGCCATGCACTACTTTGTAGCGTGGCATAAACATGCTTTTTTTCAACTCATACAGGAAAACGCATATTGGCATTACTAAACAACGAGATCATATGTCTTCTCAAAATTTTAATAAAGTAATAATTCTACATGAAACTAGTGTATTGAGTCAGCCAAAGAAACATGTAAAGTAATAGATATTATAAGATCAATAAAACGTGTAAACATGCAAATGCTTCAATAGTCTTCTGCCATAGGTTTATGTTAATGGCTAGTAGCTATAGCATGGCAGTACATTTTGTAGTTTTGAAAACAGGTGACCACGTAAAGCTAGTTGTAAGTAAAGCAGCATGCTTTACATTCATCTTGCTTTAAGCTGAAACTTAATTTCAACACATTACTGAATATTTTTATTTTCACAAATTTTCAAAAATAGAATCAGGCTATGGGGTTATGGGTTAAAGCGCTCCAATGTGAAGGAAAGGGTCATATAATTGACGATTTAACTCCTTCCAAGTGGCTGCTAAACTTCCTCAGTCCAGAAACCTATATAACCCGATCTTATTTCTCAGTCCAGAAGCATTCGAGTTTCAGGTTTTACTGTAATAAATACTACACATCCCATTATCACGACAGTCTTACGAATGTCATTGATTCGGGTACCGGTAACCTATCTAATCCGATATTTTTTTCTCAGTCCAGAGGCATTCGATTTTCAGAGGTTTAACTGTAATAAATACTACACATCCCATTATCACGACAGTCTTACGAAAGTGATTCGGGTATTTAAATAAATGCTTCAGTTCCTTTCTTTTCCTCATATACAAACAAGTGTCTAGCTATTACACCTATATACTGTCGTCACGCCATCAAGAGTGACTGTCTTCTGTTTCCATGTCAACCTGACTTGTTGTCTGTTGCTGATGCTGTGTTTTGAGGAACATCTTCAGCAAGTGTTCCAGAGATTTCATAGCTTTGCCCTCATCCTCCAGTTCTTTGCGCATTCTTTTCTGCTCCTATAAAAAATAAATGAAGGCAATTTGTGAAATTAGCTTTTCAGAGTTCCAGATAAGGGAAGTATTTTAAACACATAAATCTTTTTTTCTGCATTAAACCCCACAGTGTCACTCATTAGAAGTGTCTCTTTTAGTCACACCATAGGATTTGGTGCAGAAATGAAGGAGAAAATGTTTAAAAACTGGAGTTTACTCCTTCTTATCTGGAGCCCTGACTTTTGACTTTGATACGCACTTTTAAAAGGTGTCTGAAAAGATAGAGTCTTCTATATATCTGAAATTTACTTTCCCATGCCTACCAGTGGGTTCCAGATAAGAGTGACTGAACTAAATATTTTCAGCATTTTCTCCTTAACGTTTAAACTTTGTCTTGACTACTCAATAAAATTGTCTCTTCGAGAATGAGTAGTCACACCATATATTTTTGAGCAGGCATACAAAATTGTTTTCAAAATATTCCCCTTGTCTGGAGCTCTGACATAGGATATGCATGTACAATTTGTCACACATTTTCCATCTACCGGTAGATAAGAGTTACTTGACAACTCATAACAATTTGCAAAACTCATCAATACCATTTTTACCTGATTAGCTCTTAGAATGCAAACCTTGTAACCATAGTAACCTATGCAAACAGTTTGGATCCTAATGGGATGACAGGTAATGTGGTGTCTTAATAGAATCCAAAATGTGGGACACACTGACCATGTTTTGAAAAGAAATTTAGAAAAGTATATTTTTAGAACAGTAGCAGACGGCGTTAGTTTCAGAGCTAGGAGGGTTGGGGTTAACCTAGCTTTACTGGTTCCAGCAATAAATACCAATATCTAAAACATTTGCAACCAGCTTGGATCCAGACCAGGCCCCACTGAACTTGAGACTTGATCATAATCCAAACTATGTCACAAAGTTCCTGTTTCTATAAAATAAAGGTTGAGCCAAGTTTTAGAAGTATAACACTCATCATTTTCATATGGCAGTTATTCAGTGTTGAATAAGAAAAATACACCTTTTAATGCCTTTACTTTATTCTTCCAATAAAGAAAAAAAGTCCTGAATACAGTATCAATATAAGAAATACATGTATTTCTATATCCTAGAAGGTCGTTGCTTAAAGCAGGTTGAAGGTAAAGCAGAATGTGCCTAAAGGCGCATTCTACTTAGTTTCAGCCTGCTTTAAGTGGTCACCTATTTTCAAAACTAGAACGGCTATCACTAAAGGTGAAAAATACCCCCACTATACAGCACTCTGTCACACTCTGCAGACGTTTTCAATAAGGTTTTACAATAAGGTCAAAGGTGTAAGCCAAGGTCATAATGATTTCAAAATGGTATATGGCACTCTGCAACTCCTGAGTAACATTCATGCCGAGTATCAAGTAAATCCGGTTGAAAGTGAAGGAGGAAGTCACCGTACAAGATTATGCCTGCCAATTTTAAGACCAATTCCAAGGCCAAAGGTCAATGTCACAGAGATTTGAAATTTGTGTCTTGCACATCTACTACTCCTGAGTAACATTTATGCCAAGTATCAAGTGAATCAGGTTTAAAGTGAAGGAGGAGTTCAAAGTACAAGATTTTGCCTGCCAATTTCAAGACTGATTTCAAGGAAAAAGGTCAAGGTCACAGAGACCTGAAATTTGTGTCTTGCACATATACTACTCCTAAGTAACATTTATATCAAGTGAATCAGGTTGAAGTTGAAGGAGTTGTTCAAAGTACAAGATTTTGACTACCAATTTCAAGACCAATTTCAAGGCCAAAGGTCAAGGTCACAGAGACCTGAAATATGTGTCTTGCACATCTACTACACCTGAGTAACATTTATGCAAAGTATTATGGCAGAACACTACTCCTTTTTGTGTCAAAAAACTTCTTACAGATCGGACATTTTTACAGTTATACAGACGTACAGAAGTAATTTTCGCAAAATTGCGGTAGTGTCTTCAAGGCGGACCATTCCATCACGTTATTCTTGTGATAACACGTTAATAATTGGTCAGTATGAAATCGAGAGACTTTTTAAGTTTGTATAAATGAAATAAGCAATATAAACTACTTCAGATTTGATACATTAATGGTGGCTATTGATATAGTGTAGGCGTTATTACGGTATCCGCTGGTAGCAAGAAAGGTCCGTGTTTTACACAATGGCCTAGGTCTTTTTGGCTCAGTCGGAACACCTCACAAGTTTCTGCTATACTCCTGTTCAGAGTGCTTTGCCAACAGAATTTGGAATTGGCCAAGATGTTACGATGGGGTCCTAGATAAGTCAACATCCGATTTGAGCGTGATTAACCCACAGAAAAGGTTTATGAAAAAAAATCAAACATGTCAAATCTAATTTATGGGGGAAAACGACAATTTAATAGATCATACACATTATTTTCCACTTCTCCTGCAGGACAAAAAAAAAGTAATATACCAAGTTATAGTCTACTTTCAGTCCGAATGACCGCTCAACCGACTGTACATTTACTCCCCTGATCATTTAGCCATCTTGCCTACAATATTGAGCACTTCTAACACATGGCGCAGTCAAATGCAGCCGCAGTACCGACTCAGACCCTTCACAGGTACCCATGTTAACCCCTGGGTGGAGAGGAGCAATTCGCGGTACATGTCTTGCTCAAGGACATTCCTGTACATCATCGGGGACTCAGAAAAAATCCCCTAGTCAGACTGCTCGTCCGGCGTGGGATCGAACTCACGACCCCTGGTACCGTAGTACTGCATCTTATGATATCTGGAGCCCTGATTTAACCCATTATAACAACATTTTAGAAAAGATCTAATGCTTAATTTACCTTCTGAATTCATCATCTCCACTAATGATGCATCTGCAAGGTATGTTGTAGATTCACCATCTACCTCAAGAGTGATGTAAAATCTGTAAAATATGTAAAAACAGTAGTTTTAATGTAATTTGCAAAGAAATCTTTAAGCACTGTGGTATTTTACAAAATGTTAGGAAAAGTTGTTTTTTTTACTTGGGAAAGGGGGCCGAATATCGCTTACCGGACCCCAAAAATGTCACAAAACTGGGCTGCCATAGAACTTAAATGTCATTCCAGTTTTATAGTTTTTGTTAGCGTCAAACTCAAACTCAAAAGGGTCAAAACTTTACCTTGAGGACGAGTGACAAATTCCATTTCTTTTATCCCTGTATCATGATACTAGAAACAAGCTATTGGGCAATGGGTTAAGCGGGTTATGGTCAAATCGTACCGATTCAAAACATACCATTTTGGTCGAAGCGTACCACATAGAGGATAAAAGGATATACATATAGGGAAACATTCAATTTGTTTTAAGTTGATGCGAAGACAAAGCATTATCTTTGAAAATTTAGTAATTAGGAACACATTTGCCATTATGGTCATCAGTTCACAATGTTTCAAAATATTAATATTAGTGTCAGTGTCAACAATTATGTTGATCCTGACAATTCTGTTTTCCAGTGCTACGTCATACTCTGTCTGTTTACACTAAGCGAGCATGCGCACTCGGGGACAACAAACCCGAAATCTACATATAAGCTAGTATACAGCGTCGCTTTTCATCTCATTCATTTTTACGCATTATTATCTGAATAGGTCCTATGAATACTACAAATGTCTTACATAAGTTGCAAAAGCGTGATTTTACCGAAAATTAGATTTAATTTTTTCTCCAAGTAAGACCGACGCCATCCGAATGAAGGACCAAGAGTATGCATATGACATTAAATGCCCGGATGACTGGAAAAGAGAATATGCCGCCATATACGGCTTCTGATCAGGATCCAAACTGCTTGAAAATAATTTGAGCACCTATCATGCAATAGATAGTCTTTCTTTATGCAGCTTCTGATCAGGATCCAAATTGATCAAAAAGTAATAGTAATAGTCACTACCAGATATATTTAACAAGGGCCACCATGGCCCTAAATCGCTCACCTGGTTCACCATATAAAACTTGACCTATAGTGACCTAGATTACGACTGGACATGACTCACAATAAACCTCTAGAGTGTAAACAAGATTTTTCTATGCTTTGACCTAGTGACCTAGATTTTGACCAGACAGAATCCATGTTTGATTTTGACCTAGATTCGTAGTATGCAAACATTCTGAAAATATTTCATTCAGATCTAATGAGATGTGTAGCCTCTAGAGGGTTAACACTGTTTTTCTTTGATTTGACGTAGTGACCCAGTTTCTGACCAGACATGATCCATATTTATACTTGACCTAGATATCAATTAGGCAAATATTCAGACCAAGTTGCATTAAAATCCAATGAAATGTGTAGTCTCTAGAAAAATCACAATGTTTGTCTATAATTTAACCTAGTGACCTAGTTTTTGACCAGACATGACCCACATTCACACTTGACCTAGATATCAATGAGGAAAACATTTTGACCAAGTGTCATGAAGATCGGATGAGATTTGTAGCTTCTAGAGTATTAACAAGGTTTTCCTATGATTTGACCTAGTGACCTAGTTTATGACCCGACATGACTCATATTCGAACTTGATCTAGATATCAATTAGGCAAACATTCTGACCAAGTAACATAATAATCCAATGAGATTTGTAGCCTCTAGAGTGTTCACAAGGTTTTTCGATGATTTGACCTAGTGACCTAGTTTTTAACCTGACATAACCCACATTCAAACTTGACCTAGATATCAATTAGGCAAACATTTTGATCAAGTTTCATTAAGATCCAATGAGATTTGTAGCCTCTAGAGTGTTCACAAGGTTTTTCTATAATTTGACCTAGTGACCTAGTTTTTAACCTGACATAACCCACATTCAAACTTGACCTATATTTCATCAAGACAAACATTGTCATCAAGTTTCATGAAGATGGGATGAAATTTGTAGCCGCTAGAGTGTTCACAACCAATTGTGGACGGACGGACAGACAGACGACGGACGACAGACATCCAGCGATCCTAAAAGCTCACCTTGGCACTTCGTGCCAGGTGAGCTAAAAAGTATTAAAGCAAATATAGTCTGTTCTAAAACTAAGTGTCAATAATTGTGGATCTTAAGCTCTACACGGCTTCTGATAACGATCTAAAATGTATGAAAGCAAATCTTTTATCCGTTAAAAGGTGGCTTTTGATCAACTAGCTTTTCTTGAAAAGTCGTCTGTTTTAAAAGTTTAAACACGGAATTATACAAAACAGAATAGCAACTCAGTGAAGTTGAATAGGCAAGCATCTGAGCTCTCGCGGCGGTAAAATTTTGCGAGATTATGTGTCACGTGACAACATCTTCACTTTTTGCCTCGTTTTCCATCATTTGTGGGGTGAAAATTTACCGACTCGAGTGTTTTTATTGACATTTTATAGAATATAAATGACTTGGTGTACATTCCTATCAATTCACGGGAATATAAACCCGTGAACAATGCTTCGAAACAGACATTTATCAAATTAACTACCGATAGAAATTCTCTTATCAAGTCTCGCGAGTCTCGTATGCGCCGCACGAGATTTGCGATATAGCGCGAGGTTTCAATTCCGTCAGTGTATGATTCTGTGGTTTAAACTAATAAAAAAATGTCAACCATTGTGGATCCTGATCAGATGCCGCTTTACGCGGCTTCTGATAAGGATCCAAAAGGCTTGAAAAGTTGCATCCGTGAAAATATGGTTGTTACGCGAACATAACCGACTGTCACTTTTCCCCCCACCCACTCCGTAACGAGCTAAGGCTGGGCAATAAGTTTTCATAAGGCCGTATTACTAATTCATCAACGAAATTCAGTACATAAAACATTAATAAATTACATAGAGAATTTGACTGATCAGTTGAAATTGTGTATGTTGGAGTAAATTACGAAAATTTGACATTTTTACTTACGAACTGCTTGCATCTTTTTTGGAACTAAAGGGCCCGTTCGATTCACTGTTCCGATTGTTCCGGACAGACGGAACATCAATCGAATGCAGTGGAACAGTGTTCCGGACATGTTCCAACTGTTCTTTTTTTCGAGGTGGTGCAGTCGGAACAGTGACGTCATCAACATGGCGGCAATCGGAGCAATTGGAGACGCCAGATTTTTATAAATGTTGCTTTGGAGTGTTTTTCACCACTCCTGAAGCAACATTCAAGCACAAATGTGCACAGTCAGTTAAATGTATCAGCCCCGTCCTGCATAGTAATATTTTGGGTCAAATTGGCCAGCGGAATTTCAACAATTGCATCAAAACCTTAACTGACACCAACCCCGATGCATAAGTACAAGACATATTTTTATCTTATTTTATACCGGGTTTCTTGTTGGTTATACCAATTTTTTATATGATATAGTAAAAAACAAACATTATTTTACAAAAATAAATGTGTCAAGTTCCTGTGCTCCGACACAGACGTGGCTACATTATAAGCGCTACAATTTGACTGGTGCACAAATGTTCTTCAGTATAATAAGGATGAAAATGGTGATTATTTTAAGAAATTTAGCCAGTGGTACTAATTTAGTGCTGCTCTTTGATTCAAAACTATTCTCTGGACGGGATAGCAAGAAAAACAATAACAACTTTGGGTTAACTGCAATCATTATTTTATTTTGACGCCATTTTGAATTTTCAACTTCCTGTTCTAAATAGAAAAATTGCGTTCGATTGAGAGCTGTTCTGGAACAGGTTCGGAACGTGTTCCGGACAGTGAATCAAACGGGCCCGTCCTGTTGTATCGCTCCGCGCACGGCATAATTTCTATTTGAGTTTTTCTTGTAATTGTTTTTATCACAAATACAATTTTTTTTAAGCGTACCTGAGTGGATTTATGCTCCAGACCTACTTTCTACGTTTTATGTGATAAATTAGTTAAGCAATCGCCCATATATTGAGGGTCTGTTTGTTATTACGTCATGCTCGGAATATTGGCTGTTATAAGGTATCAAACTCGACCACAGTATTACCTGTTTTAAGCGAGCATGCAATGAGGAAGTAAAGTGCACATTAAAGACATATGGCTTTTTATTCAGGTCAGATGTAGTGAATAACGGTCTTATAGGAGCGGTCTGCATTTTTTTCCAACCTGCAGTAAGCAGTCACCTGTCTTTGAGACCTAGATAACCTCATTTTGATGGTCGTTAAAGACCGACTGTAGCATGTGATACGATTGTTGAAATTCAGTACTGACATTGTGGCGTTGTCTGACGACAAACGCCACAAAAATGTGTCTTTGACCAGACCAAGAACCCCAAGCACGTGAAAATATAGATCTTCATACCCTCATACTACTAACACTAATACTACCTACTCCTAACACTACTCTACCTATCCCTAGTACACCACTCCCTACCCCTAACACTACTCTACCTACCCCCTAATACTACCTACTCCTAACACTACTCTACCTACTCCTACCACTACTCTATCTACCCCTAATACTACCACTACCTACTCCTAACACTACCTACTCCTTACACTACTCTACCTATCCCTAGTACTACCACTCCCTACCCCTAATACTACCACTACCTACTCCTAACACTACTCTACCTACCCCTAATACTACCTACTCCTAACACTACTCTACCTACCCCAACCACTACCTACTCCTAACACTACTCTACCTACCCCTACCACTACCTACCCCTAATACTACCGCTACATTACTCCTAACACTACCACTCCATACTACTAACACTACCACTACCGACTGCTAACACTACGTTCCCCAAACACTACCACTACGTACTCTACTTACCCCTAAAACTGCCCCTAATACTACCTTCTAACACTACTCTACCTACATGTACCCCTAATACTATCACTACCTATTCCTGACAACCACTACCTACTCCTAACACTACCACTACCTACTCCTGACACTACTCTACCTACCCCTAACACTACCACTACCTACTCCTAACACTATTCTGTCTACCCCTTATCTTAGCACTCTACTATATATGTACTTTATCTACTTCTGACACTAAAGCTAGATAACTTCTACTACAACAACTACTACTACTACTATTACCCCTGCGGGACAGGAGTAGTGCACGGACAAGGCAAAAAGACACCAATGTAAACAAATACAAAGGCATCATTGACTCCCGAATGGGTGTCAGTTCAAAGAAGGCATTGTGCCATGTAGTGAAATTGACCTTAAATATATCACGGGGATTATATACAAACACAGTTTTACATTGGACAAGTCTCTGGAGAGTGAGTGAAAAAGTTATGAGACAAAAATGGTCTTCAAACTCATTTTGGTTCATTCAAGCGGACGATTGCTTTCATGTATGTCCTTTAAAAATAACAATCCTATTTAAATGTTTATTCGTTTTTATTCTCACCTCTGTAAAGAAGTTAATATTAATAACATTCTAAATTTGCTTTCCTAAAGGTATGCCATCCAAACGGTATGTCCCTGATTTGCATATGAACAAAGTGTTATACCCCCGGGCAGCCGAAAACAGTTAAGACTGCCAAAGAGTTATATTTCGTGTGTCTATTGTTGTGGTTGTTTAATCCCTTCACTGCCGTACCCCGAATACATATAGATCTAGTTATTTGCATACAGTGTGGTTCCTGACCAGACGCCGCGTAACTCGGTATTTGATCAGGTTCCAAACTATTTGCAACTAAGATTAAAATATAGCGTAAGAAAAAAAACATATTTCTACATTTTGTTGCATTTCGTTTGCGTTCTGCGCTCATCTCAATAATTCAGGCCCAAATACCTAAAACAAAAAAAACTACATTTGATAAATGAAACCAGACTTCGCATATCTCTGCTTCTAATAATGGTCTACTTTTTGTCAATGTCCTGCTATGTTTAAAATGTACTAAATGCATTTGCAAGACCCAGTGGTCTACCCGGAATTCCAAGAAGATTGGTTCATGTTTTGGTTACTAATATGATCCACAAGGTAACTTATAACCCGCAAAGGTACTTAGTGTTGAAAGAGTTAACCCCTTCACTGCCTTACACCGAGTGCGATGTTTATTTGCAAACAGTTTGAATCCTGATCAGACGCCGCGTTACGCGGCGTCTGATCAGGATCCAAACTGTTTGACACTCATTTCAATATTTCTTAAATCAAAATACCTAAAACTTAAATTTCAGAAATAAATGCAGACGAAAATTGTTTAAAATTGATGACGTCACGGCAGTGAAGGAGTTAAATGGGTTTATGGTGCCGATGGTTACATTTTAACAGAACACGGACTTGTTTACCCCTTGGCAATGTAAAATTGGGCGTCGGTTAAATTCAAATTAGCTTCAGTGAAAATATTTAAGTTTTATCTCTTTTCCTACCGTAATATCGTCTGCTTTTAAATTGACGTGTGCAGACACGTCCCTAACGTCTGTTAAAAATTTGGATCCCAAAAATGCGGATGCCCTGAGGATATCCAACGTTCTCAGTAAAAGATCTATATTTTAAACCGTCGATAGCAGTGGATAAGATATTTTATTTCAGATGCAACGGTTTATTTCAAATTGGTCTAGAGTTTTTGAGAAAAACCATCAACAATGATTTTGATCGGGAGCGTGTTCGTTGTACACACAACTGGAACGCGGTTCGTTGTAATAAAAAACAATCAAAATCTTATTTGTTTAATAGCTAAACGGATTATTTTTTAAATGCAATTGACGATTATACCCAGACTACTCGACGGACATATTTGGTGTCGATGAGAGCTGATATTGTTACCTATTCAGAACCATTTATGGTCAATGAGCATCAGTTTCTTCAGAAATCGCCGTAACGGTAGAAACTTTTTTTTGCTAATAGGAATTACAATATAAAACAAACTGAAAATGAAAATTTTGACCAGGCATCCGTTTGATAAAAAATGGATAAATTCAATATATAAACATGGAAGAATCCACTGGGCAAAATTGGGTTAACTTTACTCATGACTACAGTAGAGAATCTGTTATTCTTTCCTAATAAACGCGTTTACGCTAAAACTATTATTACAGTACAAACAGTTTTGAGCCAGATCAGACGCCGGGTAACCCGGCGTATGATCAGGCTCCAAACTGTTTGCCACCAAGATAAACATGAAATATCAAAAGTGTCCAAAAGTTGTTCTTTTCTACGTTTTAGCGCTTTGCGTTTGCGTACGTTTGCGTTTAAACGGGAAAGAATAACAGATTCTGCACTGTATTCCTTTGAGTATAAGTTTACTGTTTACTGTTACAAATCGGGGAATGAACGCAAAACATTTCTAAGTGGCTTTAATATATATGTCTATAAAATGTACCAATCTTGTAAATAGAAACTGTTTAAACAAAACTATCACACTTTGAGAATTTGCAATGCTTCTTTTTCTTTATAAAACCCCAATTTTCAAATCCAATTTACACGTAGTGCTGACGACAAACGTAGAAAACTATTGTATATATTCGAACTTTGATATATTGAACTCGTTTTAATCGAACTATCCGATAGTTGATATATCGAACTCGTTTTAATCGAACTATCCGATAGTTCGAAATATTAACTGTACTACTTCATGCTCGACAAAACCGACTTCGAGATATCGAAGTTCGACTGTAGTATATAGTTGAAAAGATGTTATGTTTTCTCTTTTAACCCTTATCGTGCTCAACGTGTCTTGGTTAACATTTACGTACGTGGATCCAAACTGCTTGACACTCATTTCAATACTAGTATTTCTGAAGTCAAAATACCTTGAAATTAAATTTGAGAAATATAAAAGCAGAAAACAATTGTTTAAAATTGATGACGTCATGGCAGTGAAGAGGTTAACTGTTTTTGTGCAGGGGCGGATCAAAAATGTTTTTGGGGACGTGTGTATGCACATATTGCGGAAGTGTTAGTTCTTTTACAGGAAATTGGACTGTTTCGCGTTACAAACACTGTTATAACACCGATCAACTGATGCGCTGATAACGCAACTTGTCAAGGTTTAAACTGTTTTCAAGTTCTCACGTGCAAAATGTATGAGCCGTGCCATGAGAAAATATGCCTCATTGCATTGCAAACAGTGTAGACCATGGCAAGCCGCGGCGTTTTTGACGCGGCGGCTGGTCTTGATCTACACTGTTTGACATCTAAAGCACGTTACATGTATGTAGCTGTATTATTTACGGTATTTGACAGTGCAGAACCAACTCATACCCAAAGCTTGGGATGATATCGATGCTCCACGCCTTGGTCTGTATAATGTTGCAGTGTAATAAGGCTGGTTTTGTCATGGCACAGCTCATATACAGTGGAGAATCTGTTATTCTTTCCCGTTTAAACGCAAACGTACGCAAACGCAAAGTACTAAAACGTAGAAAAGAACAACTTTTGGACAATTCTGATAATTCTTGTTTATCTTGGTGGCAAACAGGTCGGAGCCTGATCAAACGCCGGGTTACCCGGCGTCTGATCTGGCTCCAAACTGTTTTCAGTGCAAATAATAGTTTTAGCGTAAACGCGTTTATTGGGAAAGAATAACAAATTCTCCACTGTATTGGACAGTTTGACAGAAGAAACATAAAGACGATTGACAAACAATTAGAACACAGATCAGACACCTCGTTACGCGGCGTCTGATCTTGATTCAATATGTTTGCAAATGTAAGCCAATATTCCTCCCTCCCTATAACAACTCCCTCCGAACAACACACACAATCTTTGTCTCCCATTTGAGTGTTGAACATTGCAAAGAGGGAATACTGTATGCATCATTCGTTTGAAAAAACAAGTACATGTGTGCATCTATATAAAGACAGATTATTTCTTAATATTTACATTCACCCTGTAAAGTCTTTATGTAATCCTATTAAAAATTTGCGGTACATCTGCCGATGAACCTACACTTCGGAACTGGTTTTAGCCAGTTCGGATTTCGCCCGTGCTATTCGTGGACTTCTTCAAATAGACTACATCGGGCACTTAACACTAAGCTCCCATTGGTCGACGGTCATATGACACTAGCGGAGTGATACAGACCCATAGGTCGTTGCCATCGCGTTGCTATGTGTGTAAATGGGTTAAGAAAAAACAACCGCGACCTGTATTTTTAGAATGTGCTTTGGCAATAGATATTCAAGTTGCACTGTTATTTGTTTGCCTTGTAAGTCTTTTCCATTCACAGAGAGAAAGTGTACTGGAAAAAATCCTGAATTTTTAATACAGTTAGAGTACATGTAGTTGGGACTACTTTCTCACCATATTTAGAAACTGGAATGGCTATTACATCGACATTACATCTATCAAACCTCTTTGACCGGTATATGATAAATTCTTATACAGAAAAAACAAATCTGGCCAATAAACACATTAAATTGACAAGACAGAAAATATAAATATAAATATAAGGAATAAACAACATCTCTTTGCCGCTCATGACGGTATGACTACATTAGCTTCGGGGGGTAAATTTAACGAAAACGCCCTTCGGGCGTTTACGCAATTTACCCCCTGCGAAGCTAATGTAGTCATACCGTCATGAACGTCAACAATATGTTGTTTATTCCTATAAAACCTATTTATGCCCACGATCCAATATATGGGACTTGGGCAACCAGTGTAGACGCTGATCAGACGTCGCATAATGCGGCCTCTGATCAGTATACACTGTTTCAATATAAAACAAAACGCAAATAAAACCTTAGACCATACACCCCTTAGATAAAAATGAACTAATTCGTTATATACACATGGGCGAATCCGCAGAGCGCAAATGGGTTAAACATTGCAAAGGCGGTACAAAGGAAAGCTCTTGTGTTTCTTGTATCTTTCTAACTACCATCTTTATGAAAGACTGTTAAACAACCTTTTGTTTTCAATGATCGCTTGCTTACAACATACTTTCTAAGTTAACCCTTTCACTTCCAAATTGTCCATGCGTTTTTTACCCCTTCACCGCCATGTTGTCGTCTTCTTCAATATTGTTGTCTGCAATATCAATTAAGGCAGTATAACTGACGTTATTTCAAAACAAGTGGCAAACGGTTTTGATCATGATCAAAACTGTTTGCAAATTCGCTTTATGACGTCATTGAGAGTGAAAAGGTTAATTTTTGAAACGACATATTAGAGGGACATACGAATGAAACATAAGTTTATTCCATTATGTACACTCAGTGCAAAACGAAACGCACATCGTGCTCAGGCGCAGATCAAGAAACCTTTTTTTTAAGAAAATTAGAATAGAAAGACCATATCTCTAGATTTATTCAATTCTGCAACAAGTTCAGAGAAAAATACTCAAAAAACATTGTGCTGCCTTTTAACCATTTCCCTCTTAATGACGACAAAAAGCGTTTGCAAACAGTTTCGATCCTGATCAGACGCCGCGTAACGCGGCGTCTGATCAGGATCCAAACTGTTTGACACTCGTATCGATTTGCTTTGAGTCATTCTACATTAAGTTGTACTTTGAAACGATCTTGCAATCAACAAAATTGAAGCAGACGACAATGAAACGGTGAAGGGATAAAAACCTCACGATTAATTTGACAGCGAAATTCACTACAGCTTGTTTAAAACACCGCACCGATTAGTACAGGGTGTGATGCTACCAATTCAATAATGATTTAATAACAATTCGCAAATACGTTCCTTCTACATAAAAATAATATTTTGATGAAAAATGTGCGTTTCTTTTTGCGCTGAGTATACATACTGTCCAATCACTCAGTTTCCCCGAGTACTATTTGGGCAATGTACTGATTTTTGGGGCACTTATGAAACATTGTATGCAGGCACAGCTAATCAGTTCATCAAAATCTGATTTCGGATGATAATCGATGTTTAAACCTTTTTAATTCCAACCGGCTTTATTGGCGTTTTGACCAATCAGTTCCTAAGAAACATTTTAAAGCAGGTCTGAACAATCGTTTTATTAAGATATTTTCAAAACTAATGGATTGTTGGATTAGCTAGTTCTGCATGCTCATTGAATATTCAACTTGTAAAGTAAAATACAAATAAGGGTTTAATTGTGATAAGTATCCTTTATATTATTATTTTTTAAATAACATGGTTTACATTTCGTTATATGCAATGTAGTATAATGTATATGTATATGAGATGTAACCATGACGCGACTAAAACGGAGATTAACCCATTTGCGCCCAGTGGATTCGTCCATGCTTATATATTGCATTAGTCCATTTTTTATCAAAGGGAAACATGCCCCGAGGTTCTAAAACTTAAAACGAACTCTGTGCTCAAAACTCAGAAGTTTTCTCAGCTCATAAAACTTCGACAAACATTTTATTTTACAACTTGTAATTTCATATATAACTATACTGTAAATATGTATCCAAATGAGGTTACAAAAATAAAAAAATACATGTTTTTTTAAAAACTACAGCCTGTTATCGAAACTGAGTTTTGAGCACAGAGTTCGTTTTAAATTTTATAACCTCGGGGCCAGGTCAAAATTTTCATCTTCGTTTTGTCTTTTATTGAAATTCCTATCAGCAAACAGTGTAGCCTCTGATCAGACGCCGAATCATGCGGCGTCTGATCAGAGTCTACACTGTTTGGCCATGTCCCACATATGAGGTCGTGGGCACAAATGGGTTCAATCTACGTCAGCGGTCCTACGATTAGACTCCACCTTTGACCTACACCCTCCACGCGTTCCGGGGGATGTTGTTTTATCAGCTATTGATGTCTGAATTCGACACTAAATCAAGGGGGAGATTCCGGTAAGTTATCATAGTTGAGTAGTAACGTAACCGCTCACACCAACAGCTGTTCTTTGGCCTAAAAAGATGATATGTTTCGCCATGACAACAAACAATTAACTGGACCGGACTCGTTTCATAAACATATTGGATATAAGAGAGAACAGTATAACCTCTATATTATGACAACAACATTAAATTAATAATTCGGTGTTTAGCACAGGTAATTGCTTAACTCATTTATACCCGGTGGATTCTTCCATGTTTATATATTGGATTAGTCCATTTTTTATCTAAGGGATGCCTGGTCAAAATTTCATTTTCATTTTGTTTTATATATAAATTTCTAGCAGCAAACAGTGTAGCAAACTCTGATCAGACGCCGCATAATGCGGTGACTGATTAGAGTGTACACTGTTTGCCTATATCCCATATATGGGATCGTGGGCACAAATAGGCAGTAAAACAGAAAACTCAGCTGTCACCATGATTTAATACATTCAATTAGCATTTGTTTTAGTGGTCGCAATGGAGAGGTTTTACTGTACAATTAACCAACAGTTAAAACCATAATTGACGACTGGTCAAAGTGAAGTTTCAAACAGTTTGGTGCCTGATCAGACGCCACGATCAATGAATACAGTGGAGAATGTGTTATTCTTTCCCAATAAACGCGTTTACGCTAAAATTATTATTTACAGTGCAAACAGTTTGGAGCCAGATCAGACGCCGGGTAACCCGGCGTCTGATCAGGCTCCAAACTGTTTGCCACCAAGATAAACATGAATTAACAGAATTGTACAAAGGTTGTTCTTTTCTACGTTTTAGCGCTTTGCGTTTGCGTTTAAACGGGAAAGAATAACATATTCTCCACTGTATGACGTCACCAATGACGTCAGAATAACAGATTCTCCACTGTAACTGATATAATGAAATACAAAGACGTTAATTCGGAAAAGGCGCATGAATTATTGTCTGTACAATCCAAGCACCTATTAAGCATAGCTCCCTTTTATACAATCAATTAGCCTTCGTTTTAGCACGGAGTAAATACACATGTGTATTTACTCCGTGGTGTAAGTGGTCGTGACAGAGAGGTTTTCTTGTAACTTTGTAATGCATTTAACAGTATAAGAACACCAATGACTGACTTGTCTGAAATATTAACATACAATCGTCAAATCGCGAAATGAAACAAAGAATGTTTGTGGTGAAGTGTATTGTATGCTTAAATGTACATGCAATTTCCCTGACTTGTCGCGTGATTAAAATGTTTTTTTTATTATTTTTTTTTTAAATCAACAACTTGAGAGCATGTACAGTGAAGAAAACGTTATTTTTTCCCAGTTATTTTTTCCGCGTTTACGCTAAAACTATTATTTCCCATGCAAACCGTTTGGAGCCAGATCAGACGCCGGGTAACCCGGCGTCTGATCAGACTTCAAACTGTTTCCCACTCAGATAAAAATTATTAGTCAGATTTTTCGAAAAATTGTTATTTTCTACATTTTAGTGCATTGTGTTTGCGTTTCGTTAGCGTTGAAACGGGACTGAATAACGGGTTCTCCACTTTATAAGCATTATGTGATCTTAATGTAACATTATCTTAAAACAGTAAACGTTTAGTCATAGTATAAAATTATGTTCTTGTTCACTTGAACATTTCAACAAGTAGTAATTAATTGTTGAACATGTTAAGGACCTTCCAAAGACTTGGTTTGATTTTGATGTAAACTGTAAAATACTGTAACAAACCATACTGACAGACTACAGTGGAGAATCTGTTATTCTTTCCCGTTTAAACGCAAACGCAAAGCGCTAAAACGTAGAAAAAAACAACTTTTGGACAATTTTGATATTTCATGTTTATCTTGGTGGCAAACAGTTTGGAGCCTGATCAGATGCCGGGTTACCCGGCGTCTGATCTGGCTCCAAACTGTTTGCACTGCAAATAATAGATTTAGCGTAAACGCGTTTATTGGGAAAGAATAACACATTCTCCACTGTAACAGACACTTCTTCCCTAACAGACGTCAGTTAACCCTTTCATGGTCAAATTGTTCGGGAGATATTTACCCCTTCACCGCTTTATTGTCTTCTGCTTCAGTATGTTGTTCGAAGACATATTTCAAGTTAGATTTAAGGTTGTCTGACTAAATAAATATCGATAAGAGTGTCAAACGCGCTTTAAGGCGTCAGTAAGATTGAAAGGGCTAACAGTACCATAAAACCTCTCTTTTACGACTATGAAACTGTGTTTATTACTACAGTGGAGAAGACGGTTTTTTATTTCCAATTGACGTGTTTACGCTTAACTCTTTGAACCCTAGTCACGCATATATGCGTCATTTGCAGACAGTGTACCTGTGAGAAGTACACTTGTCCTATACAAACAGTGTAGACCCTGATCAGAGGGCTCCTTAAGGAGCCCTCTGATCAGGGTCTACACTGTTTGTCATTTTGACATATATTGTAAAAATCAACCCTAAAATGTCAAAAATGAACTAGACTAAATTGAAAACTAGAATTGTCCATTTGAGGTTTCAGGGAGGAAAGTGTTAAACGTTTATTTTCATTGCAAACAGTTTGGAGCCAGATCAGACGCCGAGTAACCCGACGTCTGATTAGGCTTCAAACTCGTTGCCACTCAGATTGAAATCAATCGATAGGAACTTCAAAATCTTACAGTTTTCAAATGTTATTGCCATGCTTTTGCGTATCGTTTGCGTTTAAACGGGCAAAAGTAAAGTCTTCTCCACTGTAAATACAGTGGAGAATCTGTTATTCTTTCCCGTTTAAACGCAAACGTACGCAAACGTACGCAAACGCAAAACGCTAAAACGTAGAAAAGAACAACTTTTGAACAATTTTGATATTTCATGTTTATCTTGGTGGCAAACAGTTTGGAGCCTGATCAGACGCCGGGTTACCCGGCGTCTGATCTGGTCCAAACTGTTTGCACTGCAAATATCAGTTTTAACGTAAACGCGTTTATTGGGAAAGAATAACACATTCTCCTATGTATTTAGGACTTGTGACTACTTAAAGCAAGGTGACAATAAAACTGCTTAAAGCAATGTGATTGTAAAAAAAGAAAGTTCCAATCAATTCGCATTTGTTATAGTGGTCGTAGAAGAGACTTAGCTTGAAATTGTATAATTGAGTTTCAAGAAAGCAACGAGTAATAGCAGTTACACGGTGTTCCCTCCCTAAAACGACATTCAAAACAATGACTCCCTCCTAAAAACGACCTTTGCTGCAGTTCCCTTTAACAGAACAATTATGTCTATCGCGTTTACTGCTGCAATATCGTCTGCTTCAAACTATCGTCTTCTGTTTTTTCTCAAAGTACATACAAGTGGACATTTTGATAGAAACAAAATAATGACGAGTGACAAACAACTTGAATCTAGAGCAGATGCCGCGTGACGCGGCGTCTGTTCTAGATTCATGCTGTTCGCAAATGTGAGCCAATCTTAATTTTCCTCTCTTTAACGTCTCCCTCCGAACAAAACACACAATATGTGTGTTCCAATGGTTGTCGCTGTAGAGAGGGAGCACTGAATCACCAGCGTCTTACAAATAAATAACACTTCACTGATTTACCCCAAGTGCGACGGTCATTTGCTAACAGTTTGGATAATAATCAGACGCCGCGCAACGCGACATCTGATTAGGATCCAAACTGTTTGGCACTCATTTCAATATTTCGTATGTCAAAATACCTAATAAAAAAAACATCTTTGAGATATGAAAGCAAACGGCATAGTTGTTTGAAATTGATGACGTCATGGCAATGAAAGGTTTAATTTGAAAAAAAGTTCATGCCCCTTATCTCAAGAAGAAAGCAGTTCTCCTGTAATAGTTTCATCTAAACTACTGAGCGATTAATTGGAATAATGAATGTTTAACCATGGCGCGACAGCAAGACTGATGCAACTTTAGACACGGAAATACAATGCCGTACTTAACAATAGATCTATTTAATTATAAAAATAATCATTCAATAACCCTGGTATAATTTGTTTTTGTTTTGTGTCCTATTTTGCCTCACCATCAGTATGCAGGTGCAGATCCGATACTTAATTTATGAGACAGACTTAGAAGACGCCATGCAGCATCTCACAGGCACTGTTTTTGTACAGAAATGTAGTAGAACAACGTCAATAAACGATGCAAGGGGAGTTTTCAATAAATTCACTTAGCTCCTGAAGGGGCTTTCTGCATTAATTTTGTTCTGACATCTTTATTACATGCTGGCTAAACACAATTTTTACTGTTTAGATAGGTTTAAGGCAATTAAGATCTGAATGAAATATACATGTAACTACTTATAGGCCTTCAATGTTTGAATTGTGCGGGAGTGGCCCACATACATGTAGTTGAGTTTGCTATTCAAAGATGTTAGATCGATATTTTGCGGGAGGGGCGAGGGTGATCTTTAAAAGAATGTGCCGTGTCTTAAATTCGTAGAGAATAGATCCGTAAGTGAATAATCTACAGCGTTCTCTCCCTACAACGGTCATCCAAACAACGAATCCCTCCTTACAACGACCCTTGTTGCAGTTCTCTTTACAGGACTGCAATATCGTCCGCTTAATTTTGTCGTCTGCTGTTTTCTCAAAGTTACATAATGGACATATTGACAGAAAAAACTTTTTAACGAGTGGCAAACAGCTTGGTTCCAGATCAGACGCCGCGTAACGCGGCGTCTGGTCTGGATTCAAGCTGTTTACAAATTTTAGCCAATTTCTCTCCCTATAATGACTCCTCCTGAACAACACACAATTTTGGTATCCCATTCGATGTCGTTGTAGAGAGGGGCGCTGTATAAATTATTGAATATTATATCATTCATATAGCAAGGATGTGCACGCCATGGACATATATTGGCAAATCGTTGACTGCTTTATTCCACTGGTCTTGGTCCAATACTCTTCTTTAATAAAGTTAATTATGTAACTGTAAAAAACATATTTCTTGCAGGGATGACAAAATACCTGTCCAACAGTTCTGCCATAAAACAACATCCATTTATTTGTTCTCTCATTTGTATACAGTAATGCATTCTTTTATAAAGTGAGCATTCAATATAAACAAATAAAATCGTCAAAGTGCCTTGTACCAGTTGAGAAGCCGTTATTCTTTCCCATTTAAACGCAAACGAAGCTCAAACGCAATGCAGTAAAATGTCAAGGTTTTATAAATTTTGACGTTTTATTCTTAATTAAGTGGCAAACAGTTTTCAGCCTGATCTGACGCCGGGTCACCCCTCATCCGATCTGGTCCAAAACTATTTTCAATGTAAATTATATTTTAGCGTAAACGCTTTTATTGGGTAAGAAAAACGTCTTTCTCACTGTAATCTAGTTATTGAATATACAAGCACTTGTGTGGCGAAATTGTGTTTGTTATAATTTCACGTTGCTTTAACCAATTAGCGCCCAATGGATTATTCCATGCTTATATATTGGATTAGTCAATGTATGCTCTTAGGGGTGCCTGCCAGTTGTCTAAATTTTCATTTTCGTTTTGTTTTACATGTAAATTGAAATTCCTATCAGCAAACAGTGAAGACTCTGAGCAGATGCCGCATCATGCGGCAGCTAATCAGAGTCTTCATTGTTTGCCTATGTCCAATATATGGGATTGTGGGCACAAATGGGTTAACAGAATTTCAGTCATACATGTATCACGACGTCCAGCTAACTACAGGTAGAGGAATACATAAGAAGCCCTTTTTGCCCTGGTCCATGCACAAATCGGCAACTGAATAGACCCACCGACCTTCCGAAAGCCAGCCGGAAGACGTCCATACATATCTTTGATTTTATGGCTCAATGCATGTAACAAAAATATGACGTGTATCTGAACATGATGTTCTTTGACAAAGGCCCTTAGAGGTTGAAATATTAGAACAGAACAATTTAAACTAAGTGTGTTATGTAATACTAGATGTGTTTACCTTGTAGATAAATGTTTCAGCTCTGGCTCCAAGGTTATGAAGAGTTTGAGTCCAATCTCAAGTCGTTCTAAAGCATTTGATTGGTAAGATTTGAGCCTAGGCTTGAGAACACGCTCAGACTTAGCTCAAACGGTTTATAGCCTTGGACCCTGTGTTGTAGAAACTTGGAGGATAACTACATTTGTATAACTTTAGAAAAGTTACATAGCTTTTTGTAAGAAGGATGAGTGACGGGAAGAAAAATCTCTTGTTTATATTATCGATATTAGGGAGTCGGGAGTCAACCTTCGGGTCCCTATGGGCCAGTCGAGCAGACACATCGAGTCTTATCTGACTCGAAATAGAGTTGCCACGTGCACCCGTCTTGGGAGCAAAACGATATTTGTAAGAAATACATGTATATATATATTGGCATGCTTAAGTTGAAAGATAAAAATGATATGGAACCAGGGGTTTGAAAGTCGTATATAAATCATTAAGTAAGTTTCTGAATAATTAATAACACGCAATTAGTGTTGACAGAAATATCGCCTTATGGTAATTATTTTGATTTAAGAACAGTCTAGAAAACCTATTTAGGTCATCATAACTTCAAAAATATCACAAACAACGTACAGCAAGCCGTCTCTATTATGACCGCAAACACGAAAAGTAATTGATTAGTTTAAACATATTTTATTTCAGATATTTTACATGCATATTATAATCATATAATAAAGTAAAGGATTGAAACGAAAGCAAAACTAGCTTATTGAGTTTCTTTCCTTGCACCGTTGGATATATACATATGCTCTGTCTATAGCTATACTATCATATATCGTATACATTCTTATATCAATGCAAAATATGTAATCATTGATGAAAATATCTCTCAGTTCTGTGCCGCCTCTCTTCAATGACACTCCGCAAAACGATATAAGGTTTACATAAGTACAGACCGCTGAATAATGAAGGACAAACTTAATGCAGATACTTTAAAAGAGTAATACAGAATTTTGTATCTCACAAACCGGGCCATTTATTAAGACACGCCCATATATTATGAGTGTCGCTCAAGAAAGGAAGCACCAAATGAACAAAGTCTTTTGTATATAAGTATAAGTATAATGATAATGATAATGGTAAATGTTTTATTTAGATTAAGAAGAAAAAATATTCAACAATTTAACAAGTAATTGATTGTATAAAGGAAAGGGGACAGCTCAAAGTAAGGGGACATTAAAACAGAAAGTGCCTATAGGAACTTTCTGTTTTACTGACCATTTGCTTTAAGCCCCTAATACACCTACATGTAATATTTTAGAACTACAGTGCTCCCTCCCTACAACGGCCCTCCCAACAACGACTCCCTCCTTACAACGACCATTGCCGCTGTTCCCCCAAAAATATAATTATGTCCAACCATTTCTAGGCTGCAATATAGTCTACCTAAAATTGACGCCTGCTGGCTTTCTCAAAATTAAATGTTAGACATTTTGACAGAAAAAAAACATAATGATGAGTGGCAAACAGCTTGAATCTAGATCAGACGCCGCGTTACGCGGCGTCTGATCTAAATTTAAGCTGTTAACAAATGTAAGCAATTTTTTCCCTCCCTACAACGACTCCCTCCGAACAACGTACATAATTGTTGTCTCCCATTGGGTGTCGTTGTAGAGAGGGAGCGCTGTATCTCAAACGCAACTCAACCGCTTTATAAGCAAGGACATGGGCTAAAACTGTTTGACACACAGATGACAAAAATTATTTAAAAAACATCTTATTGCACCCCGTTTGCGTTTTGTTTGTAATGTAAAAAAAACGGCATTGCATTTTTAAATGATTTTTTCTAGTGAATCGTATTTCAACACTCCTGAAATTTACATGGTCCAAAGAATAGAGACCCTAATGAAAGCTTGTACAGTGGAGAATCTGTTATTCTTTCCCGTTTGAACGCAAACGTACGCAAACGCAAAGCGCTAAAACGTAGAAAAGAACAACTTTTGGACAATTTTGATATTTCATGTTTATCTTGGTGGCTAACAGTTTGGACTGCAAATTAACGTTTTAGCATAAACGCGTTTGTTGGGAAAGAATAACACATTCTCCACTGTAAGCAGGGACATGGGCTAAAACTGTTTGACACACAGATGACAAAAAATATTTAAAAAACATTTTATTGCACCCCGTTTGCGTTTTGATTGTAACATAAAAAAACGGCATTGCATTTTTTCTAGTGAATCGTATTTCAACACTCCTGAAATTTACATGGTCCAAAGAATAGATACACTAATGAAAGCTTGTATATATCCCACTCCCTACAACGGCCCTCCGAACAACGATTTCCTCCTTACAATTATGCTTGCCGCTGTTCCGCAAACAATACCATTATGTATAATGCTTTCACTGCTGCAATATCGTCTGCTAAAATTGTCGTCTGCTGTTGTTACTCAAAGTTACATATGAGTGGATCTTTTGACAGAATACATAATAATGACGAATGACAAACAGCTTGAATCAAGACCAGAAGTTTTAATTACCACCATCTCTAAACAAGACGCACTATCTGTGTCTCTCATTGAGTGTTGTTGTAGAAAGGGAGCAGTGTGCATTTCTTTACTCATGCACTCCTGTAAGTTTTTATTGAATATTCCAATTTCCCATTCAGTCTAGTCCATTTTTAACTGTTTTTAAATGTTTGATTTCCAAAAGAAAGCAAAATGAAACACGGTGCTGGCCTGATCAGAGGGCTTCTGCAGGATCCCTCTCTGAGCAGGGTTTATACTGTTTGCATATGACAAGTACAGTGGAGAATCTGTTATTCTTTCCCGTTTAAACGCAAACGTACGCAAACGCAAAGCACTAAAACGAAGAAAAGAACAACTTTTGGACAATTCTGATAATTCTTGTTTATCTTGGTGGCAAACAGGTTGGAGCCTGATCAGACGCCGGGTTACCCGGCGTCTGATCTTGCTCCAAACTGTTTGCACTGCAAATAATAGTTTTAGCGTAAACGCGTTCCTTGGGAAAGAATAACAGATTCTCCACTGTATTATTTACGCGGATACACTTTTTTTTTTTAAATTACGAGTACTCGACTCTATGATTTAATAAGTTAACATTTCATCTGGTTAGAGCCATGCACAGATATTATTTTCATTGGACACTACAGACGCAATGGTTATGAATAAATAATAAATCAATTACTGTGAACGTGCAATAAGGTCATAAAATATCATGTTAAAATAGCTCGTAAACTATAAAGAACGGGACAGGTACATATAATTCTGAACATATAAAACCCCTCCTTTATGACAACTAAAAGGCTAATTGACAGCATAAAAGATAGGTGAAAGCAATGAGATTGTAAAACAGAAAGTTCATGAAGGAGCTTTCTGTTTTACATTAACCTTGCATTAAGCAGTCACCCGCCTTAAACACATACTAATTAACAGAATTTAGTGGTCGTGATACAGAGGTTTAACTGCAGTTATGTACATCTTATTCCCATTTGTGCTAATTCCATTTCACTCAAATAGATTTCGCATAAATAAGTCATCGTAGCGACGTTTTGAAGAATGACGTTGGCAATTTCGCTTCAGTCAAACATCGTTTTCCCCAAAACTCGCTTACGTTGCACATACTCATATTTCAAAGTTAAAACGTGGCTTAGCCACGTTTTAACTTTGCAATATGTGTATGTTCGACTTAAGCGAGCACGAGATGTCGAATTTCAATCGAAGAAATATTGGTAAACTCGAATTAGACGACTTCGAGCCATCAAAGTTCGATTGTAAGTACAGCGCTTCCTCTCTACAACAACACAAAATGGGAGAAAAAATAAGTGTGTTGTTCGGAGGGAGTCGTTAAAGAGAGGGTAATTGACTTACATTTGCAAACAGCTTAAATCCAGATCAAACGCCGCGTTACTCGGCGTCTGATCTGGAGTCAAGCTGTTTGTCACTCATCGTTATGTTTTCATATACATGTATCAAAATATCAAGTATGTAATTTTGAGAAAAACAGCAGACGACAATTTGAAGCAGACGATATTGCAGCCGTCAAAAGGTTGGTCATAAATGTCTTGTTTGGGGAACAGCGGCAAGCGTCGTTGTGAGGAGGGAATCGTTGTTCAGAGGGCTGTTGTGGGGAGAGAGCACAGTACAGCGCCCCCTCTCTACAACGACAACCAATGGGAGACACTGATTGTGTGCGTTGTACGGAGGGAGTCGTTATAGAGAGGGGAAATTGGTTTACATTAACAAACAGCTTGAATCCAGAACAGAAGCCGCGTTACGCGGCTTCTGATCTGGATTCAAGCTGTTTGTCACTCATCATTAAGTATGTTTCTGTCAAAATGTCGAATATGTAATTTTGAGAAAAACAGCAGACGAAAACTTTAAGCAGACGATATTACAGCAGTAAAAGCGTTAGACATGAACTGCGACAAACGTCGTTGTAAGGAGGGAATCGTTGTTGGGAGGGCCGTTGTAGAGAGGGAGCACAGTACTACCGCAAGGATTTAGGCGCACACGAGGGCTTTGTTCTACGTCAACTCTTATCTAAACGTCTGATTAATTACAACCGTCTTCGTGCCGACATACTTACCTGTCGGATATAATATTTCGGTCGGCACCAAAACATGTTTACCTTGCAGTTAAAAGGTGTCCGAATATGTCAACAGTTGGGTTCTGTCTCTAACATAAATATAGAAAAGATACATTCGTGATGATTTGTAAACATTGTGTATTGTATTCTCTGTCGAGACGAAAATTAGCATTGTCATGTTAGTCAAAGCTTTAACCCATCACGTCATATATAGGCATTTCGGCCTTCAAATTATTTCTCCAAAGAGGACATAAGTTCCATTTGATACAGTCGTAAAATTGCAGTGTAAGAATTTGGTTTCTATATCCTAGCAGATAGTAGCTTAAAAAAGCAAATTGAAAGAAAAGGAGAATGTGCCTTGAAGCACAATCTGCGTTATTTTCAAACTAGTTTAAGTGGTTGCCTCTCTTCAAAACTGGAAACAGGTTATTTAGTAATGGGTTAAAGCCACATCATGGCGATGAGTTATTTTCGAGTAAAAAACGTAAATGACTATTAAGAAATTAACTGTTATGTATATGTAAATGTTAGCATTACATATATCCTTTGATTTTTCATGTTATTTATAAGAGTTCGTTTGATAAAGAATGTATGGTGTAACTATGATACATAGTCAGTAGTTTTATAAATTATTTATATAACTACTTCATCGCGATAGAGTCGACTTTGCCAAGAGCTTGGATCCCAATCAAACGTCTTGAAATGCGATACAGTGGAGAGGCCGTTATTCTTTCCCGATTAAACGCAAACGAACTGCAAACGCAGTCCACTAAATGTAGAAAATAACAGCTGTTTGACAATTCTGACTATTGATATTAAGCTGAATGACAAACAGTTTGGAGCCTGATCAGACGCCGGGTTACCCGGCATCTAATCTGTCTCCAAACTGTTTATACTGAAAATAATAGTTTTAGCGTAAACGCGTTTATTCGGAAAAAATAATGTTTTCTTCACTGTATCTGGTCAATATCCAAACTTATTGCAGACCTAGCTATACTTATACCGTCCAAACCTCTGTCTTTTGTTCAAACGTTATTTTGTCTGTGAAAATCCTGTTTTGATATCGACTGCTTTGAAATTGTCGTCTGCAGAAAGAGTTAAATTTTAAAGTTATGCTTTTTGTAAGTAAATAACCCTACTACAAACGAGTCTCAAACAGTTTGGATCCTGATCAAACGCCGTGTCATGCGGAACGTGATCTGGATCCAAGATGTTTTACAAAACCAGTGATGTTGCGATCAGCAGACAAAGGGTATAAAACAGATGAGCATATAAAGAAGTGGAATTAAAACATTGTATGTGGGTGTCCAGTGTCGACAATCAAATTCGGGTCAATATACTGAGCAAAAAAAGGAGTAAACCGCACAAAGCCAACATTTTCTCACTTATTTTAGCATCAAACCCTATTGTGTTACCACTCATTAGAATTGTCTCTTCGAGACGAATCTATTGAGTAGTGATACATGTACCATAGGGTTCAAAGAAGAAATGGAGATTTCAGTTTTTGGAACCCTGGAAAAAAGTTTAGACAGTGGAGAATGTGTTATTCTTTCCCAATAAACGCGTTTACGCTAAAACTATTATTTACAGTGCAAACAGTTTGGAGCCAGATCAGACGCCGGGTCACCCGGCGTCTGATCAGGCTCCAAACTGTTTGCCACCAAGATAAACATGAATTATCAGAATTGTCCAAAAGTTGCACTTGTCTACGTTTTAGTGTTTTGCGTTTCGTTTCGTTTAAACGGGAAAGAATAACAAATTCTCCACTGTAACATGGGATTTCCAATAGACAGCATTCCTGGTTTTGTGTAGGTCTGGAAAGCAATATCAAAGAAATATGAAACAGCGGAAAAAGGTAGATTCACAGTTAAACTGCCTATACAATGAGAGACATCGGCAGCAATAATTTGTTTTTGAGTATTATTTGTTCAAAGTTTACTCGTTTTTTTTTCATGCCAAGGGAGGTAATTTAAAACATCGCTTTCTTCACACAGAGCTAAAATGATTCTCCATAATGCTGGATTATCGTTTCTGACTACTTGTTCAACATAACTGTTAACTTTCATGAAAATATCATGACTGACATCTCGATTATGACTGGTAAAACAGTTACAATACAAGGGGGGGTTAACCCCTGATACATGTACACATATGTTTAAAGCACAGTCGATATTTCTCTCTGTTCTGTGACGTTTGGTTACTTAGATAGAATCTTTACTTACATCTCATCAATGCACATTCAATACATACAGGAACATATACATGTACAGTGGAGAATCTGTTATTCTTTCCCGTTTAAACGCAAACGCACGCAAACGCAAAGCACTAAAACGTAGAAAAGAACAACTTTTGGACAGTTCTAATAATTCATGTTTATCTTGGTGGCAAACAGTTTGGAGCCTGATCAGACGCCGGGTTACTCGGCGTCTGATCTGGCTCCAAACTGTTTGCACTGCAAATAATAGTTTTAGCGTAAACGCGTTTATTGGGAAAGAATAACGTTTTTCTCCACTGTACAATAAAAAATTTAAAATAGCGCAAAAGATATAGGAATTATAAGAGATGATATAAATGGCATAACATGCCATATATAACACATATATTTTATAACATTGCAGTAAGACAAAAATAAATAGAATGTTACAATTTATAATATTTACATGTATGACATTATGCAAAATGAGTGATAAAGTGTATCATGCAAGCATACATTGCATCCTTAATGTAAAAATAATTGTTTTCGCTCAGTATATACAAATGTCATTTATTATGTGTCTCATCAAAATCGTAATGAACGGGTTTGATTATTGCGACCAAAACTTCAAATAAATGCGACCAATACATGATATGCCAATAATTAAATAGTTAAACAGTACACATTCATTTTGAAAAAGGCTGTCAACACTATTTCACTATTTGATTGTCAGCCATTAAGCCCTTCACTGCCTTTCTTCGAGTGCAATGGATATTTACAAACAGTTTGGATCCTGATTAGACGCCGCGTCACGCGGCGTCTGATCGGGACCCAAATTGTTTGACATTCAGTACGAAAATATTTTAGTCAAAAAACCTAAAACCTAAATTTGTGAAATAAAAACAGACGAACATTATTTAAAGCAGATGACGTCATGGCAATGAAGTGTGTTAACGTTTTATATAACAGTATTTAGGTTGCCAATCAATTGATATACAGTGGAGAATGTGTTATTCTTTCCCGTTTAAACGCAAACGTACGCAAACGCAAAGCGCTAAAACGTAGAAAAGAACAAATTTTGGACAATTTTGATATTTCATGTTTATCTTGGTGACAAACAGTTTGGAGCCTGATCAGACGCCGGGTTACCCGGCGTCTGATCTGGCTCCAAACTGTTTGCACTGTAAATAATAGTTTTAGCGTAAACGCGTTTATTGGGAAAGAATAACACATTCTCCACTGTAGAATATGATGCAATGCTTTATGGCGAACCCATCCAATGATGTAATCTAACACACCTTTCTATTCTGCAGACAAAATAAGCAAAAACAATTAAACTCACAGCAAAATTGTTCACATTCAATAAAAAATTGGCGCCATTATGATTTAAATTTGAGTAACTCGGCGTCTAATCAAAATCCAAACGTTTTGGCACTCTGATTACAAGTAATTAGAAAATTAAAAGCATAATGCATTTTATCGGATTTCGGTATCGCTGCAGGCTGCCAGTTTTGTACAAGAGGTCTACATATTATACTGCTAATGGTGAACAAACATTCGCAGCAAAGTTCAGCAAAACCCTCTATTACGACCACTAAAAAGTAAATTAATTGATTGTACTTAAAGCAGGTGACAGCTTAAAACAAGATAAAACTAAAGCAGAAAGCTCCAAAGGAGCTTTCTGCTTTACTTTCATCTTGCTTTATGCAGCAGCCTGTCGTAAATTCTGACAATGAAACCTTGTTCAGTTGTCGTAATTGCGGGGGTTTAATGTAGTGTCTCTTAATGTCCATCGACCATTTATCGGACAAGTATCATTAATCATCGCTTTAAGTGAGCAGACTATTGAAAAACTCAGTGTCACGTATGATCTTTTAATTCCAGCACACATCCCATTCAATGCAAAACCTTCAACAGGCATCCACAGTACAATCTCTCTATAACAGTGGAGAAAACGTTGTTCTTTCCCGATAAACGCGTTTACGTTAAAACTGTTAATTCCATTGCAAACAGTTGGGAGTCAGATCACACGCCAGGTAACCCGGCGTCTGATCAGGCTCCAAACTGTTTGCAACTCAGATTAAGATAAACAATCAGGATTGTCAATAAGTTATCATTTTCTCAATTTTAATGCAATGCATTTGCGTTTCGTTTGCGTTTAAACGGGAAAGAATAACGTTTTCTCCACTGTACATGTACGACCACTATTAAAACGAAGCTAATCGGTGGTATAAAAGATAGGTTACTGCTTAACTCATTGTGTCCTCGTGACGCATATATGTGTCCTCTACCACGAGTGTACCTGTGAAAAGTACACTTGTCTAATGCAAACATTGACGTTCCCGATTAGAAGGCTCCTGCAGGAGCCTCTAATGAGGGACTTCACTATTTGTCATTTTGAAATATATTATTAACAAAACAACCCTAAATAGTCTAAATTGGACCAGCCTTTATTGTAAACTGGAATTGTTCATTGGATGTCTCGGGGGATAATTAAGGAGTTAAAGCAATGTGACAGGAGCTTCCATATTATTATCACCTTGCTGTAAGCGGTCACCTGTCGTAAACACAATTCATTGCCGTAATACAGAGGTATTACTATATACATGTACACAGACATGTGTACATGTACTCCATTTAGATCCTAATCAGACGTTATCGACTCGGTTTTATATTCAGGATCCAAACCGATTGACTGTCAATTTATTTTTTGCCTTATAAAAAGGCATAAAACCTGAATTTGAGATTTTTTTGCAGACTCCATTATGTGAAGCAGGCGATAAGTTTGAACTATTTGCAGACGACAATTTTAAAGCGGACGATTTTATGGCGGGATAATTGTGAGGCTGGCGTCGATGTTGTGTTATATAATTGTAGATAATTGAGGACTCACATGTCTTGGTCGTTACGGTGATTATGAATCATTTTAACCCTCAGCCTGCAGATCGCTGCTTGGCTGATACCTGTATTTGCCAACAGTTTGGATCAAGATCAGACGCCGCGTAACGCGGCGTCTGATCTAGATCACAAACTGCTTGACACTCATCATTTAAGTTTCTTCAACCAAAAATGTATTTATCTTAATTGGGCATTTTTGTACGCGACATTTTCAAAAGCAGACAATATTACGGCCGGATAATGGTTCATCTTTAATGGGCAGCCTTATTGTCGTCTGCAGCTATTCTACGAGTACATGTTTATGTGGTTTTTTTCCTCTTTTAGAAAATCTTTACAGAGTTAGCGGTCAAAAAAGGTTTGATTCCGTGAACACATCTATAGGAATCAGGCTTTCCAATCTGAATCCAAACTGTTTTGCAACAATTCTCATAGTCTCGTCAATGAACCGTTGTGACGACAAGCCAATTGTTGACGGATGCCGTCCTCAGGGTCTCATGACAATAGGCCAAACAACAGGGAGGAAATTAAGTTTTGCCTCATTCACAGATTGAGTCACATCTACTAGTTAAAATCACACAATTATTGCTAAAAGTCATTTTGAAAATGTTTCAATCCTCAAATCAAGCATCAGGTTGCTATTCATCGAATTTTAAACTTTTTAAAATACTCCAACATATATAGGTTGTTTCGTTGTTTACATGGCCTGTTCACAGAGATGATACACACTGGATTTAAACAAGATTTAAATCTCTGGATTAAAAGTCAAATTAAGTGTTTTAAAGATTTTTTTGGGTACCAGGTTGGTGTATTTTTGCATCCTGAATCTATTGGTGGTCTTTTTTTTTTAAAAATAATGACCTACTTTTTGAGGAATTTGATGCCCGACAAAATCCATTGGGGTTTAATTAAAGCGACACGCAACCAGATGGTGTATTTGCAAAAATAAAAGAAAATACTAAAATACAACCAAATGAGAAGCAATATCGTGCATCTGGCATTTGAAAAATATGATCAGTATAAAAACACCAAGAAAAAGTCTTCAAATCTTAATTTTTTAGATATTTTCCATCGCTACAAATATCCTATATTTTTCAAACCCGGGTCCAATTCTGTACTCGCCATCGCTACACAGTAAAGTACGTAAAGTCTATCCGAGAGATGTAAATAGTCCGGCTGGCCGAGTGGTCAAAGTGTTAGTCCTATTTTGCTTCCTGTCCCCACATGCCGAGCCCCGGGTACGAATCCCACCAGATCCGAATTATATATTTTTTTTATTGAAATGCATTTTTAAACAGAATTTCTTATCCTAAACTAATTCTTACCCGTTTATAAATAAGCGTTTGACATACATTTACAAATATCTATTCTTAATGCTAAATCTGGTCGCGAGCTTCTTTAAAGAGAGAATAGAATATATCCTCCCAGTTTTGAGTCTTTTAATGCCGGTGTACTGTCAGGACAGCGCCTGAAGTCTAAAAATAGTTAGCTGTCTCTATCTGTACACAGAGTGGACTACATGTACAATTCTCATGGATTCATGCCATAGACTCATGCTGCTTATAGAAGGTTAAATGTATAAAACATACCTTTCTAAAGACCGTGTTTTATATGAACCCAGTAACATTTATTTAAACATTTTTCTGCCATCGTATCGTCTGCTTAGCCCTTTCCTCCTGCAACTAAAAATGGACAATTCCAATTTTGTTTTTGGCCGCAGTCATTTTTAACTGTTCAAGGTTGGTTTTTCTTCAATATATTCCAATAGAACAACCAGTACAGACACTTTATAAAGCCCTCTGGTCTCGGTCTTCACTGATGGCATAGGACAAGACTTAGTATATTCTTCAAAGGTACTTTTTTGTACGGGAAGCGTATACAGTGGAGAATGTGTTATTCTTTCCCAATAAACGCGTTTACGCTAAAACTATTATTTACAGTGCAAACAGTTTGAAGCCAGATCAGACGCCGGGTAACCCGGCCTCTGATCAGGCTCCAAACTGTTTGCCACCAAGAAAAACATGAAATATCAGAATTGTCCAAAAGTTGTCATCTACGTTTTAGCGCTTTACGTTTGCGTACGTTTGCGTTTAAACGGGAAAGAATAACAGATTCCCCACTGTACATATGCTTGGCTAGGGTCAAAAGGTTACATGCAAAAGGTAATTTACCTGTATTTGCCATTTAGATGAAAAAGTAATAAATATTTACAAATAGCTGTCATCTACAAATTTACCTCTTCACCGCCGTTACCTTGTCAGTTTTGAGTTTGACAATTGTCATCCGCCTTTATTTCTCAAAATTTAAATAACATCTTCAACACAGTATATATGTTCAGTACAAGCGTATACATGTAATTATAATCTTACGTATACACATAAATAATTATTTGCTATCCATTTATGTACAGTGGAGAATCTGTTATTCTTTTCCGTTTAAACGCAAACGTACGCAAACGCAAAGCACTAAAACGTAGAAAAGAACAACTTTTGGACAATTCTGATAGTTCATGTTTATCTTGGTGGCAAACAGTTTGGAGCCTGATCAGACGCCGGGTTACCCGGCGTCTGATCTGGCTCCAAACTGTTTGCACTGCAAATAATAGTTTTAGCGTAAACGCGTTTATTGGGAAAAAATAACAGATTCTCCACTGAATAAGGTTTTGGTATATGAATATAAGAATACATGTTATTTATTATTATGGTGTGTTGTTTAGCTGCAAATTAGTGTTGAAGAAATGCTTTATGGTGTAGGCGTTGGGTGTTTAGACATCCAGGGTGCCATTTATATATAGTAATCCCCCTTGTCACTACAAAAGGCACAAGTAGTCATAAATCACCCATGTTTGGGCGTTTCAATACTTTACCCGGGGTATCTTTACACTATTTTATCTCTTAAAGTCTATGGCAAACACATTATTATTTATACAGCCAATCTTATGTAGATCGACCAATTAAAAAAGTCGAGTGGTAGTTTTAAAGAAAATGGCAACAATTAATAGTACAGAGAACTGCACAAATGTGCACTAGAATAAAACCTCTTCATTACGACCTATACGTACATTGTAATATTTAGTATAATGTGTTTACGACAAGTGACTGCATAAAGCAGGTGACAGTAAATATTGTCGCATTGCTTTAAGCTGTCACCTGTCTTTTATACGATCAAAAAGCCCTCGTTTAAGACAGGTGACTGCATAAAGCAGGTGACAGTAAATATTGTCGCATTGCTTTAAGCTGTCACCTGTCTTTTATACGATCAAAAAGCCCTCGTTTAAGACAAGTGACTGCATAAAGCAGGTGACAGTAAATATTGTCGCATTGCTTTAAGCTGTCACCTGTCTTTTATACGATCAATTAGCCCTCGTTTACGACAAGTGACTGCATAAAGCATGATGACAGTAAAACAGAAAGCTCCTTTTGGCTTTATTGTCACCTTGCTTTAAGCTGTCACCTGCCTTTACATGTAATACGATCAATTAGCCCTCGTTTAAGTTTCGTAATAGAGCGGTGTTCCTGTCATTGGATTCTGAATTGGCCAAACAATATTAACCTTATGCAAGCTAAGAACTTGTGGTATGCACAAGGAATTTTATTTTAGAAATATCGCAGTGTTCAACAGTCAAGATTCGTAACGCGGAGTCTCATCTTAATCCAAACTGTGTGTACTAGTAATCACCAATTTGCCAGCTGCGCGCAGAAGATTCGAGGTTGAGCCAGAACGTGTGCAATGGGTGGTTAATACAGGATATACTGTATAGAATAACTCAAAATTCAAGAAACTAATCTTTAAAATGATGAAGATTAAACGAAAAGTGACCTGTTTTCACCTGTCATCTTTAACATCTTTATGGTTATCTTTTGATACAGTGGAGACGACTTCTTTAACCCCAAAAAGTACCCCCCCCCCCCCTCCCAAAAAAAACAAAAACAACAACAACAACAACAAAAAAAAAAAATGACATTCATTTCAATATTTATTAAGTCAAAATGGTTGAAAATTAAATTTGAAAAAGGAAACCAGACGGCATTTGTTTTTAATTTGATGACGTCATGGCAGTAAAGGGATTAAACGTGGAGAGTGTAAAATAATATCTATTGGTCGGACATGCAAAAGACTTACATTCCACCGGACAGTTTTATCTCCATTTCTTTTTTATTTCTATTCCCGGTAGCCAAGATACGTTAGAGTGTAACGAGGTACTTGGGTTTTCACCCCTTCATTGTAGATGACGTCCCCAAATTTTTAACAATTGTCGTCTGCTTTCATTTCTGAAATTTAATTTTAGGTATTTTGACTTATAAGAAATCTAAAATATAATGTCAAACAGTTTGGATCCTGACCAGACGCCGCGTTAGCGGCGTCTGATCAGGCTCCAAGCTGTTTGAAAATAACTACTGTACTCGGTGTAAAGCAGCAAAGGGGGATGCCCCTTAATATTTTGTAAACGCCCGGATACCAGGTGCTGATGGGCCCCTCATCGGAAACTATCGTCTGTATTTTACAGTGGGAAATACATTTTTGTTTTCCAAATTAACGCATTTATGTTTGAATAATGATAATAAACATACATGTAAGGATAATAATGATATTACATGTACTGTAAAAACCCACTCTTACGATCACGAAAACGAAGGCTAGTTAATTGTACAAAAGACAAGCGGCGGCTTTTAGCAAGGTGAAAGTAAAACAGAAAGCTCCTAAAACTCCAAATTTAAAGTGGATTCGTCCTTCAATTACAAATGAAGTATCCATTCAAGGATCGAGTCGTGTTTCAGGCTAGATAAGACATGGGTGTCATTGAACCCTAGCGACGAGAATAAACAAAATGTGTACATTGTAAAGAGACATTTGTCTTATGCAATCAGTGAAGACTCAGATCAGATCAGAGGTGCCTTAAAGGAACCCTCTGATCAGGTTTGAAGGATGTATGAGTTGGGTTTTACGGCACTGTGGCACAGAATATGTCATATAGCGCCGATGAATGACGAGGGATGATGAGAGGAGATAAACATGATTTCATGAAGATGATTTCGGCTACTCCCAATCGTTGCGAAGCAGCGCATAGGGCATACTTTAGTTCTTGGCAGAGGGGATAATCTCTGTCAAATAAACAGAAAAAAACCTTTTACAATTCAGCTCAAGAACCGCGGTAAGGTAGGAAGTATCTTGGGAGGATATGCTCTGTTTGTAATTTTGCAATAGTTTTAAAGAAAACGGTAATATGATATAGTAAAACGAATGGACTAGATTTAATTTAACCTTGAATTGGCTATTCAAAGTTGTACGAGATAAAATATAATACTCTACTAAATGCATTAACCTTTTGACCCTGTCGTCATTGTTTCTGCGAAATCACATATTACTATAATAATAAGTTTGTAGACAGCTGACTGATAACGTACTCTAATCATGCTACAGAATAGAAGACGTTATTATTACCCGATAATCGCGTTTACGTATATTTATTATGTTCAATGCAAAGAGTTTGGAGCTAGATCAGACGCCGGCTAGCCCGGCGTCTGAGCAGGCTCCAAACTGTTTGCCACTAACACTTAAAAATAGAAATTTCAAACAGTTGTAATTTTCTACATTATAGTAATTTGCGTTTACGTTTCGTTTGCGTTTTTAAGAAGATGTAATTATTCCACGTTTGACTCATTCACCACTGAATCTTGAAAGGGACAACTCCAGATTCCAATAAAACCCTACAATGTTGGCTATTTAGGGTTGTTTATTACAATTTTATTTCAAAAAGATTAACTGTGCAGACGCAGATCAGAGGTTTCCTTTAGGAGCCCTCTGATCTGAGTCTGCACAGTTTGCATATGACAAGTGTACACCTCAAGGGTACAAGATGCGTTAACATATTCAACCCTAGCGACGAGTATACTCGTCATTTACGGACAATGTACCTATGATTATTGCCATTGTCCCAAGCAAACAGTGTAGACCCTGATCAGATGGCTCCGTAAGGAGCCCTCTGATCAGGGCCTACACTGTTTGACATTTTGAAATATATTGTTTAAATCAACCCTAAATAGTCAATAATGGACTAACCTTATTTTGAAATTGGAATTGTCCATTAATAGTTTCAGGGGTGAATGAGTTAAGGACGAGTATACTCGGCACTAGGGTTCATTAAGTTAACCGAAATTAAACCCAAATGCAATTGCAATGCAGTTAAATATAAGCAAATGTAGTTTCTCCACTGTATCCTATTACATGTATCTGCAATGTTACTTTGTTATATGTATTTTTAACTTAAATGTATGTACTCCCTCATGTTGCACTTCGGTGCCTGAGATGAAATAAAGGTAATGTTGCTGTTGTTGTTGTTGTAGTTTCTAGAATTGTTGACAGTTTATTGCAAACAATTTGGTGTCTGATCAGACGCCGGGTTTACATTTCAATGATTGTTTCATTATGGGGATACAGTGGAGAAGACGTTATTCTTTTCCGTTTTAATAACGCAAACGCATACCATTAAAACGTAGAAAATGACGACTTGTCGACAGTTCTGAGTGGCAAACAGTTTTGGTCCTGATTAAACGCCGGGTTACCCGACGTTTCATCAGGATTCAAGCTGTTTGCAATGGAAATGGTAGTTTAAGCGTAAACGTGTTTATTGGGAAAGAATAACGTTTTCTCCACTGTAGTGGACAAGCATACAATGTAACCCCTTTTCCTACTGCAAACTGCTGGTTTCATAGTCCGAGTATGAGCATTTCATTGATTCCTGTTTACTGATTCTCTGTATGTTGTTTCTGGCCGTCCTATAATTATATCCAAGACTACAGAGCACCTTACCACAGAACCTTCGTTGCTAGTACATACTCATTTATTAAACCCATATCCTGCCGAAACTCCAATAACACTTGTATTGACAAACAGTTTGGATCCTGATCAGACGCCGAGTAACTCGGCGTCTGGTCTGGATCCAAACTATTTGACACTCGTATTGATATTCATTAAATCAGATTTCCTAAAAAATAAATTTAAGTGTGTAAATCCGACGACATTGTTTTAGGTAGACGATGCTTCTGGCAACTTTAAAGGGTGTAGATGGGAACAATATATAATTTTCCCCTTTTTACTTAACGTTTTTTCTGCTGTATCATGACACGAGATCTATAATTTTGTACAGAATATACAGTAAGCTACGCTACAGTGAGGTTTGCGCACACGCACAAGGAGTGTAGCTGGTCTTGTGAAAGACTGCTGACCACTTTACGCATGGTAAAAGTAATGCATAATGTCTCCTATCGGGGCCTTATCCATTAATTTCGTATTATTTTAAGTAGTGAAGTGATTTTTTGTCTACTGTGGTCTTTCTAGAGCGGTTTAACTGTATATATGTTTTTTGCTTTCATGTTTTCTGTCAAAGAAACAAACAGTATTACATGTATCTTTACACTATAGCCACAGTTGAGAAGACGTTATCAGTTCCCAATAAATGCGTTTACGCTAAAATTATTATTTCCATTGCAAACAGATTGGAGCCAGATCAGACGCCAGGTAACCTGGCGTCTGATCAAGCTCCAAGCTGTTTGCCATCCAGATTATAAAAAAATCGTGAAAACTGTAAAACGAAATGTAAGGTTCTATATGTTATTGCAAAGCGGTTGCGTTTAGTTAGCATTTTAAAAACGGGATATAATAACGTCTTTTCCACTGTACTAATGGTTATAACGTTGACTTAACCCTTTGAACCCTAGTCCCGCATATAGGCGTCTTTTCAAACAGTGTACATGTGAATAGTACACTTGTCCTGTGCAAACAGTGAAGGCCCATATCAGAGGGCTCCAAAAGGAGCCCTCTGATCAGGGTCTTCACTGTTTGTCAGTAATGCCAAAATTGACAAAAACAACTCTTAAAAGCCAGAAATGGACTAGACAAAAATCGAAACTGGAATTGTCCATTTCAAGTTTCAGGGAGCAAAGAGTTAAACATTATATTTTCATCGGAGCGAAACATAAAGTCAATATACTAGTAAAATTCAAATGAGAAGCGACAGCTCTACCAATAATATAGCTTGTTTAGTAGCTTGGGAAACTAACGTTTACATAAATATCTATTTAACTACAACATCAGATATCACCAAACTTTGCACATACTTTAGGACTGACACTACCAAACAGAAAAAATATTTTGTAAATGTTTAAATGGGCAAAATAATGACTGTGCAATTAGCTCTCCGTTGTAAAATATAGAATTCTAAAAGAGTACTGTAATTCCAATTGATGAATCAGCCCCCACTGCATAACACTACAGTGCTCCCTCCCTACAACGACCCTCTCAACAACGAGTTCCTCCTTACAACGATGTTTTCCGCAGCTACCTAAACCAAGACGATTATTTCTAACGTATTTACTTCTGTAATATCGTCTGCTTAAAATTATCGTCTGCTTCTTTTTCCAAAGTGACATGATGAACATTTTGACAGGAAAAATCACTTAATGATGAGTGTCAACCAGCTTGAATCCAGACCAGGCACCGCGTTACGCGGTGTTTGATCTTGATTCAAGCTGTTTGCAAGTGTAGCCAATTTGCCTCCCTATAACGACTTCCTCCGAACAACGCACTCACAAGTTGTCTCCCATTTGATGTCGTTGCAGAGAGTCAGAGCTGCAGATTGAGGGTGTGTCTCAATGTTCTAGTTAGCTGTCAATCTTGAATCAATACTTAATGTTAGATTATTTCAAACAGTATGTTAACCCTGAGTCCGCCGAATATTCTGTCTGCTTTGCAATTGTCGAATTCAAAATAGTAAAGTAAAAATTTTCAGATCTGGATCCAAAAACGTTGACACATATTTTCAAATTTAGTTAGAATGCAGTTCACTCTTTTCCTTCAACACTTTCCTGTTGTCATTGGTCATGTGGCAATTTAACTTGAGATTACCCCTCTCCCTCAAAACATGCATTTTCCTTGTCATGATAAATACATTTAGTAACTATAACATGTGCTTGTATGTATTGGTATGTTTATGGCTCTTCCAATACTTTCACCACAAAAAGAAATACTGAAAATGTGGCATTTTTTAAAAGAATGTATTCCATTGTAAGCTCTAAAAATTGGGGAAATTCATTTTTGCAATATTACAATGGTATTGGGGAGCATTGAAACTTTCTTTTAACAATTTTTCTCATACTTGTATGATAAATGAGATATTTTACAAAACGTTAATTTTTACAGCCACCATACGACTTTTTTATAAATCGTGACGAGGTAAAGAGTATAAACCGAAACATGTAGTTACAGTGCATAAAATGTTATTCTTTCCCGTTTGAACGCAAACGAAACGCGAACGTTATGCACTAAAATGCTGAAAATAACAACTGTTTGGCAAATTTGACTTTTTGTTTTAATCTGAGTGGCAAATAGTTTGAATCCTGATCAGACGCCGGGTTACCCGGCGTCTGATCTGGCTCCAAACTGTTTGCAATGGAAATAATAGTTTTAGCGTACATGTAAACGCGTTTATTGGGAAATAATAACGTTTTCTCCACTGTAATGTACCCTTCAAATCATTCATCCATCAATACAGTCATCCAACTATCCTTCAATCTTGCAATCATTCATAATCAATACACTCATCGCGCATCTAGTATTCATCTATCCATCATCAATTCATCCATTAATTAATTCATTTATTCATTCATTCATTCATTAATTCATTCATACACCAGTTCATCCACCCGTCCATCCAAAAATTTGCCCATCCATCAATTCGTTAATTTAATTTAAAAACGGTAAAATCTGTCCAAAAATCCCCTTTATATGAAATAGTTTTCAAGACAAGTAGGTCCTATCTTTATGACTTTCATAGAGCATGTCCAAGCACGGGTCGTTACGTGCTGATCCAAGATAAGTGAATGATAACAAGGGGGCTTAAAGGTCTTCATAATTGTAAGGAAATTGGTATGATACGAGTAGAAAAGTGATTTACCGTGTTGTGGAAAATCAGGCCAGGTCGCATCAAAAGAAGCCTATCTCATGATTCTAATGCCTCCAACAATATGTAAATCTCTTGACAAACACTCAGCGTTTGTATGTGGTTAGCTACCCCAACAGTTTACATACATTTACTATAGAAATACAGTTGAACCTCACTTTAGCCGAACTAATCAGTATTTTTGTCTGTTAACCTATTACATGTACCCCATAGCCTGCTTCTAGTGTTGAAGATAGTTGACCACTTAAAGCAGGGTGAAAGTAAAGCAGAATGCGCTTTATGCCAATTCTGCTTAACTTTCAGCCTGCTTTATGCTATTATCTGATAGAATAAAGAAAGTATTTCTTATTACTCTTATTTTTGACAGTACTAATTAGAAGCATTCTCTTCAGTAGAGGAATACTTTAAAGGCATAAAAGGCCGTTTTATTTGGATAAAGGGTTAAATTTCGATATTTCTAGCTCAATTAAGTCGAATATATTCAAAAGTGACAGTCACGTGGAGAAGACGGTAACGAAACTCAAACGTATTGCAATAAAATGGAGGAAATGACAACCTTTTGACAAGTCTGACTATTTATCTTCAACTGAGTGGCAAACAGTTTGGAGCCAGATCAGACGCCCCGTTTTAACTTTTACAGTGGAGAATCTGTTATTCTTTCCAAATAAACGCGTTTACGCTAAAACTATTATTTGCAGTGCAAACAGTTTGGAGCCAGATCAGACGCCGGGTAACCCGGCGTCTGATCAGGCTCCAAACTGTTTGCCACCAAGATAAACAAGAATTATCAGAATTGTCCAAAAGTTGTTCTTTTCTACGTTTTAGTGCTTTGCGTTTGCGTACGTTTGCGTTTAAACGGGAAAGAATAACAGATTCTCCACTGTAAGTAAATGCGAGTTTGACTTAATCGAGTTCGAATCATGGAGGGTCGACTGTACAGTGCTTATTTAGCCCATTAACTTTTTGACGAAACCTTAGTAATGTCCACCGTTTTGCGAACAGTTTAACCTTTCTTCTGCCGTTATATGATCTGCTTGGAAAATTGTCGTTTGCAAATTTTGTTTAATTAATATTTAAACTTTTTTTCAATTTGAGAAAACTGAAAGACGTAATTCAGTTTGATCGCAGCATCTGATCTGGATCCAAACTTTTTGCAAAATACAGTTAAGTTTCGATCGGATGACAAAGGATTAAATTTACATATAGGGACTTCTGTAAATTGAACAAAGGCTTGGGTGTGGTCTTATCATAACGTTCTTTGGTCTTGCGCGCGTTTAAAAGACAAAAATCAGCTACATTTGAGATCATATTTTCCCCCATTTCAAGAAAATGAAACGCAAACGCATTGTTATTAATTGCAGGAAATGACAGGTTCTTTAAACTATTACCTATTAACATCCAGTTCGGAGCCTGGTAAAACGCCGAATTTCTGGGCGTCTGATCTGATCACTTACTGTTTGCAATGGACATACCTGTAATTAGTTAAGCCCTAACGGGTACAGTGGAGAATCTGTTATTCTTTCCCAATAAACGCGTTTACGCTAACACTATTATTTGCAGTGCAAACAGTTTGGAGCCAGATCAGACGCCGGGTAACTCGGCGTCTGATCATGCTCCAAACTGTTTGCCACCAAGATAAACATAAATTATCAGAATTGTCCAAATATTGTACTTTTCTACGTTTTAGTGTTTTGCGTTTGCGTACGTTTGCGTTTAAACGGGAAAGAACAACAGATTCTCCACTGTACAAGTACATGTAATTAGTAAAGCCCTAACGGGTATTATATATGGGAGAATCGGGGATGAATAACGTCTTATCCTCTTTATAAATAAAAGAGAACAAGGGAAATAGTCATTACAGCCGCTTTGAAGATGTACATGTATAAGTGTTCACGGTGTTTAAAACAGATGGCTGCTTAAAACACGATGAAAGTCAACCAGAAGAAAACTTTAACAGATGCCGTCCACTTCTTTTCCAATATTCGTTAGACTACTGACAAAGCAGACAGTTCATGAATAACATCCATATTGTTGACAATTTGTCATTTCAACAGAGGTGGTCGGATTCCAATTTACCCTTTCTCTATCAATGACGCGAAATCGAGTTTCCAAACAATTTCGATCCTGATCAGACGCCACGTAAAGCAACATCTGATAGAGGATTCAAACCGTCAGACAATCTTTTCGAAATTTTGTCAGTCATGCTGCCTTACATCTAGTCTTTGAAACATTATTTTACATAGTCAACACTATTGAAACAGACGACAATATGACGACGAATGGGTACAGTGGAGAATCTGTTATTCTTTCCCGTTTAAACGCAAACGTACGCAAACGCAAACGCAAAGCACTAAAACGTAGAAAAGAACAACTTTTGGACAATTCTGATAATTCAAGTTTATCTTGGTGGCAAACAGTTTGGAGCCTGATCAGACGCCGGGTTACCCGGCGTCTGATCTGGCTCCAAACTGTTTGCACTGCAAATAATAGTTTTAGCGTAAACGCGTTTATTGGGAAAGAATAACGTTTTCTCCACTGTAACAGATTCACGATAAAGTTGGTGGTGAACTGGTTAACATAACTCGGTTGCTTCAAATTAGTCTAAAGGAAGATTGAATATAGATACAGTGGTGCATACGTTATTCGTTCCCAATAATCGGGTAATCCGGCGTCTGATCAGGCTCCAAACTGTTTGCCACTCAGATAGAAATAAATGGTCAGGATTGTCAAAAAGTTGCCATTTTCTACATTTTATTTCACTGCGTTTATGGTTTGTTTGCGTTTAAACGGGAAAGAATAACGCCTTCTCCACTGTAACATAGATAGATATGATTTTATTCTTCCTTCAGACTAACAAGTCCATGAGGCATGTAATACATGTTGTAAACAAACATAGGCATGTTATACATAAGCAAACAAACAGTTATTACAATAAAGATGCATTTAGCGGAGAAGATGTAAGTAAAGACAAAATTATGATTTCAGTGATATTAACTTTAATCAGAATTAATATCATTATCACCATTATCATAACTTAATTTTCTTAAATCAAATATCTTTTATATTTGTGTTAGAAAATACTGATGTTATAAGAATAAAATATATCTTATACTAGAACAATTATTGGAACTCGAATTTAAATTAAAATATTCATTTTCACCGAAAACTTATACTAGTAACATTTAAACAACAACATGTATTGGAACTCGAAGTTAAACCAAAACATTAATTTGCATAGAAAACCTTTACAACCCAGCAAACAGACTAGACGTAGACTGAACTACTCCAAACAAGCAGTTCAACCTGGTACACTCCTTTTGCATGTAAGTACATGTACATGTACATGTAATCATGAAGAATTTGAATCATCTTCTTCATAACTACAGTAATAATCATCAGATCAGAGAGGTTTAGCTTCAAATGCATAGTGAACAAACATTGATAAATTTCTAACAGTCTTAACATCAAAACTAGTCATTAATTTTGTAAATTTCAACATAAGTGGCCTTTTCCAATAATATTCTGAAATAACTTGGTTGCTTTTAATAAGTCTAAAGAAGGGTTGAAAATAGATCAAGATAAATCTAAATTTCACGGGAGCGAAACGCCGCCCCCTATAATTACTAAATATACTACGATTAAATGACAATTTTCTTTCAAGTAATGATCTAAGGAAATCAAGCATTAAATATAATGTTTTGAAAATATGCATAAAATACTTTAATTGCTAGTACGACCTGATAACATCTCATCATAACAGTGGAGAATATGTTATTTTTTCCTGTTTAAACGCAAAGGAAACGCAAACGCAACGCAACAAAACATAGAAAATGTCAAGTTTAAGATACATGTTGTTCTTATAATTTATTTAGATCTGAGTGGCAAACAGTTTGGAGCCTGATCAGGCACCGGGTTACAATGTACCCAGCGTCTGATCTGGATCCAAACTGTTTGCAATGGAAATAAACGTTTTAGAGTAAACGCGTTTATTGGGAAAGAATAACACATTCTCAACTGTACATGTATATAAAAACATTCACTGGCCCGCCTGATCAAAGTGTGCTAAATAATTTAGCATAAAATGACTAAAATGGTATTCTTACCCGTTTAAACCATTACTCCATATAACTACGCCTTTTTATGCTTTAAATGTATTCCAGTACGGAAGAAAATACAAAAGTTCCAATTTATACAGTCATGAATGAGTTCATAAGAAATATTTTCTACGAACGTATATCCTTATACAATGCTAGTAGGTGAAATTTGGCTAAACGTAGGCAGAATGCTAATTAAGACGATTTCTGCTTTACCTTCAACCTGCTTTAAGCGGTAACCTGTCATCATACTTAAAACAGGTTATTGGGTAACGTATTAAACGATACGCCTATGCATTTTTAATGAAATGTGAACAATAATGGGCTATACAATTGTTTATGATCTATTTAAATAGCAGTGTTAAATACTTTGGAATAAGATTACACACTGTGTTCATTGCAGGACAACGGTAAAGCAGAAAACAAAGACAGGAACTCTCTGCTTTACCGTTGGTCTGCATTACGTAGTGATCTATGTTTATACGCATTACGTTTTAAGCTGTTACCAGAGAACGTGGTCAAGTGGTACAACACTCGAAAGTGGTAGCAGGGATCGTAAGTTCGATCCCCCGCCAGACCAAGTCTTTCGGATGACACTTTATAAACAGAGGTCCGATGTATCCGTCCTTCACACTAGGCAAACTCTGTCGATAAGATTAGAGCATCGCGCCCGGGTTTTCTGTATCCGACCCAACCCCTCTCTGCGCCGTCCATTTAGCCCATAAACAAACCAAACTGTCGTTAACCCTTTACCGAATCACCCTTGTATAACATTAGATACATATGATAAATTAAAGCAGGTTGAAAGTAAAGCAGAATGTGCCTTAAGGCACATTCTGCTTCACGTTCAGCCTGCTTTAAACTACCATCTACTAGGCAATATAGAATAGTTGTTATGGTAATTGTAAATGAGGGTATAAACTGGAACTATTTTCTTCAGCGGAGGAATAAATTAAATACATTAAAAGTCACTTCTGTGGGCAAAAGTTCCAAGAATTATGAAGAAAGGTCGCTTTGACTGTTTAAACTAACCCTTAAAACCTTACTCAAAACAAGTATTGAATACAGTAGTGCTGTCGGTTGAATCCCTTCACTGCCTTGCCCAGGGTACATAGAGAATAATATGTCATTGCATTAGATAGGAGGGCTTTATTATGCGAGGAGATAAATCATTTAGCGCGAGGCTCCGCCGAGTGCTAATTGATTTATCCTCGAGCAGAATAAACCCCTCCTATATCATGCAAAGACATATTATACGATTTATCCCGTCACTGAATGATGTTAGCATTCTAAACTTATATTAATTCCATATTTGACAAGTTTTAAATATTTTTTAAGAAAATTCTCACATACCGCATAAATGACCGCAAGGGACCCGCGGCGAAGTACGCCTTAGTTAGCCTAATCATACACCACAGAAAAAGCCAGAAACTAAACGCTACTAGTGAAGTAAAGGCAAAGAACTGGAAAAGTGAGTCGATTCAAATTTGAAAAGTTATATATTTGAACTTAAATGGACCATACTTTACGCTTCATCTCATAAGATAAAATGTCTGCAATCGACATACAGTGAAACCTCTCTATTACGACCACTAAAACGAAATCTTATTGGTTGTAAAAAGGCGGGTGACAACTTAAGGGTGTATCAATGTCATGCATTTAAGAATTTTTAAAGTATATGAAAACACTCTATGATGGTTTTGTATTGAAGAGCTATTTAAGATGAATGAAAAAATAGAAAAAGTGTACATTTAGGTGAACAACAGTTGGCTCCATGGCCATGTAAAATTTACCCCACCCACTTTCTCTTAATTTGTCCTTTTTAAACAGCCCGCTTCAATAAAATCCATTTTAAATGAAAACAAATATGATAATTTGGTTTTGTGTTATTTATTTCCTATCTATGGTAGTAGTTCTTCATTCAAAAAATAATTTAAGAAACAACAGGCACCAAATGTGAAATTTATAAAGCTCTAAATATCATCGATATGGTACTTTTTGGTAAATTTTGTACGGGGAGATAACTCTTTTTACTTTAATAACTCAAAATTTTCAACACTGACCTTTCAATTTCTTTTCATATTTTGAACTGCCTTAGCATTGGCTTTCATTTGGTAGAATATAAGAAAAAGTTTAATACTAGAACTATTTCATTTTCAAACTTTTTTACTTTTTTTCATTAAATAAAATATCTAATAAAAGCATGCCCTATAAAAAGCATATTTTTGATATTCGAGGATCCATATTGTTCAAACCTAGTGCCTGCTTTGTCTAAATTTGGTTTCTATATGTGAAAATACCACCATAGACATGAAATAAATAACGAAACCCCAAATTACCATGTTTGTTTTGTTTTGAAATAGACTTTACTGAAGCTTGTACTCGGAATGGGTAAAATTTGAGAGGAAAAGTCCAAATTTGACTTACCTTTTTCAAATCGCTGTAGCTAAAAGAAAAAGGACACCACCATATATTTTTCCCCCATTGTTTCATTCATCATAAATAGCTCTTCCAAAAAAACAATGATAGAAAAAAAGTTTGATACTTTGACAAAATCGCTTATGGGTTGGATACACCCGTAAAGCAATGTGACAGTTAAACAGAAAAACTCCTTTCTGTGCTGTTTTACTGTCTTCTTGCTTTATTAGCAGTAACCTGTCGTAAACACCTAATAATTAACACAATTTAGTGGTCGTAATAGAGAGGTTTTACTGTAAATAAATGAGCACAAACATGTTTTTTTTTCATAAAAAATGTCTTCTCTGTAGACTAGTAGAAATAGACTGACGTCTGCAGTATCGGAGCGAATTAGTCCTTGTGAATTTGCCTAATCATATTCACAACACTTGAAAAGTTGACATTTCTACTTATACTATCATATGTGCTTGTGCTATCATTGAAGTAGTTTTATCTAGATTGTGAATGATGTTACCTTGAAAATACGTTGAGTGACCGCAGAATGAAAATTAGACCATCTATGACTACGATAAGAACTTTAAAAAGTTACATCAGCAACTCAGAACAAACAGAAATTAGGGAAATTAGTGCGTGTTTGAATTACAAATGTACACCGACGCCGCAAATGTAGCAAATCCAATGCAGAGAATGGCAGTTAAACAGTTTGCCATGTTATTTCATATACAGTGGAAAATCTGTTATTCTTTCCCGTTTAAACGCAAACGTACGCAAACGCAAAGCGCTAAAACGTAGAAAAGAACAACTTTTGGACAGTTCTGATAATTCTTGTTTATCTTGGTGGCAAACAGTTTGGAGCCTGATCAGACGCCGGGTTACCCGGCGTCTGATCTGGCTCCAAACTGTTTGCACTGCAAATAATAGTTTTAGCGTAAACGCGTTTATTGGGAAAGAATTACGTTTTCTCCACTGTATAAGAGCCACGCCGTTTACATACTGATCAGACACACGGAAACCCAGTTTCTGGTCGGGCTCCAAACTGTTTGCCATGGAAAAAGTTGATTTTGCTTATGCACGAACGTGTTTTGGGAAATATTGGCGTGTTCCCTATTGGAGCTTAGTAAAGAGAAGAGCAGTCCGACATTAAGGCTCGATTAAAAAACAGACATGTTTGCAGCATTCAAAGCAGGGGACTTCTTAAAGTAGTACATGCATGAGTATCATCGGTAACAAGGACCACACTTGAAATAAGGGACACATTTCCCTTTTTGTGTCATCCTTGATATTGATTTACTATTATGACATTTTTATAAATTATAATAATTTTAATATAAGAGATTGTTCAAAACTAAAAATCAAAACATGCCTACCTTACAGATATATTTGTAGTATTAAACTTGTTCTTATATTTCATGAGATAAGAGCCCAACCGGGGCATTCAAACTATGGAAAGAAAAGGAAAGGTTGGGATTTTTGATTTATTAAAGAAAAAAGAGGCATGCTCCTTGCAAAAAGGTTGTGGAAAAAACTATTTATTTGTTGGAATACAATGTTTCGATGATCCGGTGGTGTTTCGCTATTTGGATACATTTTTTAATACATATGTTTCAAAATAGTTGTGATAGTGTTTCAAGTATAAATCTGACTTTAAAACTCTATACTATTATTTTTGGTTTTTATATGTTATCCTGATGAAGGCGTAAGCCGAAACGTCGATAAAGATGAAATAAGTTGAAATTACGTGTTGTTTGTTGACTATGTTTACATACTATTATTTTCAAATTACAGCGCTCTACAACGACACAAACGGGAGACACAAATTATGTGCGTTGCTCGGAGGCAATCGTTATAGGGAGGTACATTTGCAAACAGCTTGAATCCAGATCAGGCGCCGCGTAACGCGGCGTCTGATCTGGATTCAAGCTGTAGTTTTTTTCTGTCAAAATGTCCATTACGTAACTTTGAGAAAAATCGCAGACGACAATTTTAAGTAGACAATATTGCAGCAGTAAAAGCGTTAGACATAATTGTTCTGTTAAGGGAACTGCGACAAGGGTTGTTGTAAGGAGGGATTTGTTGTTAGGAGGGACGTTGTAGGAAGAGAATATTGTATATGTAATCCATATTACGATACAATCCCCATCACATGGGCAGCGAATATTCATTCGTTCCCCAACATACACATCTGTCACCTGTCGGTGACATCTCCCAATGCTAATTTTCTTGACACAACTTTTCTGGCTCGTACACTTTATAAGCAATAACCCACTTCGATTTAAAACAACAGTAATTCTATAAAATTAAAATATGTCAAATATTATAGTTTTCAGTTGAAAATGAACAAAATATTTGTGACAGAAGAATAGGCCTACTTGCCGAATCTTTATTCAAGTCTCATCATGGATACAACATAATACAATTACATAATAAATATAAACAAATGAATGTTCCATGTCATTCAGTTATGAATTATAAGAGACTATCATAGTGTTGTCAAAATGAACACATTCTAGGTACTATAAAATATCCACATTATTTACAATAAAAACGTAGTCATCAGTATAATATACAAAGTGCATCACAAATCAAATATCACAGTTTACACATTGTTATATAGCAGACATCTACGTCTGTTTAAAATAAGATGGCAGGATTTGGCAATAGTGCGTATTAAATTTTCATTAGAAAATATAAAAACAAACTTATCTATATCATTTTTAGTGTTAAAAAAAGTGTCAACTTCAGAAGCCTTGGTAAAAATATCATTTCTCATATCATTATAAGTACAACATTTCATTATGACATGAATTCATTTTCCACATAGTTTTTACAAAATTGACAAATCCTGTGTTCTTCGGCCAACCTTTCGAACCTTCCCGTCTCTTTGCGCAATGGAGCGACACCTGAGCGAAATTTACTGAAAGCTGACCTGTGTTTTGTTGGTATTATCATTTTAACATAGTTTTCAGTTCCAAAAGTTTGCTTGAAAAGTTTATAGGTTCTTAATTTGTTACCTCCATTGACAATTCTAGATTGTTCTGTGTTCACAGTGTCACTCCATTGGCTTTTAAAACGTTCTAGTGTCGCTCTTTTTATATCATTTACAAATACATGTTTACAAATACTATATAAGAAATAGTACAGCCCGCTGAGGGCCTTCTTGCATTATAGTGACCGACCAGTCAGCCCCAAAATAGTTTACAGAGTGGTCGTCCGCAGAGAAGACTTCCACACGACCCGAGTCATAGGCCACAAAGACCTTCCTACTTTTCGCGGTTCTTGGGCTTAAGGACATACGCGACAACATCAAATTTCCGAAGGACTTTTATGAAAGGTTCAGTATAGGTTCTTCAAACATATCTTAGTGCCATGGTAAAAAAACATAGGTTATAATGTTTATTTTTGTCCATAGGCACTTGAAATGTATGCTTGAATTACCACTTAGTCCAAAATGTAGATATATGGTCTTCATTTAGATAATTATAGCGTGCATGTGTATGCTCTTCACTCTATAGTATTCCGGCTGAAGTCCTGTGGTTTGATATGTAAGATGTCTCCTTTGCCTTTACCCCAGAGACCTTCCTACTTTGTCGTAGTTCTGGGGCTTAATTGTCATAGGGAATGTTTTTAGTAGACCGAAATCATCCCCTCTGACAAGAACTAAAAGGAAGGCAGGTCGGTGGTTTTGATCCCATTCACTGTTTTACAATGCATGAGATTAGCCGAAATCACCTTCCTGAGATCAGAATCATCTCATCTCACCATCTCTCATGACCTCATCGGCGCTATATGACCTACTTTGTGTCGCAGTGCCGTCAAACCCAACTCATCTATCCATCCTTTGCCTTTATGTTTTTAGGCACATTTATTCAATTCTCATGAGAAATCACCCCTCATCATCATTTTGTCGATTATGGAGAAGTAAGGGTTAACCGTATTACAAACCAATTGACGTCATTTCCGCTAGCCAGTTATGACACCGATAGCCCTTCTCTCTATACTTGATACGGGAAGTCCTCTCTCAACCTGGATATCTCACCGGGTAGCCCGACACCCGTACCCCGTTATCTCACCGCTCGTAACTTCTGTTGACTTGCGGACACTTCACTGTTGGCTTTCCGAATTGTAACACAATTAGATATGTTCCGTTACGTCACTGTGGCAACAAACAAAGCCTTCGGTAAACTTGCTACCCTTGTTATACATGTGCTCAACCTTAACATTTCTTAATATCGTTTGCTTTGAAATTGTCGTCTACAATATGTATTCAATTATAATTAATACATTTCTTAATAAATCAAAGTTAATGAAGAGTGTCAAACAGTTTGGATCCAGATCAGACGCCGTGTAACGCGGCGTCTGATCTGAATCCGAACTGTTTGCTAATACATGTACCGGTCAAGTCGCGCTCGGCAGAGTGTGGGTTAATTTATACAAACGCAAATCCTACAGTTTCAGGTCAAAACATGGTCGGTCAGGAGCTGTGAGTGAAGCCTACATGATTTGGAAATAGCTCTTGAAGAAACCTTGTAAGAATTAAGACTGGTTTGGTCAACAGAGTATTTGTATGCACGGTAGCTAATGATAGATGAAGATCAGACACACCTTCTTTATACATGTAGTCAAAGACAAATAAACTGTGACAGACAGCGAGGAAGACTAAAATAGAGCGAAAAGGGACAGAACGAGAGCAAAAGGGAAGAAGGTAAGACAGACAGGCAGACAGACAGACAGACAAATATACAAACATACATAAAATAAGGCAAACAATCAGACATATACTGAGAGAGACGGAGAGTGAGAGTTATCTAGTCTTTTTTTTTTCTTCAGACATACATACAGACAGACAGCCATGCATAAGGAGAGAGAGAGAGAGAGATAGAGAGAGAGGGAGAGAGAGAGAGAGAGGCAGACAGACAGGCACAGAGAGAGAGCGCGTGCGAAGAGAAAGTGATAGAGAGAGAGCAGAGAGAGAGAGAGTGAGCGAGCGATCGAGAGAGGGAATTAGGGAGGGTGGATGGATGGTGAGCGAGCATCAGAAAAAGACAGACAACCAGTTAGAGATTCTCTGCCTACACTGTATATACGAGTATATACGAGTACAATAAAGAGACTTACAGTCACTGTCAATGGATACGACAGACAGACAGGCAGGCATACAGGCAGTGTATACATGCCAGTTACACGAAGACGACGAAAAATGATCCATAAGAGATAGAAATGTACAAGATTAGCGAAGATTGCGAGATAAAAATTTAGATCGAATATAGTCGATATAACTATACCCATATAGAAGTTTTTTTCCAAATCGATGTCAAACAGTTTAGATCCTGATCAGACGCCGCGTAACGCGGCGTCTGATCAGGATCAAAACTGTTTGCAAACACACCCTTTAATAAGTTTTATGGATAACTGCACGTCTATTAAGGCTCCAAACCACATTTTATATTTCTATATATTATTGCATTTACCATTATGTGGAAATGTCTTAAAATAGGAAAGAATAATGTTTTATTGCTGTGTTTCAACTTTGACAATCAGCTGCATATTCAATACAATTCTTAGTTATTTTTATCCTTTTACATGTAACTGAACCAAATCGCCGAACACACTTCTTGTTCTTAATAACTGCTATTTGTTTCACAAATGAAGCAAAAATAATAGCAAAAGTAAATTCCCATGTGGAGTCATAAAATAAAATTGCACAGTTACGAATATAGTTTTGAAAAAATCACTAATAGCGCTTAAAATAAGATATTTTAAACCAAGAGCTCCTATAGGATTTTCTTTTTTGTAATCTTGTTCCAAGCAATTACAAGTTTAAAATTCTTAACCCTTATCCTGCGATGATGTCGTCTGCTTCGAAATTGTCGTCTGCAAAGTTTGTTAAATGTAAATATATATCTTGTTTAAGTAAAGAAACCTAAAGACGAGTGTCAAACAGTTTGGATCCAGATCAGACGCCGCGTTACGCGGCGTCTAATCTTGATCTAAACTGTTTGCAAAAATCAATTAGGTCGCGACCAGCAGGCAAAGGGTTAATATCTGGACTTAAATGTCACAGTCGAAGCTTTGATATCTTGATCCCGTTTTAGTCGAAATTACTCATAAGTTTACAGTTTATATTTGATACATGTACCAGGAACTCAATTAACGCTTTCGCTGCCAAATTTATCGTATGAATTTGACCCTTTAACCGTTTCGCTGTCTTCTGCTTCAATTTTGAAAAGATAGCTTCAAAGTTGTATTCAATGTAGTATGACTTAAAACATATCGCTACGAGTGTCAAACAGCTTGGATTCTGATCAGACGCCGCGTAACGCGGCGTCTGATCAGAATCCAAACTGTTTGCAAAGTCGCCTTTTGGCAATAAATAATATAAATATCTGAATGAAACTTTAAAACTTTCCAGCACCATTTTTTCATATTACAGTGCTCCCTTCCTACATTGGCCCTCCGACCAACGACCCCCTCCTTACAACGACCCTTGCCGATGTTCCCCAAACAAGACAAGTATGTCTTACGCTTGCACTACTGCAATATCGTGTGCTGTTTTTCTCAGTCACATACTGGACATACAAAACTGTATTGACAGACAAAAACATAATGACAAGTGACAAACAGCTTGAATCCAGATCAGACGCCGCTGGTTCAAGCTGTTTGCAAATGTAAGCCAATTTCCCTCCCTAGAACAACTCCCTCCCTCCAAACAACACACATAATCTTTGTCTCCCAGTGGATGCTGTTGTAGAGAAAGTGCATTGTATTGCAATGCATTTGAGTTTCGTTTCGTTTTATACGGGTAATGATAACACCGTCTCCACAGTATGACACAACTATTACAGTGGAGAATCTGTTATTCTTTCCCGTTTAAACGAAACGAAACGCAAACGCAAAACACTCAAACGTAGAAAAGTGCAACTTTTGGACAATTCTGATAATTCATGTTTATCTTGGTGGCAAACAGTTTGGAGCCTGATCAGACGCCGGGTTACCCGGCGTCTGATCTGGCTCCAAACTGTTTGCAATAGAAATAAGAGTTTTAGCGTAAATGTGTTTATTGGGAAAGAATAACAGTTTCTCCACTGTATCTGAAGAATCACGGATAAGTCTAAACTGCCAATTGTCATGAAGAAGATCCATAAAATGTCTACTGTACAGTTGAGAAGACGTTATTATTTCCCACAAAACGCGTTTATGGTAAAAGTACTAATTTCATTGCAAACAGTCTGGAGCTTGGTCAGACGCCGGTTAACCCTGTGTCTGATCAGGCTCCAAACCTTTTGCAACTCACATTAACCTGAATTGTCAGAATTGTCAAAACGTCGCCCTGCATTGCGTTTGCGTTTCGTTTGCGTTTCGTTTGCGTTTAAAACAGTAAACAATCACGTCGTCTATCTCGTATAGTCTTGAAGCACAGAATTAACCTAACCGTTACACATGTATTCTGCAATCATTTATCGAGTGTGCAATTACAGTCGAACTTCGATATCTCGAACTCGGTTAAGTCACACATACCCGTATTTCAAAGTTAAAACGTGGCTTAGCCACGTTTTAACTTTGAAATACGGGTATGTTCGACTGAACCGAGTATGAAATAATGCAGTTCGTGTGTCGACATATCGGATAATACGAGATAAGCGAGTTCGAGATATCGAAGTTCGACTGTATACATATCTCTTAACCCTTTCACTCTCAATGACGCTTAAAAGCGCGTTTGCAAACAGTTTGGATCCTGATCAGACGCTGCGTAACGCGGCGTCTGATCAGGATCCAAACTGTTTGACACTCGTTTGGAAATTTTTCAGTCATACTGCCTTTTATTTTTAACTTTGAAACGATATTGCAGACAACAAAATTGAAGCAGACGACAATGAAACGGTGAAGGGGTAAAAATCTCACGAAACATTTGGCAGTGAAAGGGTTAAGCATGTCAACTTTTTATGCAGTATAAAACAATGACGAAAGTTCGTATTGATTTATTCATTGTTTTGATCCTATATTAAACAATCATCTGTACAAACAGTGGAGAATCTGTTATTCTTTCCCGTTTAAACGCAAACGTACGCAAACGCAAATCACTAAGACGTAGAAAAGTACAGCTTTTGGACAATTCTGATAATTCATGTCAATCTTGGTGGCAAACAGTTTGGAGCCTGATCAGACGCCGGGTTAACCGGCGTCTGATCTGGCTCCAAACTGTTTGCACTGCAAACAACAGTTTTAGCGTAAACGCGTATATTGGGAAAGAATAACACATTCTCCAGTGTATATTAGGCCAGTATATGGGTGCTTACATGTAAAGTAAACCTCTCTATCACGACTACTAAAATAATGGCAAATTGGCTGGTTAAAAGACAGGTGACAGTTTAAAGCAAGGTGAAAGTAAAACAGTAAACTCCCAAAGGAGCTTCTTGTTCTACTGTCACCTTGCTTTAAGCCGTTATCTGTCGTGCAAAATCTGATAAATAACGCAGTTGAGTGGTTGTTATAGAGAGGTTTTACTGTATTTGAATGGTTGCTTTATATAAGAGTCACTGTATTAGTCCTAGACAGTCATTAGCTTAGGACAAAACAATAAACGATATACATGCATCTCACCATTTCGAACGAAACTAAATGCTTGTGTAATACAATAAAATGTATAGAATGACGCTGTTATTTCAAAATCAATAGTGACGATATTTTCAAGTGTTAGATGTTAGTGCCGAACAGTTTGGAGCATGCTACAGTTTGCACTGTAAATAATAGTTTTAGCGTAAACGCGTTTATTGGGAAAGAATAACACATTCTCCACTGTAATGTATACAGTAGAGTAGCCGTTATTCTGTCCTGTTTAAACGGAAACGAGGCGCAAAGGCATTGCAGTAAAATGTAGATTTCAATTGTCACTATTTGTTTTAATCTGAGTGCCAAACAGTTTGGAGCCTGATAAGATGCACTGCCTCTGATCTGCTTCAAACTGTTTGCAAAGGAAATCATATTTTAGCGCAAACACGTTTGTTGAAAAACAATATGGTTATCTACTGTAATCATAGTTGCTTTTAGTTACAGTGGAGAATCTGTTACATGTATTCTTTCCCGTTTAAACGTAAACGTACGCAAACGCAAAGCACTAAAACGTAGAAAAGTACAACTTTTGTACAATTCTGATAATTCATGTTTATCTTGGTGGCAAAAAGTTTGGAGCCTGATCAGACGCCGGGTTACCCGGCGTCTGATCTGGCTCCAAACTGTTTGCACTGTAAATAATAGTATTAGCGTAAACGCGTTTATTGGGAAAGAATAACGTTTTCTCCACTGTATATACCCCCACCAAAAAGAAAATGAAATGAATAACCATTCTTGTTTTATTGGTGCATAGCTTTCCATCAATGCACACAGCGCAGACTCTGTTAAGCGGCGTCTGTTCTGAGTATGCACTGGTTGTTAACATGAATTTCTATCAAACAATGAAAATGAAAAATTAGATCAGGCACCCCATAAACGAATCATGGACTCACCCAATATAATACCATGCCACATACAATGTATCAATTTATCGTTTTTAGGAATTCGTACTGGAATACCTATTTTAGTGGCCATGGATATAACCCTTTATTCCATAGATATGTACGCTTTTTTCTCATTTTATTAATTACGCAACCGAACAGGTCCATTTCAAACAGCAATGAATGTGCAACATACAGAGACGTTTTTCCTTTATAAGAAACATTTCGTAGCAGCAATGATTTTAAAGAAGGCTGAAAGTAACCACAATGAATCTGAATGCGTCTTGATGTGCATTCTGAAAACTTTTATCTTGCAAGAAGTTGTCATCTATCTTCAAAATAAAGTAACATGTACAGTGGAGAAAACGTTATTCTTTCCCAATAAACACGTTTACCCTAAAACTATTACTTTCACTGCAAACAGTTTGGAGCCAGATCAGACGCCGGGTAACCCGGCGTCTGATCAGGCTCCAAACTGTTTGCCACCAAGATAAACATGAATTATCAGAATTGTCCAAAAGTTGTACTTTTCTACGTTTTAGTGCTTTGCGTTTGCGTACGTTTGCGTTTAAACGGGAAAGAATAACATATTCTCCACTGTATACTTATATACATGTATATATATATATATATAATATAAGGAAAATAATAAAGCGACTATACACATGGACAATATAAATCCATTTGTACCTAGCGTCCTCTTAATACGAGACATAGGCAGACAGTGCAGACTCATATCAGACACCGCATCTTGCGGCGTCTGATCTGGGTCTGCACTGTTTTCTAACAGAACTTTCAATCAATTTATATAAAAAAAGGCCAGGTACCCTTAAAAGGTAATTAGATTGATTCAATATTATAAGCTGTGAAGAATCCTCTTGACATACATGGATTAAACACATGTACGGGCGATAGCCAAGTACAGGATACAGTGGAGAAAACGTAATTCTTTCCCGTTTTAACGCAAACGAAACGCAAACGAAAAGCACTAAAACGTAGAAAAGTACAACGTTTGGACATTTCTGATAATTTTTATTTATCTTGGTGGCAAACAATTTGGAGCCGATCAGACGCCGGGTTACCCGGCGTCTGATCTGGCTCCTAACTGTTTGTAATAGAAATAATAGTTTTAGCGTAAACGCGTTTTGTGGAAAAGAATAACGTTTTCTCCACTGTAGACATACTGACCGTACATGTACTAATGTCTATTGCTCTGCATCAAATGTCGCATGTCATAAAGAACATGCATGCAACATTTCGTTGGTCGATTTACTCAAAATCGGCTTTATATTGATTCTGTTTGGATTGATTGGGTCATTATCCAACAGGATGTAAGCATCATGGTTCGCATTATAGTTGTTGTATGTATTTTACAATTAGAAATAAATCAAGAACAAGTCTCTTGCAATTATACCCAATGATGTACATGTAACCCATTTTTGCCCACGATCCCATATATGGGACATAGGCAAACAGTGTGGACTCTGATCAGACGCCGCATTATGCGGAGTCTGATCAGAGTCTAAAATGTTTGCTGATAGGAATTACAATATAAAACAAAATGAAAATGAAAATTTTGACCAGGCATCCCTTTGATAAAACATGGAATGATCCAATATACAAACAAGGAATAATCCACTTGGCGTAAATGGGTTAAGCGATCATTCAATGAAGGAATATACATGTGCACTGTCGAAACAAGTATCATACAGTGGAGAATAATTATGCGTTAATGATAAAGTTCTTACAGTGGAGAAAACGTTCTTCTTTCCCGTTTAAACGCAAAGCACTAAAACGTAGAAAAGTACAATTTTTGGGTAATTCTGTTAATTCATGTTTATCTTGGTGGCAAACAGTTTGGAGCCCGACGTCTGATCTGGCTCCAAACTATTTCTATTTGAAATAATAGATTTAGCGTAAACGCGTTTATCACATAAACGTGCAAACTATAGAGGGCCGTAAAAATCGTATGGCCCACTGGGCATATATTTTATACTAATTTTCGAATCACCAAATTAATGTACTACTACGCCGACTGTAAATCAGTTAAGAGAATCTAGACAAACATAGATCACCACTAGGTATTGAAACATTTCGAAGTGTCCTAGAAACATTATCCCTAGCAGTCTCGCAAACTCAGGCTGCAAACTCAGGCTAAACTTAATACTACGTAGACTTTAGTATTAACAGTGACTCAGACTGTTTTTTCAAATTAAGACGTTACAATGATAATGACGCCATGTTACGTCTTGACGTTATTTTGAAAACGAAACTAGATTCTTAATGTCAAATGATCATTTTTAGTCAATTAGAACAACTTTAATTTAAATATCAATTTAAAATTTCGTTTACCTAAGAGCCGAGGGCAACCGTTCGGATTTTCGTGTCATTTGGTGTTTATGTGATAAATAGGATATTAAATTCGTGTTTTTTCAGTAATAAATTTATTGAACTCGTTGGATAAAAATGATATGTTGCTCGCCAAGGCTCGCAAAATATCATTTTTATCAAACTCGTTCAATAAATTCATTACTGAGAAAACACTCATTCAATATCCTCTATTTATTGGGAAAGAATAACGTTGTCTCCACTGTAAGTGGGTGGCAATCATTTTGAAGCTAGATCAGACGTAGGGTAATCCGGTATCTGATCAGGCTCAAAACTGTTTGCCACCCAAATACAAAAAGTAGCCTATACGTGGTGTACAATTTCACGTTCCGTTTACACTGGAAAGAATAACCCCTTCTGCACTTTAAGTGACCATTCAAAGAAAGAGCATACAAAGACGAAATAATAGCCATTGAACGTTTAAACACAACCACAAAAAAATTGTTTTAAAAGCATAGACAATTGTTTTCGAAAGTTTGAAGCCTGATTAAATACAGCGAAACTCTGCTTCTTATCTGGCTGTTAACTGTTGCCAATAAACATCCGCTCTTGGTGAACAATCTCGTTTATCTGGCAAGCATGACACCCCTAACACTCCCTGTACCCTCAACCAAAACCCTCTTATCAATGTCTACACTGTGTGACATTAACGTCTCTTAACCCTTTCCTCCCTGAAACCTCAAAGGACAATTCTAACTTTCAATTTAGTCTAATCAATTTTTTACTTTATACGGTTGATTTTTACAATCATTATTATATATGTCAAAAATGACAAAAAGTGTAGACCCTGATGAGAGGGCTCCTTAAGGAGCCCTCTGATCAGGGTCTACACTGCTTGATAAGGATAAGTGTACTTCTCACAGGTACAGTGGAGAATCTGTTATTCTTTACTGTTTAAACGCAAGCGTACGCAAACGCAAAGCACTAAAACGTAGAAAAGAACAACTTTTGGACAATTCTGATAATTCATGTTTATCTTGGTGGCAAACAGTTTAGAGCCTGATCAGACGCCGGGTTACCCGGCGTCTGATCTGGCTCCAAACTGTTTGCACTGCAAATAATAGTTTTAGCGTAAACGCGTTTATTGGGAAAGAATAACACATTCTCCGCTGTAACACAGAACTTTTGGGCGCAATTCCAGATTTCACATTTTGAAATTTATACATGTATGACAATTAAATGCTTCGATAAACAGTCTATCCTCCATAGAATTAACTTTCTTTAACTGAGAAATCTCTATAAATCATCGATAGGTATGTAATAAATAGAGGATAATCAATTTCTTTGGATTGATATGAAAAATATATCACTCGAATCGGTTGTTACTTGGTTAAAAACTCGTCCTGCGGACGAGAATGGGTTGTTATCTGGTTAAAAATCTAGTCCGCAGGACGAGTTTTTTAACCAGATAACAGCCCATTCGAGTGATATATTTTTCATATCAATCCAAAGAAATTGATTATCTTCTATCTAATTGAACTCCCTAATTTCACAGCTACAACATGGCTTAGTCACTATTAACTTTGAAATACGGCTACGTTCGACTTACTCGAAATCCAGTTACATGTAGCAATACAGATGAGTTCAACTTATGCGAGTTCGAGTTACCAAGGTTCAACTGTACCTCTCACTGTAAACCCTTTCTATTACGAACACTAAATACAATAAAACCTCTCTATTACAGTGGAGAATGTGTTATTCTTTCCCAATAAACGCGTGTACGCTAAAACAATTATTTGCAGTGCAAACAGTTTGGAGCCAGATCAGACGCCGGGTAACCCGGCGTCTGATCAGGCTCCAAACTGTTTGCCACCAAGATAAACAAGAATTATCAGAATTGTCCAAAAGTTGTTCTTTTCTACGTTTTAGTGCTTTGCGTTTGCGTACGTTTGCGTTTAAACGGGAAATAGTAACAGATTCTCCACTGTAACACCTCTCTATTACGACCTCTAAATATTATAACTACATGTATTAGGTGTTTAACTCATTACCCCATAACGTTTTCAAGTATTAGATATAGGTTACAACTTAAAGTAGGTTGAAAGTAAAGATGAATGTGCCTTAAGGCACATTCTGCTTTACTTTCAGCCTGCTTTAAGCTACCACCAATTAGAATAAAGAAACTATTTCTTATTATGGATATTCATGATTGTATGAAATGGAACTATTTTCTTCAGTGGTGGAATAAATGAAAGACGTAAAAAGTCGTATTTATTTGGTAATGTGTTAACCCATTTCCCCAATAAAACAGCTTTTTGCACCTCTTAATTTATTCCTTCACCGACGGAAATATTTTCTACATTGTGTATCGTAGTAGACAAAGGCTTAAACCAAACTGAAAGAAAATCAGAATGCTCCTCAATGCGCAGTCTGCTTTACTTTCAACTCGCTTTAAGTGGTAACGTGCTTTCAAGACTAGAAACAGGGTATTAGTCAAAGTGCTTAAAGCGCTTACAGCTGCCATGTGTGTTTCGTGCAATCAAATAGCCGTTCCGTTTGTGGTCGTAATAGAGGGGCTTTACTGTACAGTGTTCCCTCCCTTCAACGGCCCTCCCAATAACGATTCCCTCCCTACAAATACGTTTGCTGCTGTTCCCTCAAACAAGAACATTGTGTCAAACCTATGCACGGCTGCTATGTCGTCTACTTAAAATTATCCTCTACTGTTTTTCTCAATTTTACATAATGTTCATTTTTACTAAAAAAATTAATAACGGGTGACAAACATCTTGCATCCAGATCAGACGCCGCGTAACGCGGCGTCTGATCTGGATTCAAGCTGTTTGCAAATGTAAGTCAACATCCTTCCCTATAATGACTCCCTCCGAACAACGCACACACTTTATTGTCTCCCATTGAGTGTCGTTGTAGAGAGGGAGCGCTGTATTTGCAAGTTATATAGATCTATGAATAAGTAATTCCTATTTAATTACAAATTAACGCTTCTGGTCAACAGAATGCAATTTTCGAAGAAACTTCTGGACATTTATGAGTAAGTATTAAATATTAATAATCACGTATAAAATGATACAGACAAATAATGCGCTGGTTTAAGAAACATTTTGATCTCCTTAGACAAACGGCCGATAAACGCGTTGCTACTTATAGTAATGCAGAAAGCTCCAGCGAAGAATTTCTGTGTTTACTCTGCAATGCATTTAGTTAGAGTGGAGAAGACGTTTTTATTTTCCGTTTAAGCGCAAACGAAACGCAATGCACTTTAATGTAGATCATATCATTTTTGATACTTCTAGGTAGATTTCTATTTATTTTATTATGAGTGGCAAACAGTATGGAGCCTGACTAGGCGCCGGGTTACATAAGCGTCTGATCAGGCTCCAAACTATTTGCAGTAGAAAGAACAATTTGATCATAAACACCCTAATTGGAAAATAAAAATGCCTCCCAACTGTACAAATGTATCTTTTTTATAGTAGGGAAGCTGTTTTTCTTTCAAAATAAACGCGTTTATGCTAATTCTTTTATTTTCGTTTCAAACAGTTTGGAGCCAGATCAGACGCCGGGTTGCCCGGCGTCTGATCTGGCTCCAAACTGTTTGCCACTCAGATTATAATGAATATACAGAATTTCCATTATGTTGTCATTTTCTGTATTTTATTGCAATACTTTTGCGTTTCGTTTGCGTTGAAACGGGAAAGAGTACCGTTTACTCCACTGTAGTGATTGTTTAATACAAATTTGAATGTCCAAAGTAATATTCTACTTACCCTAAATTTGTAGAATATCCACTGAGAAGATGTTCAGAATAATCCGACTTAAACTCGTACCTACCCAAATATGAGAGATCGCTGAATTATCCATAAATCCATAAACGGGTACGTACCCAAGATATAACCCGACTGGTTTACACAAGTCCAGTAAGGAGACATCATTTAACCTTTAACACGTGACACTGATTTCGTCTGCTAAATTTATCGTCTGCTGCTAAAAAATTAAAACTTCATTTATATGATATTTATTTTCAGAAAGGCAACCAATGTCAAACAGTTTTGATCCAGATGAGACGCCGAGTTACTCGGCGTCTCATCTGGATCAAAACTGTTTGAAAATGTTGTCACACTTTTGTCCATAGTTTACTTATGGTTAGAAATGATAATGAATTTAAATACAAACGCAAACCGAAAATTTAGCTAAGACGGTAGGCGCTCGTAACAGTAGTGTATGGATATTCATATCGCCATCATAAGACAAGACCCATAGTTAGTTACTAGTTAGCAAAGCATATACGTCGGGCAATATCTGTTTTGTCTATATGCAGAGAGCCACGAGTGGATATTTTGAACAAAACGGAAATCGCAAAAAATTGTTTATTATTACGAAAACTGATAAAGATACAGTCGAGAGGACGTTTTTCGTTTTTAATGAATTTATTTAAACCAATTACAGTGTTCCCTCTCTACAATGGCCCTCCCAACAACGACTCCCTCCTTACAACGACCCTAGCCGCAGTTTTCTTAACACAACAAGTATGTCTGAATCATTTACTGCTACAATAGAGTCTGCTTAAAAGTATTGTTTGCTGTGTTTCTCAAAGTTATTGATAATAGAATAAATATAATTATGAGTGACAAACAGCTTGACGCGGCGTCTGATCTGGATTCAAGCTGTTTGCAAGTGTAAACAAAGTTCCTCCCTATTACGACTCCCTTCGAACAACGCACACAACCTTTGTCACCCATGGATGTCGTTGTAGAGAGGGAGCGCTGTATTCTTATTTGGGTGACTCAGCGTCTGATAAGGCTTCAAACTTCATTTTGTTTTTGCCACTCAGAAAAATGAATGGACATACTACATGTATTCTAAAAAGGTGACGTTTTTTTTTACACTTTATTGCATTGCTTTTAATTTTTTTTTAACCATTTCCATGCGGAAATCGCTTAAAGTGGACGTTGCAAACAGTTTAGATACAAATCAGACGCCGGGTTACGCGGCATCTGATAAGGATCCAAACTGTTTGACACTCGTATCAATATTTTAAGTTATACATGTACTACCTTATATTTAAATTTGAAACTCTTTTGCAGACAGCACTTTTGAAGCAGAAGACAATACAGCGGCGAAGAGGTAAAAACCTCATAATTAATTTGGCGCTGAAATTGTTAAACGGGAATGAATAGTGTCTTCTCTATTGTACATGTATATACCTGTACACAGAAACTTTACATGGACAACCCCAGTCTCAAATTACCTGCAAGACGTTTCCATTTCAGCTCATGGTATGCTTTTGCAATCCTTGCAATCCTTGCATGTCCGGCGTCCGTCGTTCGTCGTCAACATATTTAGTGTTAACACTCTAGAGACCACGATTTTATCCAATCTTTTTCAAACTTGATTAGATTGTATATGACCAAAACAGTTCGGATGAGTTCGATTATGGTTGAAATCGGACCAATAAGTCAAGAGTTATCTACCTTTGAATTGCTGAAAATGACAACAAGGTCTCGGGTCAGTTATAAAACGGTTGAAATCGGACTATTTGGTCAAGAGTTAAATGCCACTAATGCTTTGATAATACATTATTTAACAGTGTTTATACTCCAGCAACTACAATTTTCAAAGGATTTTTATTTTACTTGCACATAATGTATATAGCCATACATTCCCATTGGAGTGCAATCTGACATTGTGGCAAGAGTTATTTGCCCTTGATATCCTTTGAAATGCTACAAAAGGCTTTATTTCAGTAATGTTTACACTCTAGTTAAATTCCCTTGATGTACTCTACTATACTAGAATAGTTTGTATTCCAATATTGTCTACATACAGTCTACACATTTGAATGAATTTAGATAAATATGGGTGAAACTCGAAGGTAAAGGTTACAACAGGTGAGCGATATCAGGGCCTTCAATGCCCTCTTGTTTACCATCAATGACTAATCTTAACAAGAAGACAAAAAGTACAGACTCTGATCAGAGGTACGGGTAGGTATTTTCTTATCAGGGTGTATACTGTTAAGATAGTGCAAGTACACTGGAGAAGACGTTATTATTTCCCGACAAACGTGTTAACGTTAAAAGTATTATTTCTAATTCAAACAGTTTGGAGCCAAATCAGACTACAAAATGTTTACCGTTTCTTAAGGAACCCTCTGATCAGGGTCTACACTGTTTGTCATGTTAAAACATATTGTTAAAATCAACCCCAAAAAGTAAAAAATATAATAGATTTAGAAATTTGAATTGTCCATCAAACATTTCAGGGGTGAATGACTTGTCTCCCATTTGTTGTCGTTGTAGAGAGGGAGCCCTGCATTTAAATAATATCTTGGCCACCTCTCCCTTCGTATCAGTAACTGTTTTTCAAGTATTTGTAATTTGTGTAGCACATTGCGTGTATAGAGTCTGACATGTGTAAAGCAGCCATTTATTTTATAAACATAGATATATATAGGCATGACTGCTGAGTGCTGAATGCAAACCAAGTTAAAGCAGATATCTCCTTTAACCCATTTGCACCCAGTGGTTTCTTCCATGTTTTTATATTGGATTAGTCCATTTTTTATCAAAGGGATGCCTGGTCAAAATTTTCATTTTCATTTTGTTTCATATTGAAATTCCTATCAGCAAACAGTGTAGACTCAGATCAGACGCCGCATAATGCGGCATCTGATAAGAGTCTACACTGTTTGCCTATGTCCCATATATGGGATCGTTGACACAAATTGATTAATAGGCTTAACTGTGCTTTAACTTTGTTCTGCATTAAACTTCCTTTCAGTAAATGTCTACCACACACAAGTAGTCTAACGGTCCGTTATGTCATAGTGTATACACATGTGCTGAATATGGAACTCGGAAATTGGAACATGAAGGTTGGAACTAGCAACTAGAAAATCGGTACTTGGAACTTGAAACTTGGAAATCGTAACTTGGAACTTGGAACGTGGAACTTGGAAATCGTAACATGGAACTTGGAAATCGTAGCTTGGAACTTTGAAATCGTAACTTTGAACTTGGAACATGGATATCAGAACTTGGAACTTAGTGTCGGAATTGTAAAGTCGGAACGAAGAAGTAGGAACTTGGAACTCTGGCTTAAACAATATACAATAACCATTTAGCAAATTATCTTAGAAGAAAGAACATGACAGACAAAAGTATGAATTGGGAATTTAGAATGTCGCTACCTGTCATTCGTAAGGTTGTGCATCGACGTGTACACTCGCAGGACAATTGCAGTCATTCTCGATATGGGCACATACGTTTAGGTCAGATAGGGTACGACTGAAATAATTAAACGGTTTCAACACGAAACAGCTACCATTTTGGAGATCAATTTCCGTTCAACTATGATGTATTGTCATGCAATATTTTGCTGGCCTTCAGCTAGAAAATTTAGCAAAACAGTTTAAAACCTGACGAGGCGCTGTATAACGCGGCGTCTTATACTGTTTGTTAATAGTATATTTTTTATTGTTGGTTACATACTTGAATAAAAACGTTAGTCTTTCCCTACTAAACTAAACTAAACACGAACATTTTGAAAATGTTAACAAGTACACGAGTATAAATCGGATTAACTCAGCGTCTGATTTTATTCCAAACTGTTTAGACATAAACTTAAGCATAAAAAATATTCGCTTACCCAAGAATATATGTTTTTTGAGTATATGTGTTTGCGTTATGCGACTGTAAAACAAAAAAGCTCTAATACATGTAGGAGCTTCAAACAATATTGGTATGACTGTTATAAATAACCTGTTGCATGACATTCTATTATTGAAATGTTTTGTATAGAATATAGTTTTCAATTCGCTGCAAAACAGTCAATTAATCTAGTTTTAGGTGTAGTAGCAGTTTTTATTGCTTTGTTTACGTCTGATATGTAGCGTTTCAGACACACACCAGCAACAACCAAATAGTTGTTAAAATCATTTATATCCAGAAACATTTAATATTTGTATCAGTACAAGAATACCTTTATACCAAAAGGAATAACGAAGTACTTGTACATGTACGTACGTGGATTTTATATAATGACGTCATACTTACTCAAAAAATGAAGTCGGAGTAACATTCAAGCGGTAAAATACAATGAGTAAGATTATGGTTGTTTATTGTATTAAATTGCAAAGTGACAGACAGTGCATGAAGTCCCTGATCAGATGGCTCCTGAAGGAGCCCTCTGATCAGGGACTTCACTATTTGCATAGGACAAGTGTACTCTTCACATGTACGCGTTTGGCAAATGACGCATATATGCGTCACTAGGGCTAAATGAGTTAAAACAGTGTCTAAGTATAAATAATTGATAACACGTTATTCCTTCCCCTATAAAAACGTTTGTACTAAAACAAATATGTCCATTGCAAACATGTAGACGCCTGATAAGACACCGAGTTATCAGTCGTCTGATAGGGCTCCAAACTGTTTGCCATCCAGGCTAAAAATTCGTCATCATTTTTCAAACCAGCCACCAATATAAGGCGCCATGCTTATAAAGCGTTTGCATTGAGTCTTAAATCATTCTCAAGCATTTGATTGGTCAGATTTGAGCCTATGCTCAAATCTGACCAATCAAATGCTTGAGAACGAACTCAATCCAAACGCTTTATAAGCTCTGGACCTGATTGCATTGCGTTTGCGTTTTGTTTTGTTTAAGCAGGAAATAATATGCATTCCCATTGTAATCTTTAATTTTTTCTAATACAAAAATGATACATAAGTTTCATTAGGTATATACTTCAGATTCTACTGATAGATATTATATTTACGACGATGTGAACAGCAGATAAAGCTGTAGGTGGGCAAATATTTACATATCAGATAGATTTATGAGTGGTAACTTTTAACCTTTTATCTAAACGAACCTTTATCAAGCTAGGCGACACGGACAACCAGTTTGAATCCTGATCAGACACCGAGTAACTCGGCGCATAATCAGGAGCCAAAATGTTTTATACTTTTATTGAGTATTCCTTCATTTAAAGAAATATACAGCTATGCATATTGCATAGACGACAGGATTCGAGCATAATCAAAGTTGACCCTGTTTCTTCGTTTCACAAATTGTATGTTTTTAAAACCCCTTGACATATCTTAAACATCAATAAAACTAAATTGTGTGATCTGGGTTTGCTCAAAGTCTGATTTGAATCAAAACAACCAGGGTTCCAGATAAGAAGGAGTTAACTGCCCACCTTCAACATTTAAGCAAGAAATTCAAATGGTGTCCCTACTCATTAGAATAGATTTTCCAGAGTCTGTTTAAAGCAGAAATTAAGATTTTATTTCTTGAAATACTACCCGCTATCTAAACCCCTGCATGTAAACTGTTTGTAAAAGCGAGTCAAACTGCCCTCGGCAGTGTGTGTATGTTACTTAATTAGTATTGTCCTTTCACCAATGAAGTTTTTGCCTGTAGATGTTGTCATAAACTTTTACTGTCTTTTGTTTCATGTTTCATCTAGATATATTACCAAGTTGAACTTAGGTACAGCATTTCATCTATAGCCCAAGCCGTTTCTAAAAGTGTTCATTACATGTAACTGGATCTAAATTCTTAGACATTGGTGGCCTATGGTGGAGAAAATATTTAATGTTAATATATTCTACAGTGCTTCCCGTTTAAACACAAGCGAAATGCAAATGTATTGCAATAAAATATAAAAATGACATTTTTGACAATTCTATTAATTTTAATCTGAGCGTCAAACAGTTTGGACTCTGATCTCTCAGTGCACCTACAAATTGAAACTGGTTCCAGCCAGTTAGAAAGATGGCAGCTTCTCCACCGGAGAGACACCTACCTAGCGACCTACCTAGCGACCAGCTGGTGGTTGCTATGGCGTGTAATTAGGCAGAAATTCACACCCGCGACCTGTTTTGTAAAACAAATTTCCATAGCAGATATTCAAGTTGCATCGATTATTTTTAATGTCTTATAAGTGTTCGTTATGCACACAAAGACAGTTTACTGGGTAAAAGCCTGAATTTGTAATGCAACTCTGAACTATTTGAGACTACTTTTCAAACCATATTTTATAGAGATCGAATGGCTGTTACATCCAAGATAACATATATCAAACATATTTGCCGGTAAATTATATATTCCCATATAAAAAAAACAAATCTTGTCAAGATTAACTTTGTAAGGACAGGGGAAATATGAAAATATAAATACAAGCAATAAACGACGTGTTTTTGCGATTCACTGGATTGTAAACGCATGAGGTTAGCTGGGTAAGTTTATCGTACACGCACGAACTTACCCAGCTAACTTTATGCGTTTACAATTCGTAAACGGCAAACACACGCCATTTACTCCTTAAATATTTATATTCGCCTAGAATAACCGTATTAAAATATGGACTTTAATTTTCAGTAAACCTACAAACCGAAACTGGTTCCAGCCAGTTAGAAAGAGGGTTGAGTCTCCGCTAGAGATATACTGACCGGCTGAAGGTTGATATGGCTTGTAATTAGGCTGTAATACACATCCGGGACCTAATTTCTTATAATATGCTTTATTAATATATATTCAAGTTGCTTTGTTTATTGTTAATGTCTTATAAGTGTTAGTTAAGCACAAAACAGTCTACTTGGTAAAAGTCTGAATTTGTAATGAACTCCAAAACATGTATTTTGGACTACTTTTCATACCATATACATGTATAGAGATCGAATGGCTGTTACAACCAGGATTACATATATCAAACATATTTGGTCGGTATATGAAATACTCATGTACATGAAAACAAATTTATCAAGATACACTTTTAATGGAAGAGGAAGAATATAGAAATATAAATGTAAGCAATAAACAACATGTTTTGCCTTAAAAAATAACGTATTCTCCACTGTTTGTCAGCAACGAGCTAATTAGGAAAGGGAAACGTCCCCTCCCCTGCATACACATATACATGTAGACTACAAAATAGATGATGACTTCAATCTGAAATACAGATGTACGGAATGAAAAGAAAACCAGGAGATTAATAGTGAACATTCTGAAAACAATGTTTCTTTTGATTGTAGAATTTGTAAATGTTTATAACAATCTCAAGGAAGAATTTTTCAAAAGCCGCGGAACCGAAAGCCCTCGGAGCCGTCGTGTTTCAGAGCGGCGTGCCAATTTCCTGGTCCGGATATCATCCATGCACAAAAGAAAGTGAAAGCAGATTCTACTAATTCATACTAATATCATATTCAATTATGGTTGCAGTATTCATTCACTAGAATTTAAACATTTCAAATTGTTTTTATTGTTTAATCTAATACATTTCTAAAAAGCTAACCGATTTTTTATTTATTTATGATTGTTGATACTATACATGTATCCTGTATTGAGTTTTAGTAAAAACGCGTTTATTGGGAATGATGAGCGTACTTCACTTGTTTGATCCCTTTCAACGAATACAGTGGACAGGTCCATTTCAAAAACGAAATCGGAGATAGTGTAACACTCTTGTAAGATTACACAAATCATAAACTTGTTGTATATCAATGTGTAAACAAATGTGTGCTTTTTCTTTAATTTATTAATCGATTACATTTAGATTGGCGAAGACGTCATTCTTTTCCAATGTAAGCGCTTGTACTAAATCAATAATGTCAATCGAAAAGAGTTACAAACATAGAATAAAAATATACATAAATGAGCCAGATAAAACGCTGAGTGGTTTGACGTGATTAGGCTGCAACATGTTTACCTCTCTGGTTAAATAATGTCTATATCTTTATTAACCTTCTTAATTTATAGCAAATTATTTGCATTTTGCGTATCATTTATGCCTGGATATTGCAATGAACTCATCCTGTGTGCATGCTGGACTATTCATTATAGATATATATCGGTGATCTAATGCCACTGCAGTGTTTGAACTTTTTGCAACAATCAGGAAAGGGTTAAAGAAAAATAAATAATGGGCTCCGTCGTGACTCGAACCAGTTCGTAGAGGGCAAAACAAGATATGCCGTAGAGTATAAGCCGATGCTTTAACCCACTCGACTATGATGGCATTCTTAAAAAGACTGTCTATTTTATCGTATCTGAATTGCATTTAGCGAAGTGTAAAAATAAGATGTACAGTGGAGAAAACGTTATTCTTTCCCGTTTAAACGCAAACGTACGCAAACGCAAAACACTTAAACGTAGAAAAGTACAACTTTTGGACAATTCTGATAATTCATGTTTATCTTGGTGGCAAACAGTTTGGAGCCTGATCAGACGCCGGGTTACCCGGCGTCTGATCTGGCTCCAAACTGTTGGCACTGTAAATAATAGTTTTAGCGTAAACGCGTTTATTGGGAAAGAATAACAGAGTCTCCACTGTACGTGTACTCCGCCAAAAGTCGGAGCAGAAGAGTCGATGGTAAACGATTATTATTATTATTATTATTATCATTACTGTTTTGTGATTTTGCAAATATATGCCGTTTGGTTTTCAGTCTCTTTAAAGGAAGAATATATGAAATATTTGTATCGAGGCCTTACTACTTGCCGTGGTAGAAATCTAGGCAAACTTTGATAAAAAGCGCGTTAATTATTAACAAGATATTGGAGATTTATCGTGTTTTATGACTGTAACCGAGGTACCATAGAGAAGACAATATTCTTTCCCAATAAACGCGTTTATGCTACAATCAGTATTTCCCTAGCAAACAGTTTGGCGCCAGATCAGACACCGGGTTACCCGGTGTCTGATCTGACTCAAAACTGATTGCCAATCATGTTAAAATAAATGGGTATGATTTTAAAAGCTGTCATTTTTACAGGTTAAAGCAATGCGTTTGCGTTTAATTGCTATTAAACGGGAAAGAAAAACGTCTTATCCACTGTACAGGCTGTGTAATAAAGAAATGGTAATTTGTTTGAGAGGTAGATAATTATATTATTGATCCACGGCGAGAATTACACGAAAGGCAAATTATATATTCTTAGAAATTAACAAATACATGTAACCCTCATAGCCTGTTTCTAGTTCTTACGCCATGTAACCACTGAAAAACAAGTTGATAGTTAGCAGAATGCACCGTAGGCTGCATTTACTTTCAATCTGGTTTAAGCAACCAGCTGCTAGGATATAGAACATACAGTGGAGAATCTGTTATTCTTTCCACATAAACGCGTTTACGCTAAAACTCTTATTTCTATTGCAAACAGTTTGGAGCCAGATCAGACGCCGGGTGACCCGGCGTCTGATCAGGCTCCAAACTGTTTGCCACCAAGATAAACATGAATTATCAGAATTGTCCAAAAGTTGCACTTTTCTACGTTTTAGTGTTTTGCGTTTCGTTTCGTTTAAACGGGAAAGAATAACAGATTCTCCACTGTATATGGAGTTCATAAAATTGAAAACTGTGTTCCCTCCCTATAACGACCCTCCCAACAACGATTTCCACCTTACAACAATGTTTGCCGCTGTTTCCCCAAAAAGACACATATGCTTAACGCTTTAAATTCTGCAATATCGTCTGCTTAAAATTGTCGTCTGCTGTTTGTTTCTCAAACATTAATGAACATTTTGACTGAAGGAATATAATGACGAGTGATAAACAGCTTGAATCAAGATCAGACGCCGCGTTTCGCGGCGTCTGATCTGACTTCAAGCTGTTTGCAAATATAAGCAGATTCTTAAGTAAAAGTAAAAAATACCTCAAATTTTAAATTGAGAAAATAAAACTGAAGAGCCCAATTACGTTATCACTTTTTGCTATCGGCAAAGTAAACTTTCCTGTCATCTTTGTCCAAAAAAATCTAAAATTTGATGCAAACGGATAATTTATTGACTATAAAAAATAAAGCATAGCAATTTGAACCAATTTCCTTATGTCCGTTTTCACTCCGAAAACACATGTTCCAAAATAACACTTTCATAATTTTGTAGTGGTATGCATTTTTTGTTATCTTCTACATCAAAATCACATGAAATAAGTGGTCCCGTCTATTTTGTTTCATGTATACAGTACACATACAAAAGTATGCTCTCCTTATATACGGAAACTGTTTTTCGGTAAATTATTTTTTGAATGGCTTGATATTGTGATTTGATTTACATTATTTAAGCGACTCTTTTGAAGAAATAAAAATGACGAAAATAGCCTACAGGGTATACCTGTCAAAATTATGTGACCACTCCTTGCCGTACTGAATTGGAACAGAGACCAACATAATTCATAAAGGAATGACTGAAAATGTACTGTTGTTGTTTTTCTTATTCAAATGGGAGAGAGGCAGTATAGACAAGGAACCAATTATATATTCAAAAGGGAGAAAATCCTAATCTTTAATATTTATATAGGTGGGAAACATTACAGGAATGATTCTTACAATATTTTTATTGATCATGTACTTTTGATACAGTCTGTACTTCGATAAAACCAACCCTCACTGAAATAGGTACAACAAAATGTTCTCAGCACAAAATGACTACGTCATTGAAACGGTGGCTATTGCGCTAAATATAGAATATTTTGGAAATATTTTTACAGGGAATTAACCTAGACTATTGATTACAAAGGTAGGATTAATTGTTCCATAGACTTTTATGATTTGTTATCACCATGATCAGTTTGAACGTTAAGTGCACTGAAACTGGTACCTCCATGATACATTTGCGTAATTTCATGTGAAGCGCTTTTGAACGCACAACCCCTGTGTGAAAAGAGCGCTATATAAATCTGGTATAATGATGATGATGATAATAATAATAATAATAATAAAATCCAACCATGGATATTCAAAACTGGACTTGACTAAATTAGAAACTGGAGTTGTCCATTTGACGTTTCAGGGAGGAAGGGCTAGTTTTGCGGTGAAAGGGTTAGTGTAGACTAATGTTTTGCATTACATTCATTTAGCTTATGTTCCCATTACCCATTGAGTTCATTTGTGCCAACGATCCCATATACATGTATGGAACATAGGCAAACAATGTAGACTCTAATCAGGCGCGGCATTATGTCTACACTGGGCCTACGCTGTTTGCTTATAGGAATTTCAATATAAAATAAAACGAAAAAGAAAATTTAGACCAGAAACTCTTGAGATAAAAAATGGGCTAATCCAAAATTAATTAGCATGGAAGAATCCACCGGGCGCAAACAAGTTAAACTCCACTGTAACATCATCGTTTTGGAACAGACGCGTTTATTGGGAAGGAATAACGGACCTTTTCCCCACTGATTTTACTAGTTTGGATGGTTTATGATTTTTATTTGTGCAGTGGAGAAAACGTTATTCTTTCCTGTTTAAACACAAACGAAACGCAAACGCAACACACAAAAATGGAAAAAAGGCAACATTTTGTAATTATAATCATTCATTTCCATATTTTTCATTAAAATGTAGAAATAGCAGCTTTTTTAAATTTTGAACGATTTATTTGAATCTTAGTGGCAAATAGTTCGGAGCCAGATCAGACACCGGGTTACCCGGTATCTGATCCGGCTCCAAACTGTTTGCGATGACACAATAAGCGTAAGCACGTTTATTGGGAAAGAATAACGTCTTCTCAACTGTAACTTTTTCCTTAAGGCAACTTAAAGAGGAATGTCAAATTGTTAGGATCGGGATTTTTTTTACCTTGATTCAAACCGTTCTCAAAAACCAGTCAAGTCAAGTATAAGGCGAGATAGGCGTTAGAAGAATAGTCGTTTAAAGAATGTGTCTGTTCCTAGAAAAATAGGCAACAAACAGTGATAAATTTGGACAATAAAGGTGTATACATGTACATGTATTCAGTTAAATATCTCTATCACGACCACTAAATTGTGTTAATTATCATGTGTTTACGACAAGTGACTGCTGAAAGCAAGGTGACAGTAAAACAAAAAGCTCCTAAAGGAGCTTTCTGTTTTACTGTTACCTTACTTTAAGCAGTCACATGTCTTTTAAACAGTCAATCATCTTTCGTTTTAGTGGTCGTACTAGAGAGGTTTTACGGTATGTGGGTTTGCGGACTTGATCAAATTTCTACTAAACACACATAATTCGAAGACCATTATGGATATTTCGCCCTGCTATACAGCACATCTACTTACGTGCACGACACGACTGCAATATATAATATTATTATGTAAGATGACCTAAGTAAACTGACAAGTATCGATTTGAAATTGTACAATGATACGTAATTCTTTCCCAATAAACGCGTTTCCGCACAAAAACATTTATTTTCATTTCAAACAGTTTGGAGCCAGATCAGGAATTTCAAAAAGTTGTAATTTTCTTCATTTTAATGCCACAGTGGAGAATATGTTATTATTTCCCGTTTAAACGCAAATGTACGCAAACGCATTTAGCACTAAAACGTAGAAAAGAACAACTTTTGGACAATTCTGATAATTCTTGTTTATCTTGGTAGCAAACAGTTTGGAGCCTGATCAGACGCCGGGTTACCCGGCGTCTGATCTGGCTCCAAACTGTTTGCACTGCAAATAATAGTTTTAGCGTAAACGCGTTTATTGGGAAAGAATAACACATTCTCCACTGTTATACACCAAAATATTTACTTAATACTTAGTGGTCGTTATAGAGGGATTTTACTGTGTAATTATGCTTAGGTCAGAATAAGAAAGGGACATTGGACAGTCAATGTTAATGTAGTACTGAAGTGTTCCCTCCCTACAACCATCCTTCCAACAACGACCACCTCAACTATTAACAACGATTGGCTTTTTAATATGGTCTGCTTGAAATTGTCGTCTGTTTTTGTTTCAAAGTTACATATAAACGGACATTTTGACAGAAGAAATATAAAGACGAGTGTAAACAGATTGAATCCAGATCAAGCTGTTTGCAATAGTAAGCCAAGTCTTAATTTCACCTCCCTATAACAACTCCCTCCGAGCATTACACGCAATATTTGTCTCCCATGGGGTTGTGTTTGTGCAGTAAGGGAGAGGGGGGGGGGGGGGGGTTGTATAGAGGAGACACTGTACTATTTCCTATCCTAAGATTCATGATCTTTAAAATGTTCATGCGAACCAATAGCCCTAAACAATGCTCGCATGTCTTTGCAGAGTCAAACACCTGAATCTGACATTTGAAAACAATAGTTCTCATACGATATGAATTATTTATGTAAACATACTTCTGATGACAAGCGTTTTATTTCCACAGTATTGTACATGTATGTATATTCACAAGCTGTTGCTTGTGCGTTTAACCCATTTGTGCCCACGATCCCTTATATGGGCCATAAACAAGCAGTGTAGACTCTGATCACACGCCGCATCATGCGGCGTCTGATCAGAGTCTACACTGTTTGCTGATAGGAATTTCACTATACAACAAAAAGAAAATGAAAATTTTGACAAGCATCCCTCTGATATCCAATATATAAACATTGAAGAACCCACTGGGTATAAATGGGTTAATGACGTCATCTGCTTTTAACAAGTGTCGTCTGTTGTCTTTTGTTTCAAATTATTATACGTTGGCGTATGTCGGATAAGTTCCAGTGGAGAATCTGTTATTCTTTCCCGTTTAAACGAAACGAAACGCAAACGCAAAACATTAAAACGTAGAAAAGTGCAATTTTTGGACAATTCTGATAATTCATGTTTATCTTGGTGGCAAACAGTTTGGAGCCTGATCAGACACCGGGTCACTGATCTGGCTCCAAACTGTTTGCAATAGAAATAAGAGTTTTAGCGTAAACGCGTTTATTGGAAAAGAATAACAGTTTCTCCACTGTATGAGTACATTTTATTTAAGTTAACAGCACGTTGGTATACGTCATAAGTTAACAAAGTGGTAAAGGGTGTATGCCCCGTTTATGGAGTTCAACCAAATTTTGGAAAAACCATTTAGGGGCAAACGTATACTAACGTTTTAATAGAGAGTTTTGATACATTTTTATACGTTGTCGTTGTCGTACGTTCTGCAAATCGTTAAGGTGTGACAAGAGCATACAGTGAAGACGGCGTTTAAACAAAAACTACAGTGCTCCCTCTCTACAACGACACCCAACGGGAGACAAAAATTGTGTGCGTTGTTCGGAAGTAGTCGTTACAGGGAGGGAAATTTCCAAACAGCTTGAATCCAGATCAGACGCCGCGTAACGCGGCGTCTGATCTGAATTCAAGCTGTTTGTCACTAGTCATTGAAATTATTCTGTCAAAATGTCCATTATGTAACTTTGAGAAAAAAGCAGACGACAACTTTAAGCAGACGATATTGCAACATTAAAACGTTAGATATACTTGTCCTGTTTAGGGAACAGCGGCAAGTGTCGTTGTAAGGAGGGAGTCGTTGTTGGGAGGGCCGTTGTAGAGAGGGAGCGCTGTATACGCAAATGCAATTTTATGTAGAAATGGAAGCTTTTTCAAAATATTGACACTTTCTTATAAATATAAATGGCAAACAGTGTGGAGCCAGGTCAGACGCCGCGTTACCCGGCACCTGATCTGATTCCAAACGTTTTACAATGGATATACTTGTTGTAACATAAATATGTTTATCACATAACTTGCAGATCGGGAATCGAATAGCGCTATTATATAAATATCGTAATCCACTAGTGAAATATCGTTTTATTTTTATTTTAGTCAACTCGTTTATTAAAAATGATAAATAAAGAGCACTCATGTAAGATCCTCTATCTATTGGGATATAGTAAGGTCTCTCTGTATGAACTCTTGCGAACTTCATTAACATATACATGTATGCTGAAATATGCAATAACCTCCAGGACCAAAAGTTCCCCATTATTATAATGAACAAATAAAGCTATTTCAATCGGCCACTTTTTAGAATAGTTAAGGATGTTTTTACGGAAAGGCAGTATATAAATGCTGGACAACAGTGAAACAGAAAGCTCCTTTATGAATGTTCTAGTAAACCGTTATCCCATATTAAGATGTCACTTGTTTTAAAGCCAATGTACATGTAGTTATTTCCTGTATTAGAATGACCGCCTAAATGCACAAGTTTAACTGTATATAAAATGTGTGTGGGGGCAGCTATGGTCCCAAAGGAGTATGGCAATTAGGAAATGCGCAAAGCAAGAAATTACCAAACTCTGCAACCAATACTCGATAATTCGGCCAATAAGAGGCATTCTTGTTGTTAACTTCGGAAACTTACCATTACCCCTTCACACTTTCACTCTCAATGACGTCATTTGCAAACAGTTTTGATCCTGATCAGACGCCGCGTAACGCGGCATCTGATCAGGATCAACATTGTTTGCCACTTGTTTAGAAATAACGGCAGTTTTTTTGCCTTAAATCTAACTTTGAAACGATATTGCAGACAACAGTATTGAAGAAGACGACAATATGGCGGTGAAGGGGTAAACAACCTCACGATAAATTTAGTCTTAAGGGTTAAGGTGCAAGGGTTATAATTTGCATTTGAAACAAACGCAATAGAATGTACAAGTTATAGGTGTGCTCATTATCATTTCAAGGGGATGTTTTACTGAAAGTATATTTTACATGTACGAGATACCGGCCTGGTATATGAAACTTCATGTAATATACATTTTAGAAATGAACTGAATTGTTCGGCGTTTAAGCGAAATAAACGACAAAAAATGATCGGCAAATTCGGCTAGCGCGATTTATGGTAAATTTGCCGATCATTTACTGTCAATTATTCGCTTAAACGCCGAAAACATTAGTTCATTTCTTATATTTACATTATATTTGCTGTAATTTCTAATATTAAATGATATGTTTAATCCATATCAGAGGTTGTTAACACGAATAATGTGTACCCTGAAAGGAACAGCCATCAGCGCATTACTGAAGCAACGCAACACAATGATTCGCGGATAGCAGATCCATAAGCCCTTCTTCCTCTGCGAAACATATTCACAAGTCTCGCCCATTCGAACAATTGCGTCTATACGAATTAAACGTCTTTTTTTTCAAAGAAATTGCATGGTGCGAATGTAAATACATGTATATAAGAAATACATACTGAATTATAGTGTATCAATAATTCATTTTGCATAATTGCTGAAATAAATACATGCATATTTAAACTAAACTTCAGAGAGTACTGCGATATTTTTTCTCCAATTTACGCGTTTATTTATCTACATGAAATTTACCTAAAGTTTAAACTCGAGAAATTAAAGCAGACGACAATTAATTAAAACAGATGACGTCATAGGCTAATACCTCGCATCTGGTGAAAGTGACAACAAAGATCATAATGCAATTCAGTTCGGCTTTAATTATTGCAACAGTATGTGTTCGAGATTAAACGCTTACAATTGTACACACCTTCTTAATCTAAATATTCAGAAAATATCTATCAGTGTACTTTATCGCACCAGAATTCTACAACTAAATCTTTATTCATTCAATGAAAAGCATAAACCTTAAGTTATCTACACAATAGTCTGGCTTAACCCTTTCACCCCTACAGCCCTCTGTAGAGATTACTGATTCCATAAGCAAACAGTGTAGACCCTGATCAGATTGGAGCCCTCTGATCAGGGTCTACACTGTTTGACATGTTTATTGCTTTTTTGTTGTCATTTCAAAAATTCAACAGTAGACTGGTTCAAAATGTATGTACTAGAAGAGTCCAAAAGAATGACAAATACCCTTAAGAGATTGTCATCTGCAATTTTTTTCTGAAATTTAATTTTAATCCAATTTAAGATTAAGTAACTTTAATACGAGGCTAAAACGGTTTGAACTGGGATCAGAAGCCCCCTTTTGACTGCCTCTGAT